>CM053760.1:58121804-58138244 GCA_028658305.1 Pachyuromys duprasi
GGGGGGGGGGGACGGTAGGTCACCATCCAGTACAGATATATGTGTACAACTGAAGCAAATGTGTTATGAAGCATTTACTCTTGCCACGTGTTATCCTACTGTATCCTACTGTTTCACTGTTTTAACATTCTGGGCCTCAGTTACTAATAGGTGACAGCTCATAGTTCGAAAGACAAGGCTAATTCCAGCACTGGGGAGGCTGAGCCCACAAGACTGTGGGAGTTCAAGGACAAGCTGGGTTCGATTGTAAGTTCCAGGATAGCCCAGGCTACAATGAGAGACATTGTCTCAGAAGAAAAGAAAGGAAAGGAAAGGAAAGGAGAAAGGGGAGGGGAAAGAAGGGGAGGAGTAGAGGGTAGAGCAGAGGAGAGGAACAATGGCTAAAGAGCCTCCAAAGAAACACCATGACAGAATAAACACATTTGTCCCCTCTCCCTTTGGAGTTCTCATGAAATGATAAGATGACAGAAATCTATAGGATAGAGTCCAGGAGAGAGCATCAATAAGTAAGACCACTAGTTCTTAGAAGACAGACCATTAAGCCCCATACAATGTATGACATAGACACTACAACAGAAGTTTCGATTGCCTATCAATCACATTTATTATAATTTTGAGTATGTGTGTGTGTTTATACATGGACCACAGTGCATGCATGGAGTTCAGAGGTCAGCTTGTAGGGGTTATTTCCTTCCACCATGAGGTCCCAGGAATGGCAGAAAGTGCCTTTACCTGTGGAGTCATCTTGCTGACATTCATCATCATCATCATCATCATCAACATCATCTGTGTGCGTGTTGTATTGTATGAGTGTGTGTATCCATGTGTATGTGTGGATGCATGTGCAATGTGTACACATGTGCATGGAGGCAAGATATTAGCATAAAGTCTCCTCCTTGGTTGTTGCTCACTAAGCCAGAGCATACCAATTGGCCTGACTGGCTTGCTCGTGATCTCTGGGGATATCACTTCTGCCATCAGTGCTAGGCTTAGGGCTACAGTGCATGACCTTTCCATTGGTGCTGGCCCTCATGTACGTATAGCAAGCACTCTACCAATTAAACTATGTCCCCACCCCACACACTTAAAATTTATTTGTATTACAAGACCTATTTTACTTCAGTTCCCTGAATTCTGTTGTGCAGTGATGTTATGAGGAAAGATCAACCTTGTCCTCAATACCAGTAAATAAATCTTGATTGGTGTAAGGCAATTCTGTTAATTTTATTCTCCTTGTCTGGTAACTAGTTTAGGAGCCACCTACTCTGGAACATGAGACCATTAGGGAAAGTTGACCAAGGATGGGATGGGTTTTGGGAAATAGTCCACAGTTGCACAATTAGAGCTACAGCTAGACCCTTCCTCTTCACAGCGTCTTGGAAGAAGAAGCAGGTTCTTGAGTACAAGGCCTGGTTGGACTACAGAGTGAGTTCAAGGCCAGCATAGAAAACTTAGTAAAATGTTGCCTCAAAATTAAAGGCAAAGGGGGATGGGCAGGATCCCTGTGGCTCTTACATCTAAGTTGTCTCCCAAAGTGGAGAGGCAATCTGAAGATCTAATCTTGGGAATGATCCAGATAATCTACAAAAGCCAATAAATATAGCAATAGGGACTGGAGATGCCTGAAGCCCCATCGCTCCCCCAGCTCCTGCCCTTGCTATGGGCTCCTTCTTATAAGGGATTCGTGGGCTCCAGAGGGGATGGAGACTCACAGGTGGAACAGAAAAGGGTGTCATCTTGGGCTCAAAGACAGTAAGCCAGGCAGGGCTCCACATTAGACCACTGTCACCCCCCACATACACACACATCCACAGTGAGGGTGACGTCCAGCTGTCCCAGCGCATCTGTCCTGGCTTCAGTCACACAAGTGCACTGCTTAGCTCTATAATATGAGCTTGCATCTGTTTTCAGGGAGGGAGGGAGAAGGCTGCCTCAGTCATTTTATAGGAAGAATTGACAGAACTGAACATTTGCTGCTATTTAATTAGAACAAATGGAAGACATAGTAGCTGCATAAGATGGAAATTTCATGAGGCAGAAGCATGGACAGGAGGCCACAACCTGTGTCCTCGTCCACGGGCAAAGGAAGAGACAATCTAAGCATTGCCATAGTAACTGGTAATGCCTGATCAGCAGCTGGATGAACAAATACCTGGAAAAATTTTGTAAAGTCAACAGTCAGATCTAGTTATTAGAATATACAAGAGACCCATGCAACACTTCAAGCAATATGAATGAGAGGGGAAAAAGCCAATCATTCATGCTGAGTGAATAGTAATCAAATAAGGTTGTCCCACTTAAAAAAAAAATAAGTCATGCATCTGGAAGAAAATCTGAGCCAGATGATAAAAAAAGAAAGAAAGAAAGAAAAGAAAAGAAAAGAAAAAAGAAAAAGATCTAAGAATTCTGCTTGGTAAAGTCAAGACCCTTTTTGGCCATATAGTAGGTAGCTATGCTTCTTGTCTCAATTATAAGGATTAGGGACTAGTGACACAGATGGAGAGTGGTAATATTTGCCCACCCATGCCCTGAGAAAGTGGCATGTAGAGGCAGAAGGTGACTGACCACAGAGACAGCATCCACAGCGGAACACAGCTGTACAGTCCATCAAAAAGTTCTGCTTCTAGATTTTCAGTCAATTGTGTAATTCCGTTTTCACTTTCTGTAATGTGACTCACAAATCTGTGTTACAGCCCTGACCTCTCGCCTTGTCTTCAAGCGTTTGTCTCCATTTGTTTGTTTAAAAATGTTCACATGGACGTCTGGAAAGACTTCTAATCCAACATATCCAGGAACAAACTCTTTTGTTCTTTCAACAGATTCCATCCTTCTCCAGGATTTCCTGCCTCAGTGGCATCCTTAGTTTCTCCATTGCTCATATAAGAACCGCCGGAGGCAGACCACGCTCTGTGTCCTAGCTTTCACCTCGTCCACATCCCTGTCATCAGAAGTCTGGACTGTTTCATAGTTCCTAAACTGTCTCCTTGCTCCTATTCACAGCAGGCTCCCTGGCACCTAGTCTCTCCATGGGCAACAGAATAACCACTTTAAGCTTAAGCATGATGTCTCCATGGCACTCAAGCTGCCTCCAAGTCTCCCTGGCTTCTGAGGTCTGGCCCACCCTTCTCATTTCTCCTTCCGGGACTTCAACCAAAGTGCTGTGCGTGAGAGTTCTGTTCCCAGGAAGCTCTCATCTGTCTCCCTCTAGCTTCCCCCACAAAAATGTAAAAGAGTTTGGCTTATCATCTCTGGAGGCCAGTGTCCCAGCCAACCTTGTAAACTCTTTTGCCCACTTGAAAATTCTTGAAAAGCAATCTCCATTCCCAGCCAGACTTCCCACTCACATGCTTCTTACCCACCTCCCTCCAGCCCCATCTGTCAGCTTCCTCGGGTCAAAACCACAGCTGGGCCTGCCCCTTCGGAAGCTGACACTCCCTCAAGGGTGGTGGATTTATGGCGCAGTGTTACTGGGTGAATAAATCTGGGCCTCAGGATTCAAGAACTATGACATTTTTACAGTCTCCTCCCCCAAGTCTCTGCACGTATTTGAAGCAACTGAAGGGATGAACATCTGTTTTCACTTTTTAAAATTCACTCCATGGCTCCCATCTGACAAAAACTTCAATCTTGCCAGAGATCTGGCCCCTGGCTGAATGAATGAGCAAGGAGGCCACGCTCTGCCAGAGGTCTTGATCATCCTGTCTTGTCAGTCTGTAAGGAAGCCACCAGAACCGAAAGGTCTCCTCTAACCACTAAATAGAGAGAGTTCCTGAAATCAGGCTGGGTGGTCACCTTCCAGATTGCCAGAAGTTAAGGAGGTGCCTTTCGCCTTTTGTGTGTGTGTGTGTGTGTTGGGGGGGGGGGGGGTCAGGGAGAGCCTCCAGGGTTTTTCTTTCAACAGAAGCTATATCCCAGGACCATGTGCAATGAATGCTGGAACTTGTAGTTCTCTGGGCAAGATGGCATTGCTGAGCGTTATCAGGAAGATTGCAGTGTATGGTAGATTATGTGTTGCCCATCCCTGTGATCTTGGATGGAATGTACCTTAGCAAGAAGTCTCATAACTGAAAGTTATATCAGGAAAAGTATGCACACATCGCTGCTTGACTTTTCACTCAAAAATAAGAAGCTACCTAGTAAGGCCCACCTTGTTAGGTATGGCTTAGCCCATTGTCAGCCCCTCTCGCCTAGAGCCCCACCTCCGTTTTTTTCACCTGAGTGAGATAGCCATGGAGGAGCCAATTTAGAAAACTGAATCTCTCCTTGAGGGTCCCACTGGTAGCCGTCAGGGAGGATCAGAAAAATCAGAAACAGGCCCCTCTGGGAATATTCCCCTGCAGAGAGCAGAACATTGGTGCTCTTACCCATGATCATCCACTGTATCTGGCTTTGGCTAGTCCCACTGAGGAAAACAGTGGTCCCTTCGTCTCTTTCTTCCTAAAGCATGCTGACTTCGAGATGCCTGTAGAAAAAAAAAAATGCCAAAGTTCAAACAGAGCATGGTGCCTATGAAGACAGTCAGGCCGCCGGGTTTCCACACACAAGCCTGCAATCTCCTCGCTACTTAGGGTTCTCAAAGAGGCTCTAAGCCCCTCCAGCTCAGAACCCTTCAAGTCCTCACAGCCTGTTCAGTAAACTCTTGTCTCCTCACTCTCCTCCCACACCCTAAACTCCAGCCGAGGGGGTTATTTGCCAACGTCAATAACCATGCCTCACTGAGCACTTCCTAAGTCCTATGAGCTACACAAAGCATGTGGAGCCATTGTGTCACTAGTTCTGTATCTATCTGAGGTGAGTAGTTTTATGCCTGATTTTCAGAAGGTGGAACTGAGGCACAGAAGGGAAGCCGCTGAACCTTCAGCTAGCCAGTCCATTCTGCTGGAGGCTATCACATGGACAGTAGCCACGAAAACACAGGGCTACAACAGGAGGCATGATCACTTACTACTACCCCTTTACCAAGGCCATCTCCTCTACAAACATCATTTGCAAGCTTGCAGCCCTCAGACCCACTGTGCCCACAACACACATGTAGTATAAGCCCTGACCTTACTTGTCCTCCTGCAGAGTGCCTTTTCCACAGTGCCTCAGCTTCGACATTGTAGGTTTCCAAATCCTGTGCACTCTAGCCCTTGGGTTAAATGACAACTTTAATCTCTGTCTGTCTCTCTGTCTCTGTCTATCTCTCTGTGTCTCTCCGTCTTTATCTTTCTGCCTGTCTCTATCTCTCTGTCTTCTTCTTTGTCTCTGTCTCTCACACACATGCGCGCACTCACAGACACTCAGACACACACTCTCTTACTTTAAATTCTCAGTGAAGAGATGTCTAAATTACACTGACCACTTCTTTGACCTATCCTCTTTGGAAAGGCTGAGTCTAATCTCCTAATTCTTGCCTGTGAGCTAAATTTAATGCCCTTCCCTACTGTACACAATGTGACAGAGAGGAGGTCACATTGTAAACCATACTGTCATTTTCATTTTGCCCTCATAGATCATTCATCTTGGGTTTCAGCTACTTGTAGTAACACTTAAGTAGTTATAATTGAACGTACTAGGGATTCCTGTTGGTGAACGCAAAGAGGGGAAACAGAACCAAGAGACCAGAGTGAGGAAAATGTAGCAGAGATTACTAATTAATTGTTTGTTTTATTTTGTTTTTTTTTTTTCTATTTTTGAGACAGGATCTCTCCACATAGGCCTGACTGTCCTGGGACTCCCTATGCAGACCAAGCTAGCCTTGAGCTCTCAGAGATCTACCTGCGTTTGCCTCCCAAGTGCTGAAATTAAAGGGATTTGCCACCACAACTGACACTGGAGATTACTCTCAATAGCGATGCCTCCTCAAACAAAAAGAAAGGGAGTTTTATAGAGAACATTCATGTATAGTCACACAGGAGAGATAGACTGGTCTTCACTTGGAAAGGAGGGTATATCCCTGAGCATGCTCTCTTTAAGTCATGCTTCATTATATATTGCCTTTTTAAGTTTAAACAAACAATGCTTTGTAGCATTGGTGTTTATGCGGTAGCACGGCAGAGGCAGGCAGATCTCTGGGGATTAAAGGCTAGCTTGTCTTCGTAGTGACTTCCAGGACAGGGCTATGTAGAGGGCCAGCAGGCTGACAGCTCAGCTACCACCCAGATCCAGATCCAGGACTTTGAGCTGACGCACCCCAAATTTTACATCATTTGTGAACAATTGGGACTCGTGAAAGGGCCAGTCCTACTGATCCAAAGCTGCAGGATCGCCCTGACACAGGGCAACAACAGGATAACCAGGAGGAGTCCTGGTGAGGATCCAATATTGATGGTGTCACAGACACCAGACCAAAGACTCATTGCAATGAACATTGGCAAATGATGTGTGGACAGAGGGGTGTACTGTGAGACACACTGTGACAAACTACAGCTTCCACAGTGAGGTGTTTTCTATAGTTTATTTTGTTATTTTTGTTTGTTTTTAATTTCCCTTTTGGGGGGAGGTTGTAAGGGCAAAGAGCAGATATGAGGGGACCAGGAGATAAATGGGACTTGGGTACACAAGGTGAAACTCACAAAGAATCAATAAAAAGTTAAAAACAACAAGAGCAACAAAAACAAACAAAAAGAAAAACCAAGGTCTTGCTTTGTAGGATTAGCTGGCCTAGAACTTACTATGGAGATCAGGCTGGCCTTGAACTCACAGAGATCCACTGGCCTCTGCCTCCTGAGTTCTGGAGTCAAAGGTGTGTACCACCACAGCCTGCTGTATTTTGCTTTAAGTGTGGGTGCAAGGCTGTGCGTAGGTTTAGTATGATAATCAATACGCATTACTGTAGGTCACCTAAGAAGAGCAAATCAGAGTAACTGATTCTTTACCCAAAACAAACACCCCAACTTTGAAAGCGTATTAACAGTCATTTAAAGGGCACGGTCATTTAGAAGGCAGCAGCTTTCCCCACACAAGCATGCGTGACTGCCCCTGAAAGTATGTACCTGGTGGTTGAGAGCCTATGTCTGGGCTCCTGCACAAAGGAAATAGTGAGCAGTTCCTTACTAGGACACTCTGAGAGTTAAGTAAGTTAGAAATGGAGTCAGCCCTTCCAGTGCCAGGATCTTCACGGAGACCTCCTGGGAGGCCCTGCGCCAACACCTCTCAGAGGAGCAGGCCTGGGAATCCTCCCCCCACAGTGCTCTGCTGTGTAAGCCACTGTGACTTGAAGTGGCTGTTCCATACCCGTGATAACAAAGCTGGTATCCCTTTCCCTACTTACCGTGAGCGGAGACATTTCAAAATGCTGAGTGTGATTATGTTGTCCTCTGACTCAGAATTCCTTTAAGGCTCTTCACCACCACCTGACCAGCAGTGACACTCATTGAAATGGCATCCAAGGCTCTTCAAGGGATGACCTCTGGCTTCTGGTCTCAAGAGATCACTTAGCTCTCCTTCTTCTGGCAGACCAGAAATTGTTTTATATCTGAAGTCCCCCTTTCTCCTTCTTCTCTCCCTCTCTTCCTCCCTCCTTCATTTTTTTTCTTTCTCTCAGAGGTTCAAGTGTCAGATCACATGCTAAGGGCCATTCCAAGAGCAATTTGGATGCAATAGAGGATTAAAATGAACCTAGAGAAGAAAGTCAGTCCCTGAATTGCGATGAGCACTTCAGTCAGACATTCTCTTCTGATGCCTGGTCCTCAAACCAGCAGAGCCGGGTGCCCGAGACACACACTCTAGATGTTTGGTATTTCCTAGAGAAACAGACTAGCCAGTGAGACCTGCCTACTCCCTCGGTCCCCGACACGATCTATCAGTACCCAAGACATCCTATCAGGTCAAATGCCCAGGTGCCATTTGAAACTGATGTGAACTTGTAACCCTAGAATTCTGGTTCAGAGTCTGTGTGTGTGTGTGTGTGTGTGTGTCTGAGAGGTATGGACATGTGGGTTGGGAGGGAGGCAGTATTGTATCTTATTTTAATTGCAAAGAATATAGCTGGGACATTACTAAGACCACCACCTTGAGAGCCCTCTATCTATCTATCTGTCTGTCTGTCTACACTTTGGGTTGTTTATTTGTCTGTCATTTTTCTTTTTAAGCTTGACAGACAGCACTTGTCTTTTTTTTTTTTTTCATGAGACAGTGTGACAGCATCTGACGCACACCACAGTTTGTCACCAGGTACACGTCTAAACAGTTAACATTCCTTGTGATGGGAAGCTCTGAACTCCTCTCTTCTCATTGCTGTCACTGTCATGGCTGTTGTTTTGCCAGACAAGCTCATGCTGATCTGGAACTTGCTGTATGTACAAGCCAGCCTCTAACTGATTGTAATCCTTCTGCCTCTGCCTCCTGAGGACTGCAGACATGGACCACCATACTCAATTATTTTCTTGTTCTTTAAAAACAAGCAATAAACTGTACACCACAGCCAGAGTGCTTTGGGACCCACTCCTGCTATCTGTATTTTGGAAACTGATGCCCCCTTTCCCTTCACCCTCCCTAAAGGTTATAGATATTACACAACTATTCTACTTCTATGAATTTTTTTATGTGACACTAGTTACTGTGTGGTGTGTGATTACATACCTGCTAAACACTTAAGTAGAAGTTAGATAACTTGTGGGAGTCATTTTGCTCTTTCCACCATGTTGGTCCCCCAGAGATAGAACTCAGTTCTTACAGTTTTGTGGCACGTTTCTTAAGCTGCCAACTCACCGGCCTGAATCAACTTTTTATGGCTCCACAAATGAATGAGATTGTTTGTCTTCTTATGTATGGCTTATTTCACTTAATGTGGTATCCTCTGATCCCATCTGCATTTGTTAAATGAGAAGGTTCCATCCTTTTAAATGGTTGATGTTTCATTATGAATACAGTTTCTTTCTTTTTTTTTAAGATTTGTTTATTTATTATGTATACAGCATTCTGCCTGCATGTGTAGCTGTGAACCAGATCTCACTGCCAATGGTTATGAGCCACTATGTGGTTGCTGGGAATTGAACTCAAGACCTTTAGGAAGAACAGCCAGTGTTCTTAACCTCTGAGCCATCTCTCCAGCCCTGGATAATTTCTTTAGCCATTTATTTATTGATGAAAACTCATTTTGTTTGTTTGTTTGGTTGGTTGGTGGTTTTTCAAGAGAGGACCTCACTCTACATAGCCCAGACAAACCTGGAACTGATGATGTAGCCCAGAATGGCCTCAAATTCAGGATTCTCTTACCCCAGCCTTCTGAGTACTGGGATCACCAGGCAGGAATTGCTTATAAAAATGAAAATATCTGTGACTAGGAATGTCTGAGGAGTTCCCTGTAAGGCCACTTTGATTGCTGGTTGCCTCATCAAAATGAGGGACCTGAGGCTTCTATGTGTACTACAAAACCACATTCCTGCCCGGGCTGACAAGGGCCCCCGAGCTGCATGGCTACTCTGGTGACTGCTCGGCATCTCCTCTGTGCCTTGTCCCATCACCTGCCCTTTCTTTCATGCCAAGAAGGCAGAGTAGGTACAACTCTGTTTGCCCTTCCTCCAAGTTTTGGTTTACTGGTCCCGCCCAGCCATTAAGACCTTAGGTGTCACCTCGAGTCTTCTTCTTCTTCTTCTTCTTCTTCTTCTTCTTCTTCTTCTTCTTCTTCTTCTTCTTCTTCTTCTTCTTCTTCTACTTCTACTTCTTCCTCTTCTTCTTCATCTCAAAAGGAGCCTTTCCCTCCCTCTTCATAAGAGAGGCTATGACAAGGAACATGAACTGATAATGGCAGCTGAGAAGGTATGACGATGTCTCATTTCTTCATAGGAAAATGTAATAAAGATGGGGGTGCTTTCCACTTCAGCTCCTTTTGCACAGTGACTGCTTACAACTTTATCTCTGCCACTAAAGGGAAAAGAATCTCAAACGTCCTCCTTTTACTACAGTGGTTTGTTTTGTTCTCAAGTGTTTGCCTAGGGGCCTGTAAGCAACAACAACAACAAAAAACGTGAAAGATACAGAGGGCTTAAACACCAGCCACCTATCATTCTTCCACAGATATTTCACCATGAATCAAGGTGGTGGCCTTTGTCCTAGGATGGGAAGGAGAATATAATGGTAACAACCTCCGGGCCAAACAAGCCTCCTTCCAACCTGGCTGGGTCTGAAGAAAGTCAGAGGAGACAGTTCTTAGCTGAGCAGCAGCAGCAGTATGGTGGAATTGTTGCTTCTCATTTGCTGTGTCTCAGTACCAACAGCATTTCACAGTGTCTGGGTATGGATGTCTCTTTCCGGAATCTGGTAGAATTCCCATCACATGGTTCTTTTTTCATTTTGAGACTGGAACCCAGGGCCTCACACATGCTAGGTAAGCTGTCTACCACTGAGCCATAATGCCAGACCTCTTCTTAGCTGTTACCTTAAGGCAGGGTCTCACTAGGTTGCTCAGTGTGGGCTTCTGCTCACCCGGCAGCGTGAGCAGGTCTTCACCCTGTGATCCCCCTGCCTCAACCCCACAGATATCTGCGATTACAGCCTAACACCGCCAGGCAGGGCTTTTTCTCACAATATTCTTCACTTTAGGAAAAACTACTTTAATTATGATATAGGTTTCCCTTCTTGTTCCATTATGAATCATTCACTGACAAAATAAAAGACTTTTTTTGTTTTGTTTTGTTTTAATGAGGGAAATAACCAGTGGCCACCCCTCCCAGGCTGTACCGTTCTGAGCCCATGGTAGTGGTATCCTGGTAAGCTGGGTCTAAAAGGGGGGGGGGGGGAAACTCCTGCATCTCATCCTGTACAGCTTGGTCCTGGGGCAAAAACGGAACGAAGAGAGGACAGATACACAGACACACGAACAAAAAAGCTCGAGTGCTGGGCCTGAGATGCACCAGCTTGTAACCTGGAAACGCAGCATGTTTATTATATAAAGCAAAATGAAGAGGAGTTAGCTAGTTTCCATGGGAGGTCTCTAGGGGAAAGTCTGGGGCTTTGAACATCTGGGAGAGGGAAGACGTCCTTAATGCCTTCTGTTTACTCACTGTCTTCGCTATATAAGGACCAGAGGAAAGGTTTCCCGATTCCTGTGGGTCCGAGGCATTGTTGTCCTTGCTATGACCATGCTCCTGCCAACAATACACACTCGCATGGGATGTCATCCTTTCTCTACACATCCGTTCGGGGCCTCTTCTACTCCTGACAGCAGCGTTTGCCGCTTTCACTGGTGTAAATGCTTCTTCCATGGCAGATTAGCTAGCAAGTTGCTGGGACTGCAACTTAGTGGTAGAGCACTTGCCTAGTATGTGCCAGGTTCTATTAGAAATCAGATGCTCCTCCAGCCTGCCCTCAGGGACTCAGCACCAGGAGATGAGTTAGCATCACTAGTTGCTAACCCTTTAAAAGGTCCCCTGCATTCCAGATGGCTCACTTGTTCTCTCTGTCTCCTAGTCTCTCTGTCTGTGTATCTCTCTCATGTCTCCACTCTGAGAATGGCCTTTCGCCCCAACCCCCAAAAATCTCTTGTGTGAGAGCTGTTGCATGGTGTGATCCTTTCAGCATACCTTGGCTGGGACCCACTAAGATGATCTGATGCTAAATCCTAATAGGTTCAATCCATAACACCTTAAAAAGAAAAAACTCAGAAGGAACCCACACAAGTCAGCTATACCCATCACTGCGAAACACGTTGCAACCATGCACATTTTGTCTTAAAAGATGAGCTTCTAACACAGCCCCCAACTACAGAAAAATGAAGACATACTAACAGATTTTTAAAAATTATTTATTTTATTACAGTATATATTCACTTTGTATCCCATTTGCAACCCCTTCCCTCATCCTCTCCTAATTACACCCTCCCTCTTCTCCTCCCATGCCTCTCCCTCAGTCCGCTGATAGGGGAGGTCCTCCTCCCCTTCTATCTTTCCCTAGCCTATCAGGTCTCATCAGGACTGGCTGCATTGTCTTCCTCGGTAGCCTGGTAAGGCTGCACCCCCCTCAGGGGTTGGTGATCAAAGAGCAGGCCTCTGAGTTCATGTCAGAGACAGTCCCTGTTCCCCTTACCAGGGAACTCATTTAGACACTGAGCTGCCATGGGCTACATCTGTGCAGGGGTTCTAGGTTATCTCCATGCATGGTCCTTGGGTTGGAGTATCAGTCTCCGAAAAGACCCCTGAGCCCAGATTTTTGTTTTGTTTTGTTTTGCTACTTACAGACTTTTTGAAAAGAGAAATTTGAACCAGTACACCAAAATTTGGGTAAGAGTGAGCATTCATTAATTAATCACCATGAACCAGCTGGTGCATTATATAAGGTTGTTAATCGGCATGGCCTGGCCTGCCTTGCACCTTGGTATACTCTGTAAGGGCTGAGAAGAGGTTGCTGATGGCTGGGGCCTAGTTCCTTAAAGCCTGTTTACCTGTGGTCCAGTAGTAAAGTGTTCAGTTCTCAAGAAAAAACCCAGTCACCCTATTGGACAAGCAACACCTTAACCCCACCCCACCCCCAACTGAGGGTGTTAAGCAGGCTAAGACCCAAGACCTATACCAAAGATATAGATCAAATCCTGGGTCGACTTGATTTAGACAAAGCAGCAGGACCATTTCCATTCATCTGACTGATGCAAACAGCTTTCATCTGGCGGGATCTGGATGGCAAAGGCTTGGAGAGTCTGACCTGGCTCCACCTCAAAGCTCTGTCACTCACCTGGACCTGTCCCAGGTAAACTGGAAATTTCAAGGCTCAGCCAGGTATGAGGCTATACAAAAGGAGAAAGATAAGATGTGTGAGCTGTGCTCACCCCACACACTCCTCATTGATGCTAACCGCACCCCAGCCCTGCCAAACGGGCAGAGAACAAAGTGAAAGCTAACAAGATTCAAAGAGAAAAGAGTCAGCAACTGACTCTCAAGACCAGTGTCCTTTCCTGGGGAGTGTGACTCTATTGCCCTTTCTGGTCACCAGTGAAAAAATGCATAAGAGTTAACATTCTGTACCTCTAGGCATTGTGTGGCTTGAAACAATGAAGCTCTGTTTTCTGGATAGATGATGCAAAGTTTAGGGAGCCTTCACTAGGAGTTGAGGGTACAGAGTCAAAAGGCTGATCTGTGTCATCCTTTAGAGCATCTCTCCTCAGCAAGAAGGCAGCTGGGCCCACACGATAAGGTCTGGGAGACTCGCTGAATGCCCATGGGTACATGCAGTGTACAGATTTCAGAGCACAGAGCCAAGAGGTAGTTGGGGGACAGAGGCCAGAGGTGAAGCTGGGATTCAGGTAACAGAAAACCCTGTTGGAGTCAAGCAAGAATCCAGACAGGAAATCCAAGGATGGGAAAGGTTGGGCAGTAGCCACCCGGATAAAGGCAAGTGGGTTTGGGGTAGAGAGATAACAGCGCCCTGGAATGTGCTTTCAGTGATAGAAAAAGAGCCTGTGTCCTCCCCAGATCTGATAGAAAAAGGAGCCTGTGTCCTCTCCTGATCAAAGAAGGAGTCACTAAAATCATTGTCCTGTTTCAGCAATCCTACGGATCCTGCAGTCAACTGCCAGCAAATCTAATCACCATCTGTTACTGAAAATCCCATCTTCTCAAAGGAAAGAGTTCATCCAAGATCTGGAGACAGTTTGCACAGAAGCTCTTTTAGCAAAGGGAGGTGCATACTGCAAAGTACACTGTATTGGAGTGGGCTACCCCAGAGTAGGAAACAGCAGCTTACTAGATTTGGTGTTCTGGATTATAAAGACTTTTAAATGAATATTTATGAGGTAGGTCCTGTATCATTAAGTAAAGTAACATTTTCCCCCTCCCAAATCACAGTGGATCCAGACCTCTTCTTAAAGGTGTTTCTTACCATGATCCTTTTGAAAAGCCCACAAGGAGGTCAGAGTCAAAATTACAATGCAAATGATATTATAATGAAGCTGGGAGTCCTCTAAGGATGCCTACCCCTTATTAGGGATAGTGTCTGTCAGCCCAGAGAGTTCACTGGGGCCTGAGAATTGACCACTACATTGTCTAAATGGAGGAGTGATTTTTTTTGTGTGTGCATTTTTTAAATATACATGGTACTTGAGCACCTGTAGATTTTGGTGTCATAGAACCGATTCCCTGAGAACACAGGGGATGGCTGCGTGTCACCGATCCAGAGGGTGAGTGAGCACAGGTGGGAAGCAGGCAGGACGCTGCTCACTGTTAATAGGGGTCTTGTTGGTGATGGGGGTGTTGAGGGGACGCAGAACTGCAGCGCAAGCTGAAAGTAAAAGACTAGGTGAGGTCGCTTTGCAGGCGAGTCTTGAAGACACCATCTAATGAATGGAAGGGTGGTATTGCCACAGTTTTAATGTGTCCCCTACGTGCATGTATTAGAAACCATCCAGGTACAGTACTAACTAGAAGATGGTGCCTAGTAAGAGGTGTGTAGTTTAGTATTGTCACCATAGGGGAGGAGTAGCTATCAGGAGAATGAATTTGTTCTAAGACAGTTCTTTTTTTTTTTTTTTCTAATTTATAGTTGATCTATTACATATACACACGTGATTTCTTCTTTGCTCTGGAGGGTTTCACTCATGTTTTCAGTGAATATGATCATGTTTCCATTTCCATTCCTCACATCCTTCTCCAAAATCTCTTCTACAAGTTCTTCTCCCAACATTGTCATTCTTTACTTTTTTTAAAAAAATTATATAACACAATATGTCCAACAGTGCACAGGTGTGAAGCCATCCACAGAAGCATGGAAAACCTGCCAGTGGCTACACACTAAAAAAGATTTTTTTTCTTTCTTTAGCAGGTACCAATTGCTTCTTGGTAAGGGGTAAGGCTGGAGAGCACGTCTCCCGTCTGTGCCAGCATGTGGATTGGCTTGATCTTGTGTAGTTCTTTGCAGGGGAACCCAGCTTCTGAAAATTCATGAGTGTGACAGCCATGCTGTGTTCAGAGGACAGCGTTCCACAGTACTCCTCACTATCTAACTCTGGCTCCCAGTCCACAATGCCCACCCAACCCCCACCCCGCCCTGAGCCATGAAGAAGGGAGATTGGTAAATATCCCCCATTAGAGCTAAGCACTCAGTTGGGAAAAGAATGTTCTCTTTCTTGCTTTTGTCATGCTGATCCTCATGCATGTTCTTCCTAAGCTTCTGAGTTATTCTGCTATTACAGCACAAAACAAGTGAACATCTTCAAAGCTAGGTCGCATGTCACAAACTATAACAAACCAACCATAGAGAGGCTAACAGCTAGATAGACACAAAGAGTCCCTTGGTTTGTATCTCCTTCACCTGACTATAGTGCCATTGACCCAGAACACTGTGGATCGTCTCCTTGAGGATTGGTGGGAAGGAAGTTGGGAACTCCTCCACTAACCTAAAGGTGCCATGAGGACAGACCTTATGTCTTAATGTGGGTTCTGCCCCCCAAAACCCTCAAGGCCCAGGCAGAGTGGAGCTCCAGGGGGATGTCTCCTTTCCTTCATTACTACCCTCAGCAGTTATAAGCTGTAGCCCTTACATTGAAGGCGCTTGTGCATCTGGCCACCTGGACCAAGCTGTAGAAGGAATGTCTTCTGTCTGTATGGAAGCATCATCTGTCAATAAAAAGCTAATAGCCTATAGCTGAGATAGGAAATAGGGGGTGGGACATCCAGTAGGCAGAGAGAATTCTGGGATAGAGCCAGGAACAGTAGATTCAACCTGGAAGACATGACTCCCCACATGGTACCCGAGCAAAGGTAAACAGCCATGTGGCAGAATGTAGATTAGAATAAATGGGTTATTTTAAGTTATGAGCTAGTGAGAGAAGAGTCTAGCTATATGGCCTAGGTATTTTTACTTATACTTTGAGTCTCATGAGTCATTATTCCAGGAGCATGGGGCCAGGAGAACAAAAAGCCCAGAACACCTACCAGCTCTTGTCTAGATGGGACCACTCAGCACCCACCGGCACAGGTTTGCTGGGACCTCTTGGAAAGCATCACCTGCCCTGTAACAGAACAAGGGCTACCAGGCTCTGGGTAACAGTTGTCTTCAGAACTAAAGAAGTTGGGGCTACCCTGCTATGTCATGTTCCCCGTGTTTCTGGCTCTTTTAGAAGAGGCCTTCACACCTTGGGGGTCACAGCAGTTAGTCACCCTATTGAGGAATAACAGCACTGAAGGACCCAGCTCACAAAACAAGCCCAGCTCTGAGAATGCAAAATGGCAGGTCTCAATACAGAGCCCCTGCTGGAGTGGGCGAATGCCAAAAATGTTTTATAGTAGAAAATGCTTTGTTCTTAGCACATCCAGAGGAAAACACTGTCACTGAGGAGACCGCGTTTGTCACCAGAAACACTGGGACCGCACTGTGTCTAAGCAGCTAAAGGCCAGCTGACAAATACCAGGCATCTGTGTGCTTCTCAACAGCTCTCTTCGAGGTCACTGGGCACCAGAAATGGAAACAGAAATGGCAGTTGCCGTAACGAAAGCAGGTGGCAAGCTCTGTCTGAGGGGGAGGGGAAGA
>CM053760.1:58138744-58265765 GCA_028658305.1 Pachyuromys duprasi
CAGTTTGAAGCATCTGCACTACTGTCCAGATAACAAGCAAATAAAACCTGTGGAATGCTGAATGGAGGTGGTGGCCCTCGGACTGGGGAATCAGCTCAGTCTGTACAGTGATTTCTGTGCAAGCACTCAGACTTGAGTTTCATCCTAAGCACCTACGTGAAAAGACAAGCACGAGAGCACATACCTGTGACCTCAGTGGTAGGTAATGGGAAGACAGGATTACCTCTGAACTTGATGGCTGGCCAGCCCAGCTAAATCAGAAAGCTTTGGGGATAATGAGAATCCCCCTCTTTTGTTTTGTTTTCAAGACAGGGTTTGTCTGTGTAGCTTTGTCCTGCAACTCATTCATGTAGACCAAGTTGGCCTTAAACTCAGAGATCCACCTGCCTCTGCCTCCTGAGTATTGGGATTAGAGACATGTGCCACCACCACCCTATCTTAAAAAAAAAACCACTATACCATATAATATAATATTTATACACAGGTACATGGGGACTTTTTTTTTTCAGTTCTAGGACTTGAACTCAGGTTCTTTTATGTGCTAATCAAGTACTCTGTACTGAGCTATCTCTCCAGTCCTATCTATAGTATATGTGTAGGATGTATAAATGAATGTGTATTTCAGCCCCCAAGTGAATAAACAATAGTGTATAATTAGAGGATATACACATGCTATATACCATAAGAGATCTATCTATTATATATAAACATATATGGTATATATGTACATAATGGATCAGTTCATTAACTGGCTGTTTTCAGGCAAAATGTTCCAATTTAAAATATTGATACTGTAGGTCAATGTCCTGATTTGAGTTCTGGCAGGATTTCCCAGGACTGTGGACTTAAAAAAAATCCCAGAAAATCCCCCTCTCTGGCAGCCCCCTGATGCCAGCTTAGCTCTAATTGCCTGCAGTAAGTCCAATTAGAGGCAAATCAGATTTCCCCTTCATTTCATTTGATGAAATCCACTGGCAAAAATCTCTGCCACCCTGACCAGAGTGAGGAGAGAGGAAGGCTGCTGAGAAGCAAGGAGAACAGTCCCGAGAGTGAGGCCTAGCCCTCCTGCCCGGAGTCCCAAGGCTAGAGAGCTGGCTGTGGCGCCTTCCTCCTCCTTCCCACTCTCTCTCTCAGAAGGCAATGTTTCCTTCTGTTTCTTGCTGTTCTCCTAGCATTATTATCTTCTTGCAAGAATGGACTTCCATGCATGAGGTGTCCAGGGTTTTTACTGACTTTGGGGAGAATCAAATCTATCAGGCAGGCCTAGAAAAGTCATTTGTTCTCTGTGCTCTCTCTTGCTCTATCTCTCAGTGCCTTTCTCTCTTTCTCTAACACACACACACACACACACACACACACACACACACACACACATACAGCCAATCACACCCGGATACAGGTGCCAACACAGAAGGACAGGAGGATGTAGGATGTTGGCCACAGCCACACTGTATGACACCAAAGCACAGATACCAGCGCTCTGGCTCCACGGAAAGCATGCCCTGCCAAAGCCTTCTCTCCCTGCCCTTCAAGGTCACAGTGAAAGATTACGAAAGAGTGGAAAAGCACTGCTCAGAAAATGGGCCATAGGGACTTTCCTTCAGCGAGGAAGGAGAGAACAATGTTCAGGTTGGCTGAACTCTGTGGAGGAAGGAAGCGTGGAGCAAGGGATACCCCAAACAGGCTGCCTCAGCTCTCCCCTCCTAGAGGTTCTGGAAAAGCGTGATAGGGAGGCAGCTGGAAAGCTCAGCTGGTCGGGAAATCCTTGCCAAGGCATCTGATGTAGAGTTTCTCTCACAAACATCAACTGCTCCCCCAGAACCAATTGCGGCTCGGTGGCAGCCACTCTGTCTTCTTGTCAGGTAGCTCAGGCTAGCCTCAAATTCTCTATCTTCCACCCTCAGTCTCCCTAGTGCTGGGATGACAGGTATGAGCCACCACACCCATCTTATTTCATCTCCTGCGAGTGAGACAGATGTTCTTAAATAAGTATTCTCTCAGCTGCAGAACCCATAAATAGAGGCTGAGGAATTCTCATCTCTCTTCAAAAGAAAATTATTTTAGAACAACAAATAGAACCAATCCTCAAGTGCGCTGGCAAAGGCAGGGCTGTTAAGCATTATGACACGCTGAAGGGTGGCATTGGTTTCCAGGAAGTGCAGCAGCTTCCAGGCAGAGCGTTTGTGGATAGTGACATGGTGACTTAACTACAACAACAGGAAGATATTTCCTTCATAAACAACAACAACCACACCTTCCAAGCCACACTCCTGGTTTGAAAACATTTTCTGTCCCAACTTTTCCCCAGATGGTATCAAGTGTTTATAGTAGAATCGGGCCTTGAGAGAGTCCCAGAAGTTTGAATTTTATTCCGGGCACAACTGATTCCCGATCAGGACAGCAAAGAGATTGCCAGTTACAAGCCCGCATCCTGGAGGCGGCATGCCCAAGAGATGGCCTGACGAAGAACTGGGGACCCCAGGTACAGTTCCTGACACAGCCTTTTGCCCACCCGGGACGTTTCTCCCGTCCATGGCCTCCTGGCAATCTTTTGGCAGCTGCCAGCCTACAAACCCGTCTTACCAGTTCCTGGGCAGCCAGCCATCTTTTCTGAATGCCTGACCCTCCAGCCCCTTTCATGGGAGTGGCCTACAGCAAACTGCCTAGCTGAGTGCTAGAATACCACCCTCCAGTCCCGGTCTGGGAGACCATGCTCCACAAAGAAGCTAAAGCCTGGCCAGGGCTGCACAGAACCACTGTCAGGTAACACAGGCCCTTTGGAAGAAGGTCCCGTCCCTCCCAGGACAGACATTTCCCTCTCTAGCCTGGGAGCCTCAGGCCTGAAAGCCTAGCTGGAAGTTTCTCTCCAGGGTGGCTCTCCCTCCTCTGTTGCTGTAGCCTGCCACCCTGCTGCTGTCCTTCCCCAGTCTTTACAGAAAGGGAAGCGAGGGTGACTGGCCCTGTGTAGGGTGGGCATCAGCCCAGGTGACTCCCTGACTCCTTTCCCTGCCACCTGGGAGTTAGCCAATGGGAAGGAAGGATGCCACAAGGCCCCATTAGCCCAAAGCTGGAGTAAGCTGCGGTCCTACAGACCCACAAGGGGAGCCAGACTCCCCATGCTCACTGCTCATGAAGCTGCCCGCCATTCCTGGATCTGTGTGTCATTTCCACACTATATATTATTTAGATTGATTTATTTTTATTTTATATGTATGGGTGTTTTGCCTGCATATCTGTATTCCCTGTGTGTGCCTGGTCCCCAGGAAGGCCAGAAGAGGGAGTCAGATTTCCTGGAACTAGAGTTATAGACAGTTGTTAGTCACCATGTGCGTGCTGGGAATGAACCTCAGATCCTCTGGAAGGGAGGTAAGTGCCCTTGAGCCCTGAGTCATCTCTCCAGCCCCCAAAGCACATTTTTCTTGACTACATAAAGACGCAGAAATATAGTTTGCCTTGTATACTTCAGAATGTTTTCTTTTTGGTGGGGTATGTGTGCTTCATCCAAGCACCCAAGAGCCCTGTAGAATGAGAATGGGGCTGCAGCTTGGGAGTGGAGGCAGTGCTAGGGACTGAGTGCAGCAGGCCTGATGACTGCTATAAGCAGGTCTGGACTTCCTTTGCCATGCTGATGCTTTTCCCTACTGCAGCAGGAGAACAGGGGCTGAGCCGAGATGTCAAGGTCGACATATGACAGGAACCAGCTGAAGAAGAGGGTTGAAGGTCCTTCCTGACCTGGGCTTCTCCTGATGAACAGAGCATGTGTGCAAGAAGTGGGTGCTGGGTGTAAGTCTCCTAGATTGGCGTGCCGCATGAGCCAGCATGTTGGAGACTCTCACCTTGGCTTGCCGGCCCACTCCCATTCTCAGAAATGCCTCTCTTTTCTGAATATGCCATCTCTAGTTCTAGTTCTAACTGTGCGTCCCTACAATCATATGCCCCTGGGGTCTGGGAGCCTGAAATCAGTTGCCCTTTGAACTCAGATCTGTGGCTCTGCCTTCCGAGGCACACTGTCCCTCACACCTTCAGCTTTTTTGTTTTCTCTTTTCCATCTCCCCTCCTCCTGATGATGGCTGGATTTTTAGCTTGCCTGTTCTGCTGTTTTACTCTCAATTTTTAATTAAACTCGCCTCAAGATTCATTCTGAATCCATTTTTTAACTCAGAACCCCAAAGAGGGAACACCGCTTTTCTTGGTAACACCTCCTGGGCCCACGTGCTGTCTAGGAGGGCTGCCTCCAGACCTTGCCACTACCCAAGTACAGCAGCTTTGGAGCCCTCCAGTAAAACGGCCCTTCCTTCCCCAGGAGCCCTTCCTGCCCACATCCCTTGTCTCAAGCTGTCTCCCAGGCCCATGGGGCTCCAGTTCCACACCCTAAGCATTTCTATGAATCTGGGCTTTGTTGGATGTTTATTCGTGGGGTGTGAGTCCCAAAGGGAAATAAAGCTGTGCATCCATGCCAATGTCCTTGTTAGCCTTGGATCCTGGGCTGCTCAGGCTCAACTGAAACCTCCAGTGTTCACAAAGCACTGACGTGAGGTTGGGACAGGTGATGGAGGGCCCCTCCCCTCAGACCCACAGCCTGGCCAGCTTGAAGCACACTGTGGATGAGGTCAAATCTTGGCAGAGATCTGGACGTCTCGCAAAAGCAGCTTCCCCAGCTGGGCCTGGAATGGGGTCCAGAGAGCCCCTCCAAATGTGGAAGGTACTGATTTCACCCAATCTTGGGAATCTCCAGAGCCTATGCAGCCAAGTCAGTGAATCTGAAAATGATTATCACCTCCAGTGGCATTCTGAGGCAGAGCGTGAAGAGGGCAAGGTAGCAGAAAGCCAAAGCATAACAAATAGGGTGCTTTTCAAAATTCCAGGGAGCCCCTTGGGGGTAGAGGACAGAAGGAGGCAGAGCCCTAGGAGAAGCAGTTAGATAGCAGTAACCACGTCTTTTCCCTGTTTTGAGAAATAAGCCTGAGATCTGTCTACAAAGCCTCCTGTCCTCAGAGATAACAGAGCTGTGACTGCTGGGACAGCTGCTCACTCGCCTTTCCAGAGAGGAAACTGACCCTGGGGCTGTAAAACTGTGATAGAAACTGACAGGAGACCTTTCCTCCCTGTACCCCCTTTCCTGTTTATGTACCAACGCACATACTCCATAGGGCGCACACAGCAGACGTGGAGCAAGGCCAAACGCCGCTGAGTTGCCATTAAGAGCTGACAAGTGTCCTGCATAGAACATAGCTGGCTGGTGGACAGGGTCCTGATCCAGGTACATTTAAATGACCTGACGCTCCCCTTCCTGAGAGCTGACGGTCTTTCCAACGGGAGCCAAACATCACTTCATCTTTTCTTCCCAGGGCTGATACAGTGGGATTCAGGCAGGTGAGGGAGTGGTTTTGGAGATGAGGGGATTCTTAGCAGTGAATTTAAACTGTGGTACAGACACTCTGACCCCTGCCCAGAGGAACATCAGGGGTGGGGGAGGATGCTGAAGATTCCAAGCAAGATCCTTTTACAAGCAAGCTCCCCAAAGCAGCTAGTGTAGCGTAGTAGTACTTTTCTTCAATGCAGTGTCAGGGAATGACTGCCCACCAAGTCACTGCCAATCTTACACAGGATATAGACTTTCTAGATAACATGAATCAAGAGGGGATAAGGAAGGAAGGAAGGAAGGAAGGAAGGAAGGAAGGAAGGAAAGAAGGAAGGAAAGAAGAGATAGGAAGGAGTCATCAATAATCAGCTATGCAAGGATCAAAAGCAATCTTCACAGTGATAAGGATGCTAGCTTGCCTAGGACTTTGCCTCATTTGCCTCATTCATCCTCAAGCCATTTGCCTCCCACATTTACCAGTTCTCAGGGACACCACTTTTTCTGCTCAAAGACTAGTAGCCTCACAAGGTGTGTTCTCAGTCATGCCTTAGTACTTTGGCATACCTGAAGATGGGTGTCCTGGAGCCATTTCTCTGTCATCAGCAATGACTTCAGAACTTCTGCTTCTTGGCCTATAGAAGAAGGCTGCTTGGACTGCAGTTAGGCAGCCCCTCCCCCTTGCAGCAGACACAGCACAGAGCATGTGAGGAGGTGATTCTGTGAGTAATAATGAGTAGATATGTTAAGTCTTTGCTCTCGATTCCTGGCTCAGAATTCCCAAACTCATAATTTCCAGAACAATAGAAAAGCTTCTTCTGCCCTAACATGTCACCTTTGACCCAATCCCTAACACAGAACTCCTGAATCCTTTGGGATGCCCTGGGCTGTAGAAGCATCTTTGTCCTAGGGGCCATTTTCTGGTGGGCTGTTGAGACTGATCACCAGATGAGAACATTTAGTCTTATTCCACGCCTCATTTCCTCTGGCAAGTGAAGGAGACTGGAGACTGGCCTAATAATTAATCATATCTACATGGCAGAGCCTCTATAAAGCAAAGTACCCACAATAGTGGGGCTTGAAGAGCTTCGTGTTGACAAGGTGCTATGTCAATGGGGTATGGGACCGCTGCACACCTTCCTTCATACCTTGCCTTGTACCTCTCTTCAGTTTGGCTCGTCCTGAGTTGTAGCCTTTCATAATGATTTAGTGAATCAGGAAAGTGCTTCTGTGACCTCTGTGAGGAGTTCCAGCAAGAGGTGGATCCCAAAAGGATTGTGAGAGCTTTGGATTTGCAGCCAAATCAGACATAGGGTAAGGGAGGCCCAGAAACACACTGTCTCTTCCTGGATCTAAAGGAGAAGGCAGTCTGGCAAAACTGAGATCTTTCTTGTTTGCATTTTATTTTATTTTTGTATTACTGTTTTTGAGAAGGGCTCTCAAGTGGTCTAGGCTGGCTTTGAACTTGTTATGTAGCCAAGGTTGACCTGGACTCCATTTCCTAAGTGCTTAGGATACCGGTATTCACCATCCCACCTGATAAAGCTAAGATCTACACCTGCAGGATCTGATGCCATCACCAGGTAGATGGTAACAGAACTGAATTACATCTCAGGACACCCAGCTGGTCACAGAGGACTGACGGATGTGGGGAAACTGCACCTGGTCACAAAAGACTCCTGTGTAGTGAGGCACAGAGGACAAAACCGGTTTGGTGCCTCCGGTCTCCCAGACACTCAGCTGGTGGTCTTTAGAGACCTATGGCTGAGAAACATCTGTCCAGAGACCTTGAAGCTGCATTTCATCAAACGTTATCTAAAACAGAATGTCCAGTAGAGGAGCCACCAGCCACATGTCGCTGGCAATCACTTGGCACACAGCCACCGGATGTGCTAAAGACTGCACAGGCTTTTGAAGAGAGTGTGAAATGAAGAATGTAAACGAGCTCCTTAATAATTTTTTTTAGCATTGATTATATGTTAAACTGGTAAAATTTCATTTTTACTGATTAAATACATTGTTCAAATTCCTTCTCATTGTGGCAAAATACATAAAACATAAGCGTACCATCTTTTTAAAGGTTTATTTTTTGATTATGGGGCCGGGTAGAATGTGTATATGAGTACAGGTGCCTGTGGAGACCAGAAGAGGACATCAGAGCCCCAGGAGTTAGAAGTGGTTGTAAGCTATCTGACACAGGTGCTGGGAACTGAACTGAAAACCTCTGTAAGAGCCGAGCATGACCCTCACCACCAGTATCCAAGCATCTTCCCATCTTCAAGAGTGCAGAGCTGTGTGGTCCCTATTGCTAGGTTACCATCACCACCATCCAGCCACAGAACTTCCAAAGACAAATATCTGTACCCAAATAAGCAATGAGTCACACACACGCACATGCACCATTCACAAAACATGTACACACACACCACACACAAGCACACACACATATACTACACATACATGCCACACCACACATACACACTACAAACACATCACATATCATACACCAAACACACATATACCCCACACACCATGCACACCATGTGTACACACACACACCACAAATACACCAAAACATATCACAAACACAACATACACCAAACACGCACGCGCGCGCGCACACACACACACACATCTTTTTCCTCCTTATTTTAAATACTGAGGCAGGGTCTTTATCTGCTTAGGCTGATCTCAGACTCACTATGTGGCTGAGAATTACCTTGAACTCCTGAGTCCTCTACTGCCAAAATGTTGGCATTACAAGAATGCAGTACCATGCCCCATTTATGTTCCTGGGGATTGAATCCACACCCTCATTCTTGCTAAGCGAGAATTCTACCAACTGAGCCATAAAACGCCAACACTTTATTTTAGCAACTGCCATCTTTCTGTCTGTTTCTGAGTCTGAATATTCTAGTTTCTAACACAAATGGAATAATAAAGTATTTGCTCTCTTGTGAGCAGCTTATTTCTCCTAGCACAATGTCTTCAAGCTTCATCCAAGCCTTAACCTGTGTCAGAATGTCCCTTCTATTTTTAAGGCTCAATAGTATTCTTCTGTGTGTACAGGCCACGCTTTGTTATTTATCCATTCTTCTGTTATTGATACTTGGGCTTTTTCACCTCTTGGCCATAGTGCATGTGCTGCTAAGAACATGTGAATGTCTGTTCAAGTCCCGGCTTTTGTTTCCTTAAGAGGTGTGCTCAGAAGAATAGATAGATCTTTCATTTGCTCATTCTCTCCTTAATCTTCTGAGAAGCCACAGTACTCTCTCCCATAGTACCTGCTTCACTCTACCCTTGAGGAAAGAGCAAGCGTTATCATTTCTTCACATGTGCACTGAAATCTTCCCATGGTCATCCTACTGAATGTGAGATTTCTATCACATGGTAGCTTTGGCGTGCACTTCTCTGGTCATTGGTGACTGTTCAAATGCCTTCTTTGTGGTTGTTTGTCTTTTTAAGCGGGCTCTGATGTAGCCTTGATTGTTCTCAAACTAGCTATATAATTAAGGCCGGCCTTGAACTCTCAACTGCCCTGTCTCCATCTTCCAAGCTCTGGATTACAAGTGCCTGCCATCATTCATGGCTCTTTAAGTGTAGTACTAGAACATTTTCGGTGCCACTGTGGCTCAGAGCTCATTTCCACCACACAGCTTGAGTTTAGAGCAAACAAAGCCAGGACTGCTGTCATACACCAACGCTTTGAGAGCAGAAGGGACGCTGAGAGCTAATTAGTTGGTCAGGCAGCCAATTCATTTATTTATTTGTTCGTTTTGAGACAGGGTTTCACTCTGGACCCCAGGCTCGCTTTGAACTCTCAATCCTTCTGCCTCTGCCTCCTAAGTGCTAGATTACAGGTCTACACCACCACCCTTGCCTTAAAACCCTAACATTCAAATTTAGACATTTAGTTCCAATTCATGATCTGCAGGTTTCTTTCCAGGGACTCTATCTTATGGGTTCTTTTATCTGCCTGCTCTAATTACCTTAAGTGTCAAAGGAAACTCAGGAGCCATTTACCTAATGCTCAAAGGACCTCATTTTCACATACCCACTGTAAAACATAAGGCTTAGGGAACTCCTTGCATCCGTAGTGCTGGCTCCTTTGCAGGAAAAACTCATCATCACAAAGCCTAGAAGTGGGGAATAGAAAACATGGTCCCCTGGAAAGTTCAGTTTCTGCCTAAGGCCCTCTAATGACAAGAGAGAATAATTCTTTCTGGGAAAGCTACGGTGTCATGGAATGGCCCCTCCTTGCTCCTCGGGTTGAAAGCTGTGACTTTTCTCCGTGGAGCTACATGTTTTGCTCTATTCTCCAACCTCACTCCACCCCACCACCTTGCCTACTACTCACAGTCAGTCCCAAGGGCCTGAAAAGTTGCAAACTGGTAGAATAGGGCAGTCATCTCTAAGCAGTTATAAAAAGGATTGACATAAGCATTACACCTTTTCATAAGTTCCCCTGTTTTCCCCAGAATGACCAGCCTCACTGGTCCAGACTTCCTTTCAGCCTGCAAAAGCTCCCACAGAGTCATGGTCCACCCCGATCGTGTGACATTATTTCTGGAGAGACGTGAACAAACATACTCCCCCTAGACAACAGACCAAAAGTATGGATATACTACTAAAATCCAATTTGGTGAACCAATGAGTCTTCTTGGGGTTACTCACAGGAGCAGAAAGAACTCAAAGAAAGCTACATCACCAAAGCCCACCCCAGCATGGGTGACAGCTCGTGAAAGCTAGAAGCCTGGCACCCAATGCATAGCCTGCAGGCAGCTCAACAGGTTGAAGAGTGTGCTTTCCAGGAGGTGCAGTTGGTTTGAGCCGCCTCCCGGTGCGGCTCATCAGGTCTGTCTCTTCTAGGCCACTCGGCAGGTCTCTGCTTCATCCAGTTGGCTCAGGTTGGCTAGGGTTGGCCCTCAGCAGTTCTTATAGCTCACATATACTTGGGAGGGATGTTAAAGCTTCAATTGCTTGCTCTCTGAGTTTAAGAAGCTTCCCTACAGGACGGAATGTTCTGTCCACCCTTACACTACCCTGTTGTTTCACCTCTGGTTTAATATCCTGTATCTTTGATGAGTTTCCCTCCAAGCTGGAAGGCTTTAAATCTTGGAGGAAACTGCCACACAACACCTTCAAGGACAGGCTAAAGCTTCCAATTACAGAAAGCCTACAAAGGTCATGCCTGTGACTTAATGTTTATTTTGTTTCGTCTGTTTATTTAGTGATAGTGGGGACAGAATCCCGGCCTTGTACCTGCTAATCAAGTGCTTGACCGCATAGCTATAGTCATAGCGACAGCCCACCTGTGACTGAAGCTTTGAGGATGCAGCTGTCGTCTTCCTTCCACAAGGGAGGAAGAGGAGGAGAGTTGCTGATACAGTTCGAAAAGAAAACAATGGTGATATTTTCATGCCACATCACAAATGAAGCTGACCTACAAATCAGGAACCAGAATTTTAAAAATAGAGCCTAGAAGACACGCAGAAAATATTCCCTGTGGCTTTTGTGTAAGAAAGCTTACAGAAGTGTTCATTGAAATTTAGATTCAAGTAATACAGGGAATTCTGTATCTTAGAAATAAGAATGACTCAGTAATTTCCTTTAAACCCAAACTTCCAACCCATCAAACTCCCTGTAATAAAGTCATCTAATCTCACCCATGACGGGCTAATTAGAAGATTTAATTGACATGTATTATTTGGAGGTTGTTGAAGTACCTTCTGAAATAATAGATGTGTGAACACTTTAAAAACTTAAGAATAAATAATAAGAATGAGCATCATAAACACACAGCCATCCTTCATAATCTGTGATGATTGAGTTCAGAACCCCACAGACAGAATATCATTCATATAAAAGGACATAATATTTACATATAACATTCACACCCTCCATATCCTTTAAATCAGTTCTGTATTACTTAAAACACTTAATACAGTATAAATGTGACGTAATTAGTTGTTATACTGCTAATACGGCTAAGCATTGTTTTGGAATGATGACCCTCCAATGTCTTCGCATATTTAGTGCAGACAAGATTTTTGTTGTTGTTTAACAGCTAAATAAATTTTAAAATGAGCACCCGTGGATGGGCTGACTGTAATTGTAGTTCATTATGCTAGATTTCCTATCAGAGTAAATGAGGTGAGGAGAATCTGTTCTGGCTAAGGACGAAAGAAATGCAAGCTTTCCACAGATTCTCCAACTGACTTTCGCCATCCCTTCAGGCCGCTGATATGGGAAGCTGTGGTGTCACATGGTTTATAACATGTAAGAAAAAAAGCTAATGAAGGTTGGAGAGTTAACTAAGCGGTGGGGGTGGGGAGGGAGAAAACAACACCAACTATAACCCTGATCTCTGGGTCTCTCTGACCGTATACAGAACATTTCCTGAAAGCAGGAGCCAAGTTCCTGGAGAGAGCTCTCTCTCTTTGTGTGTGTGTGTGTGGAGAGTCATAATTACAAACTCTAGGGGCCTCATATCTTCCAAAAAAGGGAGCAGTCATATTTCAAGTAGCACAGAGATCAGAAAATCTTCAGCCTTTGTCTCAGCTTAGCCTAAGTTATGAAAGCACGAGTAGCTGACCAGAGGCCCAGCTTTCTGGCAGCAGGGTGTTTCAGGCAGGTGTGGCAACCACTCGGATTGTTTGTTTTTCCAGGTCAGGTTGGCATATTTCTAGCCTAGAGCTCTGAGCAAATGTTTAAATTTCATTTTCAGTCATCTGGTGTTCAGTTCCCCAGCATCAAAGGCAGGCCCCTGCATGTTGCCCTCCTAGATCCTCTGTCTCGCCCCAGGGCTGATGGGATACAAGAGCTAGGAGAAGAGAAGGGAAGAGCTGGGTGGGTGCCTTACAGATCTTCCTGGGAGCTACTTCTCCTGCCCATCATATTCATCCTCCTCACTCTCTCTTTTCTGGAGGGCTTGCTTTGCTCAAGCATGGAGGCAATTGGACTTGTTTACTAGGCAGCTCATCAGTCTCTTTACGGTTGCTATGGCAACCACCATGGGTCAGTTTATAGAAGGGGAGGAAGTCCACTTTTTGGGGAGGCAGATTTCCCGCTTCTGCACAAAGCACAGCAGAAAAACAAAAGCCCAAATACCCCGGAGGAAACACAGGGGGAAGCTTTCTACCAGCCCAAGCATTGTGCAGCGCCTGAAAAGTCACGAATCACTGCCACATTTTTTCCCCTGCAGAAAGACCATTCCAGAGCAGCTGGTGGGAGCGAGAAGGCCTCACCCCTACATTCCCCAGATTACTCTCCTCTCTCTCCCCTTCTCCTGCTGCCCTTTGCCTTAACGGCCTGAAAGCATGTGCGAGTGAACTCTCTGGCAAGCAGTTATGCATTAACTGAGAACCAGAGGCTGCAAGTGCTGCTCCCTCCATCTTTCTCATAGACACACAGGCAGCACACCATCCGAACCGCAAACGGTGTCAACGTCCAACCTTAACCTGTCCCTGTTTAGAACTTGTTGAGGGAGAAGGTCCCAGGATGCCCACCCAGCAGTTTTAGCACTCATTTGTCTAGTTGACCAGAGTTAGGAGATAAAAAGTAGACAGGAACAACTAAATTCGGTTTTCTGAGACTTGAACTGATAAAGGAAAATCTGAGCTGAGTTCATTTCAACAGTTTATTTGGACAAAAAGAAGGTTCTAGATACAGGAAACTCTCCAGTGGGCAGCTGATTCAGAATGTCTCCAATAGACAGTTTGCGCAGACTGTATTTATAGCCAGAGAAAAGGAAGTGTCCTGCGGAAACAACCTGCTTAGCTGTAGTCAACATTGACCCCCCTGACTGTATTTGGCAGTCTGTAGACTCTGATTGGTTAGGCTCCGTTGCCGGGGTTATCAGAAAATACTCTTAAGTTAGTTTACGACTTGTTTTCACAGCAACTTAGGTTTCAGCTCAGCATGTATGGAGACTGTTTGGGGCCAAAATTTTATCCTTTAAGACTGGAATCAGATTTAGGTCAAATTTATCAGTTTAACACAACGAGTACATTTTTGTACGTATCCTATATAATAGTTGTGACACACATACGCCAAGACTCTCCAACGTATTGAACTCTAGTCTAACTACAAAATGCCAGGAACTTGACAGAGGAGGTCTTTGTTCCAAGCAAGGGAAAGCGCAGACTACCCTTTGGGATGCTCTGACTCTTACCCTATCCTACTGCCTGTGAACAAAATGAAACGAGATGATTGACATATTATGCAAATCACAAACCTTGTCACAGAGAGACGATGTTACTAATCTTCCCTCAGGTCTATGCCAGCACCACACAGGTGTGCCTCATACTGAATTTTCTGGAGCAGCATTCCCACTTTTTCACAAATAGTTTAAAAACCATCTTTTTCTTAAAAAAATAAATAAAAAATAATAATAGTGGATTTTATTTTTCTTGATAGTGAAAATGTTTTATGGACATGTGTTAAGGAATAAATAGCCTTCCGAGCATTGGATTGTGAACCTCTGAGTGAAGGATACAGCCCTGTAGAGTTGGCACAGTGTCTATCCATGTCCTGTCGGTTCTAAGTGACATCCCGGCACATATGTCTAGATGGTGTAGAGAATGACATTAGCACCTTCCACAGTTACATGCTTCCCAGGACCACCCTCTTCCTTCCCTCCGTCCCTTCTTCCTTTTCCTCTTTGAATATTTTTAATTTTCTTTCTGTGTATGTCTGTGTGTGTATAAGTACATATGAGTATAGATACCTAATAGAGGCCAGAAGAAGGCATTTGGTTCCTGGGGCTGACATCTACCTGACATGGGTGCTGGGCACTGATCTAAGGTCCTCTGGGAAAACAGCAAGTTCTCTCATCCACTGTACCGCCTCTCCAACCCACCTTTCCCTTTGAGCTTGGACTTGGCACATGCAAAGCTTGGGCTCAATCCTCAGTACCTAGACAAGGAAACAGAAACCAAGAAGCACCAAGATCCACAAGAAGAAAGCAAAAGCAGCAGTCCCGGGTCAGCTTCCCTACTCCCCTCCCCCACCCACTGCAAACTCATTCCGCGAGGGTTGTCACAGCTCTAATGCAAGGCGGGTAATTAGGGGAAACTGTCGAGATAAACATCACGTACAGTCAAAACACCCCACCTGATACCAACTCTGAAAGTGCCAATACTTTTTTCACGGAGAGAGCAAGGGCTGTCATTTTAGAAACTCGGGTTGTGCGATCGAATCTCTACTACCTGAGCCTGTCAAAGTTCGCCTGCTCCGTGAGTGAGCCGATTTCTCTGTGAGCAACAAGTAGCCGCTGACTCCATACTGTGCTCCTTGCCCCAGCTGAGGGGCGTCGCCAGCGCATCTGCAAACCACACAGAGCTGTTCAGACAAAGGGCAGGGAGGTATGAAATGAGATTATTTGTGCTACTCACTTCCTGAACAAGCTGTTTGATTCAGGAATTGGAATCAGTTGAGTTTGGTCAAAAGCCGTTTGAAAGGACTTATTTTTTTTTTATAATCCTGCTTTCATGTATTAAAAAAAACAATTTTTTCTCTTATCTTTTTAAATCATTTGTTAATAAACCCTACATCTGAAGCTCAAGCTGTCAGACACTGTCTCGTTAACACCACCCAACAGCTGTTAAATGGGATAATCAGCTGTTTATCCTGTCACTACTTCAAATGCTAATTACACTCCAGGCTCCGGCTTAGTCCCAAGCCAGACCAGGTGTGCTGCTCTGGGAGTGGCTACAGGGCCACAGGTCTCCATGGATTCATTTCCAGTGGCCAGATAAAACAGGGCAGTACACGCACGCACGCACACACATACACACACACGTTGCTCATTACTGTGAAAAATCTGATGTGACCCAAATATCAAATTACACGGAGGTAAACAACCATGGAATGTGGTATTATGCAACCATTACAGGGATGTTTATGAATATGGCTAAATAACAAGTAAAAATACTTGCTTTTGTTTGACAGCAAAAGCAGTATGCAAAACCATCACATACTAACAAATATGAAACCCAAAAGAAACTGGGCTGCGGACATAGATCCCTGGTGTTGGCTAGCATGTCAGAAATCCTGGATTTCATCCTCAGCAGAGACAGGTGGTAGGGATGGGGGTGCATGTGCACATGATAATTTCTAAACTAAAAATCAGTGTTTAAGTTATCAATTTAAAGTCTTGACTAAGGGACTAGGGAGCTGGCTCAAGGACTGCGACTATTTGCTGCCAAAGTAGGAGGACCTGAGTTCAGTTCTCACGGAAGCTCACATTCTGGAGGAGAGGGACAAATCCAGTAACTTAATAAGAAAGGTGTAATGTTAGTGATGGTCCTAAGGAGAGATGATCTTACAAAGGATTGTGGGAAGGAGGACCCAAGGACTCTGCTTAAACTGGGTCAGGAGAAAGGTATCCTCACATGAAGCTCAAGCAATGAGAAGCCCCAGAGAAAGGTGCCAGATGGGAGTAGGCTTGGTATTGTTAAGGAACAGGCAGGGGGAAGTAGTAAGGGGGCTGGAAGGTGAGGTTGGAGATCTCGGAGGGAATTGAAGGATGCCAAGGGGAGGGCATAGATAGAGAGGCAGTTAGTAAGCACTGCAGGGGCTCGGGTGCCACAAGGGGGTTAGGATGAGGGATGGCAGCATAGAGATGAAAGGAGGAGCACAAGTGACTCAGGAACCTAACTTGAGGTGGGAAGGTTGAAACACACACACACACACACACACACTTATATAATTCTTGGATTTAGGACGGTAGTAAATGAATTCATTTGAAGTTTCTTTATTGATCTGAGAAGGACCAGTGAAGGAAGTTTGTGGTGGAAAACAGTATATTTGATGTACCTATTTTATGTCACCATTGGAATGGCAGGTTTGCAGCTCTGGAGTCAGGGCTCTAGAATCAGGGCTGATTTTCATATTGAAGATTGTCACTCCCCTGTAACAAAATACCCAAGGCTGGGTTGTTAAATTGTTTTTTATGTCCCCAGAAGATAGGAAGCCCAACATGAAGAAGACTCCACCTGATAAGAACCTCCTGCTACAGCACCTTAATGTGGAAGAAGGGAAGACCATTTAAGAAAGACTGAAGGGGCCAAATCAATGCTTATGCATTCGTAAGAGCAAAACCACTGTAAGCTAAAGGCCCCTTAAAAGTCCCAAATCACATGCTGGCAAAATGGCTCAGCAGGTAAGGGCACTTGCCACCAAGCCTGACAACCTGAGGTTGACTTCCAGAACCTGCATGATAGAACAGGAGAATCAACTCTTGCCAGTTGTCCTCTGAGCTCCACACAGTGTGTCTTCATGCCTTTCACGTGCATACATGCACAGATAACAAATAGGTTTTTAAAATGTAAAGGGAAAAAAAAGTCCTACATCTCAGTGCATGCATGCACAGGAGATTAGCCCCCAACACAGAAGTTCTGTGGGACATGCTCAAAGTACAACAGTGGCATTTAAAGTTAGGAAACAATCGAGAGAAACTGCACAGAGAAAAGAAAGACATCATAGGACAGCATTAAAGACCAGGCCTGGGATGAGAAGCCGAGACAGAAGGAAAGATAAGGGAACACGATGCTGCAATACCAGGTTTAAGACAGAAGGAACTATCGACTCTATTCCAAGTTGCTCAAAGGTCGCTCCTAGTAAAGAAGAATCACTACCAATTTTGACCACAAGGCGACCAGTACTTACCATGTGATAGTAGGCTCAAGGCAAAGAAGGAAGTAGTGAGGGGCTGTGACCACAAAACCCTTGGTGAGTGCCTGGTAGGAGAGCCAAGATGTGGGCTGTAGTTAGCCCGACTGGGCTGAGCGAAAACTCTTGGAGAGAATGACTTTAAGGTCTTGTTTGTTGCAACCTAGCTCTTATCCTCTTAAAGGATTGGTTTCCAGCCTGTGGTGCCTTCAGGAAGGAGTGAAAACTTTAGGAGGTGGAGCCTAAAGGAAAGTCTTTAGGTTATTTGTAGTGCATCATCAAAGGGGATGATGGAACTCCAGTCAATAGACTTCCTTTCTGTTTCTGTTGTGAGTGGGCTCCTTCCACCATGGTGTGCTGCCTCAAAGAAAGAAAGAAAGAAAGAAAGAAAGAAAGAAAGAAAGAAAGAAAGAAAGAAAGAAAGAAAGAAAGAAAGAAAGAAAGAAAGAAAAGAAAGAAAGAAAGAAACAACAGGGCCAGGCAGTTACGGACTAAAGCCTGAGCCGCTGTGAGCTGGAAAAAACCTTTCTTCTTTATAACTTATTTTGCCTTGTGGGTATTTATTAGCTTAAATGGTGTCCAGCAAACACATTTTTAAAACTGGTCAGACTGGTGGAGCAGAAAAGGACTTTTGTAATATGTTCGCAATTTGTGGGCCACATGAAGACAGATGCAGACCAGCTCTACCCGGATGTCACAGTCTACCAGCCCAATATGAGAGCTAAGTATGCCAGCTGTTTCCGTGATACCCTGAGAAGTGCTAGAGCCTTCTCCCTCAGACAGCACGAGGTAGGTAGCTACAGAGCAGGGGACCTTGTGAAGCAGGAGGAGCAATGGTGGACACCTTCTTGCCTTATCACCTGACAGCACGAGTTTGTCTCTCCTCTCAGCAACGTTTTCTAAGATTTCCTTAAAAACAATGGGTTAACTCTGACATAAAATGGGTAGAGAAGAAACAATTAGTGCTATTGTCTACAGTTGACCCAGTCCTTCAAGCTGACCCAAGTGCTGAATACAAGGGGAGCTTTGTGGAGGTGCTGAAGACCGGCTTCCCCCTGAGCAGTCTTCACGCTGTGAAATCCATTGCAGCCAGGACGTTGAAATTCCCAGACAGTCATGTACCACTGTTTGAGATTAAGCAACATTAGGGGTGTGTTTTAATAACAGAAGTGAATTACTACATGTAATAATGCTCTTTGAGTATTCTAAAGATTTTTAAAACTAAACAAACAGAAAGAAATTAATCAAATTATTTTCACATCTTTTGGGTCTGGAAGTGAGAGGGAGAAAGTTAAAGTACAACCTGGGTGGAAATTGGAACCACAGAAAAACTCAGAACTACGGAAATCATGATTTCCATGAAGAATAAAGAAGATGAATTTAAATTATAAAACCAAATGAAATTAACACAGTGTCCCTCTGTGACCAATCTAGAGAATTTCCAAATGTTTAAACTAGATTGACTTTGTTTAAAAAGTACCATAATTTTTCTAATTCTTTTAAAAGATAGATATTTGTGGTTGTGGTTGTTCTTGTTTTGTTTTGTTTTATTTTCAGGTACATTTGCATGTTTTAACTTTTTTCTGGTCAATAATTGAAATTGGTTCTATTTACCTAACTGACTAAAATGGACCAAAGCATTTGAAAAGCCAGTCATCAGAACGGTACAGTGTTCTCTTCAGCGCCTTGTCAGGTGGGCCCGTCTGGGTTACACTGCCTTCCAGTTAGATCTGTCTACAGGAGTGTCTGGTTTCTTCCGGTGTTGCCTGCATGCCTGCCTCTAGACACAGCTGCGAAAAGGGCTGTGCAGGAAGGAACTCTGGGAAGAGTTAATGCCTCCATTTAAGGCAGCCTAGGGTACATAAAATCACGTGATTTACTAACTACCTTCGGGGAGGGCATCCTTCCTGGCCATTTTGCTGAATAGATAGGCAAGCTGCCTATGCTCCTGAGGCGTCCATCTAACCCTGCAATGGGGACAACAGTTCCTAGCATTCGGGGCTGCTTGGGCGTTAAGCAAGTAGTTGAAGAGCTCCTGGATGGTACCTGGGGAGGCGGGCAAAATCTCCTTACACAGCGACTCTTATCTAAGGTCACAACTTAAACAGGCACAAGTCCCTGAGGCTCAGCAGCCTCAGTACATGTTGGTGAAGGGACAAAGCATGGTGCTTGGCACGCAGTCAGTGCTCAGTAAACATATGGAGGTTGATGAGTTAATTAGCTGGCTAATTAATCAATATAACCAAGGCCCTTCCATAAAAGAACAACAGGCTCACAAAGCCGTCCTTCTGTGGAGGTTTTACAGTCTGCCCAATGAGTGAGTCATGTCTAGAGGGCCACTGATTGCACAAGGAGGAGGCATGAAAGCGGAGCGGTGCCCAGCATGTGAGCTGCGGGAGGAGGCTGTTCTCCTGTGTCTCGGCCCCCTTGTCTTTCCTCCAGTTGGTGTTCCAGCCTTGCTTTTATCAGCTGCCCACTGAAGTCTATATAGACGGGAAACGGGCGTTCCATAGGATTCCCACCAGCACTCTCCCACCTTTCCTGCTATCCTGCTAGTCCACAGCCCCGCAGCAAGATGACTCAGATTGGGCGATAAGTTCATAAGTTTTCCAGAAGCTGGGTGCAGTGAGAGGTGGCTGCGTTCACAGCATTCTGAGATCAAGGAAAGAAAATCACAAGTTCGAGGCCAGGGTGAACAACATGTCAAGCTTCTGTCTAAACCAAACAAACAAACAAAACTTGACAACCAACCCATCTTCCAAAATACTGACCTAAGAGGTGTAGATACCATTGGCCAATGTCAATGAACTTGGTGGAACTTTGGTAAGGTTTGTGGCACCACTGAGATGTATTTAAAATAAATAAAGAAGTGAGTTGAATGAAAAGGAAGAGCAGATATTTAAGGGAGACCAACTTGGGAAGCCACACAGAGAGGCAGAAAGAAAGGACAGCTGCTTCAGCGTCAAGTTGATGGGTATTGGGTCCCAGGCCACAGGGATGCTAGGCATCTATAGTTATTGAATTGTATACTCTATTGGTAGAGATGTGAGTGTGTATGATCCTGGTTGGGCAGACTGCTGTGCAGATGACCATTCCCATCAGCAGCAGTAGCATGGGGCCTACATGAAGTTTCATGTTCCTATCTGAGCTACATCACTGTGCAACAAGGAAGGGAAGCAGAAGAGAAGGTGGTTCTTCTAACACTCATGGAAGCTCATTCACACTGTCAACTTATCAGTTCAAAGCCTAAGCCCTGAGATACTCAAGCCAACATGGCTGGAATTACAGTCATTGTACATTTTCAACAGCCATGCGGGTGTGCATTGCACACTCATTGCTGAGTTATAGCGTCTCCCTTCTTGACTTCCTGGTGCCAGTCTGAGAAAACCAAGCCTAAGTGACAGTGGCTATGCGTCTCTCTTCTCATGATTCTCTCTGGTTATGAACTCGATTCTCACAACCATCAGAGTTTTGAAATGTATGAGTTATTCCCTCAGAGACTACACAGCACACCAAGACCAAAAATATGACAGTGTCAAAGACAACTTCAAATGAGAAAAAACTTAAATACACCCGCTCATAAGAAGAAGTTGGATCCTCACAAACTCTACAGAACCCTTTGTTTGCTGTGGAAAATATTAAATAAGGCTGTTACCTGCGTTTGCACCCCAGCTTCCTAGCAGCTCTACTCACACTGACTCAAAGAAGGAGCAACCCAAGGGCCCGCGGGCAGACTAATGGACAAACACTGCTGCGTGCACTCATGGGGTATCATGTCTTCTCAAAGAAGAAATGCACCTTGAGATCATTCTAAGAAGACTGACACAAAGACTGGGTTGCTGGGAATGGGAGAGAGGAATTGCAGGGGTGCATGTTGAAGAGGTGCACACTTTGAGTTTTGTGAGACGGAAATTCTGGAGGTGGGTGGGGGTGATGGCGACTTGAGGTGTGAATGTGCTTAATGCCATCCAGCTTTGTATTTAACAATGGTGGGGTGGATTGGTCAATTTTACGTTGTGTTTGTTTAAGCACGATGAAGAACAGACTCTTTAGGCAGCAGACGCTTTGGGGGAGCACTACGATTCCCTGTGCCTAGCCGTATTTGTCCCTATGATGAGAGGGCTTCTTTTTTAAAGCTTATTTTTAAAGAATAAGGTTCAGGTAATGAGGCTGTTTGAGAAGGACCCACAACCTCCTGCTTGCTTCTCTGGACACGAGAGAAACTCTCCATTGAAAACCACAATCAGCCTAGAAGAACACGGTCAGTTCAGTTGTTCCCAACACTCAATATTCCTCTTCCTCCACCCCCTCTTCTCTGCATCCAGGACAGGCATGGGGATGAGACCTCTGCCCCAGGGCCTGGAATGATGTCCTTGGCAGGCCTCTGAAAGGAGCTTCCTCCTCCCTCCAGGACAGCTTTGCTCAACCGGCAGGTGGAATGAAAGGATTTTTGTCTGAGATATGTACTGTAAAATCCAACTCATGTGTATAGATTTTCATGAATAAAGACCTTTTACTTTAAATGCATTTGCATTTTGAAATGAAAGGTGGAAATTTCTCACTCCATCGCCCAATGAAACTGTGCTTAAGGCTTTAATCGTTACCATTGCTATGGCTTATATATGCTGGTCTGTAGCTAGCTACTGGAAAAGTTTCATAACTTTAGATAGGAACCATCCCTATATGACCCACTTCCTTTGTTACTCAAACGTTCCAGGATATGGTCTTTTGTGTGTGTGTCTCTCATCCTGAATAGTTAAATAAGTCCTCTCAAGTCAGTCTTAGGGAACTGTCTGAAGGTCAGTGCCTCCAATAGTAAGGATGAAGGAGAGGGGTCTGAAGGTCTCAGGTGATTTAGTTGTTCTGTGGCTTTGGGAGTGTCAGCCTTCTGCAGATACAGTGGTCCCTCTCCACCACACTTCCCAGAGGGTTCAGCATTGGGTATAGTGAGCAATTAGTGCGAGTGTGAAAAGAAATCCTGAACGGCATGGCAGACATCTGGTCTTGGAAAAATGCTCTCATGTACTGGCACTAGGTTCATATTTCTTGCCAGGTGTCCAAGGCCTCTCTTCTCTTAGACACCTAGCTTATACCTTCCCTCCCTGCAGTCTCCATAACCTTATCTCTAGGGGATTATGGGAATACCAGGGCTGTGACTTAGATGCAGAGCAACTTACCCTGTGAGGCTACAAAGTCTTCATTAGGCAAACACAGCATGCTGACTAGATTTATGTCGACTTGACCCAAGCGGGAATTCTCAGAAAGAAAGAAAGAAAGAAAGAAAGAAAGAAAGAAAGAAAGAAAGAAAGAAAGAAAGAAAGAAAGAAAGAAAGAAAGAAAGAAAGGAAGGAAGGAAGGAAGGAAGGAAGGAAGGAAGAAAGAAAGAAAGAAAGAGAAAAAGATAGAAAGAAAAGAAAGAAAGAAAAAGGCTGAGCAAGTCATGGGGAGCAAGACACTATATCAGCATCCCTATATGGCTCTATGGCCTCTTCATCAGTTCCTACCTCCAGGTTCTTGTCCTGTTTGAGTTCTTGTTCTGACTTCCTTCAGTGATGGACTATGACGTGGAAGTATTAGCCAAATAAGCCCTTTCCTCCCCAACTTGTTTTCAGCCATGGTCTTTTATTACAGCAATAGAAACCCTAACACTCAGTATAAACATTTGCATTATGTGTCCTTTCATAGCCCATTGTTCTTCTGACGTCAAGTTTTATCCCAATGGCATCTTCCTGATGAAGCTGGCATTGGCCACACCATCTGAGGCAAAGATCCCCTTGTCCTCTGGCCCCTGGGCTGCTTGTTCCAATCACAGACTGCATTCCTTAGACCAAGACTATGAGACAGAAAGAGGCCTAAAGGACGATCTGAGAGTCAGCCCAAGGTTGCAGACGGAGAGGGGAAGAGTGTGTCCGACTGCCACTGCAACCCCAGTCGCTCATGGGGAGTCCCGATGCCGAGATGCTATCAGAACACCCCAAACTGAGAGAAGCAGCAGAACATAAGTTAGTCAGACATAAGTCAGGAGCCTCACCCTAGAAGTGTGTTTCCCTAGGCGAGGAAGTTCACAAAGGCCAAGAGCAAGTCTGGAGGAGAGATGGCAGTGGTGAGCCAGAATAGCAGATAATCCCAGTAGCCTGATATGGGGGTGCCTTCTCCCTGAAAGGGGTCTGGCCAAGCACTGCCTTGCCCACTATGCCTGTGGTTTTGTTTTGTTTTGTTTTTTGTTGTTTTGTTTTGTTCTCTGCTAGCATCTGCCACCTCCTGTCTTGTTATCTAAAGTACAGCGGTATTACTTATTGACTGTCCCATCACCCGTGCTAGATGGTAAGCTCCATCAGAGCAGGGCTTTTGCTGTTTTGCTGGGGAAACAGCACAGACAACCAAGAACAATGCCCAACACTTGAATGCATTCCGTAAGTCTTTGCTCACGAATGAAAGAATTCACTGTGTCTCCAATAAAACACCCAGACAAGGCTAGAGCGTTTTCCTTTCTCTTTCCCTGCAGGGACAACCGTGGCAGCAAAGGAGACAAATAGCAAACAAGCAACAGCCAATGCCTCTCTGAGCAAGCGTCTTCCTCAGAGTAAAGTAGAAGGTCTGCCCTCTCTCTGCTTCCGGGGCAACAATGAGGGACTTTTCCTTTCCTCCTTGCACTCTTTGTGTGGTAACTAACAAGGCTCAGGACCTGGAATTGATCACCTGGGTTCTCAGATTTTTCCTCCAGTTTAAGTTATTTTCCAGTTATCTCACTGTTGCCCCTCGCACGGCCGCCATCACTCTTTCCATTTGCTTATTCCGTGAGGCCGCTCTTCTAGGTTTCCCTCTCGAGTTCTAAAGTGTTTCAGTTCCAAAATTTCATGAAGCAAGATGGTGCACAAAGCAGCCTTCTCACCCTTCATGAAGGGAACTGTAGACCCTATTCTGCGGAAGAACTTTACACAGCACACTGGCAGTGGCCGGGAGCACAGTCTGGAATGTACAGACACACTGTTGAAAAGCTTTTCTCTTTCTAAATTCCTTCTGCCACATGAGCCTCTCTACAAAGAATAGCTTTTCACTAAACTCTGAGTTCCTTAGTGGGCAGAGGAGTACTTTAAGTCCACCAAAGTGTCTTCAAGGAAATTCAGGAAGCTCTCAATAAATGTTGTGAAGATTAATCAATTAAAGGGACCAGAGGCCAGCGAGACTATGGTGGCACACACCTTTAATCCCAGCACTTGGGAGGCCCTGGCTGGTGGGTCTCTGTAAGTCTGAGGAGAGCCAGGACAGCCAGGGCCACACAGAGAAACCCTGTCTTTAAAAAGTCACCTTATCTAGTCTTGAAAGCTTTGTTTGTGCCAGGGCCTTGTTACATAGTCTGGCCTGGCCTTTACAATCACAATCCTCCTGTCTCAGCCTCTGGGGCTGGGTGTGCCACCATACCTGACTTTCAGCTCGAAGCCTTGGGCTTCAACATTCTCTCTTCTTCAATAAATCAACTAGATAACAAGGGAGAATGGCCACATCCACTCCCTGCACTGGAGGGCTGCATACACACATCAGTCAGATGATTAGAGGCCTGCCTGTCCCTCACAGAGAGCACGTGACAACTGTCTGCATTTGCTGGAAGGCATGCTAAACAGAGCTCTGTGGGCTTTGCTTTAATCTGATCACACTCGTTTTCACACACATTTCCCCCAGTTAACTGTAGGACAGCCATTGTGTCTGCAGTCTGCTCATAAGGAAACTGCAGATAAGGAAAAAGGCTGCCACTCTAGGTCAGAGCTGGTTCCTTCTCAGTACAATGACAGAAACTGCTGCTCTGATGGTTTGGCTATATTTTGAGTGTCCCCCAGGGGTCCCCGTGTGAAACTTAATTCCCATTGTGAAGTGTTAAGTGGGTGGAAACTGAATCCAATTGCAATGTTTAAGGAAAGGAGTTGCCCAAGGGAGAGCATTAAGATTGGATAAGGCAGCAACAGGGAGCCCCCTGTGACTGACTCCTGGAAGAGACTAATGACACTCCTCTGTCTCTTGCAACACATTGTAGTAGAAAGGCTACCCGTAAATGAAGCTTCCTGATGCTGGACTAGCACCGTGAGCTAACGTACTTTTATTTAAGGGACAGAGCCTTAAGTATTTTGTTAGAGTAATAGAAAATATATTAATATGACTACATAGTCCGTACGAGATAGTATAATATCTATGTTAAGAAAGAATGAAATTAATGAAGGAAGAAAAAAAGGAAAGGGGAGAAAAACCTTCCTTAGAGAATTTACAAAAAGACTCTTACAAGACACCTAGTATACAAATAACAGAGTCAGGCAAGCAGGAAAGGCAACCATGGTGAAAGATTAGGACCACGTGAGCTCTTTGACTCACTAGGGAACATGGGCCTGCTGGGAAACCTTACTTTTCATCTTCAATCTGTTTGTTTCTTTCCGGCATCTGTTTTGGTGTGTTTTCTTATTTATTTCCATGGAAAGTAGAAAGTAGAAATCTGGAATTATATGTAAACTTTCAGTTTAACAGTGTTGGCAGTTAATTCAAATGTTTGGTTAAGAATTTAACTGTGGGATTCATGCAAATACCCATCATTAGACTACCATTTTATCACTGTTGGAAAGTGTGACATCCTAGAGTGAAGACAGACGTGGACACAGTGAAGACGGGTACCATTTCCAGGCTTCTTTCCTACTCTCTAAGCCCTCTCATTTCCCATGCCCTAATGCCTGCTCCTTTCCTACCCCTTAATACCCATCCCTAGAGCAGCCACAGTCAATCTTTCAGTGGACTCTCTAAACAACACTCTCACACTTCAATCTCCTTAATGATTTTGTTTTTAATTTTAGTCACCTATAGACCTCCCACTCTGGAAAATGGTCATGTAGTTGGTTCTTCTTCAATAACATCCTTGACACACACATAGACCCAAAAGATACACAGATAGATACACACACACAGAGAAACACACACACACAAAGACACATACACACAAAGACATACATAAAGACACATAGAGAGACACACACAGATATAAACATAGAAAAAGGCACATACACAGAGACCCATACAGAGAAAGACACAAACACACACACACCAAAGCAAGAAACTACAGTTTTGAACATGATACAGGCTGTTTGGATAGATGAGGTATGCTGGCTAGGGTTTTTTTGTTAACTTAACAAGAGCTACAGCCATATGAGACCAGGAAACTTCAACTGAGAAAATGCCCCTCTCAGATTGGCCGGAAGGCAAGTCTACGGATCATCTCTTTGATTAATGACTGATATGGAGGGCCCAGCCCACTGTGGGTGGTACCAATCCTAGATAGAGGGTCCTAGGTGGTATCAGAAAATAAAGAAAGCAACCCACAGAGGCAAGACAGTGAGTAGAGTTCCTCCATGGATCTGTTTTAGTTCCTGGGTTGGTTTTCCTCAATAGACCTAGGATTCTGTGGGACAGAATATTTAACCAAAGAAATCCTTTACTCCCCAAGTTGCTTGTGGTCATGGTGGCTATTGAAGCAATAGGCAACAGACGAGGGTAAGAGAGGAGTGCGGAGAGTCATACTGAGGAACACGAAACAAGTCAACACCAAAGCTTCACGGTGGACTGCTTTGTCCCTGGGACTCAGCCTTGTTCTTTCCCATTCTTCCCTCTCAGAGGTGGCCCCTTGGTCTGTTTCTAAGGTCCTTCAAGGCTCATCCAACAGCCAGATGGTCTGCCTCACAAACGTGGATGGATGACCAGGTACATCTGGGGGGTCCTGTTGCTTATATTTTAGAGTTGTCAGAGATTTTTAAATGCACAAGTATATGAACATATGTAGATATGCATTCACGTGCTGGTACGCCAAATGTGCATACATGTATGTAAAGGCCATAAACAATCTCATGTCATCTTTAGGAGACAGGGCCTCTTATTGGCTGGAACTCATCAATCAGGCATGTATTGTATGGCCAGTAAGCTCCAGAAATTCTCCTGTCTCCACCTCCCCATTCCTGGCATTACCCCACCCCCCAACACACACACACACACACACACACACGCCAAAGTCCAACATTTTCACAAGGATTCTGGGTGTTGAAGCCAAGTTTTTGAACTGCTCAGGCAAGTTGCAAGATTGGCCGAGTTGTTTATTTCTGCAGCTTGGAGGTGCCAGATTTACCTTCATTACTTCATTCTTGGAATTGAACACTAATTCAGCAAAGTTGAAGGATATGCAATGGGTGACTGGGTCAGACCAAGTCATTTTGACCTTTGGATCGAGACAAACTTGCTCCTACAACTGAATCCAGCTCTACTACCTGGCATCCAAGGCTAGGGGCAAGCAGAAAATGATTCATAGATACTACCTGTAAAATGGAATCATTGTATTTAACAAGACATCAGCACCAGAGATTCTCTTAGCATTAACTTTATTGATCTATTTATTAATTTATCCTATTGTATATATGTGGGGTTTTTGTTGTTGTTCTTGTATGCGTGTATGTGCATGTAGTGCCCTCAGAGCCCAGAAGAGGGTGTTTATCCAATGGGACTGGAGCTTCAGGTGATTGTGTACTGGGAATTGAACCTGGGTCCTTCGGAAGTGCAGCAAATGTTCTTCATCACCAAGGCAGCTCTCTGACCCCCAGTGGTTTTAGACATAACTACATTGGGTTTTACTATGTATCTATGGCTGGTCTGAAACTCACTCTCCAGACCAGGATGGCCTGGAGCTCACAGAAATCCACCTGCCTCTGCCTCCCAAGTGGAGGGATTGAGGATGTGTACTATCGCATCAAGCTTCCTCTCTTATAGACACAAAAGCACCACTTCAGTTCAGATGCAAACAGCCCTATGTCTATTAGGTGACCAAGAAGAAAGAGCACTATGGGTAAGGAATGTGGTCCTCACAGGTCATGTGGAAAACACAGTTTGGGGTGAGCTCAGAATGAAGACTCCTGGGCAAATATAAAGTTAAAAAGTAATGGGAACCAAGTTAATCCATGAGGAAAGAGAACAGTTGAGAACGCTAAGCCAGTCAAAAACCTGAGACTTGTTCAGGATGACTGCTCTGAGTGAGGAACAGATTCCCACAAGTTGGTGTCTGACACACACACACACAGACACGATGACAGACAAACCAAGAAGAAGAGAAGCCATTGTCATCATCTTATATCCTGTCTATATTTCAATTATCCCATGTTTCAAATGTCCCAGCATTCTCCTCTCTCCCTGGCCCCCCATTCCATCTCTCCCCATTTTCTTTGCTGCTGTAGCTTAAAACTGGGGTCTAATCAAGCCCAAACATAGCAAACTTGATTGTGGAACATCTTTAGATTCCAATCTCTTCATAGAGAACCATCTCTCAACACAGCCTGCATTTCTACTCCTGCTCTTAAGACCATCCAAGTATCCTGCTCTCAAGTATTCCAAGGCAGTTTGGGGAAGGGAAACACATTTCCCATATTCTGCATTTGTCTGGTGGTTTCTTCCCACTGCTATTTAACTTGTCTCTAGTTTAACTCTAGAGGCTTTATCAGTCATGGGTGAAACACTTAGCCAAGGACACTTCACAGGTAACACTGGCCCTTGGTGTTGCATCCCATGTGTAGGAAGTGGTGCCTTCTCACAGTCAGGTAGCCACATGGTGGTGGCCAGAGCTCTTCATTTTAAGAACACTTGTACCCCATGCCAGTAATAAGCAACTTTGGAGACCTATATTATACAAGTGTCCTGCCCTGCAAAACCCTTCCATCCATGGTCTGCCATAAACAGGTGATACTTTCTGAGATCAGTTATAACTTGAACAGCTCATTAATTCTAAAATGCACAAAGATGGCCAGGGGAAAGAAAGGCAGAGGAAAGAAACAGAGAGAGAGGCAAACAGTGAAGAAAGAGCCAGAGCTATGGCTGGCTCTGGAATCAATTCTGGAATCGTTGTCAAGGCCCTACCCTTTCCACACTCCATCATGTCCAGAATCATGAGCCCATTCAGCAAATACTACCCTGAAACAATGAACACAGAAAGTCTCATGCTCAGGGCCAGCACCTGTGTAAAAAGTGAATCCACTGTATCTCGGTGACCCTGGGAACCTGAGCTTTACGTTGATCTTCACCTTTGACTTTCAAGCAAAGCAGGAGTTATGCAGCCATGTTCAAAGCCAGTCATTTGGACTGTGGGTTGCCACATGACAAGGAAAAATCAGTGTCAGTTCAGGGCACCCTGGCTCACTCCATGAGGGAAATTTACAGAATACACCCACCAGCAGGCACAACCAGATCACCCAGGTCCAATAGTTTCATCTCTCAGGAGGCTGCTTGCCCCAGTGGGCAAAGAACTGGTTCCTTTGAAAGACATGTGAGATCACTGAGTTGACCTGCTGAACATGTGCCTTCTCTGGACAAAGCTGTTGTTTTCAGATCTTCAGGAAATTAAGTCGTTCTTTGTGAAATATTTTGGTGAAATTCACACCAACACTGATCATCAGATCAAATGTTTAAGTCCCTTCATGTGATCTCAAAAATACAAGTCTTTGTGCATTTAGTTTTATTTCTTGTGTCTTTGCCTAAGGGTATGTATATGCTCCAAGGGTGTGCCTGGTGCCCAAGAAGTCCAGAAGAGGACACTGGCTCCTTCAGAACTGGAGTTAAAGAAGGTTGTGACTTTGCCATGTGAGTCCTAGGAACCGAATCTGGGTTCTTAGCAAGAACAAAAGGTACTCTTCTGAACCACCAGGGCATCTTCCCAGCCCATCCCCTCTAAAGAAAAAAATTACAAGTGTCTGTAAAGACGCTTGATGCCGAATACTCTTCTGATTCCGGGAATTCTGATTCACCTATCATGAAGCAAGAACCCCAACTCCTGCTGCAATCTAGATCAAGAGCAAGCAAAGACTCTTTAGCAAAAAGTTGAAAATGCAATGAGAACATGGATGATTATCTTCTATAATGTCAAAGAGAATAGGCTTGGGAATTACAGTAGGAGAGAGAGAGAGAAGGTGTCTCCCGGGGATTCCCCAGAAATGGAAGATGAGTTCACACTGGGAATGGACTCCTGGGATGGTGGCCAGCGCTGAGTCACCAGGTCACAGTGGAGCTCCGAAGGCAAGCTGCCCTCTTTAAGCTATGCTGCCCCTGGAGAGAACTGTGGTTATTTAAGGGTGGATAAACTTTGAATTTATAAAGCAAAGTATTTTAAGGTTATGCACATTTAAATTCCCGTGGCTATCATTTTAATGCATGCACTAGTTCCAGGGAGAGGGAGGGACGGGACTGACATCATTAAACAAACAGCCCTTCAACTCCTAATTAGCTAGACTTTGGAATCTCGGCCCCACACAGCAGATGCTGAGTAAACGCTGAATTGACAAATTCTTCAGAGGGACCATCCTGTCTCTTTTCAACAACTCTCCCCACTCTTGCCACCCGGGTTCCTACTCCCACCATTCCCTCCGTGTTTTGGGTGGTTCCCGTTACCAGCAAACAGCTCTCTGTTTCCTGCAGAAGCGTGTTAAGACTTTGTGAGAGATTAACTTCTCCTAGACCCAACTCAACAAAACAAAGCGGCAAGAGTGCTTCTCGGAGACATTTACTGTCATTTGGTCTGCTCAGTCAGTAGCTGTCGCGGGACATTCCCAACGCTGGAAGCCCTTACTGGCTTTAGAAATAAAATCTAGAGGTTAAAAGGGCAGCCAGAAACTTCAGGTGCTGGTTGAAGCCACAGGAACCTCTCCTATCAGCACAATCAGTTTTTTTTTTCTCCAATAACAAAGGGAAACAAAGCCCTTAGAGAGGCTAGATCTGGGAAATTTGCCTCAGGGCAGGAGTAAAAACTGGCAGTCTCACTGTTGGCCATTTTATCAATAAACATGCCTGTGACACCTCACTGTTTGACAAAGGCGTGACAACAGATCTGCTTCAGTCAAATGCCCCCTCCGTCCTAGTGAGCTTGAAAGTCTAAGATGCTGGGGACAGCTTTACAAGCAGATGGCTTTCCAGCCCCCACAAGAAGCCTCACGGCAGCGAAGATGGCTTCCTCTCTTCTTTGCTTCCGAACACCCCGGGGCTGCCCCGTGAGCAACCACAATGCTCCACCCACAGAACACTGAGACGTCTGAATGAAAGCATTGCCCACAGAAGATGGAAGATATAGTGATGCTAGCTGCCCTGACATGGCTCTCTGTTACTTCTGTGCCTGCATCGTGCCTGTCTCTTGAAGCAGCATGTGCGTGTGTGAAGTTGCACTGTCCAGTTCAGTGGAATGTTCTGACAGAAAGAAAGTGTTCCCTGTGCAACCCATACAGGCATCAGAAACGTCACAGTAGGTGATGTTGTTGGACAAAAATTCTAGGAGCTCAGCATTCTGGACTAACGTCCTATTCCAGGCTCCAAAAAACCAGTCTAAAAGCAATGAGTCCTCCCAAGCTGAGGTTTCAGCTCACCAAGCTAGAACGATGTTGTTATCAGATTTTTGGGAATGAACAGAGATGACTGTAGGTAGAGGGTACCTGCTGGGATTTCCAGGTTCTTGTGCCGGGAACTAGGATCTGGACCATGGATGTGTGGTGGTAGCAAAAAACAGAGACAGTTTATTTATTAGGAAAGGGAGACAATTCTAGGATGGGATGTGCCGGAAATCTGGGAAAGAAGGATACACACTCAGTGGCACTGTTGCTGGCCTAACGGGGACATTTGCGTGGTGCACTTTTTTGGTGGGTGCTCTGTTACACGGTAGCCTTGGTGGGGTGGAATTTCGAGTCCATTTCTGTCCTTGGCTTCTGGAATATGCGAATCCTGATGCCCGTCCCTCAGCCCAGCTCTCCAGCCACAAGACCAAGAAGAAACTGCTCAAGCAGCTGGCTTCGATTAGCTTAATGAGCACTCTCTCTGCTTTTTATCTTTACCAAGAAGCATCGAGCAGTAACCTGACATTAACCAATTATTTACTGTTCTCTGCCCATCTCCTGTTTCCACCTAACAAGAGCTACTGAGATGCCTGGTTTGCTTTGGGGCTTGTTTCTGCTTTGTCAGTACTTTTCTTTAAAGGCAACCGTCTCTGTTCAGCCTGTCGTGACATGTATTCTAGTCTATATCAATCCATTTGACGGTCTTCTAGTCCGCATTATTATTCTATTCTGTATTGCCCTGTTTATTTTATTCTATGGTGTGAAGTGTTACCAGAAGTCAATAATCAGTAGCAAAGGCAGTTCAGATCTTTACAATAAAATGCTGTGGTTTCTAATCACTTGGCAATGCAAATAATCAAACCCTTATTTCATCACCCTAAGCCATCTTAAGGAAGCTTAAAGAAACAAAAAAGTCGTGTATAACCTGATGGCTTCATAAACCTGAGCTAACAAATTATTAGGGTTTTATCAAAATTTATTTTCTTGTCTGTTTCTGTTTCTAACCTTTCTGTTTACCTTAAATGAAAATATATTATATATATTCATCTTCAAGAAATTCCTGGGGCCTGCAAAATGGCTGAATGAGTAAAGGCTGAATGAGTAAAGAACACAGGCCTGGCAACCTGGGTTCTAATTCCAGAAGTTCCATAAAGGTAGCAGGAGAGAAACAACTCTACATGACTTTTCTCTGACCTACGTACAAACACTTACACACACACACACACACACACACTAGCAACAACAATAAACAATGAAAGAAATTCCTGAGGGATGGGGCTCAAAGGCATGGTTCTTGCCTATTGTGTGTGACTCCCTCAATTCAATCCCCAACACCACAAAACAAGTAAAAGCGAAAACAAAGAGAAATTCCTGAAGAGCAGTTTACAACTGGCAAGCTTCCAGGAGTATTCAGCATTATGATAGATTATGGTGGAGGTCAGTGTCAAGCTATGGGGTTAGGCTACTGGAATGGACTCCCAGCTCTCACCTAAACATGTGCCCCAATTTCTCCATCTGCAAAGTACGGAGAGCAAAGACACCTAGCTCCCATTGCATAGCGCCTTATTTAACATTTCTCTTGTTGTAAAGAGACATGGTAACTCTTATAAAGGAAAACATTTAATCGGGGCTGACTTACAGTACAGAGGCTTTGTCCGTTGTCATCACGGCTGGAAGCATGGTGGCATGCAGGCAGACATGGTGCTGGAGAAGAAGCATCTGGATTGGCAGGCAACAAGAAGAGAGAGTGAGACACTTGGCCTGGCTGGAGCTTCTGAAACTCCACACCCCATACTGAGTGACACACTCCCTCTATCAAGGCCACACCCACTCCAACAAGGCCACACCTAATAATGCCACCTCTCTTAGCCTATGGAGGCCATTTCCATTCAGACCACCACAAAAAGATTAAATTAGAGGATGCATATGGAGTGTTTGATGTTATACCTGGGTGTAGATCATAAACATGTGCTCTATTCTCTGCAGCTCTGAAGACCCCTGGACCGGGACATAAGGTCTTCTTCCCCAGAAACCTTTAGCTACAAAAATAAATAAAATGGAGAGGACAGGAGCTCCACAAGGACCAAATATATCAGGGCACTGGGTCTTTTATGAGACTGTCTCTCCAACCAAGGACCATGTATAGATATAACCTAGAACCTCTGCTTGGCTGTGGCCCATGGTAGCTCAATATCCAACTGGGTACCCTAGTAACGGAAACAGGGACTATTTCTGACGTGAACTCAATGGCGAAGGCCACACAGGAGGACATTGCAGCCAGTCCTGAAGAGACCTGATAAGCTAGAGTTAGATGGAAGGGGAGGAGGTCCTCCCCTATCAGTGGACTTGGAAAGGGGCAGGGAGGAGATGAGGAAGAGAGGGAGGGATTGGGAAGGAATGAGGGAAGGGGCTATGGATAGGATACAAAGTAAATAACCTGTGATTAATATAAAAAATAAAAATTAGAAAAGACCAAGTAAAACAGTGTCAATAAAAACAGTTTCTGAAATGCAATAAATAAATAAATAAAATGCTGAAATATAAACAATTAAGTAACCAAGTTCACAGAAGAGTGTTACCATTTCTGCAAAACAGTGCAAGATTGTCTAGTTACTTTATAGTTTTCTTAGAGTCCAAAGTTATATCAGTAAAAGAAAAGGAAAAAGAGGAAGGACAGAGGTGCCTCAGTAGGTAGGAAACAAACATTTTATATCCAGCAGAACTCAATGCACACTTAAATTTCTGTTCCATAGAGTAATTTTCATTTGTTTAATCTATCACTGTTTTTAAATAAAATGTTTTAGGTTGCATTTGTAATCTTCACATTTTTTTTTCAAATCACTGATCTGATTGGTTGGTTGGTTGGTTGGTTGGTTGGTTGGTTGGCTGGTTGAATGATTGATTGAAGACAGGGTTTCATGTAGCTGAGGTTGGCCACGACCTCCTGATCCACCTGCTTCTGTCTCCTGAGTAATTGGAATACAGGTGTATGCCATTGTGTCCAACTAAGGTATGGTTCTTTATCTAAATAAATTCACTAAATGACTAGTTGACATTAAACCAAAGTTACACTACATTGAAGAAAATCACGACAAAACTGAACCCTCTTGCCTCAGCCGCAGAGCCAACGACACCCCAGCACTGGCAAGGGAGCTGAGCTGCTGAATCTTCATTTGTTCTGAACACAGAGCCCAGTCTATTTCCACAAGGCCCCCAGATTTCTACCTCCCCAGGCGGCGCTCAGCCGTTCTATGAGGGACCTGTTACTTGTTTACATCTTCCCAAAGCTACAGGTTATTCTGCAAGTGAGTTTTCTTCCCCTATGAAATACAAATGCCAAGAGCCTGGAGTGCAGACAGCTTAATTCAAAAGGCAGAGAAGAAACAGTTGACATGCTAGCCACAGGAGCCTTTCAAACATCTATTGTATTCTTTCCATTCTCCTATAGGGCCACCTATGTAATTAGTGTCACTTATATTGTGATCCTAAGCACTGAGTCTTGCCACTAACCCCTTACTGCTTTCGACCACCCACTGTGACTGTAGCACCCCCATTCCTGGTTTCCAAGAGCCAATGGTTTAGGAATACAAATGATTCACAAAGCCCTAGCTCTTTTCCAAGCAGGAAACACTCTGTCCCTTTGGTTCTTGCTTTTGATCTCCTTGGTAGTCCATACTAGTAACTAATGTGTCTGTGTATCCACCCATCACTTGGAAAGTCTAACCTTGCTTTCTTAGGGGAAAGAGAAGGGGGGGAGGGAGGGAGAGAAGGAGGAAGGAAGGAAGGAAGGAAGAAAAGAAGGAAGGAAGGAAGGAAGGAAGGAAGGAAGGAAGGAAGGAAAGAAGGAAGGAGAAGCTGAGAAGGTTATAGTAAAATAGGCTGAGACTTGACTGCACAGGATTCAGTGGATGGAAACTGCTTTTGCCACATCTGTCCCTCTGATAAAATGCTGCTGTAACAGCAGGAGCCCAGTGAATAGACCCACCCATCCAAATCCACGTCAGTGTCGCCTGGCTGGCAATACACAATGATAGCTTCTAGCTCTACTTCATATCAGTGTTCAGATGTGAGAGTAATTTAGTGCATTAGTTTTCCATTACTATGACAAAACGTCTGAGAAAACCAATTTAAAAGAAGGGAAGGTTTATTCTGGCTCACAGTTTTGGGAGCAACAGTCCTTGGTTGTTTGACCCTGCTGCCTGGGGAAAGGCAGCACATCACGCTGGCAGCACATGGTAGAAGAAACCTCTGCCTCATGATGACCAGGAGGCAGGCACTTCCTGGATAGCTGCCTGATTAGGTCAAGGCAAAGGTCAGCTTCCTGCTCATGGCAGCCACTGATCATATTGTATGCGGTATTTGGACAAGTGATTGTGTGCTTCCCCAAATGTCAGTGGTGAAAAAAAAATCCCAACACTGTTTGAAATCGTAAGGGATACCCTTTTCAAAACTATGGGAAGAAGGATGTTGTAGCAGGAGCTACAGGGTGGAAGCAATTCCAGCTACCATGAAGACAGCAGGTGAGGAAGAGTAGAATTAAAATTACTAAGTGACTGTAACAGAGCTAGGGGATTCTTGCCAGAGTGGATGATGCAGATGTGGCAGCAGCATTTAAGACCTTAAGAAACTGGCTGGAGTGTGAGAAGGGAAAGGGTGTTCACTGCTACCTGTAGTTAACAGGAAGATGGCATTGGTGTTATCATTACGGCTGGGTAAAAATCTGCCCCAGCAGATACCGAGGCTGCCTCACAAAAAGCGGATTGCCCAACGGTTCACAGCCTGGCCTTTGAGACTTCTAAGTAAACACTGCATGTGGACCATTGGAGTCAGAGAGCAAGGGTGACACTCTGGGGAACATTAACCCAGATTCCCTAGACATGGGAGCAAACAGACAGACGCGGTTTACAGTAAAGGTAAATAAAAAGAAGGGACAGAGAACACACAGTGCAGATAGTCAGATAGGCTTCTCTGCTCTACTCCCTCAACCCGCTGCAAGCTTTTACCTGCCAGCAAAAATGTGAAGCTAAAAAAGAAAAGTTTAGGTACCAAAAGATGAGAATTAGCCCCGAGAAATATGTCCAGTACACCACTTACCCAAATTTAGATGCCCAGCACTTAAAAAAAAAAGAAAAAGAAAAGGCCATCCTCTAAGGCCACACAGAGCCACCAAGCATCTCAGTGTCTCCAGGCATTCACTATTAAGACTCCAAAGTCAGCCGGGCATGGCAGCGCACACCTACAATCCCAGCACCCAGGCAGGCAGAGGCAGGAGGTCTGTGAGTTCAAGGCCAGCCTGGTCTACAAAGCAGTTTTAGGACAGCCAAAGAGGAATGCTGTTTGTTTATAGGATCACTTCTAGGCACCTGTTCATTACAGGTATCACAAAGAAACTCTTTCTTGAAAAACCAAAAGCCAAAACAAACAAACAAAGACTCCAAAGTCAGCCAGATATGGAGGTGCACACCTTTGGTCCCAGCACTCAGGAGGCAGAGTCAGGGAGATCTCTGAGTTTGAGGCCAGCCTGGTCTACAGAGTGAGTTTCAGGACAACCAGAGCTACACAGAGAAACCCTGTCTTAAAAAAAAAAAAAAAGACAAAAGATTTCAAAATCAAAAAACAGAAACACCAAAATGGGAAATCAGGTAAAAGAAACTCAATCTCAACTCCTTAAGAGAAATTGAGCATGTGAAACCAGGACAAAATCTTTTAGAAATGAAAACATTAAAAAATAAGGAATTGAGCTGTTAAAATTTTAATAAACATTCAGAAGATATACTCAAAGAAATCTCCCAAAGAATAGAAAATGAGGACTTTTAAGCTCAATCCACACAATTCAGATCAAGTTGTATACATTCCTAAGACAATAAATAAATTAGAAAGCATAAAATCTTATCTCTGGAAAAGCATTTCAGACTATTCTAGCTTACTTTCTTTGTTGCTGTGATAAAACACTAACCCAAAACAATTTAGGGGAGAGAAGGATTTACTTGGTTTAGAGGTCACAGTGCAGCACTGAGGTAAGCCAAGGCAGGAACTTAAAGCAGGAACACAGAAGCACAGACCACTGAGGGATGCTGTTATAGGCTCACTTTTAGGTACCTGTTCACTACCTGTAGGTCAGGTCCTCTTACATCAGTTAGCAAGCAATAAAATGTCCCAGCGACCTGTCCACAGGTCAATCTGACAGAGGCAATCCCAACTGTATTAAGTTGACAACCATGACGGGCCAGCCATTACACAGCTGCAACTAGAGACCCTCTAGAAATGACATATATACACTGGAGAAAAGCCACTGTCACTAAAAATAGAAGGGCAAAAGATTATGCAGAGCCCCTGATCCCTGTGTAATAGTCAGCCGCTAAGATCATGGTCACAAACGCTTACTTTTGAAAAGCTGTGCTCAGTTTCATCTATTGTAGGCCTAAGAGCCTTCACAAGCATTGGACATAAAATGTGGTAATCTCTTATTTAAAAAAAAAAAAAACAACAACTCTCACAGAGACCTTATGTCCTCCATGCTGCTTATGATCAAGGCAATCGCATGTATCTGACAGAAGATAGCTGGCATGCCTTGTCTCAGATGATTACACCTTTGCGGCCATGAGAAAAGCATCTGTGAGGTTTCCAACATGAGCCAAGCGTGTGAAACACAGTCCCTGGGGCTGGCGTGATGCTCAGTGAAGTGAACTCCCTGGGCACTGTCCTTGTCACCCAGTAGATTCCACACTCTGAAACGATGGCTGAGCAGAGCCAAGGGTGAGGAGGATGCCTTGGTGGCTGACTCATCCTTTAAAACACCCTTCCTGCTAGTCCCCGTGGGAGAATGCATATTTACCTTCCAAGCCTGAGTGAGGCTTCCTGATTTGTCAGAGGGTTCACAGTTATCCGATCCCATAGAAATCACTCATTTGCAAGACGACTTGGGTTTAGTTCCTAACACACAAATGGCTACTCACAACCATCTGTAATTTCATCACAGGGGATCTGACACCTTCTTCTGACATCTATAGGCACCAGGTATACATGTAATACAGGCAAAACATTCTTGTGCATAAGAAAACAAATAAAGCAAATTAAAAAAATCAAATTTGGGACTGGAAATGTAGCTCAGCAGAGCACGTGCCTAGTACATTTAGGGCCCTGAGTTCAATCTCAACACTGTAAAATAAATAATAATAAGCATTAAAATGACTCAAAAGCCAGGCATAGCAGTACATGGGAGGCAGAGACAGGCAGATCTCCGTGAGCTTGAGGCCAGCGTGGTCTACATAGAGAGTTCCAGTCCCCTCAAGGCTACGTAGCAAGGTTGTGCCGCAAAACAAACAAAAACAGCATCAGAACAGCCCCTTTGCTTTTTGGTGTCCTGCTTTATGACTGTATTATCTGATACAAACATTTTCGCAACTGTAGGCAACAGAACACTGAAAAGTCAGAGTCCCTGGAGAAATACCAGCCAGCTCACTGGGTTTCCAAGCAAGAGTCTGTAGCAGAGACATTAAGGTCAGCTGGGACAGGATCGGCCTTGACCTTCAATGCTGCTCAGTGTTCTTTTCCATCACTGGGCAATGAGTCTTGTTTGGTTTTCCATTTTAAAGAGCAGACTGCTGGGATCTGGCGAAACAATGTATAAAATGCTTGCATGATCCCCAGCACCCACGTAAAAGCAGGGTGCAGTAGTGTGCATCTCTAACCTTAGCACTACAGATGAAAAAAAGCAGGTCCTTGGGGTCAGTTGACAAGGTAGTCTGTCAAAATGGAGCTCCAGATTTAGGGATCCTGTCTCTAAATAAATAAATAAATGAAATGAAATGAAATGAAATGAAATAAAATAAAATAAAATCCTAGGAGGATGGAGCTGAAGGTTAAGATCACTGGCTGCTCTCCCGGGGGACAATTCCCAGCATCCACATGGCTGCTCACAACCATCTGTTCCAGGAGATCCAATGCTCTCTCCTGGCTTCCGGGGGCATCAGTCATGCAGGTGGTGCTCAGACATGCAAGCGTGCAAAAACACCCGTATACATAAAAATAGTATTTAAATGAAGAAAATGGTTGAGGAAGATGCCCCGTGTCAATCTCGGCCTCCCCAGACATGTGCACACAAATGCGCGCACTCACATGCCCGCACACACAGAAGCACGCACTCACATAAGCACGTGCCACACACATGTGCTCATACAGAGAAAAGTAGATACGAGTGTGTGAGTGCCCACCAGTGGGCAGTCAGGAATGCTCCAACCTGCACCAGACTACCTGTTCACCCAAGGCAGAACTACAACGAAGGCCAGTTTAACAAAGGCCCCAATGTACGTGAATCTTAACACCACAGGAGAGATAGGGTGGGAGGAAGAGGAGCCCAGAGCCCCAGGCTCCGTGGAAGAAACAGGGAAGGTCAGGAAGAAACTGGAAAGAAGCCTGACCTTGCAACCTCTACAGTCAGGCTGCGAGGGACTTCCGAAAACAAGGCACACACACACACACACACACACCAGAGAGGAGCAATGAGGCTAAGGAGACTTCTATTTGGGTGAATAAAAAATCAAATTAAAAATTTGTTGTTTTCAGTTTTTAAGCTGAACCCAGTTTCAGCTTAAACGATTGATTTCTGCCTGCCACGCTTCTCCCAAGATGCAGCTACTGCAGGAAGGGCCTCCCCATCTCTCCTGCTCAAACTCGCTCCTGCTGTACACACCTGTCCCTTGCGCTTCATCGCCCCTGCAGGGCACCAGCCCTCTGCGCACAGGCACAACATTTGGCTCACAGACATGCCATTGCCGGGCTCCTTACCCTGGTACCAGACTCCTCTGAAAACAGCACTCTGAAGAGGAAGCCAGCATGGGGAAGTGGCGCGTGTCCCTCAGGGTTTGACGGGTCCCCCAGGAGCTGGTGTCAGAGCAGTTGTCATTCTATGCTTCCTCAACAACGTGCCCCCTTCATCCCAGAGCTTGGACTACTTCTTTGCTTGAGAAAAAAACAAAAGTTGTGGGATGTTGTTGCTCCTCTGGCTGAAATAATTCACACAGGAAGGCTAGAGGTAGGAGAAGGGGCACTGAGGAAATGAGGGGAATTTTAACTAAGCTGTCCATTCAAGGAAGGTTGTGAGGGAACATCTGCTTGGAGCCGGCCTTGTGGTGCCTCTTCAGCAGCCTGGAAATGAACCCTGAGCTATGGACACAGTGGGCTCCCTCTCCCTTCACTACACAGCCCTAAAGGACCTGAGGAGCTGGTGACACAAAAGGCTGGGGGTGGGGGGTGGCCAACAGCAGAGAGGAGTGTGGGCCCTGACCCAGCCCAGCAGCGTCTAATGTGACCCAAGAGAAGAGAGGGCCCCTTCAGACTGTCCTTGTTCTCTGAGGCCTACAGGAGAGCCCAGGGGTACATGAGACTGGATGAGCTTCATCACAGGTAAAACTTTATTGTTGCTGCCGGACAGTAAAGGGCTGCTTACTGCAGAGAGGGAGAGAGGACGCTGCTTGGCCCTCTAGGAGCCGGGAAACACCAGGAGCTAGATAGGGGGGCACAGGACCCCTGATAAGCAGGGTGTCTTTCGAGCATGCTCTCTTCATCCCCCTTATAATCGGGTCAGGGCCACAGCTTGGCAGCACTGTCCAGATCTGAACCCCCAAACCCAGAAAAGCCATCTTGCACTAGGTTGTACAGTGACTAAGGAAAGCAGCATCTGAATCCAAACCCACCAGGCCCCTCTTTGCATCACCCACCCTTCCCTCCAGAGGAATCTTGGGAAGCCCCACTGGGTCTCCCCATCTGCAGGTTAGTCCCAGCCCCCTTCCCTTTCCCTTTCCAACACCACTGCCCTAAGGGAGGGAGACCTGGACAGAGTAGGGCCTTTCCCAGTGAGTGACACTTTCTGTGACTTGTCCAGGTTGACAAATGTTCTGTCACAGAGCTTGACAAGCTGAGTACACTCCCCTTCGGAGGACTGATGCTCTGGCCGCTGGTGGTTTTGGCTCTCACGGGTCTGGGGAAACACAGGCTAGTTTCTGTTCAGTGCAGGCTACCGCTAGATGGGAGGGTGGCTCTCTTTCTGGCCTCTCCAGTCCCGGTATGTGCTGTCACCTAAGAAGCTTAGTGCCGGGATAGAGGCTCTCCCTTGGGCATGAGTGCTTGGCAGACTGGAGAGGTTTTCATTTATATTTCGATCCCCACAAGAAGCTTTTCTGGGGCAAAAGAGGCAGAGTCAGTGCGCTGGGAGCCACCCACCATCCTGAGGTGGAGCCAGGCTGACTGGGTGTATCCAGAGCAGAGAACATCCCCCCACCACCCCAATCACGTGGGAAGGGGAGAAGACAGAAGATGGGCAAGAGTGGAATGTCTGCAGGCTGGGTGGGATGGCACACTGAGGTTGAGGGGGGAACAAGGTCAGCCCTTGCTGGCAGTGGTGGCTGGCAAGCGTTGCCCTCCTACTCACCCTCATCAGCCTTCCATTAGAGGTTGGGTGGTTTTGCCCAACCCAGTCCTCAGGTGGAGCAATCCTAGGGCCCCTCCTTCTGGTGTTGCATTCATCCCTCTTTCTAACTTCCCTGAACCCTGGCTTCCTCCTATCCCTTCCCTGCCTATGTGTACTCTCTCCTCACACTGGTTTCCCTTCTTAGCCCCTGCATCCTGATGAGAAACATCAGGGCTCACCACCCTGGCTGTTTTAGGTCAAGCTACCTGTTTACCCCTACATCCTGCTCCACCTTTCTGATACTTTGTTAGCCGGGCACAGGTCCACCCAGAATCATGTGAAAAGTCATGTATGTTATGTGCAGTTTTTCAGAACTGAGGGTAGGTGGAGAAGTGTCCTTCCTTTGTACCTTTTTTGTTGTTGTTCTTGCTGCTGCTGCTGCTGCTGTTAGCAGGATTGTGTTCACAATGGCTGGGGCTTGTGAAACATATGTCAGAGGCATTTTGCATAGCCCAGCATCTGTTCAAGCCACTAATGAACCTTTGAGAGAATCATTTGACCACAACCATAGTCTTTGGTCAGCGGAGGACTTCAGTCTAGTTAAAATGAGTCTCTGAGTTTCACGCCATCTTGTAGAGGTTACAGTGCCCTGACATTTTACCTGCTTGGCTAGGCTGGGCCCCATTGTCTGGCGTTCCTGCTTCCAGTAGCTGGCAGGCACAGCCCGCAGCAGGGCATTGCTCTGTGCCTTGCATCACTGGCCTCTCACCGCCCGCCCTGGGCCTTCCCTGTTGTTGTGGAAGATCAAGGCACCGTGGTTCCCAGTACCTGAGCAGGCACACTGAGTTCAGGTCAGATGTGTGGGGCCGCGGGCAGGTGGGTGGAGGAGGAGGCTGGCTGCTTTTTGGGTGGCAGAGCACAGCGGCTACCGCTGTGGCTATTCCCCAGTCTGGCCTCCCCTCTCAGGAGACAGCAGGCTAAGTATGCATGCAGGTCCTGCCTATCAGAAAGCCAACCAGGGGGAGACCTGACCAGGCAGACGAATTCTCCTTCTTCCCTGTGCTTCTGTGGCAAGCCCCAGGGGTGTTTCTGGTGGTACCACATGAAGCAATTAGCTTTACTCATGAGAAGCTGGGGTTAGCCTGGTAATCACCCCCACTTTATCCTGAACCCTGAACCCTGAGCCCTTCTACTAGCTTCCAGAGCTCCAATGTCTCCAGAATCCTAGGACAGGGAGTCTTATGAACTACTACGCTCCTGGGGCCTTTTATCCCCAAGAGAGCACCACATGCTGTTGAGTTAAAGCTGCTCTTCAGAGCTCTCTCACCTGCAGCCCTATTCTGCTACAGATACCAATCTCCTGGCTGCGATTCCCAGAGCACTCTCTACCCTGTTATTAAAATACTTCTCTTCCCTTTCATTCCCATTTCACTTCTCCTGGCTTGGCCGTGTATGGATCCATACAACATTCCTCCCAGGAAAGTCTAAAAGGCATAATTATCTCTCTGCTCACCACCCCTGCCTCCTGCACTTGCAGCTACGGATAAAGGAACAGACTCTGGGGGAGGTTAGATGATGCACCTACGGGCAAGCACTAACAAGAGCTTGAAACCCTCCAGCCCTGTGGCTTCCAGTCCATTCAACCAAATTGCACCATCCCACCTCACTCCCCACCCGTCCCAGACTGTGCAATTTGGAAGTCATCAAACCTCTTCCTAGGCACTCCATCATGGGATGGGCAGAGCTGGGAACGGTGCCTGCTCATCCTGGTCCTGAAATGAGATTAAAGTAAAGAAGGCACCAACCCATCCATATGGACAGCTGGCAAAAACAGGTTGTATACGAGTCTCCATTTACTTACTGCTATCCCTTTTAGAACTTTTAGTTAGTTGTGTTCAGCTGCAGTCCAAAATATTGAGTGGGTGATTCCAGAAAAGCAAACAACCTGTAAATCCTAAATTGTTTGTCATTCTGAGTAATATACTGTCTTCACTCATTCAGCCTGGGACATGACTCATTCTGGTGCTGCATCCATGCTGTATTTGCTACCTTCCCGTCAGTCGCTGTGTAGCCATCTTTCTTATCACTTTTCGCTTGGTGTATCCCTGCTGTGTTTGCTATCCTCCTACTAGTCAGTAGCCATCTTGATTATCACCTTTCACCTGGTGTATCCATGCTGTATTTGCTACCCTTCCAGTTGTCACTTAGTAGCCATCTTGATTATCAGGTAGGTGGTCATGATTTCACGGTGGTTGAGTTATTAACATTACCTTTCTTAGTCACAGTCCCAAAGCACAGAGGTAGCAAAGCAGACACAAGGAAATTGAATATATTTACCCTGGAACTATGTGGCAAAACTAGGGAGACACAGAGTATACCGAAGATTCGGTATTTTTTTTAGTCACTATCTCATCGCTGTGATCACCAAGTTGACAAGAATCAGTTTAAAGGAAGATGCAATTATTTTGGCTCATGGCTGTAGGACAGAGCCCATTGCTGCAGATGGGGCACAGTGGCAAGAGAGCCAGCAGGAGCAGGAGGCTCTTTGCTTTTGTCTGAGCAGAGCAGGAAGCACAGATGAGACAGAAAGTGGGGCCAGACAGTAACCTCAAGGCCCGCCCACAAAGGTGCACTTCTTTTAGCTGGGTCCCACCTCCCAAAGGTTCTATAACTTTCCAAAACATGACCACGAACTGGGGCAACTTGGTCAAACACGTGGGGGACACGCTGCCTTCAGTCCAAACCAAAGCTGCCTAGGGTTCCAGACAACGGCTGGCAGTTTTAGAAGGCATGTTCTGCAGATGTGAGGTGTACTCTAAATCTAAGCCATTTACGGGATGTTTGTTTACCGCAGCCTCATACAGTGCCAACTGACTGATACACCCTTGAAATAAGCAGATCTTGCTCAAAGGTTCTAACTTCTTTTGATTCAGCAAATCAAAGCTGAGTTTTATCAAAATATCAAAAATATTTGCAAATTCCAACAGCTCTGAGAGCTTTGGGAGGGGGTGCCTCTGTTAGCTGAAGTGTTTACATCAAGGGCTCTAAAGTCCTCAGAGATGAAAGCCAGGGAATGCAACTTTGTTTTTAGATTCACAGGTCTGTGCTACATCAGAGTGTTTTGAGGACTCTGCTATCAAACTTTTCTACATCCCCAACTGAGAAGTTAAGCTACAAAAAAAAAAATATTGTTTTGCTTTGTTTTATTAAAACAAAGCTTTTTCAACATGGAAGCAACATATAGTTTCGTACTAGAGACACGTGACCCACTAGTATCCACCTATTCCCTCCCTAACTGTCCATGGAGTCCTATCAGCCGCTGGGCTAGTCTGTCTCCTGGGTGCTAATTTTAAATAAGCATTATTTTGAACCAAACAGGAGTTAAGTAAAGCCATCCCTCAACCTGTCTAGATACAGCTGAATTTCTGGAGAGGGAACACTGGGTATGTCCTGGTTTGGTCTCTCCTGCTACAATAAAGGCCACAGCTGCAGAAAGCATGGCCTATGGGCTCTAAGCTTGGCAGTTAAGCTCGCCATAAAATCCATCTTTCGAACATGCTTGGTTTATTCACACAAACATGCCTGTTATAGCGTCGTGTTAATATGAAAGTTAAACAGGCATCTCACCAAGCAGAAACAGGTGTTTGGGCAGAAATGCTGTTAAGGGGTCTACTGGGAAATCTTCTCCAGTAAGGGTAGTGGGTCAGGCCGGGACGATGGCACCGATGGAGATCCAGGATGTCCTAGCTGGCCAGCAGCAAGGCTAGCAAGCAGGCATGAGTGAGCCCAACAACAGTGCCAGAGGTTCACTGGTCACTGAGGCCAGGACCGGGCACGGAGCCTCAAGTCCTCTTGCTGATGAATATCAACACAGAGGCTAGCCAACCATTCCCAAAGTTAGACTTTTTGAATCATTTCACTGGGTGTTAGTTTTGTGAGCTTTCAGGGCTCACAGCTTGGGGCTGGTTCACTAGAATATCAAGGCTTGCTTGGGCTAAATTCAAAATGCTTGGTGGCCTGCCAAGGGCATGCCTGAGGACCAGCTCTCATCAGAGTTGCTTGATGGCAAGCTCAGGCATCATATTATTTCAAGTCACATAAAATGGCATTTAAGTTACACAATGGTTTCTGAGTTACACGAAATGTTTTCAGTAAGTTATGCTCCTAACAATGGCCCAAACTAACTTGGAGAGAAAAGCATTTATTTTACCTTCCAGGCCATCATCAAGGGAAGCCAAAGCAGGAACTGAAGGCAGGAACCTGGAGGCAGGAACTGAAGCAGAGACCACAGAGAAACACTGGCTTACACTTCATTGCTTGCTCAGCCTGCTTTCTTATACAACCCAGGGCCACTTGCTCAGGGGTGACACCGCCCACAGTGTGCTGCGCCCTCCCCCATCAATCATCAATCAAGGAAAAGCCCTATAGTCTTGCCTACAGGCCAATCTGATGAAGGCAATTCTTCAATTGAGGGTCTCCCAACCTGACCCTAGTTTGTGTCAAGCTGACAAAAATTAACCAGCATAGGATTTACATTAATCGGATATGTTAGACAGCATTCCATCAGTAGAACAAATGCCTGAGGCAATCAACTTATACAGAGAAAAGGTTCTTTGGCTCACACAGTTCTGAAAGTTTCTGCCTAGAATCAGTTAGCCACCTTGTTCTGGAGAAGGAGTGCAAGGCGAGCGAAGCTACGACCGCATGTCTGGAAGTGGGAAGAGAGAGGAAGTGGAGAGATGAGGGTGAGGGGCTCGGTGTCCTCAGGAGGAAGCAGACAGGTGACAGCTTTAATCTAGCTCTCTGGCACACTGCCAGGGTCTGTCCCTCATTGTGGGAACTGAACTGGACATGGGAAAGCAAGGCATTCCCTTTGGATCTGTGTGGGGCATAAGTTCCTGGGCTCCACTTGATGCAGATGCAGGTAATGCTGGAAGCTTGGCATAGTTGTAGCATAAGGGGAGTAAGTCCAGAGGGAACCTCTGAGGAGAGGCCAGGGGACTCAGTTTACAGCAGAAAGGAGATGCTAACCCCGATGCTGAACGCGGATCCCCAGGCGCTGTTCCCTGCCAATCAGAGACTTGACCTGGCCATTGTCAGCTCAAGCACTCTTTGTTTCCACCCGGAAGCTCCCATGACTCAATGGGTAACAATATAAATCACACCATTGTGAATCAGTCTTTCTTGCCACAGGACGGGGAGAGTGTTAAGGAAGAGATACTTTGCTTTGGAAATAAAACTCACAATCAACCCCCTAGGAAAATGATCTGGGCCAGGATGAAGCCAAGGAGGGAGCCCTGTGGTTTGGAGGCTGGGTGTGGTCTAGAATGTTCCAGTTAAATGGTCCTTTGCGGCCAGAGGGACAGGTGAGGTCAGAGAGAGCCTTTTCTTAGTCGGCCCCTCCCTGGAAATGACTCTATCCCTCTGCACTCTTTCTGTCTTGAGGCTCTGTTCCAGCCAGGGTTGCTTTTGAAATGGCATCTTCCAAAGCGGAAGGTTTGGTTTCTATGTAGGACTCATGAGCCTGCAGGTTATGAGGACTGCAGGAGAGAAAGAGAGAGAGGAAAGGGAGGGGGAAGGAAGGGGGAGAAAAAGGAGAGAAAGAAGGGCATGGATGAGGAGCGACAGAGAGGAGGAAAAGGGGGGAGAGGGGAGGGGCTGAAGGGGTGGGCAGGCAGAGGAGGCATTTAGTAGCCTGAAGAGGGAAGCTGTGCAGCCTTATCACACTGACTGCTAAGCCCAGGGGATCCAGTAACAGGGAAAAGGAGGGGAGGGAGATCCTGGGGGGAGAGGACAATGGCTCAGTTGTTGATGCCCAAGACACACCCTCCTTACCCTCATCATTTCTTCCTCTGAGCCAGAATCCACCCTCAGATGTACCATGCTGTCATTAACAAGAGCCCAGCACATCCCGAAAAACCAAGGCAAGGCCAGGGCTTCAAGGACCAGTTCCTCTTCTCATCACTCAGCAGCAATGGCTGTGTCTGCATGTCTGTGTTTTAAATGCCTAGACCTTCTCAGCCCCACTGGCCAGCTTTCCCTCCATGGCTGGATAGTTCCTAAGAAGATGGTTCACACAGTCTGTGTCCTTGTTTGATGGCCTGTCTCTTTTTCTCCATATTCATTCCTGTGCTCAGAAATTACAGAGAAAACACAGAGCATGGTCCTTTGTATTTGAGGCCAGGCAGCTGGTCCCACAGAACAAGAACATCCCGTGACGAGACCTCAGGGGCCTGACTGGTCAAGTCAATCCAGAGAGTGATGCTGGAAGTCACTTGAGCAGGGGTTGATTGGCTTCTGCACCTCACAGGCTGAGCCCCAAGGGAGTGGTCAGCTCCTGTCCTGAGTGGTCCTCTCCTGCCCTGCTCATCTACCTGGTGGCTTACATAGGTCAGTAAACTTTCAAACCAGGGACAAGTAGCTGAGGTGCCTATTTAACAAATCGAACTTCGACCTAGCCACCAGGTTCTCCCAGCATCCCTAAGTCCCTACATGTTACAGGGTGTCGCTGGCATACCATACCTTACCCTCTACCCTGAACTCTTCAGTCCAGACTCTGGGCTGCCCTTTCCTCAGAGGCTACCCGCCCCTCCCTTTTTACCCTTTGCCCTCTTTGCTGCTGTAGCTGGTTCCCCTCTCCCCTCCCCCTACCTCCCCATCCTGCCCCTCACATGGCTCTGAGAGTCATGACCACTCTGGACCCTCTCATGCCTCTGGCTATGCTCTTCCTTACTATCCCCTCCACCGTATCTGGGAGCAGTCAGGTCCTTTTTTTCTTTTCGCTGCTTCTTCTTTTTCTTCTTCTTCTTCTTCTTCTTCTTCTTCTTCTTCTTCTTCTTCTTCTTCTTCTTCTTCTTTTTATTCCCACTTGGGTTTGCTGTCAGGTTTGAGTTGGGCCTGATCCAGAGGTCGGCTGTGAGCCTCAGTTTCCTTTGCTATGAAATTAGAACTGCTGCTGTACCTGCTGGGCACAGCAAAGCTGAAAGGGCTTACTGTTGTAGAGGCATGTGCCACCCACTTCCTACAGGGGTAAGCTGAGGTGCAAACCTCGGCTTGTTGTCAGGTCTCAAACTCAGATCTCAGATAACGCTAAAACAAGTCTCTCTCTCTCTTTTTAAGTTAACGCATCAATTAAAATCTGCTAAAGGGCAGGATGATGGTGATTGTTATTACCATTAGTATGGGGTCTGTGATATATGATTTGTGAAGCACTTATTGGCTCAGGCGGCCCGCCAAAGCACTGGGAGTCTCTAGAGGAGAGGCTGCGCAGTCACAGTCTAGACACAACACTGAGCTCCATGCCCTGAGCTTCCCAGGGCATCTTACCAGGAAGAAAACATTAATGGCCCTGAGGGCTCATTAAGACTGCAAAGCCAGGCAATTTGCCTAAGACCACATGATGAATGGGTACCCAGGCTGACGCTTGAACCTTATCTTCTGGTTCCCAGCCCAGTGTTCGCTACTCTGGACTATGGTCCCCTTTCCTCATATGTCATAGTCTCTGGAAGAAGGAAAAGTGGGAATTGGGAAGATAAGGTCCAGGAGCAAATGGAGCACCTTGCAGTGAGGAGAGAAATTTGGATTTTTTTTTTGTGGACTGTTGTCAGGAGATAACAGTACCAGTAGCATGCAGATCTAGCCAGGTACATGCAGGCCCAATTATGAGATTATCATATTCCTAATGGACATAGGCTTATTTGTTATAAAGAATCAAAAGGGGGCAAGGGGGATGGCTCTAAGAGCACTTGGTGCTCTTACAGAGGACTCAGAACCCACATCATATGGTTCATAACTATAGCTCCAGGAGATCCGACACCCTCTTTTGGCCTCACTGGAACCTGCACACATGTTCATGCGCACAGACACTCACAGACACATTAACATAAATAAAAACAAATTTTTTAAATTAAAAAAATAGTTGTAAAAAAGAAAGAAAGACAGTGAAACATGCTTGTCACATCCTAATATGTCAGCTTTTTATCACTGTAACAAATGCCTAAGATAATCAGCTTGAAAGGAGTTGAAAGGTTGTTTTGCCTCATAATTTTAGAGGGTGCAGTTGCTAGACAGTTGGCCCCATTGCTTTAGGCCTGTCTTGAAGTCACCCGTGGTGTCAGGGAACATTTGGTGACACTACACCTGTAGGGAAGCAGAGAAAGGAGAAAAGGACCCACAGCACACAGTCTTGCTCAAGGGCTCACCTCCAAGGACTCAAGTCATCACACCTGGACCTTCGGTCTAAAGTTCCCACCACCTCCCAACAGTGCCATTGGCTGGTAACTTAGCCTTTAACAAATGGGCTTTGGGGGGACAGTCCACATCCAAACCACATCACCAGAGAAGTTCCAAAAGTCCTGAACAATCACCTGATCCATTCACACAGACAAGAGAGAGAAAGAAACCATCTAAGGTAATGGGATAGGGTCTAGATCCTGAACAGTTGTCCCTGAAGAGTTGGTCCTGAAGAGGTGTTTATGACTGTTTCCAGAATATTATAAATGCCCAAATCTACGGATGTTCAAGACCTCGAATATAATTGCAGAGTATTTATATATGCTCACATCCTTTAACCTGCTTCATATCATCTCTAGATTTCTCACATACTCACTAGAAATGGCATTTAAATCATTTGATACCGCACTGTGTAGGGACAATGACAAGAGCAAGTCTGAGCCAGGGCAAGTTCAGTACCAGTGCAAGTTTCCTTTTCAAATGCTTCTGATCTGTACTCCGAAAGAGAACCCACAGGTGCACAGAACCTACTGTACTTGGAAAGAATGGGGCAGGGAACACTTCCTCAGGTCTCTTGGCCTCCGTGGTAAGGAAAGAACAGAGGTGACACTCTGTCCTGCCAATTCAAAAGTCTTCTCTATCCTTCCTCCTTCCCTCCCCTGTTCCTTCCCTCCTTTCAGTGGCTCTGAACCAATCACATATGCATTCCATAAGCACTGGGCCCTTCTGGTCAGGTTCCTAAGTGTCAGGAGCAGAGCAGACCACAGGAATTTCCACCCTTTCAGAAACTGTCATCTGCTTGACATTATACACACACACACACACACATACACACACACACACTTTGTTTGAGTGGCAGCTGTGGAAGCAGTTATTTTACAATCACTGCCATTAATGGTCCCATTATGACAGGCATTCCTTCATCAATACTTACAAGTCTCTGTCTTCCTCTAGGGAGACCAGGGCACAGCAAAGTCAAAGACACAGCACAGAATTCCCATCCAAGAGCGAGTCAGTGACAGAATGATACCACCAGGGCTCTAAACAACACATGTGGCCGAAAGCAGCCAAAGTCCCGCCACAATTTAACACCACGTGTAAGCAAGCATGGAAGGATCCGATCCCCCTAGAACCTGCCTTTGTATTGTTGCATCTCCAGCACGAAGCTGTCCTGGGAAGAGTTACAAGGGCTGTATCTGCATGGGTAAATGGATGCTGTAACATTGGACAACAGTGATTTAAAATATGACATTGCTCATCTTTCCAGAAGCAACCTTAGTGCAATGTGAGATCATTCGGGAATGGGATTCCTTCCTTCTCTGTATATTCTTGGGTCATGAGAATTTGTGGCTTTCATGATGGTCTCTGCACCATGCAGTCTGACGTCAGTAGGCAGCCTACCTGGGAACTGCAAAGAGTCCATGGAGATTTCTCCCAAGGGCTGCTACTTTTCAAGATTAGGTGACCCCTGAGAGCACACTCCCTTTGCTATAGTCTCATGAAACATCATGTATCCCCACCCAGTGTAATCAGAGAAGGCAGCAAGGGTCTGAAGTCCTTGCATACACCGTGACTGACCATATTGGTAAATTTCCCCAATGGCTGTCTAGCTTCATTCAGCTCTATGCTTCCTACATCATTCAGTCCTCAACTCTTACAGCCCCACAGAACAGCCATTTGTGCTGAGAAGGAAGCAGAGCATGCTGGGCCTTGTGCTAATTGTCCTCAGATGCTTACTGTATACGACTTTGTTAAGAACCCAGAAAAGGCCGGGGTAATGAAGCCTGTTTGGCTTCACTTAATTCTTTATAATTCTTCACTTTCTAGACTGACCTGATCATGAGAATTTTCCTCTACAACCCATTCATATCTCTTGGATTCTTTGCAACATCGTCTAGGAAAACATTGAGGTCAAGTCTCTTGCTGTCTCTCTCTTTATCACAAAAGGAGCACAATCAAGCTAACTGGGTGAATGAGTGTGCTCTGCACTAAGGAGCAAATATGAACTTAGACTGGATTTTTCCATAGAGCCCTCACACACTCTTATAGAAACCTTGTCCACAATGAGCCAGGCCCCTGACACCCATTCTCCCTCTTCCACATGGCCAGATATTCATGGACAACCAGGAAAGGGCATTAGGAAGATTGCCTCTGGGTCCAGACTGTGTAAAAGTGTATATGGCTGATGTTCTGACTCCAACAAAGGCCAGGCAGAAGAAGCACGGAACTCTGGGATTGAGCATGGGCTCATTACTTTAGGTTCTATCTAGCTGTTTGGACATTCTTCGTTATGTAACCCAGGCTGGCTTCCTGCCGCAGCCTCCTCGGTGCCAAGTTAAAGGTATGCACACTGCACTGCACGTTAGACTTTGTTGGTTTTAAAGGACTGAGACCACCTGACAAGCTGAGCCATCTGGCTGCATGCCATCCTATAACCCACCCCTACCCCTACCCCCCCAAAATATTATGTTTATGCAGCAGGGAGAAAAATATGCGTCAAGTGTGTTTCAGGTCTACAATCCCTTCTGCCAACTCTTGGGACAAGTGTGTCATCAAATTCTGCCCTTTAAAGAAAGACAATGAGCTGTATATGTCACAATTGGGTAGTCCCCCTCCAAAACTCTCAGGCCTGCAGCACATATACAAGCAGCGAAACAAGAATGTCCATGATAAAGGAAAGAACACAGTCTACGGATAGTTTGCAAGAAGTTCAGGTCAGACTGTGCCGGTGTTGTGGGCTCTAGAACCCAGTTCGCTTTAGAGTCTCATAGTTGTCTGGGCCTGTGGAGTGGATCATGCAAGCCATTGCTAGGCTTCTAGTAAGGATGCCCAATACATGGAAAAAACAAAAACACTGAGCTGAGTCTCTTCAATAGTTCCAAGAGCTTTTCATCAAGATGAGGGAAACTCACATCTGCATTGTACCACGTTTGGCGTTCTTACCTCAATGTATTTCCCAGTGCCAGTGAGGACCAAGGTTTCTTGGATATGGCAATAATGGCTTCTGCTCAGGTTTGGAATCTTCCATGAAAGGAATTGGTATTTTCCTGTGCAGGCTACACAGCTAGTTCATCTTTCACCCCCAGTGGCCTGAAAGAGGGAGTTTCCAAAGCAGAGTACAGAAGAACAAAAGCTCCCTGCGTTGTTCACCACCAAATTTCCCAAATCACTGAAAAGCCTACTGTGCTGTGTGAACCGAAGCTCAGGCGCATGGCTTTCCCAGCAGCATCGGCACAGTGGCGCGTCTCTCTCCTCTATCTGTAAACTTAAGCAACATTGTCTTTGAGTTCTAGCTTAAAGGTTTCAAGGTCTAGACTTTAAAAAGAAAAAAAAAAGTCAAATGCATACTCTCATCTTCCAATTTTCAAGGGGCCAGCACAATTTTAGTGAAATGCTCATAACACAACCATCACTTTGCCTTAATAAGTATACGAATGACACGATATGGAATACTTGGCCACAGTATTAATCACACAGTGACAGGTGTCCCCACTCCGACAGTGGGACTTGTAACTATCAAATCTAGTATACTATTGTAATATAACACCGGAGGGTTTTGCTTATAAAATAGCTTGCGGTTTATTCATTAGTGTCGAAGCCAAGTTAAAACACCAGGATTTGTAACTTCTCCACAGCAGGCCATAGACACGATGACACAACTTGGACACAATATCCTACTACAGGTGACACTGAGCCTCACTCATCAAACTGATTGCATTATCAAGTGTTTTCAGAGACCTTCCGACTTCACAGCTCACTGGTGCCTGAATCATCCATGTCTGCATTTAAACCCTTCAGAGCCAGGTCATGGCAGTTGGGCCCAGACTTCTCAGATAATAGGCCAATTATATTATGTCACCCGAGACCCGATCTCATCAGATCATTGGGCCTATTAATCTCAAAGGGGAATTTCCTGAACCTCAGACCCAGCTGGAGATTTAGGACAATGAGTTCCTCTCCATTCATCTGTAGTTCCTGAAAATGCTAAGGGGCCGATTATGGTGGAGTATATTTCTTGCTAATTCTTCCTTGGTGAACACCAGAGGCAGTGGTGGTTGCCAGGCAAGGAGATGTCAATGATGAAGGCAATTCACATCCAGCAACCCAGGTGGCACTTGCTTCTGGTCAGGGGCATCTGCAGGATGTACCGTCAGCTTCCAGTTACTGTAACAAATACCTGAAATCATCAAATTATAATGAGAAACGGTTTGTGGTGGCTCATTATTTGGGAGGCTTTAATGCATAGTTCATCGGCCCTGTATGGAGAGCAAAGCTGCTCTCCTCTTGGTAAGTAAGCAATATAGAAGAGCAAGAGGAAGGCCCAGGGTCCCAGCATCCTGTATCAGGGTGTGATCCCAGTGACCTAATGCCTTTCCACTGGACACCACTTCTTATTGCTATTATTTTTATGTTTTTGTTCTGAGGCAAAGTCTTGCTATGTAGCCCAGGCTAGCCTCAAACTTGAAACTCCCCCACTTCAGCCTCTTCTCTCAATTTTCTTTTTCTTTGTTTTTTTTTTTAAGGTGGTACCAACTCCTAAAGAGCCCACTGTCTCTCAGTAGTATCACCCAGAGGACCAAGCTTTAACACTTGGCCCACTGAGTTCCAAACAGTAGCAGAAAAGAATCTAAAATGGCCCCCAAGAAGCCAGTTTTCACTGTGTCCAAGCAGAGGGGGAAACTCAGGGCTGAACAACTCGGTAGGTAGACCTGTGGTCACATCTGGCTCTGTAGTAAGATATACTCCTGCTCTTGTGGGCTGTTGAGCTGCTGGGAATGTGCAGAGAATATCGGGAATACGTTGGGTGGCAGTGAGGGAGAACCCCTAAAGAAGAAAGAGTTTCTCAGGCAGCATACATAGGTGGGCTACCTTGGCCTTAACAGTATCTAGAACACAGCAAGAGCCTCCTAAAATACCACGTTGACTTCCTGTCCCACCCACCAGCTCCTTCAGCTTGCCATTCTCTGGGGTACCCTCTAATCCAAGTACTGTACTTCGGAATGCTTGCTTAGAAATCTTAAAAATTGGCAAGGTACGGTGGCCCACGCCTGTAATCCCAGCACTCAGGGAGGCAGAGGCAGGTGAATCCTCTGTGTTTGAGGCAAGCCTAGCCTACAAAGCAAGTCAGGACAGTCAAGGATACACAGAGAAACACTGTCTTGAAAAACCAAATCAACCAAACAAACAAACAAAAAACCTTAAAAACCAGAATTTAGTATTGAAATAACGAGTAAAAATAATGACAGATCTCTCGGGTCCTTACTTTGAAAATAAAGAAAGAACAATGCTCAGGCAAACAATCTGTGGCCACAGGAAGCCTAGCAGCTCTACAAGCTGCAAGCGATGTTTGCCCAAGCATAAGGTCATCAAGAAGCTCATCACAGCATTCCATAAGGAACATTCTAGAATCAGATGCCTTTGATGCTTCTCCGTGCTTCCCCATGCTTCCCCAAGCTGTCTGTGAAGTTCTTCATTACAGGGTTTCTTCCATGTACAGGAAAGTGGCCAGGAATGACCTCATAGAGACAGGGGGCAGAACCCCTCACCCCAATTAAGACCCGTGAGTCCCAAAGACCTTGTAAGGAGCTGAGTCCCAAGGACTGAAAAATGAAAGTCTGTCCTCTTCTTAGCTGTAAAGAACAATGAGCACTTTGCTTTAAATGACTGGTGATTTGGAAAAAAATTAATTTCTACCTATACATCATTTTCAAAATGACAAAATTACAGAGCTTGAGGACAGATTAGTGGTTACCAGGGTTTGTCTAGGATGAGCGGAGAGTGGGGTAGGTGAGCTCCCTGTGGTGATAGACAGTCCTGTGCTTGAATTATAAAAATATATTGCCAATTCCCATGATAAAACTACACAGGCTCCCATGACTCCTCAGCTAGTGGAAGAGCTGTATAGGAAACAGGACTTGGAATTTTCATAGTCTCTCTCTTTCTCTCTCTCTCCTTCACACACACACACACACACACACACACACACACACACACACACACACACGGCTCACATGTTGAAACTTGGTCCCCATGCTGTGGTGGTATTGGGAGGAGATGTCTAGGGAGTGGAGCCTCATGGGAGGAAGTGAGATCACGGGGATCTGCCCTTGAAAAATATGAGGACTTGCACTCTTTCCCACCCCTCTTTTCATTTGCTGGGGACCATGACGTGAACAAGTCCGTTCCACCACAAGTACTGCCCTGCTACGGGTTCCAGAGCAGCAAGGCCAAGGTTTCAGGGAAGCCACCATCCAAAGCAATATGAAGTTGATTCTGTCTCCGCCATCTGCTTGAGCCGTGGCCGTGGGATGCAGCTCCCAGGAAGGAATGCGCTCACTAGAGGAAACACGCCAGCATGTGCTGTAGGGTTGGGGTGGCTGCAGGCATTTTCAACATAAAATTGTGGTTCTGGTGGGTCATCGGTGTATCAGCCCATCACAGTCTGAGGGACACCTGTACACTTAAGGACGAGTGCATGTGAGGCTGTGTGAACCGCTTCTGGGAGGCACCAACGTCAGTTCCCATGTCCATCATTCTGCAACTTCCGGTGAATCTACAATTGCCTCATAATAGACACCTCTAAGTGGCTGAAGCCACGGATGAGTTGTATAATTGATTTGGAGCAGTCATAATAAGCACAGACACAAATAGACACAAATACTATCACCATCCACCGTTTTGTTCTGTTGTTTATTCTCCATCTCACTTGGCTCACTGTGCACAAGGCAGACTCCTACATCTAGTCATCACTTTGTGAAACTCCAGAGTTACCCTGGGGGTTGTTTCTAAAGGGGTGCTTCTGGAGCTACGCAGGCTAACCTCTGCAACAGTGCAAACAGCTCTTCCCTCTGGCCAGCTGCCGCAAAGGGATCAACGTCTCGCTGCTGACTTTTTTAACATCCCAGCTCTATGATTTATTCCGCTCCTCAAGTTGTCCCGTCTTCACCCTAGCCTGGTTTGGCAAATGCCAGCCTTGATTTCTTGACTACAGAGAACCACCAGCTTCTCAAGCTGTTCCATCTTCACCCTAGCCTGGTTTGGCAAATGCCAGCCTTGATTTCTTGACTACAGAGAACCCCCAGCTTCTCAAGCTGCAATGACTCCAAGTTCAGACACAAAACAAAATTTTCTTTTATTACGTGACCCTGTATTGCACACTTACTGTTGGCGCTAAGGGCTGATTTCTGCACGTGCCTATAACCTCATCACCAGGAAGCCCATGGCGGGAGGGTTTAATGGAGGTTCAAAAGCTGTGTGTGTTGAGACAGCAGAGGCTACCTAGTTTTAAGTAAGAAAATAAATAAATAAAGACTAATTTCTGCATTCGAGTTACTCTAACTACAACCAACCCTCAGTCCCCATATCCATTTTTCCCTTGGTATCCTCAGGGAAGCAATTCTCAACCTGTGGGTCATGACCCCCGTGGCGGTTGACTATCAGATATATGCATTACAATTCATTACAGTAGCAAGATTATACTAAAAAGTTATGAAGTAGCAATGAAAACAATTTTATGACGGAGTCACCACAACATGAGGAACTGTGTTAAAGGGTCGCATTAGGAAGATCGAGCACTTTGTTGGTCCTTGTACCCCCGCAGTCAGCAAGACATAAGGTGGTCCAGTCTCATCTGTGAGCAATGTGTTATTTGCATATAAGCTATGCACATTCTCTAAAGTACTTTTAACCACCTCGAGGTTACAAACAACACAGATAAATGTCATGCAATTCTTGTTCTGGTACATCATCTAGGAAATAATAACCAGGGGGGAAGTCTGTGCACAGTCATCGCAAACCTAGCTTTTGTTCTGCATATTTTCCATATGCAGCAGTAGAATCTAAGATCAAGTGCACAGCATCCAACTATCACCCCTGGCTGGCTGGGGACATAATTGTGCAACCTGTTGGTGTGTAGGCCACTTGTGATTATACAGTTCGAGGTGGAGCCAGTCACAGGAGAAGCCCCATATGGTCCAGCACAGAAGTACAGACTCACTCTGAGACAAATGAGTAATGAACAGGATGAGGAAGAGGTTGCAAGGGCAGAGAGAGAAAAGGCTGGGCAGCTGAGGAGGGCTTGAGGCTGTGACTCACACGGGGCTCCGCTGTCAGGAGGGTGGGGCAGATAGAGCTTGCCCCGGGCCATGAAAGCCACACCCAACCCCAGCTCTGCTCTGCTCTTCCCCTCCCACCCCCGTTCCCGTCAGGGTTCCCGTCAGGCGCAGGTGTAAGGATGCACAAAGCTGCTTCTTCAGCAGGGGGCTGGCACGCCTCAGGTGAGCTCAAGCTTGGCACTCATACCAGGAGCTGGGCCATGAAGGGTTTGGGGTGAATAAGAGAGGGTGGAGCAGGGTGACCTTTAAGGTCCAGGATCTAAAGACCTTCGTGGAGCAACTTTCATCTCAGCATACACACACACACACCACACATGCACGCATACCATATAGGACACACATCAGTCACATACAAGTGACTATTCATACACTATTCATATGTACACATACAAACCATATACACACACACCCTGCTCACGTACCACATACCGTATACCACGCACATACACACATACCACACACACTCTGCACATAGCATGCACATAACACACATACATGTTACACACATATGTATACCCCATTCACACACCATACAGGATGAACATACACACATACTACATATATGCCACATAAGGCAACACATACATATCCCACTCATACACATACAAACGCACCACACACATACTGCACATAGCATACACACTACATATATACTATATAAAACAACACAGACCACAAATACCACACATATCATATATCACATATCACAATACACATATCACAAACACATACACCACCACCACTACCACCAACACACAGAGATGCTCACACATTCCTAGGATTTTTCTGTTGACTCCATCCCCCTAGAGTCCCCTGATTTGGTCCTGAAGACAGAGGATAGGCACAGTCTTAAGAGACAAAAAGAGAGAGGATCAGGAGTTTAACCTTCTGAAACTCCAGGACAAGTCTGCATCCCAGGTGCACACTTCCCAGCTATGTGACCTTGTCCTTGTCCCTGTGTCTTACTGGCAGCCAGTGAGAACAAGGCCAAGGAGGAGACCACAATCTCATAGGATTTGGAGGAGGCTTGAAGGTGTGGATATGCTTGAAAACACAAAGTAGACCAGTGCACACACTGTTCAGTACTCCGGAGTATTCAATGCGACGGAGACATTTTCATCAACTCTGGCTGGAAACCCCTGCACTCTCCAGAGAAACTGTTTGCCTTTGCCTTCCTTCTCCTGCCCCACCCAGTACCTTTGCCCCTTTGCCTTCCCATGCCCTTTCCTGTCAGGATTGAGCACAGGGCTCCAGAGTCTGGCTGCTATGGCTTATGTGTCCCCAGCAAAGGCCCATGTGTTAAGGACTGGTCCCCATATTGCTCTGGCTCTTTGTTGATTGTGTTCTTACGTTGTCCTTTAGCCGTGGTGGGGCTGCCTTTCCAGGCCACCATGGAAGAGGATGTGCTCAGGCCTGATGTGACTTGATGTGCTGGGGTGGGTTGGTGGGGAGGGGCTCCCCTTTTCTGAGGCATAGGGGATGGGGGATAGGAGGAAGAGGGAGGGTGGGATTAGGAGAGAAGAGTGGGGGCTATGATTGGGATGTAAAGTGAATGAATGAACTGGTCCCCAGGATGCTGCGGGGAGATGGTGAGATCTTTGGGAGGTGGAGCCTGATAGGCGGAGGAGCAGCCTTAAAGGGGTTACTGAGACTCCAGTCCCTGTCCTTGCCCCTTCTCCTTTTCCCTTTCACCTTCTCCCTCTACCTTGGACCTTTGTTTTTTGGCTGCTATGAAGCGGGCAGTCTTCTCTTTCACATACTCGTTTCATGATGTGTTGGTTCACCATAGGTCCCAAAGCAATGGCCCAAAGGACCATGAACTGAAATATCCAAAGTAGTGACCAAAACCAACCTTTCTCTCTTATAAGCTGACATCTCTCAGATATCTGTGACAGCGATGGAGAGCTGACTAACACACTCACCAAGATGCAATCAAATCCTCACTGCACCCCAGTCTTGCTTGGCCAAGTGTTGACCTTCCTGTGCCTGTGTCTTCTACCCTACCTCCCAGTCATAACCACGAAGACACAGAAGCACCTGGGAACGCTTGTCCTGAAACCAGCATACAGGAGCCACCCATCCAGGTACCAGATTCCAACACGCTTGGCTGCCTGCTTCTGCAGTCATTCAGGCTTCCTTCCCATTCCTCCATCCTCCTCACTGATAGGCTACAAGAACTGTCAGGAAATGGACATTCCAGGCCTCCCATCCCTGCGCTTAGAACCTCCCTCCTGTCAACCTCCTGACAACCCTGTGACTAGTCGTCTCTTCTTGACCTCCAGATCCCTGTCTGCCTTTCCCAGGACCATGACTCAAGGAACAGTGTGTCGCTGTGAAGATCAAAGTCAGTAGAGACGCACAATGGGGGAGGAAGCGGAAGAGAGGGAGTGGCATGTGATGGGGTGGTCCACCTTCCTGTCTAGCCAAAGCCGGGGCGGGGGAGCGGGGAGCAATTCTGACAGTTGGTTACTCTAACAGTTCAAGATCTATAATGCCCAGAGTTCCCAAAAAATAATCCACCGATGATGGCCATGTGAGGGAGAGCTGCGTAAGTTTTCTGGGTCTCCATTTCTGGGCTGGTAAAGCAGGCTTCTCACGAGGTTGTGGTAGAGACAGAAAAGCCTGGAAGGTGTCAGGATCTCCCAGGGCACCTGTCTCTCAAGGTGAGCTCTCTGTGGGAGTCAGCATTGAGGCCTGGAAATGCTAGGTCTTGTCAACCTATAGCTGCTGACCAGGTCTGCTTCCTGGCCCTTTCCAATACAAACTACCTCAAGAAGCAGGTGCAGAGCAGGGGTAAAACAAGTCACGGGAAACTTGTCTTCTACCCCGAACTACCAACATCAGGAGACTCCGGTCAAGAAGAAGGATGACTGCAGAAGCCCTTTGCTGAAGTCCGCTGCACAGGCCTGTGGGTAAAGACAAGCCCATGTCATTTCTTTCTTTTCTTCACTCCCTCCTTCCCCATCCCCACAAGAAGGAAGAGAGCCCACAGTGCAGACAGGTGGGAAAGCCCCAGTCCCTCCACACTAACCACCAGTCTGGGAAGTCTCAGCAGAACAAAGGTAGAACTCATCCTGCAAAGGGCAGGCAAGGAAGAGAGGGTGTCGGAACTCTACCCACCCGTGTGCCCTACAGCCTCCAGCCTCCAGAGGACAGACATGTCTACGGCTGGACTGAGCAGAGCCTACCTGCTCACAAGAGAAGAAAATAGGGCACCCAGAGTCGTTCTCCTATTTGAAAAAAAAAAAAAAGGCAAATATCCCAGACATGTCAGTCCAAATACCCTAGCCTTGTCCATTTCACTGTGACCTCAGCCAGGTGCAGGGCAAATCCACACCTGGCTTGGCCTCTTTCTAGAGTCCCGGGCTCTGCCAATCAGGCCTCGCCAAGAAGGAACCTTTGCCACAGTAGCCCCAGAGTTACAGCCTCTGGCGTTACTATTTTTTAACATTTATTAAACGCCACAGCATGCTTAGTCCATGGGGAGAGCAGGAATGGGCAGCCTTGGTAGGCTGGCACAGCGGGAGATAAACAGATGCGTGGCATTCCAGGGCTCTGAGGGAAGACGCCCCTCCAAGCCAGGGAGCCGCTTTCGTGCGCGCTGTCAACCCCAGCCCTGTTCTCAGAACTTTCCACCCAGCACTTGGCAATGGGATAAATCAGAGCCTGACAACTTCTTGGCCACAGTAACACTCTGCCCTGAGCGTCAGCACTGCCAGGCACTCACTCCCTGGTGACATGTTTGGCTCCTTCTTTTTAAGCACACAGTAATAAAAAGACAGCTGGATTTGGGGGGGGGGGGGTTATGGCTGCAGCATTCTTTCCAGTCGCAAACTTGGAAAAGCCCATCTCCTTTCCCCCAGGGTAAAGTCACTGAAGGTTTTCCACCGGCCCAGAAGGAAAAGCCAGTAGTGCTAGGAGGGACCAGGTTGGTACTGTCTGAGTTCATGGCAGAGCAAGGAGGTAGAGGGGACAGAGACTGAGCCAGAGAGGAAACACTCCTGGGCCTCATTGCCTCTCATCATCCACTCCTCCTCCTCCTGTCCCATCCCAGCACTTGCTCACACTGCCCACCCCCATTCCAGGTGCAGTATGGAGCTGCAGGGGTGTGAGGCTGAGCAACCTGAGAATATAGATGGAGACAGTCTCAAGTTTCACTTCCGCTGCTCCTCTGGCTTTAGGTTCCTCCTCTGTAAAATAGAAAATTTGGAGTTGGTGAACTCAAAGGTTCCACAGACTCTCTGGGATAATTGTGTAAGCAATCTAGCTGCGTGTATGCCTCAATGAAATAAGCAATGCCTCCTGAATGCAATAAAACACACCCTGAGTGCAACACAGCACACACTGCCTGCAATGAAATGAAACACCCCCAACTTCAACACAACACCCTCTGAACCAGTGCAGTGCCCTTCGAATGCAAAGTAGTATCTCCCAAACATATTGCAAGGCCCACTTACTTTAGTGTGATGCCTGCTAGAGACAAGGCCAGTTTCTTTCCGGGGTAATGATCTGTAAAGACAACAGGGCTGTCTGTGATTCTCCCATGAGCAGGCCTTCTCTCCACCCATCATCGCACACAGGGCCTTGCGTGCTCCCTGGATTTGGCACTAACGACATCCCCTCCCTATGCTCACCCAGGGTACATTCTTGCTCACCTTTCAAATGACTCATAGCAGCTAGGGACAGGGTGCCCCAGAGCACACTGGCAAGTCGGTGCCCATCCACCCTTTTCCCCTGGTGCTACCACTAGGAGCTGTCCGGCTGTCAGCTGTTCCGAAGCTCAGGAGCTCCTTGAGTTACAAAAATGAGAGGACATGGAAATTGAAACAGGAGAAGCCACTGGTGGGGGCCAGAGACTCCTGGGGCAGCTCTGGAAGGGCAGCCCTGCTGGAAAGGACACAGGATTTATTGGTTCTCTTGGGGGAGGCATATATGGTCATAAAGAGAGCGTATTCGAATCACAAATTCATGGGTCTCCAAAGCGCCCCCCACCCCTGTTTAATCAAAGGCCACAGCCAGGGTGGGAAGTACCTAACAACTGCCTGTCAGCGTCATAGCCTTTGTTTCCTACTGGGTTCACAGGACATGGAGCTTAGCAGGGAGAAAAGAACACCACAGAAGGGAAGGGCTTTTCTGGGGCCCAGTAAGCCCAGGCCCCACAAGCTGCTGCTTTGCTGTCCTTAACCAATGCAGGGTTAGAGGCCTGGGGATGTTTCTTTAAACATCCTCAAGGCATTCCTGCCAGTCTGCAAACTACCACCCTGCCACAGGGAAGGAGGAGGGCCGGCCTATTGAAAAAAAAAAAAACCCAATGTCACATGGTCCGCTGGCGAGTGCCGGGCTGCAAAGGCCAGAGCAGTGGCTGGGCTGCAAGCGGGCTTTCACCAGGCTGGATCAAGTGGCTGCTTTCCTGGAAACTGGCCTTCTCGTTGCTAAGCTGATAAGGCAGGGAAATTGCTATCCTTGGCACTCATGGGAACACAAGTTGGCACCGAAGAAGAGCTGGGACCTATTAACAAAGCAGAGCACCCCTGCAGCTGCATCACGCCCCTGCAGCTGCATCACGCCCCTGCAGCTGCATCACGCCCCTGCAAGCTACTCCACCCATCTCAGATCACTGAGGCAGGTGTGCACTGAGAGAGCCAGTGAATCCAACCTCCAGGAAGCTGGCAACTGCAAATGGACACGACTTTGGAGTACTCCACTTTCTCCATTGTAACCCCAGAGATCAGCCTCTAGCCCTGGATAACAGTGGACCCCTGTAGCACACATGTGCTAGCCACTCCTGGCCGGGGGACTCTAATGCAGCTCCATCAGGAGGCTGCAGATGAGACCACAAGATGCCGGAATCAGCCTTCTGGGGACAGATCCATACCAGCAGGTGTGGCTGCAAAGGCGCTGGCCCTGGAGCCTCACTGTTTATAACTGTGTTGGGGGCGGGACATGTGGACTTCAAAAGGTTTAGTGGTCAGGAAATGAAGCCTTTTGGCAGAGCTCCAGGGACAAGTAACTTACACTGATTTCTGCCTCACTGCCATGGTACAACAAGGCGCCTTTATGTTGCAACCCACTACATTTGCACCTTGCCTGCAAAATACCCTCTCCTGGACTGTTCAAATACCCCCCACCGTCTGCCTCCCATTAGGCAGCCACCAGCCCTTACACAACCTGTCACTTGAATGTTTCCCAACATTCCCTTCGAGTAGCCATCAGCCCTCCGGAAGAGGCGAGCAGAAACTTACAGTGAGAAGACACTGAAGCTCCCTAAAATGCACCCTTTCACAGCCCCACTTCATAGCTGCTTGAGGGGATCAGGATGCATTCTGTGGCCTCACCCACCTGTGGCATCCTAATTCCGTTCCCAAAGTAAAGCAAACACCAGTGGGTCCCAGACTCTGCTCCCCACAGAACCTTCATGGGAGAACAGATTGTGTTCCAGAAGAAAAGGGGAACGATGGAAAGAAAAGAGGAAAAGAGAAAGGAAGGGAGGTCTACAGCCAGAGCCCATCGCCCATGGAGACATCAGTACAGAAGCAGAGACCCAGACTACAAACAGGGTTCCCTGCCAGGAGGGGTAACTTGTAGCACAAACAGCATTGTGGGTAAGCCTGCAATGTGGGTGAGTCCACACTGGGAAAAGGGACCGAAAGGAAAGGCTGGGAAAAAGGAAAAACAGACTGACCACAGTTGGGTGTGGTAACACTCACCTGCAGGCCAGCACTGGGAAGGCTGAGGCAGGAGGATTTCAAGTTCAAGGCCAGCTTGGGTTAAACAGCAAGATCTTGTCTTAAGTACCTACCAATACCACCACCACCGCTAGTAATAATAATAATAATTCAATCACAAAAAGAGACAAATTAAAAGCAATGCTACACATGGAGATAGGTTTGAAATGTGAGGTTTAGAGAGGAGAAGAAAACAATCAAATGCATATTTAAACATACACTGCCAAATATATATATACACACATATATATATACATATATATAATTAGTTATAAAAATCCTATTTATGCCAGATAGCTAACAAAAATAAACAGTTGGGAAATATAAAATATTTTAAATAGAAGAAAAGTATCACACAAACGTAGTATTTAGAGTACTGAGAAGTGGCCTCCAAACATTTCAAGGGGAAAAGAGAAGGCTAGAGGCTGGAGAGATGGCACAATGGCTAAGTGCACTCACTACTGTTGCAGGGGACCCCGGCTTCATTCCCAGCACCCACATGGCAGCTCACAGCCATCTGTAACTCCAATTTCAGGGAATCTGATGCCAGCCTCTGGCCTCCACAGGCACCAGACATGCATGGGATATACATACGTACAAACATGCAGACAAACACCCATAAGCATGCAATAAAATAATCTTTTTAAAAAACAGAGGACAATATTAATCCATCTGTTTCATAGCAACTAAACTCAGTTTATTTCACAGTTTTAGTTTCAAGGCGCTAGAGAGGCTGGGGTTGTGGCTTAGTGGCATAGTTCATGCTTAGCAAGTATGAGAGCTTAGGCTGTCTTCCCAGCACCAAAGAGGAAATAGAGTGAAATGAAATTTTTTCATCTATGGGACCAGGCAGCTGTTCTGCTAACCGTATGCCTGGAGTTGGCACCATGAACAGATGTATACTTTGGGGATTCCAGGTTCAAATCTCTCCCAGGCCCTTACTGCTGCATGGCTTTACACAAGGGCCTTAGTGCTCTGTGCTTTGCCTTCCCCATCTGCAGAAGGAGAACAGAAAATGCTTATTTGGAGCTGGGTGTGACAAGCCATCAGCAAACCATGGAAAGCTATTAGAACATCTCCTCGTTTCCCACTAGAGACTTGACAGTGTCAGCTCTTTGATGATCACAGAGGATAATTGTACAACTTTTTATTATCCAGAAATATGTGAGAGCAGATATACCAGTTAGAGGATCACTTCTGTCACACAAGTGAGGGATAATTGGGGCCAAAACTGAGGCCGTGGCAGTGAGTCTGGAGAGAGAGGACTGAAAAGGGGGAAAAATGAGAAACAGAATCAACAGACTCTGGCACTGATAACATTGAAAGAAAAAAGTGTGCTCAGGTGTGATCTAGGATGCCCCAGCCCATATAGTAGGCAATGGAAAAGAGCAATCATTGAGTACTTCCTATGAGCCAGGCAATATCATCAGTGATGTCCATGTGTTAACCCATTTAATCCTTATGATAATCCTGGGAGATAAAGTCATCCCCATTTTACAGATGATAAGACTAAGCCATAGAAAAGTCTGTAATTTATAAAGACTACACAGTTAATAAACAGATATTCTGGGACTGTGGAACAAGGGTGGGAATGGGGAACAAGGTCTGACAATGCTTCCTAGGATGGTTGAAATTCACTACGTAGTCCTGGTTGGCTTGGACCTCTTCAGCTCTTCTTCAACATCCCAAGTATTGAGATTAGTGGGTTATACCATCACTCCTGGTCCTTGCTGATTGTGTATCCCTGGCTATGTTGCTCATGAAAATGGTTCAATAGTGTTTAAAGGTCATTTAATAGACTGAATACGAGAGTCTGGAACTTACAAGAGATGGAGAGATGACAACAGACAAAGCTAAAGATTCCAGATTTGTGGGCACTGTGGGGTTAGTACCAGAAGAAGGAGAGAAACTTTGAGGCACCGTGGACATGGATGCTCTCAACAGTAACAAGGATTTCTGTGTTGGCCGCTTTTCATTGCAGAGGTTGCATATCAAGATGGCTTTATGAGGAAGTCTTTTGGTGGCTCAGACTCTGAACTCCTTTGCTGTATGTGAGGAATCTGCCATTCCCTGTGGGCCCCATGGCTTCTAGTAGAGTAGCCATGAAGCCCAGTGGTCTGCTGCCCCATATTCCAGACTGAGCAAAGATGTACAGGCCAATATGATGGACAGTAGATCAGAGTACATGACACAAACGCAAAGCACAGCATTCTCCGGGTTCTACCTGCCTTGGTTTGCTTTTTGTTGGGATAAAATGCTGACCAAGACCAATTTGAAGAGAAAAGAGTTGATGTTAGCTTACAGGGTATAGCCCACCGATGAGAGAGGCTGAGGCAAGAACCCGGAGGCAGGAATTAAAGCAGAGGCAACAGAGAACTCTGCTAACTGGGTTGATTCATCCAGCTCATGCAGCTGGATTCTTATACAACCCAGGCTCACTTGCATAGGGATACCACCACCCACAGTGGGCTGTACTCTGCTATGCCAATTCCCAATCAAGAAAATGCCTCAGAGACTTGCCACAGGCCAGTCTGATCTGTTCAGTTCTTCTGAGGTTCCCTTTTCCTATGTGGCTCTAGCTTTACGTCAACTTGACAGCTGAAGCTAACTATGACACCGCTTGCGGCGATGCCATGGTATCCACTGGGATTGGAGTAGCCAATATCCTCCCAAACTGAGCTTAACCTTGGGTAGACACTTCGTTTCCAGCCACCTTCTCTATCTAGTCTTTCTGTCTGTTCGGTGAGTGTCCTAATTTCTTTTGTTTAATCTGCCCTTCTGGCCAGTCTAATACCAAGACAGTTTTTCTTAATTCTATTTCTGTTGCTTTATTTTCTTTCCTGTATAAAAGAGGGGGAAATATGTATTTCCAGCATACAGTATTCCCCCAAACTGATTACTTCTGGGCACAATGCCTCCACAGGGAGCGCTTGCCCTTGAAACTGATATTTCTCTAAATACACCTAAGGTGGATGTTTACATGCATCCAAAAATATATAAGATGGGGAGGATGTTTGCAACTGACACATATCCTCCTGCATCCTTTAATATCATTTCTAGATGCTACAAATTCTTTCCCGATGAGCGAGATCTAACAAGAATCTTGCTTGACTTTCTTAATTAACTTCAATCCTAATTCTAGCCCCAGCTTGACAAAGCTGATTAAAATAACCAGTGGGAAGACAGTCTTCATGACCCATTAGCCCAGAGCCCGGAGATGTCCCGCAGGCGGGTGGGGGTGGGGATCCTCATTACAGACATCCCTTGAAAGAGGTACTCAAATCAGTGAATGCTCATGGCCCTTATATCAGATGCGATGGCAGAGAGCTTACACACATCCTCCTGTATTCTTTAATGCATCGCTAGACAACTTAGTACCCAATACAAGGTGGCCGCTGTATAACAAATCAAGCGGCAGTACCCAGGGAATAATAAGAAAAAACTCTATACACAGCTTAGTATGGATATGTTTTTTGGTGTTTTTTTTTTTAACAATACTTTTGTCCTGTGCTTTACTGAACTGTAGGAGGTCAAATCCTTAGATATGGGTATTAGGTCTCAAACCCGGAACAAAAGGCTGAAGTACATATTTAACATATCAAAGCGGACTTGGCATCCCTCAGTCCCTACCTGGGAGGCCACAGATGCCTCCTGGATAAGAGGCTCCTTGGGCTGCCTTGATCAGGCCCCCTTGCTCAGTGTAGGGCTAGCATACCCTGCCCCTACCTTAACCCCCTCCAGCCTGGGGTCTGAGCTGCCTTCCCCTCAGTCCCACCTCTCTGTATAATCTAACTATTTTGGTTACTTGGCCTTTCATCTGTCCTTTACCGTCCTGGCTTCTTGGCCTGACTCTTCTTTCTCCCCTCCCCCATCTCCTTACATGGCTCAGAATCATGTCCACTCTGAACTTCCTCAGATGTCCCTGCTCTCCCTCATATCTACAATGAACTCTTTCCTCGACCGTACCTAGGAGCAGTCATTCCTTTCCTTTTTATTTCTTTTTTTTTTTTTTCGTTCAGTGGCGTGATTATGGAGGTCCTTTGTCACTCAGTGCTTCTGCGAAGAGAGTCTCACTGTCATTTATGCTTTATCACCTGGGCAGGCTGCAAAGCTGTTTCCATATCTTTCCTCTCACAAACCACAAATGAAGCCAGACACATGACCCTTTCCCAAGACCACATGGTCAAGTTCACTGTCCGGCTCACCCCAGACCTCAAGATCTTGGTCAAGGGGGCCCTGATCAAGGCCATCCGTGACCCCTCTTATCCAGGTGGATCTGTGGTCTCCCAGCCACACAACCAATAGCTGCTTAGACACACAGCTTCTGACCAGTTTCAGGATGGGAAAGGGGCTTTTTTTCCAAACCTAAAAGAGCACAGGATACGGGGGCTTCTCCAAAGAGGGCCCTGGCTTTTCTCACCAAGAGCAGAAATCACTCAGTTCCTAAGCCGATGCACCTCTCAGAGAAGAGACAAACAAATATGAAATAAAGCCTCACTGTCCCAGACTTGGCACCGCACAGGCCCTAAAGATAGCGTTTATTTTTCACAGGATTGCATGTGATTGAAAAGCTAGCATTGACTGCTGTACTGGTTGCTCACGCTAGCTGAAGTCGAAGTCAGACAATTTTTAAAGAAGTGTATCTTGTCGTTTTTGGGAAAAGAGCCAGGCCCTCTGGATAGAGCCAAATTGGAAGCCAGGAGGATCCAGCTGGTCACAGCAGTGCGTTTCACACGGCCATTCTGCACACTTACTGTGCTTTTTCTCTGCACAACATTTGAGCTACTGTAGCTCCCTGGGATTCACCGTGGAATAGTCTCCTTGCAACCCCGCCCATTCCAAGTCAAGCCTCCATTGGAACAGGTGATGGAGTGGTTCACCAATTTTAAAAGGTGAAGGCATGAAAAAATCAAGTCACCCCAGGAAGGCTCAAGGCTGGAAGCCCTTCTCGCTTCCCGGGAATTGTTGTACCAGGGCTAGAGGAAGGACTATAACTGAGCAATAAGAAAACAACTGCTAAGCGCGGCCTGCCCAACCATTTCATGGGTAGGTTTTTGTTCTTCTTATTTTACTTTTTGCAGTTCTAGGGGTTAAAAGCATTCTTTACCACTGAACTACTCAGGCCCCGGCACCTTTTTGGGTTTTACGTTTTGAGACGAGTTCTCCCTACATTGCTCCAGATGGCTCTGTTTTCACTGGCTCTGTAGCCCAGGCTGGCCTAGAATTCCGCCCTCTGCCCCTCAAACAGCTGAGACTACAGGCTTAAGCCACCAGGGGCCCCAACTGATTGTCCTACAGGTCTTCCTGCTATCTAACCTTGGTAATGGTGTGGTCATGTGACCTAGGTCCAACCAATAATAATCTCCCTCTTGAGATGAGGCCTGGCACTATTAGCATGGAAAACCAAGGAATCTGAAGCCTGGTTATGTGCCCTCTGCCTTCCCCCTGGGGTTCAGCCTGGATCTCTCACAAGCACCCAAAAAGCGTTATGAAGCAGGTAGAAACCGTGAGAAACCAGGGAGGGAACCGAGCTGAGGACGGCATAGGGAGACAACACCAAAGGCAGGAACGGGCTGGGCGTACAGACTGATCAATAATAACGCACTGTGCAATGCAAAGTGGCTGGAAGAGAAGATTTTTGAAAGAAATGCCCAAAAGAAATGATAAATGCTCGAGGTGATAAATCTGTGCATTATCCTGACTTGGTTACTGTTAAATGCACACATTTATCCAAACATCACAGGGCGACACAGAAATTTGTAAAATTAAAGGAGTGAGAAGGGAGGGGGTGGGAGGAGGTGGGGAGCGAGGAGGGAGGGCTCAGGAGCAAGAATGCCCTGTTTATGCTTTCTCCTGTCTACCACTAGCCTTTTTGATCTGACGCTGGTCACAAACCACATCTTCCTGGGAAATAAAGCCCAGATACACCGCCTGGCTACAGAGTACTGGCCAACCCCTCCCCCCCCCCCACAGCTTGGGATCCCAAAATGTTCAGAGTGGACAGACAAACTCCTCATACTCTGTGTGTCAGTCTTTCAAGAGCCCTGCCTCTCATTTTAAGCATCAGGTTTCCATAACCCCGGATCCCGGGAGATAAAAAACAGACCTCCCAGGCAAGATGATAGGAGCTGCTGTGTGAGGCTTTCCCGGTCCTGGAGGGCCCCTCTGCTCCATCTTTTCATATCTACTTCTCCCTCAAGCCTCATTCCTACTTTTTCTCTTGGCTCTGGGAATGGCATAGTCTGGGGATTGAGGAAATGTCCTTTTTCTGTGGCACAGGTACTTGATAGCCCAAGACAGTAGTTCCCAACCTTCTTAATGCTGCAACCCTTTAACACAGTTCCTCATGCTGTGGTTGATGACCCCCCAACCAGAAAATTATTTTTGTTGCTACTTTATAACTGCAATTTCGCTACTGTTACGACCCGTAATGTAAATATGTGATATGCATGGTATCTTGTGAAAGGGTCGGTTGACCGCTCTTGACCCACTGGTTGAGAACCGCCGGTCTAAGAAAACATGAACACAGAATGGGAAATAACCGCAGAGAAAAAAAGAAAAAAAAAACACAGAATGATCAACGCTGGATGGAGTCACAATCATAAAAAGGGCACAAGCGCTTAAAATTGACTCTCATCCTTTACCTTAAAAAAAGAAAGAAAGAATTTGGATATAACCGTAAGTGAATAACACGTTGACACTGGGCATTAAAAACGAGATGGTAGGTAGAATCAAGAGTGAAGGGCTGGAGATGTGACTGGGTGGTTCAGCGCTTGCTGGCAGGTGAGAGGCTCTCCACTCCAACCCAAGGACCACAAGATAGATAGATAGATAGATAGATAGATAGATAGATAGATAGATAGATAGATAGATAGATAGATAGATAGATAGAAGAAAGAGTGAGAAGAGCTAGGTTATCAGTACTGTTCATAAAATAAGCCTTAGAAGGCTTAGACAGCACAATTAATAAGGCTCACGACCCTGAATCTGAAGAAAAAAAAAACAAGTCTTGGTGTTTGTTCAGTGTCACAAAGGCCATATATCTACCCTTAACCCAGCATCTGATGTGGTGTGGACACTGTGGGTACCTTTCCACGTAGACACACTTGACCCTTAGAAACATCACATTAAGCCCTCTGATCCGGGGACTCGCTTCTGTCCAATGCTTTCAAATGCAGAAGGGCCCTGGGGTGCACATGCCTGGTAAGGAGCTCTCATTCCTCTCCCCATCCCATCCTCAGAGCGATGGTACGACTTCTGTTGTGGGGAAAGTCTCAGCCAGAACAACATGGATGCACATGAGGCTGTGTTTTTACAGTGACCTATATAGCCAGAACAAGGTGACCGTCTCCAGGGAAACGGGTCTAAAGACGACTGTTGATAATTGCATGCAAGGGTAAAACCACTGTGTGGTAACTCATAACACAGCATCACAGAGAAACCTTTAGACACATCTGACAGTCTGAAAGGAATTGTATAAATATTAAATGCACACACACACATGCTTTCTATTCGTGGTTATGAATTTAAATCAAGGGCATAAATCAAGTTTATTTAGAGTGGTTGTCTTTGGGGAGGAGAGGGAAGGGATGAGAGGATCCAATAAAGGAAACAAAATAAAGACAGCACTTTGCTCAGATCTCTGAGGACAGGGGCATCACAAACAGAGAAGCATACCTCATTTAATTCCCTGCGAGCATCTGAGGTGAAAAAAAAAAAAAGTCCAAGTTGATTCACCTCTATAGTGAAGAGAATTTGCTTCCTTCTGCCCGGGTTGCCCAAGCTTGCCCGAGGTCTGTCTCCTTTAGTTCTGTAATCCCCTGTGTTCTTCCAAGAAATACCTATCCCACACCCACGTGATAAGAGAATCAGCTTCTACTTTAGCCACTAGCAACCCAATGTGTCCTCAATGACTCCATTTCTGGGCAACCAGGGTACCTGCTTGGTGAGCTGGCTTTTGGGTAAAGAGATAAAATGGCCATTGATCTCCCCTACCCAGGGTGCAGAACCACAGCTACTGCTTGACTTTGAAGCCCTGGGTTTCCTAAGAAAGCAAGCTTTGGTTCTTACTTCCAGGATTCTGTCTTGGATTTTCTTGATGTAAGCTAAAGGAAAACTTTTCCTCCCCAAGTTGTTTTAGGCAGTGTTTTATCAGAGTGACAGAAAAACAAACTAGGGCTCCACCTCCCAGTGACCCTATTTCCTAAAACAGGGCCACCATCTGCAGACCAACTTTCCAAACTCGGGAGCCCATGGGGGGACATTTCATATCTGCACCGTCAGGAGGTCTTTTGGTCATTAGGACATGACTCCAACCATGACCTTGTCCCTCCTCACACTCTTACTTCCAACTCTTGCTTCCACCATGTTGTGCTGTGTCGTTACTGGCAAGCAATGGCCACTGTCCCAGAGAGTGGGACATGAAGGGTCATTGAACAGCATATCTGTCTTTTACATGATAGCTCTTTGGGGAGACCTGGTTTGGCACTGTTCTCTAATACTCAAATGCCTTCAACCCATTCTCAAGCAACCCCCCGCAGCCTCTTAGCACACAGGATACTCTGAGATCAAATCTCCCTTTCCTGGTACATTCTCTAATCCCACCCCACTGTTAAGAAGTTTCCTGATTTCCTTAATTACTCTTTGTTCATTTTCCTAATCCGCTCCCAATCAGCACACACTGTATTTTCCCCACTGGCCACCCCTACCTGCCCCTACAACTCCCCAATCCCCACCCCCTTCCTTAATAAATTCTCATCTCTCCTGGGTGACCAACAGAGCCCTCCCATTTCTTGGGCTCCCTGAGGCCTGGGGACAAACACTAGCATAGAGTGTTTTGATAGGCAGGGCCATGTTTTGATAGAGTCTGCAGCCACCTGGTTGAAAGAGAACAGAAGCTTGGCTTTCTATAGGATCACCATGCATCAGTTTTGAATTCCTACCTGACCTTAACATGAGGCCCATCACATTGTCACACTCACTTAGCTACAGACAGGAGTCGCAGGCTCCACACACCTCCTAAGGGTTCAGGGAACAATCAGCAAATTGTTATTAGTGAATGGTGCTCTTTTTATTATGTATTAGCCATTCCAGGAAAAACCAGTTATTCTATCATGGACAGCCTCTTATAAGCAGAAAGAAAAAAAAAAAAAAAGGAGGGAGGAGGGAGTATAGGGAAGGGCTGGTTCAGAGATAAAAAAATAAAGCCATAAGTTTTGCCAACATCTTTGTTTAGGTCTATCAGTTATGTTCAGTCCTCTGATTAGTGCTAAGTGCAAAGCTTTTTAATGTTCAAATTTTAATACAAGTGGTAAGATCAGCAAGATTTACTAGCCTCTCTATAAATTATAAAAGGTTTGCTTTAATTTTAGTTCAGAAAGAGCAGATTTATATTAACAACTGCAGTTGGTTAAAATGTTAAGATTTACCTAGTCTGTTTGTTTAGTTTTTTTTTCTTAAGGTTAAGCCTAAAATAGGTAACTATAAAGCTTGCCTATATAGATCTACTTAAAATATAGTTCTAAAACATCCATCAAAGAAATATGCCAAAATTAAAGATTATAATATCCTGTTTTATAGGACACAGTTTAGAGCAGATGACAAAGGTAGACATGCTGGCCCTCAGGTTTGTCAGAGACCTGATGAATATGGCATTTTAACATGTATAAGCTTATTGCCACAGAGAGTTCCAAAATCCTGGCAGTAGCTCCCCAGGGTCTCTGAGAAGATTTGGAAACGACAGATGACTGCAACTCTGGATTGTGGTATGCTAACCACTGGGTGATACTGCCTCAACTGGCCCACTGCTAGGGCCCAGCCTAACCTGTGGACAAAACCGTGGACACCTGGAGAGCCATTGTTTCACATTGCGAGAGGCAAGGTGGGATCAATCTCTCATGTCCCTCTTTCCACAGAAGCAGTCTTTCATCTGTGCCTAGCTGGACCGCCTCTGCTCATGATGTCATGAGACCACAGGAGCCAGGGACACTGCCTAGGTGATGGACTAACTAGTCATCTCTGTCACTTTGATTGGTACATAGATTATTTATTTAAGTTATAATTTATCCTTCTCAGGTCTCTGATTACCTTGATGGCTATGCTAAGTTAATGGTAGTTTTTCAGCTAGAGAGCAGATAATTAGAGCCACTGTCAGCTCATTGGGCAGTTCATTAGCTAGTTAGAACTACTAGGTACTAGATCTCTTACGGGAGCTGTGTGCAGAGCCCCAGCATGCCGGCTACTAGTAAACATCTCTTGCTGTTTGCAACAAGCCTTGTCTTTGTGAGTTATTGGGGTCTGGCGTCTATCTCGAGGAACGGAGGGTCTCCCCACCTCGGGAGTCCAACAGTACCCAGTTTAAAATTTCACTTATCTTTCCTGAAAATAAAATTGAACCCGTTCCAACAGATATGAAAAGCCTTGAAATAACTTGGTCCATGAGGAAAAAGATGATGGTGGCCCTTTAGGAAGTGAAATCTCAAAGCATGCCTTCTGTGTGGTTCAGATCTGATGCTGGAGTGGTCTCTGAGCATTCAGATATTGGAAATGCAAAAGCCCAAGCAACTTGCCAGCTGAAGGGCAAATCAAGCTATCTGGAAATGGACTCTGTTGTTATGTATCAAGGGTTCAGCGGGCCCTCTAAAAGAAACCCCACAGTGTTTAGCTTTTTGTTTTCTGCAGCTAAATATCAGCGGCTGTTTTGTTGACTAAACATATCTTCAACCAACCGCGAAAGTTTAGGTTGGGTCTAAAAGAAAGCAACACCAGGCTGGTGAGCTGCTTGTTTGTTCTCTCTATTTTCTGTCCCAGTTGATTTTATTTTGTGGGTATCTGGGATAAGAGGTATATATAGGCAACAAGGTGGCTACAGGCCGATGCAACTAGGAACAGTGGCCCACAAGACTACCCACTCATCCTTCACTACAGAGGAATGGTTCCCCATGCTGTCTAGCAAAACTGTGTGCTCCTGTCACATGCCTGATGCCACCTGAGAAACCCATCTAAGGACACAAATTAAGAGTCTTAGAGAGCCGTATTTCCGGAACTCCCTGAGCTGCCTGACCTCTTCTGAAGGGGCATGAGCAGATAGGGTACCCGCAACAGGCCAGAGAAACGACCCCACCCCAGTCTGGCTTGGCGAACCAAGGAATTTGTTGTGGTTCCTGGGTAAGGGCTTACCCAGGGCAGGAGAGATGACGCAAAGGGAGTCATAAAAAGCCCACCCCAGCACGGCCGACGACTGAGAAAAGCCTCCTCCCCAGACCCTGCACAGCTTGCAGGGAGCTCCCCTCTGAAGAAAGTCTGAGCTCCACCGGAAATTGTTTGCTGCTTGTTCAACCTTGGGGATAGGGCTTGTGGGTCTCCTAACTCTGGGTTTGCAGAGGCATGGAAGCTCTGTGAGCCTTTTTAGCTTTATGAGCCTCTTTCCCCCATCAGGAGGGAATGTTGGGATTTGGGGGAAAACAGCTACACAGACAACCAACTTTCCCATCACCAACATCCCCCTCACGCATTAAATTAAGTTTGTCCATAAAGCAAGATATGAAAAGCTCAATGATACTTCTCTCTGTCAAGAAGCTGAAACTCGCCCTTTAATGGGGGCATTTACTCTATAACAAAGTTCTGACTCCTGGCTTCTTCTCCTGCCTGTACTCTTTCCTGTCCACAAGAAACTGAAAACTCTAGCAGAGCATTCAGTATGTTTCCTGTATCCTTGATGGCTCCCAGCCCTCACCACCAGCAACGATGTGAGGGTGGGAGGATACCGAGTGGGTGTGATGGGTCTAGGCAGGTGCCGCTGGACCTTACAGAGATGCAGTGTAGTACCTGGGTAACCATAGAAAATGTGGCTTCAGAAAGGCAAGTGAGCCAATAACCCACAATGCTTGTTTTGTCCTCTACAACTCACAAAACCAACAAATTATTCAATTCACGTGACTTTTTTTTTTTTTCATTCTAGGGCTTTTAAACCTTTTTGGCATTCATAAGCCATGACCTAGTCGCTCTCTGTCTCTCTCTGTGTCTGTCTCTGTCTCTCTCACACACTCGAACATAAACACCGAAATAACTTTTATAAAACGGCACTTGCTTTGCACAAAGCACTGCTGTTTCCTCTTTGATCCCATTTGAGCTCTCTTTAACATGCTGGCCACTCAACATTTTAAATCCTCTCGACTTATTTTACAGCCAACTCAGGAACCGCAGCCCCCAGCGTCCATCCTGCCTTTGCTCTGCACTGAGGACTGGTGGCTGGTATTCGCTTTTACCTCACCCCAGGGCCTGTGCCCCTCTGCAAGATCTCAGGGCAAGAGAAGCTACTTCCTCAGCCACCTCCCTTACGGCCCCGTTGAGTTTCTGCCTACCTGAGGAAGTCTGGGTGCAGCTGCCAGGCAGACTACAGGTGCAGTTCATCTTCCCTCTAATACTGTGGTTCTCAACCAGCCTGATGCTGTGACCCTTTGGTGATCCCCAACCATAAAATTATTTTGCTGCTGCTTTGTAACTGTAATGTTGCTGCTGTTGTGAATCGTAATGTAAATATCTGATGTGCAGGATATCTGTGTATCACGACCCACAGGTTGAGAACCACTGCTCTAAGAAGAGCAGTGAACACCCTTTCTGTGTTCACAGGTGAAAATGAGCTGTGGCAGAAGCCTTTGTGTTGCCCCGGACTATAGCCTAGGCATCATTTCTAGACCTCTAGGTAAAAAGGGCAACATCTTGACTATAATGGCCACATAGACAAACCCAGAAGGCCAGGGTCTTATGTTCAGCTTGTCTTTTCAATTTTGCCTGCAGTTTTATTTTTATCTTTACCTATTTTTAGATTTATTTATTCTATTTTATATGTGCGGGTGTTTTGCCTGCATGTATATCTATATACCACATGCGTGAGTAAATGTCCTCTGAGGCCAGAGGTGGGTACCAGATATCCTGGAGCCAGAGTTACAGATGGTAGTGATCCAACACGTGGGTGCTAAGAATCAAACCTGGGCCCTTTGCAAGAACAAGTGCTCTTAACTGCTGAGCCATCTCCCCAGCCACGCATCTATAGCTTTTAAACAGCCCTGTGCTAACTTTGTCTTATATTAAACATCCTGGCTTTGGGTGTCCTGCAGGAAGCTGAATACAGATACAGATGGATACAGATGATACAGGTAGAGGCTGGAAATTCCCATCTTATTTTTGCAGGAACCAAGGCTCAGAGAGGTTAATCTCTACAAGGCCACACAGTCATAGTAACAAGTTCATAATTTGGTCTGGGTTTGCTGCTGTCAAATGCACTTCTCTCTATACTAGCCAGATATACAGTCAATGAAGTTGCCATAGTTTTACACAAAGCTACACTTTCATAATTGGATTGTGGTAAAAAAAAATTATCTTAACCCTCCCCTTTCTATCAACATAAATTTCATTTTTTGTGTGCCTCTACACAAAACAGTAAAATCAAAACTCTCCCCTGACCTCTCTATAGAGCTTTGCACTTAGAGTCTTTGAAATCTGTTAAAGATTATGATTATTCCCTGCTGTTTTGCATGTATCAGTGTTTTTCTCTCCATATTTTGGTTTAAATATTTAGAAAGTAGAAAACCTACTTTAGCTTTTTAGGGTTCCTCCACTGTATTTCTTATGGTTTTTGTTTGCTTGGTTGGTTAGTTGGTTGATGTGGTGGTATTGCTGTTGTGTTGTGTGTTTTTGATTGATTGGTTGATTGGTTAATTGATTGATTTGGGGTGGGAGATATTTGGAGAAAGGAGATGTTTGTTATGTACCCCAGGTCTGGCCTTTAACTCGAGATATCCCAGTCTCCCACTCCAGAGTGCTAGGCCCCACGACCTGCAGATTTCTTTTCTTTGGCAAGCAAACATTGTACATCCAACATGCACAATTGTTCAGCCAATGTTCACTGTACTGTTGCTATGTTGGCAAATGCTATAGGTTAATATTTTAGGAAATCAGAGGACTTCTACCTAATAAATTGCTCAAGAGAGGAAGTTGTTAAGAGGGGAATTTTTATTCAAGTAATACAATTCAGAGGTCCTTTACTCAAAATACCAACAAGATGCTGTCAGCCAGGAAATGGAAGAGCAGCCCACAGAATTCTGCAAACAGGGCAAATATCCTAACAGCAGCCCTATGATTTAAGCCCAAACTGATCTTTATGTGCCCTTAGTTTGATTTCTTTCACACCATGTCACTTTTACATTGTGAGCCATTTTACAGAGAAGAGCAAATCCTGCATATACACCCACCCTGCACACATGTCAAGGTGTAAAAGATGTTTACTGTCTTTTAGGGTTGAGTTCAGACTAGCTCCTAACTTCAAGGTCAATGCCAGGCCATTAGCATCAGCCTCACCTGGGAACCTGCCAGACATACACGCTCTCAGGCCCCACCCCAACTGCCCAGGAAACTGGTGGGGCTGGACAGGCACCTGTGTGCATGCCAAAGCTGGAAGACCCTTTGCTTTAAACATTTGAATCAAACCAGAAACATTTTTCCACCCGAAACCCACAGCTTTTTTTACCCACCACCCTAAAATATATAAAAGCAAGGAACACTTCAGAGTTACACAGAGAAGGGCTGGGCTCACCACCATAACGTCTGAATTGGTAGTTGTAGTCAGCCAGTGGCAGTGCCCATGGCTTTCTGAGTTACTGCCCTGCCGTCCACACACACATGAAGCTGCGATCTGCAACTGTATTGCTTGCTTCTTCCCCCCGTGAGAGTTGCAGTCCCCTTAAGCTGACACCCGAGTGAAGAAAAATGCGGCCAGCACAAAGTGACTGTGCAGAAAAGAAAAGCAAACGCAAGAGGGAGGAGAGAGGGAGGAGAAGAAACTGGAAGAGCAGAGGGTTGTCAGGAGAAGGAGCAAGCTAAGCTGGACATGAGTGGAGAACAGAAAGCAGATGAGTGAAGAAGGAGCAGAGGTTGGAGACATGGCTCAGTCATACATGATTATCATGCAGTCAGGAGAAGTTGGGTTCTGATCTACAGAACCTGGCTCCAGGTTCAGTAGGAGACCTGACCTCAAAAAATAAGGTGAAAGCCGAGCATGGTGGCCACGCCTTTAATCCCAGCACTCAGGAAGCAGAAGCAGGTAGATCTCTGTGTTGGAAGCCAGCTCAGTCTACATAGTGAGTACCAGGCTGGCGGGGGCTAGATAGTGAGACCTCATCTCAAAATAATAAAATAAGGTGGAAGGCTGGAGAGGTTGCTTGGATGTTAAACCCTCATCACACAAGCATGAAGACTAGGCACATCTAAAGAAGCCCATACATACTTGGGTTAGTGTGGCCTCCCACTTTGTAATTCTAGTCTCTGAAGGGGGAGCCAGGGATCCTCAGAGCCAACTGCTAGCCATATTAATAAGCTCTGTGTTTGACTGAGAGACCCTGCCTCAATGAGTAAGGTGGAAGAGTCCACAGAAGACGATTCCCAACTTCAAATTTCGGGCTTCTACATGCATGTACCCACACATGCACATATGCACCACCACACATGCACATCCACACACATGCAAGACTACACATTCAGACACATGTACACCATACACACACACTCATGAAAAATGGAAAAGGAGCCAATGAGACAGAAAAGCAATTGAGAAAAACATGCAGCATCTGTCCTTCACACATGCATGCACACACAAGAACATGTACACACATACACTACAAAGAAAGAGAGAAAAGAAGGGAAAAAAATGAAAGGCAAAGGAGGAAAATAGATAAACTGGAGCAGAAGAGAGGCTGAAGTAAGGGAGGGATTACAGCTTTCAGCCAGGAAACAGCCTTCCTCTCAGCGTGAGACTTCATCTAATTGCCCCGTTCTTGAGCTGGAGTGGTCCTGTGCTTGGAAAAGGCTATAAGCATCTTATAGGCATATGTTCCATCTAATCCCCAACAGTGTGGCCTGTGTGCCTGCTGCAGACAGCAGGCTCATGCCAGCTGCCAGGTGCTGGAGCAGACACAATGAATTCCAGACGGTCAGGAACCAGACAGAGGTGGTGTGGGGAGAGGCACCCCCTTCCTCCCAGACCCCAGACCCTGGCCAGGAGCAGAGACAGGCTTCTCCCTCATCCCATTTAAAGGCTGGATCGAAGCGTGTCCAGGTTCTTGCTGATTCCAGGCATCTCGAATTGCTTTGCTCCAAGCTTTTCCTCAGAAGTCAGTTTGCCAAGATGAACAAACATCCAGTCTGTCAACTGGGAAATGAAAGGAAGAGGGAAGGAAGGAGGGAGAGGGCAAGAGAATGAACAAACAGGATGATGGGAAGGGCCTGGTCCTTGCTCACTCTCTAACACTCCCTAACTGTCTGTAGAAAGGCATGCGTGGCCACATGAACTTGATCTCCATGTGCAGATTTTTTTTTTTTACAACTTTTTGTTTTCCTTTCTTTATTTTTAATATCCCCTTTCAAAGCAGGAATTAGTTTAATCTAAGAGCATCATAAGGGAAATTAAGTCTGCCAGAAGGGAGAAGGACCGTCATGTCTGGAAATTATAGGAGGGAATTAGAAGAAACCACAACTCTACCCAGCTCACACTGTGACAGGAGACATGTTAGCACTTGGGGAAAGACAGGTGTGGAGAGAGGAGGGCTTTTGAAACAAACTCATCTGTTTGTGGTTGCCAGCCCAGATATGCCACCTTGGAAGGTGCCCTCTCTGTTTCCTCCTGGGCCCCCACCCCACACCCTAGTCTCCACCCATCATCAGACAGCCCCACAAAATGACAGTTCTCACAACCACCCATTCCTTGAACTTAGAGGGAGAAAAAATGTTTTAAAGAATCAGGAAGAGGAAGGGGAAAGAAAAGCAACAGCATAAATATCAAATAGACAGTAGGTCCAAAACATTATATAAGGCCAGTATTAAATGAAGAGTGAGAAAGGGAAGTAGGGCTCCACTGGGGGAGCCTGGAGTCATGACTCATTCTCTCACACCTCAATTTGACAGAGAAGAAGTCTCCTGAAAAGGAGAGTTTTAAAATGGTGCAAATATTATGATGACTGGGATAGGTGGGATAGCCTGGCATAGCATGGGATGCGAGGCTGCGGTGGGCTGACCGGAAAATGGCGAGCTTTGGGAGGGAAGGGTCTGTACTAAGGAGGTGGTCCTGTAAGGTGGGGAGGCTTTGTTTGTACTGAGGAGCAGCGGGACAGTCTTCAGAATTTCCTGTCCACCCGACCTTCCTGGCTACGACGTTCTGGTCTTAAGCCTACGCCTCCAACAACGCTGCAAACCAGCACGCTTTTGTTCTACAGTTTAACCACTAACTTGATGTGCTGGAGAGACAGACTCTCCAGGTCCCTGGTTTAAGTCTCCCCAGGGAAGATATTTACAAACACACTAGAATCATAGGAGTCACACAAAATGCTGCCTATGTTTTCAATTGATTGTTTTTTGAGCAAAAATGTCCAGTTCCTTTAATAACTGCCTTTAGAAAAGGCTGAAGTGATGTTTGGTGATGTTACTCTCACTCTACGTGACCTGGTGGTCTGTATAATAAACGGTTATTCTAGATTCCTAATCCTCTAGGCTGCTTTTCCTCAAACCTCTAGCTGTACCTAATCTTTATGACACAAGTACTCTCCTGTGCCATCCCACCATATCTGATTCCCCCCTTCCCCATCACCCGGCTGATGGCAACAGTGCTTCTTTATTATTATTAGTCCTTTCCCCTCCTCAGAGCAGAAGATGGGGTAGGGAGTGCTATTTTGGTAACGACTACCCAAAGCTGTACAGTGCAAAGGAATGAATAACAGTGTTTCTGGGAATGAGAAAATATAACTACCCAAAGTCATTGGAGGTTTGTTTGTTTGTTTGTTTCTTTGTTCATTTGTTTTTGCAGCACCAAAGCTGTCCCTAACATGACAAAGTTGAGAGAGGACTTCTCACATTCCCAGGTAGCTCTCTGCATTGTGTACACTGCCAGCTCCTGAAGAGTGAAGATGCTTTCAGGAAACAGCACATGAGCCTCCTCTGTAAATCTGAGTTCAGTATCACCAGGCATGGGTGCCCTTATGTAATCCCAGCAGTCAGAAGGCTGAGGCAGGAGAATAGTAAGTTTGAGGCCAGTCTGGGTCACACAGACTTTGTCTCAAAGAAGGAAAACAAAACAAAACAAAACAAAACAAAACAAAACAAAAAACAGCAACGCTTTATGAAGGTTAGAATGCTGAGGAGCTGTTTACCAACATTAGCTCTGAGGGAACTCAACTTCCTAGGGACACATCCTGCCCCTTGGCTCCCTGCGACACCTCAACCCCCCCCCCCCCGGGATCCAGAGGGTAAGTACTAATAATGTCTTCCTGGCATGCTTGTTGGTAAAATCTCATCACCGGCATTTCACTTGAAAAAAAAAAAAAAGAAAAATCAAAGTTGAAACATGATTTAATAAGTGTACAACTGGCTTTGTCTGTTTGCGGATCAGGAGGCAGCCCCCAGCTGTTTCTCCAGTACCACACTGCCAGCCACTGCACATGCCTTCTGCCGCAATGATAAGGGCTACACTCCCGAAACTGCCGGGCAGGCTTTCGGGAAGCTTCGTCTGCTCTTTGACAGAGAATGGGTTGAAAGGAGTGTGGTCAAAACTGTAACCGAAGGTAGCACTCTGCTTCCAGAAAATCTCAAGGAAAAGGTGTTGCAAGCAACAGCAGTAGCTGTGGCATCAGGCATGGAAAGAAAAGATGGCATAGAATCAACCTGTCAGTGTGAAAGATGGAAACAAAGTTCTCCTAGAGTGCAGGGTGGGGGGTGGGGGGAGGCTACCAGGTGTAGCAAATGCACCACGCTCGCTGTTTGGGGCATCAAATGCTGAGGGCTGGAAGGGACCATGCACCTGCCTCTGCAGAGGGCTTCCTTGCTTTATCACGTCATGACAGACAGCATCATGCAAAGAGGGAAGAGGTCAGGTGGCAACACAGAAGTGGGGGAGCGGAGCGCTCCCCTCCAGTGCCCACCTCCATCCCTCTGCTTGCTTTTTCTTTAAGGACATTCTTAACAGTTAACTGTGCTCACAGAACTACATCAATCCCTTACTGGGACAACATTCCCAATGTTCTAATCATTCTGTGCTAATTGCCAGCTGTCAAAGATCCCAGCACATCCCAACGTCACTGTACTGGGGACCAATCCACCAACACACACACACACACACACACACACACACACATACACACACACACACACACGAGTCAAACCATATCAACTTGTACAACCAATTTTTTTTTTTTTTTTAGTTTGGGTATCATCAGTTTAGTATAAAAGGAAATTACTCCCATGATGAAATAGTTCACAATATCGGCGGAATGGACAACACATGTGACACATTTCAACACTGATCTCGGTCCACATACTTTCCAAGAAGGTCACCCTCTGTAAATAAATAGTTCTAGACGACATGGATCATGCCCTTTCTTCTGTCCTGTGTGCCCGTGGATGCTTCCGATGTGCCACCTTCACCAGAGTGGTGACGTAAGCATCAGGGCTCAGTCTTGGTCTGTCCATTCTGTGTGTTTGGACAAGCGTGTGATAACAGGTGTCCACCACTGTAGTGTGCCTGAGACAGCCTGAACATCTCTCCATACTGGTAAGTACTGGTGAGCACTGATCTTTTCCCTTTTTTCCAGAATGTCATTTCTCAGGATTATTCAGCACTTTTTACTTTTTTAAGCCTAAGTACTGTATTTAAGAGCCTTCCATATCCTCTGCGTCGGGTCTGTTTTCCAGTCCGTTGGCAATGGGGTAGGTTCCCTGATCTATCCCTTCTAATTTTCTTCCTCAGTCCAGGTTGGGTCCCATCATTTGATCCAGATCTGAATTCAGACATCATCCCTGTTAGGAGCTTCCTGGACACCCCAGATACCACCGCAGACTCAGGCCTTTCCTCCTTTCTGCCCTTGTTCTTAGCGCTTTCTATCATGGCTTTATTTGAAGTTGTTTTGTTTAATGCCGGTCTCTGTGAGGGCAAAGACCACTGCCGCACTATTCTTTACTGGTTTTTAGCTGGCTGCTGACTCATAGGAGTCAATACCAAATGTTTAAAGCTAATGAATCTAACCACTCCCACTGCACACACACACACACATACACACACACTCACACACACACAGTTTATGCAGATATGTACATCTGACCACTCACCTGGCTTGCCCCTCACCTCCAGAGGACAGCAGCAGTTCAGGACGGAAAGAATGACACTTGGAATGTTAGAGCCACGACCAACTCTCTTCATTTCTCCCACTGTAAACTTGCAGTAGTGCCTGTATTTTCCATTTGAGATTAATTTATCTGAGGATCTTTTCCTACTATATATTCAGTTTTCCATTTAAAATATTTAATTTAAAAAGTTTGCTTGTTTTTGAGTGAGTCCGATAATTTAGAAAAATATGAGGCTAGTTAGCCACCATCCCTACTTCACAACACCCCACGGAGACCTGAGCACTACCCTGTCAGACAGACCCCTTAGGCTCTTCAAGGCCAAAGAGGTATGCCCGCTGGGCTCTGTGATGATCCTTCTAGACCGAATTCTACATACCAGGCTGACAAGTTTTATGCTCCATTGCTTCAAGCTCTCTTCTAATGTCAAAGTGGACATCTGTCTGAACCTGACATCCTAAGACCACTCCAGGAAGAGTGCTCCTCCAACCCCTAGAGCAGCAGCTCTCGACCTGTGGGTCCAGACCCCTTGGGGGAGTGAACAACCCTTTCACAGGGGTCACCTAAGGCCATCATAAAACACAGATGTTTACATTACGATTCACAACAGTAGCCAAATTACAGTTACGAAGTGGCAATCGAAATAACGTTATAGCTGAGGGCCACCACAGCCTGAGGAACTGTATTAAAGGGTGGCAGCTTCCTAAGAACCGCTGATCTAGAGCCTTGGGGAAAGGAAAAGCAGGAGTGCTGGGAGCAGCTGCTGTGTGAGCGGGAAGTGCACAGGGCCTAGCAACTGGGCTGCTTCATTAGTGCTCTTAGCCTGGATGTCAACAGCAGGCCACCTCCTCACTGAAACCCTCCTGCCCTGGGCAGCCGTGAGAATGCTGCTTCCACACCTGTCTCTGTTCACAAACTGCAGCATAGTCCTCATGCCTGGGGTGGGTCTCCCTTCTTTTTCCCTGTTGTTTTAGAACGTAGTTTAATGCTGGCCACAGCCCTTCCCTTTCCACAGCTCGGGCCTTCTCTTTCTGAGCTTATATCGATGCAGATTCCCTTAGGATTTCATAGTGCTTCTACCTGCAACCTCCAACCACAAACAAACCTACAGCCTGTATACCTGTGCTCTGTTTATTTTGTAAATTACAGCCTAGATTCCTAGAAACAGGGTTAGTGTTTTGAGTAAAATGTGTATAATGTAATTTTATAGCTGGTTCCAAATTTTCTGGACAGGATGCCCATCTCTCCATCCTCCTGGCCCTGGATGCCATGGATTATTTTAAGTTTTGAGAACTGAGTTGCTAAAATCTGAATCCCTGATTAATTTTGCTATTGTTCCTCTAACTCATGTGGGCTTGGGGGACCAGCATCATCCCATGCCTCTAGTTATTGGTACTTCCTTGTTTCTAAGCCACCTAGTTTTATTTCTACGTCCTCATTGAGGTGGGTGTTAGTTTTCTCACATAAAGGTAAAGAAAACTTTACCTACAAAGTTATGATCATTATCCACTTTCTTCTGTTATCCATCAAAGTATATTTCTCATGTAGCTACTGGATAATCAAATATTTTGTTTTTTTTGGTAACATTTTCTGTTTTCTGTATATAAAAAGAAATCTCCACCCATCCTAAATTCTACTCTACTCTTTTTTATTGCTATTTGCTTCTCTCCTCCCTTTGTTAAGGAGCCAAGTTAGGAAACAAAGAAGCTCTCAGAAACAGAGAGGCCTTGAAGCCTGTTCTCTGGGCCATTTATTCTGCTTCTGTTCCCTAATAGGACTTTAAAACTTCTTGTCTTCCAGCAGTCACTTTTAAAATATCAAACACAGCTTCGATAGTAACACTTCAAGGTCGTGTCTGAAAACAAGGCTGGGCTTCAGAAGAACTTTCAAAGAATGGACATCTTGGAAAAGAGAATGGGGAGGGGGGGGACGCAAAAAGGAGAGGAGGAAGTCAAAGAAGAGGAGGAAAGGAAGGAGGGGAGGAAAAAGGAAGAGGAGACAGACAAGGAGAAGGAAAGGGGTGGAGGAGGATAAGAAAGGGGAGAGAGGAAGAGGAGAGAGAAGAGGAGGGTAGAGAATAATCCATGTACAGAACAAGTGAGTTAAGCCCCTCCTCTGTGTAAGTCAGGGTCATAGACAGAGGCTGAGGAGAAGCAAGATGCAAGGGCCACATTGTCCCTGACACGTAGGGGTGGGCAGTTTTAAGAGGAAAAGCGAGGCATACAGAGAAGTCCTGCAGCATAAAGCTGAATACACAAAAGGCAGAGAAGGAAGGAAATCAGGGAAGGCTTCAAAGAGGGCAGGAGTGGTGTGAAGACGAGGCTTCACTCCTGGCAATATGGCAACAGACAGAAGAGGCCTTCCTGAAGAAAATGACACGAGCAAGGACAGAAGTAAGATGGCATTTTAGAATAAATAACTTCTGGACAGGCCCACAGAAAGTGGGTGCAGATACGAAGTGACAGCAAAGCTGGAAAGGGGACTGCAGATGACGCACTGGCCTGGCCTTGGTCCTGTCTCCACAAAGCTGCAGAATCAGACAGGTGGCGCTGCCTCAGTCACAGAGCAAGATCCGTCAGAGACTTCTCAGCAACCTTTGCTCTTCCTGTAAGATCCACCCATGGATCACCTCACCCAGGGGGCATCCCCTCTCCTAAACCTATTGAACCCAAATGTGATTCTGGTGATCTGCCAATTAGGAACCTCTGTGTTCCCCAAAGGCAGTGTAGGACAAGTCTGTAAGATTCCTTGGCGTTTATGTCTACCATTTCTTTTCACCCGGCCGCTCTGTGTAAACACTGGAGACTGGCAGCTTTGACCAGGGTCTTTCTCTTCGATGTGCATAGAGGGGATACAGAATGCCCCGGTCCCTGGACCAGCTGATCTGCTTTGAGAAGAGTGACCTGACACATCATCAAAGAGCATGTGACCCAGATGTAAGCCAATCTGCGTCTCCTAAGCCTCTGGCCAAGAACAGGCTCTTGATCCACTCAAAGTTGGTGAAACACAAATAGCCTTTGCCTGGGTATGCGGAGCCAAATATCATCTTCCTCCCCTCCTCCTGCTCATCCCCTTCCTCCTCTCCCTCCTCCTCAGTTGAATTTAGAAACCCCTCACCTTGAGATTATTCCAATTATCCTGCAAAGAAAAAGCTTGCAGCAGGCAGACAGTGGAAGGAACTGCCGGGTCTGTGTTACACAATTTTTAGACCCGAATACGGTCATGTGTGAATCATTCCAGGCAACCCCGTGCTGCTTGCTTAACCCAGCAAGCAAATCCCCTCTCTTGATTTGCTTGTTAGATCTAGATTTCTTGTCCACTTGAAACTGAAAGAATTATCACTGTGCTAGGGACAAAGTCGTTCTAAGAAGTCTGCTTCCCTCCAGCACAGAGACAGCAAGAACCTTCAGTCAGCTTTATAACAAAAATGAGTGACACAAAGACCCCCAGAAATTCAATCTGGAAAACTAGTAAGTTTCAAGAAGCAGCAAATAGGATGTTTTCTTTGGTCAGTCAAAGAACAATGTCTCAGTGATTACATATTCCCATCTCCTTGTTTCTTTAGATATGATTCAGTCCGGCCATGTTTGGGTGGTACATTGTAAGCACACATTTCTTTCTTTGTTTTTGTTTGATTCTCCTTTTGTTTTTTTTTGTTTGTTTCTCCTTTTGTGTTTTTGTTTGTTTGCTTGCTTGTTTAGAGAGCTTGCCTAGCATGCAAGAGGCCATTCGTTCAGTCCCTAGCATTCTATATACCAGGCCTGTTGTGCATAAACGTGACCCTAGCACTCAGGATATAAAGACAGTTGGAGCAGAAGTTCAAGGTCATCCTCTGCTACATATGAGGTTGAAACCAGCTTGAGATAACACTCTAATTGTTGTCTAGATTGAGACAACAATCTAGTCAAGATTTTTCCTTAGCAGAGGTACAAATAGTGCTTTGCAGCCTGTACAATAAGGTTGTCTGTGCATTTAGTAGAAGAGGCAGTGAATTCTTTTAGCAAGGTGCAGTCCAGAGTGGTTCGTAAAATAACTGTAGAGCAGAAGGTGGAAAAGGAAATAAAATAAAATAAAAACATTAAGCCTCATCAGTTATCTGTGTCGGGGTGAAGGAAGATGCTTTTGTTGTGGGCAGTAACCATGCCTCCTTGCCTTTCAGTCCTGAGCTGAACCAGGCAACTGTCGCTGGTGCTCTCTTTTGTCTACCACCATGTTAGGCCCGGTTCATATGCTCTTATTTCTACACAAAACAACTAAAGGAATGTTGCTGTGCCTCCTCTCCTCACTTCCAGGGTACTCCTTCCACCTGCATCTCATCCCAACTCACCAAAGGCTGTAGGCATAGCACTGTGAGTGAGGCTTTGTGCCACCAGGAAGGGTCACACTTGGTTGCCAGTGCTCAGTAATCAAGCCAAAGCCTCTTGTCCGTTGGGACCACTGCTGGTACCAGCTGTCTTACATAGGTGTGACCACTGGCTGCCGCCGCCTTGTGAATCACTCCCACATGAAAAGCACATGATTGTGTAGGATTGTTGCTTTGTTCAATCTTGCTATGTATTTCTTATTTCAGAGTAGACAGCTAGAGGAAAGTTCTACAGTTTCATGTAAACTCACCTCTTAGAACCCAGAAAAAAAAAATCAAAGTCTGAAGAGTAGCAATCAAGGTCACCCTTTAGAACCAGACCCCACCTGGCTTTGTAAATAAAGCTTTATTGGAACAGAGCCAAATCTGTTGATTTCCGTAGTGTCTGTGGCCACCTTCATGTAACAAGGGCTGACTCATGGTAGTTTCTAGACAGCATGGTCTACAAAGCTGAAAATGATGTCCCCTCCTGCTCTTGAAGGTAGTCTCCCCAAGTGTATGAGTAATGAATAATACCATTTAAGACAGCATTTAAAGCACTTGCTATGAGCAGAGCTTTGGAAAAGTAAAGAACCACAAAGATGATAAACCCATTGCCTGCACTGTTTGAACCCAACTAGCTTTTTTCCTAGACTGTCATATCCTCTTCCACTAGAAACGGGAATTAAAAAAAACTAGAAGTCCACTTTAACACATGTTCAAAAGCTTTTTCTAGATCCTGGGCACTGCTGTGGGCCTTGGGATTCTATCGCTAAGTCAAAAGTATATAAAGCCAAGTATCCGTGAAATACAGTTGCACTGGGCAGAGGTAGATGAAGATGGTATATTTCACTTCTGTCCCCATGACTAATGTTAGCCCAAGCTGACAGAATTTGTGAGGGCCAAGTCAGGTCGAGTGCAGGTAGAACCCACTGAATGAAGGGGCTTGTGGGTATGCTTTTGTGTCATCACAGATGAGCACACGTTTTCAATGGCTCTCTTCCTTTACTTCTGAATCTCCATCTCTTACAAAAGTGTATCGGACAACCAGCAGGCCCTTCTTCAGGGCAGAAATGTTAACCTCTGCCCTTCCTCCTGAGTATCCTCTTGAGAACACACACCAAGGCCAGAACTGGGAAGTCAGATCCCAGCCATGGGCCCAAGGGATATCTGATTATTTAAGGGAATTTTTGTCAGGCTCAAAATGTGCAAATTAGATATAAATGTGTACTTTCCTATGAGACCACAAAGCAGCAGGAAGGGAGAAATACTACTTGACCATCTATAGCCCAGGTAAGGAAGAGTAAAAGGAGGGAAGAGAAAAACATGAAGGGGGGGGGGCGCTCACAAAAGCAAGTGCAATCCAAGCCATAGGTAGACATGAGAGCCTCGGGAATCATTCCTTCTGTTCTGCATTCAGGCAGAGACCCCATCCCCTTCTCTTTAGACACCCCTCTGGGAGAGTAAGCCAAGAGGCAGATGCCAGTGAACTCAGTACTCTTTGAGAGATCCTCTCTCAGGTACGTGCCTGTAATCCCAACATGTGAGGGGCTGAGGCAAGAGAATTTTTAATTTGAAGCCATCTTGAACTACACTGTCAGTCCCATGCCAGCCTAAGACACACAGTGGAATTCTGGGAAAATGTGTGGTGCTGGTAGACTTTGTATCTGTGCTGCAATTTTAGGATTAGCTTCCCTACCCAAACTCTTGCTTTTTTTTTTTCATAGTTCTGGACTATGGAAACCACTTTCTGGAGACCTAAGATGACTCTGTTCCGTGTACTATCATGACTCTAGTGAATACTGTAAATCCCCTTTAAGTGATATCTGAACCATAGGAAAATTACCAGTGAGTGTTTATTATTCTCAGGCTAACCTCAGCAGCGAATTGCCCTTAGAGCAATTTATGACTGGGCTCTTTCCTGGTACCTTGAAGGATTTCTCTGATACCTGGCAAACATCCCTAGGACTCAACCATTGACATCTTCAGGGATATTTGGGACTAAGAGTCACATTCTGTGGAGTGTCAGTCATTTCAAAAGCCTCTATCCTTATTTGGGAGCAAGAGAAGAAAGACTTGACCACAGGGCCAAAATCTATGAACTCTAAATTCTATTGTGTGTCTAGTCATGATTCAATCAATACTTGAGTTTCTCATGGGAGCCCCAGTCTAGAAGACCAGGAACAAAAGAGCCAATCAAGTCCCTGTCACCACAGAACTTCTAGATCCTAGAAACAAGTCCACAAAAGTATTTGCAATTTAATAGTAATTGAATAAAATCCTATCAAGTGATATGCTCTCCTAAGACAACTAAAGTGCGAGAGAGATGAGAAGATGGTGCTGTGTTCGTGGGGAGCTGGGAAGAGCACCCACAAGGAAGACCTAAGTAGAGCTGGATCTGGGGACTTACGGGGGGCAAAGAGAAGAAAAAGTGAGAGCAACAGGAAGTCTTGGAATGTGCCCGGTGTTTGGGATAGGGGCTTCCATGTCATGGAGAGGGATGCAGATCCTGTTCTAAACATGCCAAGCAGTAGGGGGATCTGGGCAGAGACGTGAGAGCAGCTGTGATTTTTAACTGCGCTCTGGAGAAATTCTAAGTGACAGACCGGGAGGAGGGAGAGCAGAAGGAAGAAAAACAGTTGTAAGTCCATTGTCGGAGAGACATGGGCCTGGAATGGAGGCTCCTTAACTATGGTCCTGTCTGTCTTGTGAATGTCTGTCCCCAACCCCTAAGCAAAGTGCCAACCCCATCACCAACACACCCCCTCGCTGAGAGCGCGTGGTGGATTCTGGGTAAGCAGTGAGTGAGCAGAGGGCTACAGTCCTGACCTGAGGCGCTCACAGCTTCCAGGTAAGCCAAGACATCGCTCTCTTAGCCGTGACTCAAATGGGCGGCGATCAGGGTGGATGTTTGCAGAAGGATTGGATGTGAAAGAAGCGTTTTTGTTTTTGTTTTCCTGGCAGAGCCCTGGAGGAAGCCAGGTACTGCAGCTGGGACATGGGGAGACTGTCAGGTGCCTGATGGGAAAGAGTTGTTGAGAGAGGGGAAAAGGGGCAGTCTGGTGGTGCACACTGGCTCCCGAATTTACATCCTGCGGTGAGCTGAGATGCCCCACCTTTATTTGGGACTCAGGCCTGTTCCTTGTCTCTAACCAAACGCCTGCAGAAAATTCTCTTTGGCTTCCTTCAAAGCATACTCAGAAATTCCTTTCAGTTCCCCTTTCTGTTGGCTGTGCTATAGACAGGGATGGGCCCAATACCCTCCACACCCTAGGTCTATCCATCCGGAAGTACTGAGTCAACAGGCCTTGCTCAGAAATCTACCTCAGTCCCTTCCCACACCTCAGAGAAACCGTTCCCAGGAATGAGGTGGGGCAGCAGGAGGAGAGGTGTGTGCCTGTAGATCTCAGGGCTGGGAGGAAACTGGGATCAGGAGCCTGTGTGCCCTACATGCACAGGGATGCCTAGAGAGCCCACGGCACAGCTTAGTGGATTCCATCCCCAGAAAGTGGAACAGTCTGAGGAAGGGAAAAATCTGTTTCTCAGCTACCCGGGATGCACAGCCCTCCAGGATCACCTTCAGGAATACTATTTCATATGAAACCGCAGAAGATTTACAGGAGAGAGAAGATACATTTAGCAATGATCTATAGAATGCCCAGCCCTGGGCTAAGGGTGCTGCGTTGGATAATCTCTTTTAATCCTCACCCAGCCCTGGTAACTAGCACCACATTTTAGAGTATGAAAATAGAAGAGACTTGGAGAGACTGGAAGACTCCCTTTAAGTCGCATAACTTACAAGTGAACCTCGGCCCAGCTACCTGACTTCGCCTCCTGAACTACAAAGAGTCTGCAAGGCGATAAATTTGCAAGGTCTGATTCTGGTGCCTTATGAGTGGCAGCTAGCGAAAGGATGGAGAACCAGACAGCACAGCTGAGCACCCAACCATTCAGCAGCAAAGGATGTGCCTGCAGGCCAATACCAGTCCCAGCAGAGTCACAGGGTCCTTGAGCTTCCGCAGATTAATAATAATCTGAGAATAAAATTAAAGGGCCTGGGAAAGCACACACCCACCTTGAGAGAGACCACAGATTCTACAGAAAACTATGTGCAATTTTTGTGCATAAATGCATACATATATATTTCAATTTTAAGTAAAAAAAAAAAAAGGCTTGAAAAGCTTAGTAACAAATACATATAATCCCAGCACATAGGAAGCAAAGGCAGGAAGATCAAGTGTTTGATGCCAGCTGGGCCACATAAAGATTCTGTCTCAAAAGATTAAATACACACACACACACACACACACACACACACACAAAAGTTCTAAAACAGGGGATAGAATGACATAAACACCACGCAATCCCAGGACTCAGGAGGTAGAGGCTGAAAGACCAGAAGTTAAGACCATTTGGGGCTATATAGCAAGGTTAAAGTCAGCCTGGGCTACAAAAGGCTCCATTTGTTTGTTTGGTTTTGTTTTTGAAAGACCTCCAAAAATATCTAATCATTAAATAAATAGACTCAGGGAGCCTGTTTGCCCCTCCCCCATGAAGAACACATAGAAACAGCCGTTTATGAGGAATAAGCCATTACCACTATCAAATCTTCTCATATCTTGCCCTGGGACTTCTTAGCCTTCAGTACTTTCAACGATGAATTTCTGTTGTTTATCACAATGTAAAGAAAGTGTAACACTCTCATTGCCTTGTGTCTACAGACTCTATATTTTGATATAAAATCTCCCCTGGTCAAACAAACAAACAAGTAAAACTATTTTATGTTTTTTTCTTCTCCCACTCAACAACCTAACATTTTCAGTGATCTGTCCAGAAGGTGTAGCAACTACAACAGTGACTGGCCTAGCAAGACATGACTACTAGTGCAATAACATGAGGACCATGGGAGTAGCCAACCACTTTTTGTTTGAATTTAAGTCCCACTGCACAAGATGAAACCCATACCCCACACCATTATTTGGCCAAAAATGGTGGTTAAACAGGTCATAGGCCCCGAGGGAAGAACTACTACAATTATGCCACTAAACGCACATAGTATGAAATTGAAGCCTAATAACTTAGGATTCTGCCTGAAGATCAGTGTGTCTCTCGGTCCTCATCTGAGAAGCTTCTATTTGCAGTAGATGGTGCATGACACAGTGACCCGCAGGTGGACAGGGTGCACAGAATGTGAAGCTGCAGAACTTTCAGCCCTAAAGGAAACGTATACACTGCAAACCCTCACCAAAGACTCAGATTTCACTGCGGAAGAGGAGGCAGAGGGAGTTAAGAGCCTGAGGTAGCATGTGACTAAAAGGCAACTGTCTTTTGGACACAGCAAAGTAGTTGCACAAATGCTGGTTGTGACAGTATGCACAAAACCCATGCAAGCCCAAGCCAGACCAAATCCTAACACAGAGAGGGGAACTGGACATTCAATACCACCCCAAGCCACGAAGCAACTGGTAATTGTTATCTGCTAGAAAAAGGAGAGATGGTTTCCTCCAAGAGCATAGACCCTGGTAAATCAACTACACTCCAGTGGAAGACCACACACCCAAGAACGGTTTGAGCGGCACACATTGGTCTTCATGAATTTTCTCTTCTTAAAGGGCACAAAATTGGAGAGCAAAGGGACATGGACCTGGGAAGAGTCAGGAGGGTGAATATGATCAAAACATGTTGTATGAGACTCAAAACTTTCAAAGAACTGGTAAAAATTCTAATTAAAAACATAGCAGTTAATTGGCCTGAATTATCTTGATTATTATTCTTAAAGTATAAGAGACTAGAAGCTACAGCAAATTAACTCAACTCTCTACTATCTGAGGTAAAGCAGGAGACACACTAAAATAGAACGTAGGAGTTGCAACCCAGTATCTGAACAGCCTCGCAGTATCTTTAGAACAGAGAGAAAACAGGCTGAGAGGTAATACTCTCCCTGTGAGATATTATGTACACCAAAAACGGGAGAAGAAGAAAAAGAGGAAGAAGAGGAAGAAGAAGGAGAAGAAAGGAATGAATTTGTATTAACACCATTATTGAACAGGGAGAACCACAGTCTGACTTAACACCCTTCCAGAAGGGAAGTCCTGGTGGAGGACCTTAAACTCTTCTGGGAAGAAAGTCCCTTGAATGTTACACAGAGTTAAAGCCTGACCAGCAGTTTCCATCCTGGCTGCTGACTTCCTCATTTTTAGGTTTTCTGTTGGTTTTATTTTTTTTTTCCTCATTTCAGATGTCAAAGCAGATCACAGAGATTGTTGAATGTGCTTAAATAACTTGCTGTCTCGAAAAGTGAACCACAGGGAAGGAACTGCTTCGAGCCCAGAGTCTAAAGATCTCCCTGTTAGTTCTGTGCCTCAGCCCCTGGGGGATGGAGGGCTCTCCCACTCCACACGGCTGGGCAGGTGACCACCTGGAATCTGATAGGCTGTCATCTGTGTCCCAGATCAGCCGGTGCAGAGGCAGAGCAGCCTTTGGGTCCAGTAGTCAGCCTTTCATTGCACGATCTTATTTTTACTTCTAAACATACTTCCTAAACTTTTGTGAGTTCCTGGTTCTTAGGATCTTGGTTTCTCAGACCTTGGGAGACCAGTCCCTGAGACACTGCATTTTAGAGCAGGTTCTTCTCAGTTCTTCCTTTAAGTGGAACGAGTTTCCTTAGTGTGCCTTACTGCAGACACTGAGCCTCTTCCTATTTCTGCTCCGGGAAAGCTGACCTATAGCCTCCGCCTCCATCTTCAGTTTCCACACACGTCCTTAGCTAAACTGCTTTTGAAGGCTGATGTGGTGGGGACTACCTGCAACCAGGACTTGGGAGGTTGAGGCAGGAAGATTATGAGTTTTGGGCCAGCCTGGGCTACATAGCAAGATCTTATCCAAAACTAAACTATGAAAAGCACCTGCTGGGACAAAAATTTTAGCCTTTACAAACAAACAATAACAAACAAACAAAAAAACTCTCCATAAATTGAGAAACCATTTAAAGTGTCTGCAATTATAGCAGCTGTGTCCACATTGAATATATAAAAAGTTTGTATCTTTAAAGTTTCCACACAAAGCTGATGGGAATGTACGCTGATACCCAGTTTAGCCTGAAATCCAACATAGCCATCCTTTACACCTGAGGGAAATTGTTTCTAGGAACTCCCAAGTCCGATGTATAGAATAAAGTAGTATTTGCATATAAGATATGTACAGTCTCCTTTAAACTTGAAATCATTCCTAGATATCTTCTGATATTGAATGTAATATTGCTGTATTAAGAAGAATAAAGACACACACACAAAGCCTGAGAATGTTACATATAGACAGCTTTTTATTCCTAATTTTATTTATTTTTTTAAATCTTTAGATGGTGGAATTCCTGGATGCCCACAGATTAGAGAGCCAACTGTACGAGTCACATATGTTTGTCATTTTCAATTTGCTGGTAGCCACACTAAAAGTAAAAAGTAACAGATGAAATCAATTATAGAAATATATTTCATTTACCCAACATAACATCAACATCACCATTTGAACATATAGTAAATATTAAAAAGATATTAGTGAACAGTTTCCAGTTTCTTTTTTTAAAAAAGATTTATTATTAGACTGGGCGTGTCTGTGTGTGGAGTTGTGCACATGGGTACCAGAGCCTGAAAAGTTCAGAAGAAGGCATCAGATCTCCCAGAGTTTGAGTTGTGAGCTGCATGATGTTGAGAACCAAACCCTGGTCTATCCAAGAACAGCATGGTGCTATGAACTGCTACGCGATCTCTCCAGTCCTACACGTCATTTGGGAGCTAAATCTCTGGACTCTTGCATGCTTGATAGAATAACGGTGCATCTTGGTTTGGATAAAGCATTGTAGCAAGAGGTAGGCCATGTTGAAAGGAAAAGGTCTATCTTCACATGACAGCTAGAAGAACCTGTAAGGAGCACAATCCTTGCCCATTCCTTCAATGTTTCTTTTCCTTAAGACTTGTCACTGGCTTTGTCCCGGAAAGGTGAATTGACATTCACATGAATAATTAATTTGTGATGTCCTTTTATTTTCTTTAAATCATTCCATTAAAAAATACCATTTCTACATAAAAGCCTGTCAACATTGACATACATTTGACATACATTTTCGTTGGAATCTTTAAAAAAAATGAGCTTTTAAAAAAATAAATTGAAGAAAAGCATAAGGGTTGAATTTGCTAGTGATGCTCACATAGCCTTGGTCCCACAGGATCCACTGAAAGCTAATACCAGAAACTCATAATACTTTGACTCCTCAAAGTAAATGTGTCACTAATCACCCACTGCAGACTCAGCCAAGTTGTTCAGTAACGTTTGAAACCCAAACTCTACAACATACTAAAGCAGCCCCACTCCGGTGAGAAATCCAGGACTCTTAAGGAGTAAGGAAGGAACTGCTGCCCTGGCGCAGTTCAGGGGCTGTCACTCACACCAGAATTCTGGGGTGTGCCTCTTCTTTTCGCTCCATTCTTTGTGTGAGCAAGGGGGTCCACCTGGGTCAAAACTTGGCCTCTACCCAGGGCTCTCACCAGCCTCTAAGATAGACTCATACTTCCATTTCCCAGGGTCTTCCTTTGGTAGGAGACACACAGGCCATAAATCTGAGCCCTGTTCCTTGACCAGCCTGATAGTCCTGGAGACACACTGACCTCTCCTGCCTGGCTTTGCCTCAGGAGCCAGCTTCTGAGTCCCAGGACTCTTAGCACAAAGACCCTGCTGTTCTTATTTGGTCATAACAGTTATATCAACCCCAACTCTTGAATGTTGCTTCTTTGAGTAGTTCTGGGCTGGTAAAGCCTTCTAGAATATGCATTCATTATTCATTTCCTTTTTTCTCTCCATCTTCTCTCTCTCTCTTGCTGTCTCTCTTTCCTTCCTTCCCTTCTCTGCCTTCCTTCCTTTCTTCTAAGTATAATGCATCCTGACCCTGTCCCAACTGCTTTAGATCATCACCCACATGGCATGTGGCTCCCACCTTGCTTCTAACTTAACACTCATTTACACCAACCTTTGATCTCAGCCTTGCCACTCAGCCTTGCTTATTTGCTGTCTCTGCCACAAAAAGCAACCCAAGTCCCTTCCAAACTAGATGGCTCATCTGAAATCAGCCATGGAGGAGCAGAGTCCCATGACACTCAGGCACAACCTGGAACTTCAGAGCCTAGAAGTCTAGTTCGTTCATTATTCCATTCATTTCTTCAGTCACGTATTCTAACCTGCCCTCAGAGGCTCCCACTGTGGAAAAGGTTGCGAAGACATTAAGAAGCATGAACGATGGAACAAGACAAATGCAAGCCAGGAGAGTTGTTTGATGACCTCAGCTCTATCCTCGGGAGTTGTGAGAACAGTACCTTAGGAGTCATTCATTCGGTGCCGAGGGCAAGCATGATAAAGAAGCACACCCCTGCCTTCTCAGTATGCAGGAGGCTGAGGATCACAAGTTCAAAGGTCAGCTACCTGGTCTCCAAAAAAACCTAAAAGTAAAGAGAAATAGCTGTGTCAAAAAGAGGAAAAAACAAGCTGGAGAGATGGCTCAGTTAGGGGCACTGGCTGCTCTTGAAGGACCCAGCTTAGTCTCCTAACATGCACTTGTTAGCAACTCTACAACTCCAGTCTTAGCAAATACGATGACCTCATTTGGTCTCCAAAGGTCCCAAACACAGGCAAAACACCCACACACATAAAATTAAAAATTAGTATTTGTAAAAGAGTAAATCAAATGAGAAAGAATGTGTTTTTATTGTGAAATAAATTCCCACAAAGACACAGTGTTCACAATAAGAAGTATAAAACACAGTTTGAACAACCTGCCTGCAGAAGCGCTTGTCCACAGAGGCATAAATGCTCAGACGGAATCCTGTGAGGTGACCCCATCCCAGGATACGGGAAAGGCATTCACGTTTACCAAGTGGAATAGTTTGCAGCTTCTAGGAAGCAGACAAAGAAAGAAAAGTGGGTGTGCACAAGACATCTCTAAGGAAAACAGTTGTGAAAGAAAATAGAGAGGTACCCAGAAGAGGCTAGGTAAGCAGAGGGACCCTGCCACAGACCCAGCATTGCAGGAGAGAGCTCCCAGAAGAAGGATAGGAAAGGCGCATCTAGCAGGTATCTTGGTCTCAGCCAAGGTGACTAAATGCCCTCAGGTTCAAATTGCCAGTCTTGAGGAAACAGGCCTGCCTCAGTATCCCTGCTATGCTGCTGGCTGAGGGTAGCCCATGGGAAGCCTGGCTTCACTCTCCTGGTGGCCTGTGATAGAGTCCAGAGATAGATTCCAGATTCTCTTGAAAAGGCCCATCTCAGGGATAAAAAAGATCAGTGGTTAAGAGCAGCGGTTGCTCTTCCAGAAGACCTTGCTTCAATGACTATCATCCACAGAGCAGCCGACTTCCTGTACTTGGAGATATAACAGGTATATTTTCTTGGACAGCACTGTGACCCCTTGTGCCATTTGTGAGGGCAAAGGGCTGCAGGAGCAAAGGCTGAGGGGCTGATACACTGGAGCTTTATGTCTTCATAGCAGAGAGAGGTCTAAGATCAAAGCAGTAAGTTTACTGTGTAATGGAGTCACTCTCAGCGGCCTGTTTGTCTTCTCTCTGTATCATTATAAGGCTGTCCTCCTGCATCTCATTCTCCTCTTACAAGAACACATGTCATATTCGGTCATGGTCTATGATAGCAGTTGGTGGTTGTCAACTTGACGCTTCAGGGAAGAGGAACTCTCAAATGAGGAATTACCTTCATCAGACTGGCCTGTGGGCATGTCTGTGGGGACATTTTCTTGATTAATGATTGATGAGAAATAGCCCAGCTCACTGTGGGCAGTGCCATCCCTGGCCTGGGCAGATGGTCCTGGGTTATATAAGAAAGGTAGTTAAGCAAGCTGTGGAGAGTAAGCTAGTAAGTAGCATTCCTCCACGGACTCTGCTTCAGTTTCTGCCCCCAGGCTCCAGCCTTGAGTTCATGTCCGGAGTTCCTCCCCTAGTGACAATAAGATGAAAACAACAACAACAACAGATACTTTCTTCCCCTGACTTTTGTATTTTGTCTGTGTTGTATCAAAGCACTAGAAAAGCAAACCAGGACATGGCCCAACCTAATGGTGTTATTTTAACTTAATCTCTTTAAAAGGCCTATCTCAGGGCTGAAAAGATAGAGCACTGATTGCTCTGCCAGAAGACCCTGGTTCAATGACTAGCATCCACAGAGCATCTGTAGCTTTACGGGAAGAGGTAACACCCATATATATGAGCATTCCCTGTCTTTTGCCACATGTGTTACCTCAGAACTGTCAACAGGAAGGCTATACCAAATGTGACATGTTGGCCTTCAACTTCCTGAAGAGACACCAAAATAACCCAATTTTGCTGAAAGTTATCCTGTCTGTGGTCTCTGGACATTAGGTAAAGAGATCAATGCATGCCTAGTTAAAAAGAGGAAGGAAAAGATTAAATATTGACCCTCTGAAAAGTTAAAGGCAATACCCTCACTCATGTGACAAGCTCGTGCTTGCTGTAATCGATACACAGCCTGTGAACTGTAGCTCACCATTTTATAACAGAGATTTCTAAATGTGCTTCTGCCTTTTGAAAAGAAGAAAAACTGATGACTAGGTTAATCTGTATGTGTGTGAGTCTCTGAGTCAGAACGCTATCTTCCTATCTCTCCTAGTTACTATCCCCGCTGCAAGAGGGATTCAAGACCAGGGCTTGGTTGTCAGTGCCAAAAACAAATGCACAGCTAGATAATAAGGAAGCCTGGGCTGTGACACAGCCCTTTCCTTAGAGTCTGAAGAAACTTGAGAGCAGACAAAGAGCTCAGACATCTTGTTATGTCATCAGACTTCTGCGGATAAAGTCCTCCAATCTCATCAGAGATGTGCAAGTGGCTGGTAAGTGACCAGGGACTGGATGTCTCCGTAGAAATAAAAACCCCAGTGTGGATGCAGCATTTTCTGACTTTTGTAGCATAAGAGCACGCACCTGCAGGCAGAATTCATGAGGACTCAATCAGCTCCGGCCTCATGGAGACTCCAATGGCAATGACCCACCCATCTGTCTGCACAACATGCTATCATTAGTTTATAGTGACAGAAAAATCAGAGAGGGTGGCGGCTTGATGGCATGGCTCATTTCTCTCTGTGTAAAGGGAACACACAGACGCCAGTTCAGGACTACTGTGATCATCCCGTAGGTACTGAAACCCTGCCATCCTCCAGTGCCTGGCTCTGCCAGCCCTGGGAGATAACAGCACTACTCTTCAGGTTCTGATGTGGCAGCATATAGACTGGGAGATTTATAAAGAACAGAGACATATTTGGCTCCTGGCTTTGGAGTCTGGGCAGTGCAAGAGCATCATGATATGTGCCAAACACCTCGTGCAGCATTGACCAAGTCTGAAGGACAAGCAAACACATGCAGGAGAGAAGAATGTCCTTTGATCAGGAGCCCACTCTTGTGATGATGGAAGGAACTTCTTGACACTGTCACAATGGCATAAAACTGTCAAATGAGTGTTGGAATGCACATTCAAACCAAAACTGGGCTTCTTAGAAACCTCACCAAACATCTGGTTTGTTCTGTCACATAATTATCAGGCTAGAGAGATGGCTCAGTGCTTAAGAGCACTGGCTAACCTTCCAAAGGACCCAAATTCCATTCCTAGCACCTACTTTAGCGAGCAACTCTCTGAAATCCCGTTCCAGGAGACTCGGTGCTCTTTTCTGGCCTCTGTGGTCACCACACAAACACAGAGCACAGGCGTATGTGCAGGTGAAACATCAATACACATCGAAAATAAAAAATAAACATAATTATCTGGTTCTTTCCAGGCTGCAAGGAATGCTGGGAAATGCCATTTTTTTTAAGTTGCATACCCAGGAAAAGGCCTTTCATCTGTTACCATGAAGGAAGAAGGGTGTGGCCAGAGGGCAGCGTTCTACCACAGCTGCTATAGCCGGCACATGGTTTATGAATGTTGATTACTTTATTACATTCTCAGAGGGCAACAATACCTGAGGAAACTTTAAATGAATTCAGAGGAGCTTTTTTAAAAGTGCTTAACAAAGCAGGGCTAGAGGGATGGCTCGGAGATGAAGAATGTATGTACTGTTCTTCCAGAGGATCTTTGTCCATTTCCCAGCACCCAGAGCAGGAGACTCATAGCTGCTGGTTACTCCAGATCACAAAAGCCTCCATCCCCCTTTTTGCCTTCATGGGCACGCACACATAAACACATGCACGCACACTCTCACACATGTGCATACACACACAAACGTAAATAAAAATAAAATATTTTAAAAGTGTTTAAGAAGACTATGGCAATTCTTGGCATGTAAGCAACAATCATATCAAATGTGTGATTCATAGAGATTATGCTCAGGGTTAGGCTAAGGCAGATAATACTACTTTTGTTGGAAAGTAGAGACAGTAATATAGATGAGAAGAGGACTGGAAAATATTAAAATGGTAATTCCAAATGCCTGACATTTGGCCCAACAACCTTCTTCCTAGAGAAAAGTCAAACTCATGGAGGAGACCCAACTTGCCCAAGTCCCCACATAAGTACGTCGGTAGGGCTTGATAACATCATCTTTAAGCCTTAATGAATCACCCTAACACTACACTGGAGAATAACTGGGGTGCAGTCCAGTACCTCAGATAAAACCCTTTCTATAAAAATACCACGGTTTTTATATGATATTTTTCTGTAGATACTAGCATAGTCCTAGATAGAAATACAATTAAAGGTCTGATGTAACAACTGGTAGTATCTCAAAGGGCTCTGTGACAGAACCATGGGGATCGTGATGTCGACAGACAATACCTAACACTAGCTGCCAGTTTACAAGAAGCCTTTTGATGTCCTTCAGGACGGAGTTTCACAACCATAGTGACTTTTAGTCAGCGTTTCTGGGAAATGGAGAACAAGCTTGTGAAACAGCACATCAATAACACAAGCCAATGACAAGAGTCCAAGAGGAGCAATACAAATGGCAATACATACGAGTGCTCTCACACAGCCTCATTTGGACGTAAACCTTATGAACCTAGATGCAACTATGTGTCGTGCATATGCAAATTTATGAAAATGTACATAGATTTGCCTCCTAAACCTCAAAGAAGGAAAATACATCAATATGTTTTTTTTTTTCTGTTTGGGTGGGGCTGGGTAATAAGGACCAAACTCAGGGCCTAGAGATCGCTAGGCAAGTACTCTATCCCTCAACTATAGACTTTCCCTGAAGTTTTTCCTCTTTAAACCAGACTGTAAATCTGTTTATGTCACTTTGTTTCAGTATGCAGCCTCACCAGCAGGTTCTCCATAGAGATACAAAGTAATTCAAACTTTAGAAGGTCAGAACATGCAGTCAACCACACATTCAAGTGACCCAGAAAGGACACACACTTTTGAAGGCCCACTCCTCAAATCTCTAACCAGTGAAGCCTCTAAACTCAGAAATGAGTAATAACAGAGTGCGGTGCTGCATCCGTGGTACCTCTGTCTGTCCAGGGTTGGCCTATGAGCCATTCCCTTCTGAGAAGACAGGAGTGATAAGTGGTCAAGGTCTCTTGGCCTCCAGAGTGGCTGAAACGTCTAGGTAACTGTGTTTTTATCCGGGCTGATGGGTTTCCCGCCAGAGCATCCTCCCTCCATGGGAGTAGGAGGGAAACATGCTAGGAGGTAAGGCTGAGAGGAGAGGAGGGCAGAAACAGGGGGCTACTCCTGTTTCTAGTTAGAAAAACCTACAAACTTGTAACAGCCTAAGTAATTATGCACAGGGAATAGGAAAGATAATCTGATGCCACTTGGCCTCTGGGTACTACCCTGCTGTTCTTTCTGTATAGGACATGTTATAAATAAAGCCCGAACGTGGGCTGGAGAGAGAGCTCAGTGGCTGAGAGCTCAGTGGCTTTTGTTCCAGAGGGACCCAGGCTCAACTCTGAGCACCCACGTGGCAGTTCTTAACTGCCTCTAACTCCAGTTCCCGGAGATCTGACATCCTCACACAGCCACACATGCAGGCAAAGCGCCAATGCACACAAAATAAAGATAAATAAATATATAAACACATAAATAAAGAGAAAATAAAAGCCAAACACAAAGCCGGAGTAAGGGGTGGGAAGGAAAGAACTTGTCATCTCTATAACCCACCATGTGTGCATGCAAACAGAGGAGCCAAGACAGGTATGACCCCCAAACTGTGACAGCTCTTCTTGGCTGTCAACTTGACAACTTCCGGAGTTAAGTGAAACTGAAGCAGCTGAGTACACCTGTGAGGGATTTTTTTTTCCTTAATTAAATCATTTGAAGTGGGAAGACCCACTTTTAATTCAGATCTTTTGAATTTGAAGTTTTAATCCATATCTTTTGATGGGAAGAGCCACCTTTAATCTGGGCCACACCTTCTGCTGGCATTCCTACATAAAGGACACATAAGAAGGAAGCTTGCTCTTTGCCTGCTTGCTCTTGCTGGCAAGTTCATTCCTTCCCTGGCATTAGAGCCTCCTTCTTTGGGATTCTGTCATACACTAAGGAGCAGCTAAGGCATCCAGCCTCATGGAATGAATAACTACTGGATTCTTGGACCTTCCATTGGTAGCCAGCCATTGGTGGACTAGCTGGACCACAGCCTGTAAGCCATTTAAATAAATTCCACATATTGATATGTACATATATGCATATATTCATTATATGTGCTCTGTTTCTCTAGAGAACCCTAATACATCAATCTTTCCATCACATAAATCTAAAAATGACTTCCAGATGAATCCATAAGGCACAGCTTATCATTACATCAGGGAACAGCAGGCCTGCTCCTGACCATAAATGAACGGCTTATTCACAAATCTGTATGAGAGCAAATTTGCCCTTTGCAGCATGCCTGAACCATCCCTAGCCCCACTACTGTGGTTTCTACACTCTGTCCTGCACTAGCTGCTGAGAACACATTAACTGATATGGACCAGGCATGTTTTAGGCCCAGAATAATTCTTGGCCTTCTCTTGTCTGTCTGTCTGTCTCTCTCTGGTTTTTCTAGACAGGGTCTCTCTGTTTAGCCTTGGATGTGCTGGACTTGTTTTTGTAGACCAGGCTGGCCTCAAACTCACAGAGATCTATCTGCTTCTGACCTCCTGAGCGCTGGGATTACAGGTGCACACCACCATGCCTGGCCCTAGTGTTTTGATAGCATCCTTCTAGCTATCTTTTTCTTGTTGGCCAAATATAACAGGAAATCAGACACACACACACACACACACACACAAAGTATTGAGAATCTCTATTCCAAATGCTATGTGTCTGCCTTCTTTCCTGTTAGGTTGTGGGACTCAACACAAGAATCATCTGAGAAGAATGCCTCAGTAAAAGGTTTTCTAGATCAGGTTGGCCTGTAACTATGTCTGTAGGAATTATCTTATTACTTTAGTTGAGATGAGATGTCCTGCCCACTCTGGGTGTGGACATTCTTAATTATGGACGAGATATGAGCAACTTAAGCTCCTTGTAACCCATAAGCTCCTGCAGCTGTGACTTCCCTGTTCTGATGGGCTGTAATGTCAAATTATGAGCTGAAATAAACACTTTTCCCCTAAGTGATTTTTTCTTCCCCCTCGATATTTGATTGCAGCAACAGGAAACAAAACTAAGACACCCTCTAAGCTTCAAAGTGTGGAAAGCTTGATGGGGTAGTGAGCTACATGCTAGGAAATACAGCTGCATCTTAAGAGAGGCTAAAAGCTAGAAAGCGGGTGAGTTAGAATTGGTGGAGTTGTAAGTCTAATAAGACAGTGGTTTGAACAGAACAGGAATTCATTGGCCTCACACTGGAACTAGACAGTCTACAGCTCATGAGGAAGCTATAAACAGTTGCCAGAGACCGGCTGAGAGTCTTCCTTGCTATGGTTCCTGTATTCTGAACACAAGGCTTCCATAGCTGTGTGAATCCTACATGTCTCACCTAGTAAAAAGCATGGTACTCTGGTTGTAACATCATTTCCATCCACAAGCATGTATTATTTCTCCTATGTCTAAACACTGTCTAAATGTCAAGAACACTGTCTCAGATGGGGGATATAACTCAGTTGGTAGAGTGCTTGTCTAGCATGCATGAAGCCCTGGGTTCAATCCTCAGCCCAGCATAAACACAGTATGATCGTGTTTGTTGAGTGGATGGCTGATATTTGAGATAGTCTCACTATGGAGCCCAGGCTAGCCTCCAACTTGCCTTCTGCCTTTGCTCCATCTACAGTGGGTCTGTTTGGGCTGTAACTATGGATAGGCCAGGAAATATCTCTACCTCTGAAGCCGTGTCAATGGCTCTTTGCAGCCCCAAAGCAACTTCCCAGACTTGCTAGCCAATTGTCACCAATTGCATACAAAAAGCAACTTTTGGGTAAAAAACGGTCTTCTCCACCAAAAAAAAAAAAGTCTGCAGAATTGCTGGTCTCACTTTACCCTTCTCACCTGGAAGGTTCCCTAGCTCTATGAACATGTTTTTGCTTTGGGATACATGCAGACTGCCTTTCCCAGTGCACACCTGGCTCATCCAAAAAACTGGCTTCCAGGGTCTCATCCTCATTTATCCTTTCCTAGTGAAGCTGGATGACAAGCCTGGAGTTCACTAGACTTCTGCAAAAGACGAGCACCCCTCTTGGCTTTCCCATGCTTCTGGGGGAGCTTCTTTGCCTTGTGTTGAGGAAACAGAAGGCTGGAACAACACACAAAAGGGCAGCCTTCTGGGGTGACCCACAAAGGCTCTGTCATCTCACTTGGCTTGGGGAAGTTCCTGCTCTGTGCCCTTGCTGATTTACTGGAGAGAGAAACTCTGGGCTGGAACTATGGGCCTACTCAGTTATGTAGCCAAGTGGGGAAACAGCTCTTTATGAGCAAAGATGGGGCAAGAGGAAGGAGGTTGTCACGGGCCCCTAAGAGTTAGTGCTAAGCATAAATGAAGGGGAACATCTATTATAACTGTTTCATGCTACAAGAACTTTTAAAAGTTCTTCTCTCATATATTACATTCTGACTGAAGTTTTCCCTCCCTGCCCTACCCCCAGTCTCTGCCATCTCCTTCCTCTCTCCTCCAGATGCAGCCCCTACTCTGCCTCCCTCAGAAAAGAGCAGACTTCCCAGTGACTTCAACCAGACATGGCATAACAAGCTACCATAAGACCAGGCATGCCAGTGGTTATGGTGTGCCCCTTTAATCCCAGCACCAAGAAGGCAAAGGCAGGTAGATCTCTGAATTGAAGGCCAGCCTGGTTTACAGAGTAAGTTCCTGGACAGCCAGATCTATTCAGAGAAGCTCTGTCTTGAAAAAAATATATATAAATATATATAAACCAAAAGACCAGGCACATACCATCGTATGAAGGAAGGCAACCCAGTGGGAGAGAAAGGGTTGCAAAGGTAGTCAAAAGAGTCAGGGACAGGCCCCCTTCCATTGTTAGGAATCCCACAAAAACACCAAGCTACTCAGAGGACCTAGGTCAGACCCCCCACAGGCTCTGTGATCTCTCTGAACCCCCATGAGTCCTGGTCAGTTGATCCTGTGTGCCACGTTCTTCTGGTGTCCTTGACCCCTGTGGTTCCTCGTCTCTTTCTTCCCTCTCCTCTCCAGAACTCCCTGAGCTCTGCCTAATATTTGACTGTGGGACCCTGCATCTGCTCTCATCAGTTGCTGGATGAAGTCTCTCTAGTCTCCCTAATGACAATGATGCTGAGCTCTGGTCCCAGAATACTCTGCAGGCAGGACAAACCAGACGTTAAAAGGTTTCAAAAAAGGGTTCTTGTTGTTGTTGTGTTTTTGTTTGTTGTTTGTTTTTTTGAGGCAGAGTTTCTCTGTGTAGCTCTGGCTGTCCTGAAACTCACTCTGTAGACCAGGCTGGCCTCAAACTCAGAGATTGACTAGTTTCTGCCTCCCAAGTGCTGCCACAAAGACTTTTAAATTCTTTTACAATTATTTATTGTGAGAATATGCTCAAGGATGCCCTTGAACATCTAATTCTCCTGTCCCAACTCCTGGGAGCCAGGTATTATAGGCATGTGCCTCCTGGAAGCTGTGTATTCCAGACACGTGTTCTCTCCGTTTGTTCAACGCTAGGCGTTGAACCCAGGGGATCTTGTGCATGCTAGGCAAGCACTCTACCAAAGGAGCAACACATCAGCCCTGTTCTAGTCTTTTAAAGAAGGATTTGTTTTTTTAAAAATCATATGTGTGTGTGTTTTGCCTGTGTATATGTCTATGTACCATGTGTGTACAGTGCCCTCAGAAACCAGAAGATGGCGTTAGATCCTGGGTTTACAGACCGTTGTTAGTTGTCAAGTGGATGCTGGGTATTGAACCCAGGTCCTCTGAAAGAGCAGCGATTGCTCTTATGCACAGAGCTGTCTCTTCCACCTGCATCCCTCCATCAGTTCTTAACAGGCATCCCTGTAGGAGTGATCAGCAGCTCAGGTCTTATATTGTGGACCAGCCTATGAGCTTCCCTGTGGCCAGGGCAGTTCCCACAACTTCTGACATTTTCTAAGAACTTTAGCTAAAATCTCACGAATACAATCTCGGGGAATTCCTTGAGATTCACCATCTTATTTAACAAGCATTACAATTTCAGCTATTGCTCCAAGTAGAGCAATCCAATCTTTTCTCTTAGTCTCCAATATTTTTAGCTTCCTATTTTTTTTTTAAGATTTCTTAATTTTCTGTCTGTTCAACCAATATTTTGATATATGTTCTTTCCTGTCCCCTTAAATACTTATAAAAAAGTTTAAACAGAATTCACTTCATTAATCTAATCTTGATTTCCTTTTTTTGTTTGTTTTGTCTTAGACAAGGTGTCTCCGTACAAGGATGGCTTTGAACTCAGGCTCCTCCAGCCTCGGCGCTCTCAATGCTGAGTAACAGGTACTCACTCCATAGCTGGCCTGAATTCTCCTATTTTGCTAACTCTTTTACCATCCACAGCAGTGCTCACTCAACCCAAGAAACACATTTTTAAAAAGTTTAATAACTTGCCACAGTAAATAAAGTAGATATAACATTGCCCTTCACACACACAGGCCTAATCAAGACAAATAGAAGATTCATGAAGCTCTCAGGAATGAACATATATATTCCATCAGGATGAAGACCTTTGGAGAAATGGAATGGAAATAGGAATCCAGGAAGAGAAAAGGGAACATGAGAGACATCTGGATGGCAACAAGATTTGCTGCTGTCATTTAAAGTGCGAGAGGTTTCAAGTCAGCACATCCTTTGAATGCCCTTTGGCCCACATTTTAAAGAGGCCTGACATTTTTTTTTTTTTTATTTTAAAATGTTAGCATTTTATTGTAAGTCAAGATGTCTATCCTCTATAACTGTTTAAATCTGGGATATAAAAAGATTTCAGATGTCGAGTTTAATGATAAGCATTTTTTTTTTTAATGTGTCCTTTAGGAGACACGCAAGCTAACAACATTCTTGAACAGCGCTGCTCTAGAGAGAGTGGTCCCCTGGCCCTGGTTTAGTAGGCAGGGCAAGCGCTCTCTGTGCAATCCCGGCTTGCTGCGTGGGTGGGTGAGTACAAGCTTGTGCGCGGTCCTGTGTGCATGTGAGCACAGATTTCCACTGATGATTCATAATTTTACCCTGCGCTATATGTTTTCATCTTAATACACAACTTTTCTGTGCCAAGCAAGACTGTTTATTTACTTCCGTCTTTTATTTACTTTAGCAACACTCAAGATGGAGCCCAGCAAAGGGCTGTACACAGTGGGCGGGCGCTCTGCCGCTGAGCCGCCTCCCTAGCCAATAAGGGCTTTCTCTCTCTTCTTTTTAAAGATTTATTTATTTTCTTTTATGCGTTATGGGTGTTTTGTCTGCATGGAGGTATGTATACCACATGTGTGCCTGGTACCCACAGAAGCCAGATGCACCACAGAACCCCCTGAAACTGGAGTTACAGACGGTCGTGAGCTGCCATGTGGGTTCTGGGAACTGAGTCTAGAATCAGACATAAGAACAGGCATGTCCAGAGAAGTGAGGAAACTCGCCTGCCAAGAGCAGCCAGTGTTCTTAACCGATGAGCCATCTCTCCAGCCCCTGGCTTAATTTCCTTAAAGAGGAATGGAAGGAGTCCCGAGACAGGAGAGTGGCGAAAGAGGGAATGTGCGAGAGCTGACAGGGAACAGAACGAGGTCATAGAAGGCACCAAGGGCTGTCCATGTGAAAAGGGTGCCACAGAGGTGAGTGGGGTGCTCTCAAATGGTCCAGGTCATCTGGCATCAGGTCTGTGCACAGTCCATGCCAAAGACACACCGGTCCCTATTTTCGAGGAATTTGGTTCAGTGCCTGGTCCCTACTTTCAAGAAATGTGTTTTCTGATAGATACTCAGAATGAAAGACAAGGAGATAAACCAGGAATGGTACAAGCATGTAACTCCTCAAGAGGCTGAGGTAGTTTAAAACCAACCTGGGGTTACATATAATACCCTGTCACACACACACACACACACACACAAAGCCTCACAAACAAGGACTGGAGAGAAGGTTTAGGGAGTAAAAAGCATGAGCACCCTGAGTTCAGATCCCTTGCCCTCACATAAAAAGCAAGGCATAGCTCCTGGCACCCCAGCACTGAGGGACAAAGACAGGTAGATCTAGGGAACTGCTCACAGCTGGTCTAGCTGAACTGGCAAGCCCCAGGTCCAGGGAAGGACCCTGTCTCAAAACAAGCAGTTGAGGAAGACATCGTGATGCTGACATAGGCAAGTGTATCCACAGGCACTGTGGCAAATCACCTGTGCTAGTCGATGTTTAAAGAGGAAAGGCTTATTTTGGTCCGTGCTTTCAATTTCCAGTCTTTGTGACTGTGGCGACATGGCACAAACTAGTGTGAGTGTGCAGCAAAGAACACTTGGACAAGAGGTGGGCAGGGTCCTAGCAACCCACTGAAGGGCACTCCCCCAGTGAGCTAACTTCCTCCCACTAGACTCAACTTCTTAGAGCCTCCAGGCTCTACCACCTGCCAATAATCAGGGACCAGTAGTTATCTAGGCCTTTGAGGGGCATTTTATAGCTAACCAGTCTCAGGTGATATGGAGTGATTGAGTGTCATGTGCCCCCACTGACTGCCTCCACTTCCTTCCTCCCCTCTAGCCTACTTCCTGCTGAGGAGAGATGGCTTTTCTTCCTTCCTTGATAATCATTCTGGCCTTCCTGCAAGTATAGGTTTTTTTGTTTTTGTTTTTGTTTTCCTGTTTACAGTATCCCCTCAGGCTCATGGTTTGAACAGCTTGCCCCACTGTTTTAAGTGCTGTGGAGCCCTTAGGTGGAAGAGCCTGGCTGGAGGAAGTTGGTCACTAAGGATGGGCTTTTGAATGTTATTTCAGCACCATCTCTCTGCTTCCTGGGCTGTAACATAGACAAGCCATAACCTGTTCCTGCCACCAGGGACAGCTGACCTGCTGTGCCTTCTCTGCTCAGATGGGCCTACAGCCTTCAAAAACGATGTTAAAAAAAAAACAAACAAAAAACAAAAAAACAAAAAAAAAAAACCCGCCTCTTTCTCCTTCAACTTGCCTTAGTCAGGTATATTTTCCCTGAGACAAGAAAAGTAACCAATCCACAGGTAATGATGGATCTGCATTATATCTTTCTCCCTTTTCCTACACACACACACACACACACACTGCTGCTTGAACTGTTGGCTTTAATGGTACACATTCTGGACAGCTTTCCCCATAAATGCCCGGAGAGCAGCCTTACCCCTTTGCCCTGTCATACAGCATTCTACCTCAGGATGTCTGTAGCTTATCCAGTTTCCTAATATGGACCGTTAGAGTGTTTCCATGACTATATAATTTGTCTACACATGATGCTACTGTGAGCAACTAGATATGCACCTCTACCAACAGGTTGCAGACACCTCCAGGGATGAGTTCCCAGAAGAGACACCCCACCTTTTATTCCTGGCAAACTCTTACTCACCCTGTGACACCCACAGCCCAAAGAACCAGGCATAAGAAAAGGCACGTCCAGAGAGATGAGGAAACTTGCCTGCTTGTGTTCAGTGGCCAGGACCAGCAGCATAGGGCACGGGTCCTCCGTTTTTGCTTCTGTTGTCCTATTAATAAACCAAATTCAAATGCAGGGTTGTCACCAGAGCTTTATGACTTTATGGGTTCCTTACTCTCTTTCACCCTTCTCCACTCTTCTCTACCCTTCCAGCCTTCAGCATTAGATAGGAGAGAGAAAAGTAGAGGGGAAGGAGAGGTGTCATTATCACAGCTGATTAGGGTGTCAAGTTTGATCTTTGCCCTCAGGATATTCAATTTCTCCTAGTCTCTATGTACAACCACTTGACAAACCACAACAACAGCAAGCAGCAAGCTGCACCAGGAGGAAGAAGAAAAGGAGGAGGAGAAAGAGGAAGAGGAGCAGCCACCATAGCTGCTGTCAGGGCTCCAACGTCTATATACCTTCTCAAGAGTCCCCCAGAATTCCAAATGTCACACACTTGCTGAAACTATCTGCAGCTGGCAAAATCATGCCTCTGCTAGAGCACGAGGCAAATCATAGTCAGCTGCTGTGGACAGTCTGAAGCAGCCCCATATCCCACACCTGGGATTAAAATAAAACATATTCCCCTAACATTGCTGTGTTTTGTTTTTTTTTAAAAATCTCACTATGTAGGGTTTTATTTTGTTTTGCTGTTTTGTTGTTGTTGTTGTTGTTGTTTTTGTGGTTTTGAGATCGACATTTGTTCTGAACTCCTATCTTGAGTTTCTGAAGGGACTCAGGCATTCCAGGCAGGGATGAGGTGTGCTTTCCCTGAGCAGTGCTTAGTGCTAGGCAGCATGTCCTCTGTAAATTCTAAGGACTAATGGGTGGCACATGGTAAATCTCAGTGCTGGGCTCTCCTCCATACAGAGCCTCCTGATGTCTTAAGGAGAACCTTGCACACCTGCACACACTGCACATTGACTACTCATGTTTCTTTCTGACTTCTCAGAATATTATCAGCATTCACCGAGGAGCAAGGAAATAAAGAGCTACACAGGGCACAGACTTCCAGTAGCGTGGGGTGAGGCCATGTGGGAACACTGAGGTGCACACAGGGTCTCCTGAAAATGCCATAGCTTTTATGTAGCATAAGTGGGTCCCCAAGCTTGGTGTTCAGTATGCCATATTGAGAAGGGGTGAATAGTTAAGAAGTGATTAGATCCTCATACCCTCAGGAGAAATAGATAGATGTTCTTGAGGAGCCGTAGTTCTCATAAGTGTGATGTTATGAAAGAGCACACACACACTGAAACTCTGGCCTCCTCCAAGCCCTCCCACTGTGATGTCATTATCTTGAGGACCTTTGCAGAGCCCAAGTGCAAGGGCCTTAGCCTTGGGACTTAGAGCTTCCATCTGCAGGTAAATTTACCTTAGATCTTAAATGTTCCCAAAGGCCCATGTGTTGAAGGCTTTTGGTCCCTAGTCTATAGTATTCCTGGAAGTGACGGGACCTTTTGGAGGCAGGGCCTAGAGAAAGGAAGTGAGGCCTTAGGTAGTGTGGCTTTAAAGAGGATTAGGCTCCAGACCCCACATCCCACTTTTTGTTTATTTGTTTGTTGAGACAAGGTCTTGCAAAAATAACCCAGGCTGAGCTTGAAGTCAACAATTCTCCTGCTTTTTTGATGGTTAGCTTTAATTGTCAACTTGATACAACCTAGATGGTCTGCATTGGGCCTGTCTATGAGGAATTGTCTTAATTAATTGATTTGGGGAGACCCAGCCCACTGTGAGCGAACATGCATGAACATGTGTGAACTCATTTCTTTCTGTCTTGGGTATAGATGGGCTGTGACTAGCTGTTTGAAGTTCCTGCCTTGATGTCCCCACAATGACGGGATTTAACCCGGACTTGTAAATTGAAATAGCTCCTAAGTTACTTTCTCAGTCAAGGTACCCTGTCACAGCAATGAAAGTGGAACATGCCTCAGGGCACACACACATGTAGACGTCAGAGGATGCTGTTTGCACACATGTACACACATGTCTGTGTGTTTACCATCCCATTAAGTATTAGTTCATCTAAACATTTCAGAAACCAAAATTAGTATAGTCCCAAAACACAAGTCTGTATCTCACTCCTTCGGACGAAAAATGGTAACACTTCACAGTTTTTAACAGTGCTTGGGCCCCGTGCCTTAGTCACTGCTCTAATCCTGAGAGGAAGGCACCAGGACAAGCAACTCTTAGAAAAGAAAGCATCTGACTGAGGATTGGTTCCTTAGTGGGGAGCGTTTCTGCACGTGTGGCCCTGAAGAAGGTGTTGCTCAGGGGTACATCCTGATCTGCAGGCAAAGAGAGAACCCGGCCTGGGGTAGGCCCGTCGGTGGCTTCGACATACTTCCTCCAACAAGGCCAGACTTCCTAATCCTTTTAAAGTAGTGTCACTCTGACGACTAAGCTTTCAAATTTTTGAGTCTATGGGGACCAACCTTCTTTACGTCATCACAGAGCTTCTGCCTCATGGTCCAAAAGGCTCCTGAGTTCCAGCCATCACACTTGTCATCCAGCCTGCAGCACAAAGAAGAGTCCCTTTTCTTTAATACTACTTCCCAGAAGTTAAGCATACTTCCAATTTTAGTCCATGGGCCACAGCCTTATCCTGTGGCTACACCTAGATCCAAGAGGCTGGGAAAAGAAGCCCTTGTTCCGGAAAGGCAAGCTAAAAATACAGGTTCCTGCTACTAAGAAGGAGGTGAAAATGTGTGTCTCAAAACGCCTGCGGCAGATTCCACCACAAGGGTGAATAGCACAAATGTATGGTGTCCCGGCGTGGGCAGAGCTCTGTAAATGATCTGGGAAAGCGGCTCTGGGCCCATCAGGCCTTTCTACAGACTTCCTTCCTCCACTTCACCCTCTGAGAAAGATGCTGGCGGCCATCTGATGTGCGCATGCGCTCCAGCAAGCGGTTGCCATCAAGTGGACGTGTTACTCCGAGCGGCCCCCACCTGGAGACTGCTCAGACCCAGGATTCAGGTCAGCTGTGTGCAGAGAACAGCTGTACAGCCTGGCGCCCCTGTCCCCAGCCCTGGGGGGGTGGGGGGGCTGCTGCTCCTTCAGCCTCCCCAGCCTGGCTTTGTGGGCTCGGAAGAGGACTGTGCCCTGCCTCTGATGCCTGGCAGCCTGCGTCTAAAACTGTGTCTCTGATGGCCTCTGGGCTCTGCACAACAGCCTCTCTCTGCTTCATCTCTTCTAACTCCGTGTGTTTGCCCTCACTAAACGCAATCAACCCCGTTCCCCGCTCCAAGTCATCTTCAGGCCTGGAAGCAATGTCTTCAAGTTCCACATTTACCTTCTCTCTCCTTGAGCCTCTGGGCTCGGGCTCCATCCCTCAATGACAGCTGTCACTCTCAGTCCACCCAAAAGCCAGCTCCCACCTCCGAAAAGCCCACCCAGCAACTCTGCACTGGACCTGTGTCTCTCACCCAAGCTCGGTGCAGGGCAGGTCTAAGCAATGCTTTTTGGGGTACCCTGCAGCCCTCCCTCCCTCTGGGTGACATGGAACATTGTAGCCTGGCCCATGACCAAAAGGAAAGCAGGTTTGGAGGCACACGGTGACACTATACGGGCAGCTAAGAAACCCAGGCACCTGGCTATCAGCAACACTTACTGCCGGAGGTCCTCTCAGCCATGCGGAGGCTTGTGACGGACACCCTTGGGGAGCCAGGACCTGATGCTGGGAGGGGTGTTTGCTCATCAGAAGGTAAAACGCACTCTAAGGTCTTCTCCGAGTTAGACACAGCATGGCCTTAGAATAGGAGTCGATATGACCCACTGTCTGCTGGGAGACCTGGGAGACACTCTCTTCCAGCATCAGCTTCAGTGGATTAAGGAACATTCGGAGCAAGGCTCTGAATATGTGGGTGGGCAGTGGGCACGCACCCTCACTCTGCTGGGGCTGGTACACCAGGACAAGGAAGAGCTGGCCTCTCCCTGACAGCCGGACAGAGTCTGAATCTGCAGCCTCAGACTTTAGACACCAAAACATTCACCACAGTCTCCCAAATTCTCAGACTTTATGCCTCAGGCTGAGAGTAACACTTGTGCATAGGTCTGTGGGTATGAGTTACAATCATCTGACACTCTGTCTTACAGACACCCTGGCCTGGGACTTCTGGCCACAGCCAGTCGACATATAAAAGTCCCTTTCAGGCACCTGCCCCTGGGAAGCCTGGCTGATCCACCTACCCTCAAGCTTGTCTGTCTGGCGTGGAGCGGACCACAGCCAGATGGCTCCTCAAAGGTTAAGCTCCTCTGCTCCAGACAGCAAAGCCCTCATGCCGCTCCCCCTTCCCTGCTCCAGACTCTGAAATGTCCCTCAGAGCAAAGGCTAGATCTTCCATAGCCAGGGTCTGGTCGGCTGGAAGTCCTCCTCTTCCATCCTCTTCCTTCCTCGCCCCCACTCCACCCACAGGGCAGCACTCCAGCCTCCAGAGGGGGCGCTTGCCTCTGCCTTGTCTGGACGCTCTCCCCCATAGTTAGCCCTTCCTCAGCCTTTAAGAGAACCCCCCCCCCCAGCTGAAACACCAACACTCCCAGTGTTCACATCCTCCTCTTCACTAACATGGTTTCTATACGAGCCATCCTCTTGTGTGATAGTCTCTATCCTGTCTATCCTGAATATCCTAAACATATATGTATTCTGTATACATATATTATATATAATATAATGATATAATATATATATACATATATATGTATATATATATATACAGAGAGAGAGAGAGAATACTTAAATGGGAAATAGAAGGAGAAGAAAAAAAGGAGGGGCTGGGCTCCCGAAAACACTCAAGACTGACTTTCTGGGAAAATCTGTGTTCCCTGATTCTGGGTTTAAATGTCCCAGGAGGTAAGTGTTCACCATGCCAGGGGACACCAGCTGAAACTGGAAGGACTGAAATGAAAGGCGTTCCTCCTGACCTTTCACCCCCACCACCATGGGCCCGGGGGGAGGGGGGGAAGGGCTGGAATCCAGGGACTCACTCTCAGTGCCTGAGTGTGCCTAGCCATCTGCACCAAGGCGCTCAGCCCAGCATGGCTCACAGCTGCTCAGAGACAAAGCACATCTGCACCGACTAAGTGGAGATGGCTTGCCTTGTCATCGCAGTAGGTGTTTGGAGTCCCCTAGAAGTGGCTGACGCCACAGGATGTGTGTGACAGCCGTGTACGCTGTGGGGCGCGAGCACAGTGGTTTGGGTATCAGTGATCCTGGACACCAGAGATAGAAGCACCACCCTTCCTCCTGGGCCCAATTGTTGCATTAACTTTTCCTAGGGACATGCAAACCAACAACTTCAGATCACCGCAGATAGGGCACCAACCCTAGGCAAAGTAACAGTTCCACAAGAGTCTAGCTTAGTGGCAATGGATTTATTGGGCTCCTGTAAAGGAGTGTGGGTGAGAGGTTTCATACAGGACCTCTCTGAAGCACCCACAACCATTGGAAAGTCTCATCTAAGTATGGGTGACAATTTCCCTACAGCTGTGTAGATGCAGTCTTACCTTCCTTACCTTTCCTCTCTATATCCAAAGACTATGTGAGTTACTGCCGATTACACGCAGCTGAAAGGGGGTGTGAGAGGGAGGGAGTGTCTGGACTCTCAGATGAGAGTGTAACGTCCTTTCCCAGACCCTCCCTCTATGAGGGAACTCAGTAGACTCAATCCTGAGCAGGCAGCTGCTCTGCCACACTCCGTGGACACGCTGTTCCACCCATCACTGGCATTGTCTCTGAGCCAGAGGGAGCAGGAGAAGACGGATCCTCCAACTCCAAAGGAAGGTAGAAAATTGCAGGGCCGGGTATGTGAGTTAGATACTGCAAAGCCTTCACATCCCTTAGCAAGGGATGTGAAGTCAGAAAATGGAGATCCTGAGTCTTCATTGGAGCCAAAGAAGGCTATCTGGCAACTGAGGTAAATATTGTAAGATAAAATATTTTAAAATAAGTGAAATAATTTCTAAATAAACACTCTAAAGTAAAATGAAAATCTTTAATTATGCAGAATAAAATCTTAACTAACAATGATATAGAAATCATAGAAATTGGAATTGACTGGTTGGCATCAAATTGTCAAGTGTGTTCTAAATAAATAACAATAAAAAATGAAATAGTATTAAAGTTTAAAATAGTTTAAAAGTAGATGAAATAAAATTTAAAGTAAACAATAATAAACTGAGTTTTAAAACAGATAGAAGAAAGCAAAATTTAAAAGTAAGTAAATGGGGTGTTTGTGACAGGTTGGTGGGTAAAAAGACTTCTTTAGGCAGGCCCGAGGACCTGAGTTCAATTCTTGGGACCCACACAGCAGAAAGTAAGAACTGACTCCTACATGTTGCCCTCTGCCCTTCATGAGAAAAGCATGACATGTAGAGACACTCGATAAAATAAATGTAAATTTTAAAAAAGTAAAAAAAATAAATGAAAATAAAATAATATGGGGTTAGGCACATGATGTAGACGGTAAAGATTTTCCTCTTACTCATGAGGACTCTGCATTGGTCACCAGGACCCACATCAAAAGCTGAGCCTGAGCCCTGGAGAAACGGCTCAGAGGTTAGGAGAGCTGTTGCTGTTCCAGACGACCTGAGTTACGTTCCCAACATCAATACCAGGGTCCTCACAACCACCAGGAACTCCAGCTTCAGGGGATCCAAAGCCTTCTTCTGGCTTCTGTGGACACCACGACAGACAGATACACACACACTCATACACATAAGTAAAAAGTAAATGTTTTAAGGTGTTACTGCATATGCTTGTAATTCCAGCATGAGGGACAAGGTGACAGGTGGATTCCTGTAGCTCACTGGCCAGCCAGCATGGTTAGTAGAATCAGAGAGACCCCGGATCCAGAGGGAGAGCTTCTGTCCAAACATATGGGAAGCAGCTGGGCATGCTGGCTCATGACTTTAATCCCAGCACTTGGGAAGCATCAGTGGGCAGATCTCTATGAATTTTAGAAAGCCTGCTCGATAGAGCAAGTTCCAACTCAGCCAAGGCTGCATAGTGAGACCCTGTTTTAAAACACATACATAAAAATAAACCCAACAATAACAACAACAACAAACCCAAACAACAAAAAACAAAACCAGGGTAAGGAACTCTTAATGCCTAAAGCATGACATGATACCTGACCTGATGTTGTCCTCTGGCTTTCACAGTCATACAGATGCATGTTCAAGTGTGTGCACATTTGTGTACACATACACACATGCACACACACACATACAAATATTGTTTTCTTAAAGACAGTGTCCCCTGTAACCTAGGCTGGCTTTGAGTGCCTAGTCCTCCTCCCTGTCTTTTGATGCTACGATTACAGGTTGGGATCACCATGTTTGGCTAAAACTTTATTTTTTTTTTCTTTCATCAGCCCCTGAGTGTGCAGCTGCCCTAGCAGGAAAGAGGGTGGCAGGAAGGGGCGGCTCCTTGATGCCCTGGCCTCCAGAAGTAGCTTCTTCTCAGTGGTTTTAAAGGTCACTCTCTGACCCGACCGTTGCCGAGACTGAGGAAACACACACAGGAAGTGTTATGCAAGGCAGAGCAGAGACTCACAGGCTTCTGCCAGGAGGTCTCATCCGATACTTGGGCCTGCCCTGTGCAGGTCCCCGCCTCAGGAGCCCTCCAGTGCCACAGCTGTAGCCACAGCCTGGCCAGATGACAGACAGTGCTGGGTGTGTATTCCCAACACTGAGCTGACAGCTGAGGACAGAACAGGATGGCGCCAGCCTCCACTAGCTAGGGACTTTTCAGAGCAGGTATCATGAGAGCTACCAGAGGACTTATGCCTTTTGTCCCACAGTCAAACTTCAGGATTGCACAAACCATCAGCCTGGAGTGACCTTGCCTTGTGGGGAAGCACAGAGGAGCCCAGGCTCCCACGCGGACAGTAAGTCCACATGGGTACAGAATGCCAGTGTTCCGAGAGCTTAAAATACATCCACAGAAGGAGCAAGGTCGGTCGGCTGCTCACCTTGGATCCACTCTAATCCAGTATCCAAAGAGAGCCCAGACATCATGGGGTTGTTTGCCTGAGCCCTGCCTCTCAGTGACAGACAAGTCCAGTCCCAAAACCCCTTCCACTCACATGGACCTCACTGTCCTCACTGTGGACATCCCCCCGCCTCTTCCTCCCCCTTCTCCCCTCCCTCTTCTTCCTCCAGGCTGGCCAGCAGACAGACCCATGTCTATGCCAGCCTGACAGCCAGATGGCATCCTTTATCACCCAGCCTTCTCTGCAGGCTGGGTGCTGACCCAGCATCTTAGGAAATTCTAGAACTTACCCTTTCTCTCCCCACCCCACCCCCAGCAAACCCAGAACACTCCAGCTCTAATCTCCTGCTCACTTCTGCTGAGACCACACTGGTTTGGGACCAGATGGATCAGGCCCTGAACTCTTCTCCTTTTGCAGTATTACACATCAGACCACAGCAGGTCACCATGCACTGTGGAGGTGGCAGTGCCTAGCCTGATGTCTGTCATCCTTAGAGAGAGTTCAGATGCCTTCCATATAAGCTCAGGAAACACAAAGAGAACTGAGCCTGGACACTGTGCCTCCTTCCTCTTTCCCACCTGGATTGCAAGTTTCCCTCCCATTCATGCAGAGAAGCTTCCAGAATGGTCAGGATCTGGGTGCTGACCATCAACAAAGCCGGAATAGTGTTGGATGGGACAGTTTCAGGGTCAAAAGGCTGACCTCAGAGCAAAGTTCAACATCAAAGCATGATCTTTGACAATGAAGGCTGAAGCCCTGCAGATGGTGGACACGGGGCACACCTCATGAAACTGCTCCAGCTAGTGTCCTCCCACAAAGTCAGCCAGGACAGTACATGAGAAAGAAGCAGCCCAAGGCCAGCAACTGGCGGCTGTGGGAGGACAGGAGTAACAGGGTACCATCCTGAGCGTCCAAATACAGTAGGCAGCCAGCTTGACTCACTCATGCCTAGCTCTGTGAGCCAGGCATGCCTTGATGGCAGACCAGGTCACAGTGTTCTTCCTTGGGGCCACATGGGTCCTAATTATGCATCTTCTCATTAGGTCTTCATTAGTGCTCCCATTTCCATCGTGTAAAACAGGGTGATAAGCCTGAATCTTGACCTTGACTAGAGACAGTGGATAGCGCTTACCTGCAAATCCAGCAGACCCTGGACCAGGGCAAACATGACAATGTGGCCTGAAGCCAAAAGAGCAGTCACAGAGCCAGTCCCAGCTCCTGTCACCTGCTCTCCTCACCTTCACATAAAGAGAGGGAAACAGAGACTCACGACCTCTTTTTCCTCTGGATAGGTTTGGAGTTTAGCATAAACACAGCTTCTTTAACCCAGTGTCCTCCTGAGGCAGTGCATACTGGGGAAAGATTATTATTCCCTGGTGAGTACAGCATTCAAGCTGTAGGAATGATCAGATGGACAGAGACATATAGACAGACAGAGACAGAGAGACACAGAGAAAAAACAGAGACATATAAAGAGCTACACACACTCACATAGACATACACATAAATAAAAAGTAGTGACAAGATAACTTTTAAAATATTTTATTTATTTTAAACACATTATTATTAGCTTTGTTATTTTAAACAAAAAGTTGCAAGTAATAAAATAAACACAAATTACCCAAACCCCAAGACTATACAACTTAATAAACTTCTAAGCAGTGAGGGTATAATTATATCTTATAAACAAATAAATAAAGATGTAGTAGGCTCCATGGCCTGGCATGCTATAAATATCAACAGACCTAACCCTTCACCTACAATTGCGAACTCTCTTCTTTGACTGTATTAATTATGGTGAAATTGCTGTGACAATAGCTGGCTGAAACTGAAGGCAGGTGAGATGGATTTCAGCTCAGAGTTTCAAGCCCATCATGATGGAAAGGCAGGGCAGAATAGCTCGCTTCACTGCGATGAAAGCACATCATGGAGGCTGTTCACATCACAGGAGACCAGAGAGCAGAGAGATGGGCACGCCCTCCATGGTCCCCTCATAGATGTATGCACAGACAAGTAAATACATCTCCATGGGGGCTGCCTCAGGAAGAAGCTTTGAAGTCAACCGGCGCCTGCAGAGCGAGAAAGGGGAACTGGGTTGGAAGGAGAAGGAAGCTGAGGTTTCTGGGTGCATTTCTTATTCACGATGGAATGCTCACTCCAGTTATAAAAACACATTCCACATTAAAGCAAAAGGTTAGTGAATGTTTCACTTCCATCAGGATGGCGGGAGGAGGATGTGAGCCTGTAATCACAGCGCTTGGGAGATGGAAGCTGGAGGACCAGAAGTTCAGGATCAGCCTCAGCTATGAGCTGAAGGTCAAACTGGGGTACATGAGACCTTGTGAAAAGAGAGAGGCAGAAAGAGAGAGATAAGAGACAGAAACAGACTGAGCAGAACTAGAAAGAGAGAGGAGGGGGAAGGATAGAGAAAAAGAAGAAAGGAAGATAAGGAAAAACAGTAACAGTGTCAAGGATTCCGGGAAATTTGAGCCTCTAGGTGCCATGAGTGGGAATCCAGATGGTGCAGACCCTGTGGGAAACAAGATGGAGTATCTTCAAAAGTTAAACAGAGAGAGACGGCTCAGCAGTTAAGAGCGGCTGCTCTTGAAAAGGGCCAGAGTTCAATTCCTGGCACCTACGTGGTGGCTCACAACTGTCTTCTAATTCCAGTTCCAAGAAATCACGCCCCATCTCATGACCTCTGTGGGCATGACATATGTGTGGTGCATAGACACACATGCAGTCAAAGCATCCATATATTCATGAAAAGTCAAAAGCAAATGAAATGAAAGTTAGTAGTATCATTAATTCCACCTAAAGGTAATGTCACCAAATAGTCACGTTTGGGAGGTGGGCGACGAAATGGCTCCAGGGCAGAGGCATTGTCTTAAGTTTGCAGGGCAGTAGACATGGTCAGGGGCCTATGAATGAGGTCAGTAAGGACTGGTAATCACTAGGTACAGATGGAGAACCCAAGACTTCCATGGACCAGGCTGCTGGTACCAGGAGTGGGGACCAAGTGGATCATGGGTCTGGGCTGTCACAGTGCCAGGCTGAATGACTCACGGCAAGGTGTTTGGGTTAGACCCCTTGTGTCTCTCATGAGGACCCCAAGCAATGAACAGGAGGGAAATGAACGAGAGGGAAATCTTCACCCTTGAATTTCACCATTTAGTCTTTTCTCTCACTTTTTTTTCTAATAAAAAGAAATGCCTTTTTTTTTTTTAAGCTCAGCTCATCCAGACTGATTTTGTGCTTTCTGCAGTTTCTTTGAGGTTCCTCCTTTCCAATAGAATAAGGTCCGAGATGATCTTCCAGGGTCCAGAGCTCCTGCCCAATAAAGAGACAGAATCACAGGGAGCTGTGAACTCCCTGCTCACAGGAAAACCTGTGAGCAAACACTGTTCACACACTCCCCAGGGCTCCCGTGGGTTCCCTCGGGCTCCCACTTCCTCCTGTGTACCCACAGACCTGTTAAGAAGCCAGGCCCAGCCTCGTTCAGCAGAGGGATGGATCACAAGGACAGTGACCAAGATGCTAGAAGACCCAACACCTGCCCCGCCCCTCCCCCACGTCGGCATGGGCGATAGCCCAATGGAAGTAGAGTTTCTGACACTTGCCCCCAGGCTGGAAAAAGGAACTTCATTCGTCCCCAGATTCAAAAGTACCTTTCAGCCACAGAGGGGCCGGGAGAAAACAGGAGACAGAGACAGCTGGCTTCCCTTTTGCCTTGAACCCTCTGTTCACCCATCCTCACTGACTCTAGACTAAACCAGGCAGAAGTCAGAGGCAGGAAGCAAATATCTGCTCTTCACAGTACCTCAGATACGCAGGCAAAAGGGTCCCACAATCTAGGCGTACAGCTCCTGGGGTGACCCTGTAACTGGCCTGGCCAGAAATGAAGATGTCTAACAAGACATTCCACTCCTGTCTCTCTGTCTCGGTATCAGACTATGGAAATGGTGGGCCTAAAGATGTGGGAATTCCCCCAGGATTCTCATGATGGGCAAAGTATAGCGGTAACTTGTCCGAGAGACTGCACACAGTTCTAACAACTTGCCAGAGCACCTTCCAGGATGAGACCGAGAGCCACTGATGGGTCAGTGGTGGGAAGGACCATACCTTGACCAGCACATCCTTGTTCCTCTACTTATACCTGGATCTCACTTCAAAACCCCGAAGACAGATTTAGGGATGGGGGTGGGTCATTGCATCTCTTCTTCCCTCTTCCCAATGTGGCCATATTAAATAAATATCCTTTTTAAACCTTATTTATTTATTGTTTTCCACTATTATTAGCTCTCTGAATTGGCTTGGACTTATTGGGCAGACCTGACCTGACTTGAATGACCACCCACTCCAAATCTAACACCAGCCCAGCTCGGAAGGAGTGTCTCTGCTAGCTTCCTTCTTTCCTGACATTTTTTATTTACATGACCCATAGACACAGGGCTCCAAGAATTCAAGCCTCACGTTTCAATTAGCCCAGGAAACTTACATGTGTCTAGCTATTTACATGGGAACTTTCAAAGTAGTTTGCACTTCTGGCTCTCCTTCACCAGGCTGATCACTCACCTAGGGACTCCCTGCTCTGCAAATATGGGCACATTAGACAAGTGTGTGGGCTATGTTGTTCGACAGACCGTTTCGGGGAGTCATAAACAAACATCTACTCACCCCCAGACAGAGAACAGACAATAGACCAAACTGTGACCGCCACCAAAGTCTGGCTTAGTGAACCAGTGAGTTTTATTGGGGTTGTTTATATAAATAAATAAATAGGAGGGATTACTTACTGGAGCAGAAATGACTCAAAGGCACCTACGTCACCAAACTCACCCCAGCATAGGCGACATCTCAAGAAAGCTGGAATCTAGAGCACACCGCACAGCCTTCAGGCACCTCAGCTGGTCTCTGCTTCTCCCAGGCCACCGGGCTCTTTGCAGCTTGGGTAGTCTGAGAGTGACTCCAGGCAGTCCTTACTGTTTACATACTACTGGGGAGAGAAGGGCCTGATGAATCTAGACCGGTTTCAGGGACTTCCTGAAGCTATTTTGAGTTGTTTACTTCCTGTCTTAAAAGTTCCCCGTAGTATTTCACCTCCCTCTAAACATCCTGTTTTAAAAAGGTTTCCTTCCAAGATAGAAGGTTTTAGTCTAGGAGGAAAGTGCCACACTAAGGATATAGGCTAAACAGATGGGTTCTCAAGGTCAGAGGCCAGAGGTCACTTAGGTCTGCAGGAGCAGGGCCATAGATTAGAAATGAAACTGTTCTTTGTTTAAATCCAGCGGAAGCACCCAACTTTCCATGGCTTGAGCCTCCTCCATACAACCTGCTTTACTGGATGAGACAGATACAAGTGAGATCACAGAAAAAGAGTCCCAAGAGACAAAGGAACCATGAAGATAAAGCCACATTTAGGCCCTGCCTCTTCCTCCAGGCTGCTCTGATCTTGCCTGGTCACTGAGATTGAGGAAGGGAGGAACCATTATTCCTGTCTCATAGTGAGGAAAAAACAGCCATGAAAACAGACAAGGGCCAGCACAGTGGCTCAAGGTGTCATCTGACTCAAAAGCCGCAGCACTGGAAGAGGGTTATGTCTAGACGAGGGTTAAAAAGGAAAAACAAAGGGAAGGGAGCAGAAATAAAGAAGAGGCCCATGCTGGGCAGGGAAGAGGGTAACTTGCTGCTCTGAATGATGGCATGTTTGGAGTCCCGTCTTGCCAGCTGGGGTTCACCATCCCAGAAAGGCCCTTTCCTCGCCCTCCCCTAGCCTGGAAATTCATGATGTTGAACATTCAGAGGTGAGAAATGCCACCCCTCTTCTCTCCCAAGCAAGAAGAATGCCCATTCTCAGCCCTTTTCTTCCCTCGGGGCTGGCACTTCGGGCTCTGTTCTCTTTTCTGGGAGGTGCTGGAGACGGAGGGAGGCATGGTATGGATGCTAGATGCATTTAGCTGAGGCTCCGCAGTGGCCTGCCAGCAGAGAGTGAGACTCGCACTGGAGCGTGAGCATCTTCACCTTCCTCCCCACAGCAGAAGGCCTCCCCCGACGACAGATATCTACAATGGCACAGATGCCATTTACAGGCACATCCGCGGCTAGGGAAAATGTGAGCATCACTTGAGCAAAGCTCGTTCTGTTCCCTCTCAGCTGTGCACATGTGGGACAGAAACTCAGGCTGTGTTTGGCTAAAACAAGAAACCCCTCTCTTGCTGGAACACCCCAACCCATGCAGGCATATTCTGAAAATGCATGCAAGTTTCACCCCAAAGGGGTCACAAAAAGATATGACATAGATATGTAATTACATTATATATTATTTATACACACACACATATATAACAGTAACAGAAAAGCTCCCCAGGAAGCAGACAAAACCTTCCCTGCACATCTGGCCATCATTCTAACTGCATCATGAAATCCAGCCATCCTTACTCCTCATATGCCCAGAGCCCTGCTTACTGGCTAGATGATCCTTTACCACCCACAAGTCTGCAGATGAAAATTTCAACCGCACTTTTTTTTTCATATAGGGAAAATGACTCTTTAGTTCATGTAGTCTCTCCAATTCTGATCCCCAGAGTCAGTA
>CM053760.1:58265865-58321665 GCA_028658305.1 Pachyuromys duprasi
TTTTTTTTTTTTTGGAGACCTTTTGATTTGGGAACAAAGCCCCTGGCTCTTCCTGGGTTGGGCAGGCCTGTAAACATCCTGGTCTGAATTTACTGAGGTGGGTTGCTAAATTTAATTGCCAGTTTCCATGCCATGTGATGGTGTGTGTAACAGGCCAGCTCACCTCGTGAGTTAGCCAAGGGTTTTAAATAAATGCTTTCTGTTGGAAAGGATGATAAAGATTCCTATTATTCACCACTGGGCCTGGAGATTGAGCAGGTCCTGTTTTTACAAGGGAGGCACAGTGGTGCTAATCTTACAAGCTCTGTCACTCCCCACTGTTGAGGAAGATGGCCTTGTCCCCCCCTCTCCCCTCCCCCGATGAAAGAGCTCTGGCTAGGCTTCAAGAGACCTTTGCCAGCCCCATCCATTTGAGGTCTCTGTGACCTTGGGACACAAATAGCTGTGTGGACCAGCCTCAGCCTCTCCATCCAGAAAGAGGAATGTACCACAAAGCATCAGGAGCCATGGTTAGCACTTGGCGCTTTCAGCAACCATGTTATAGACATGCAAGGACATCGGAGCGGGCACAGCAAGAACGCCATAAGGCAGCCAGAGAAATCACCTTCTGCTTGCTCATGTCCTTCCAGATACCAGGGACAATAAAATGCTGCTGCACTGTGTCCATTTCCTTAATAACTTCCTTATAAAACCTTTCTCTCTCAGGCCCCCTGCCCTACCCCCCAAAATTACTCTAAGTATCCAGGGACATCTCAGCATTGATCTCACTTGGAAACCCATAAGAAAAGCAGCCCTGGGCTGCACCTTACTCCTGTTCATTTAGACTGCGGGGCATGACACCTTCCCCAGGGATGAATGTGTGCCCCGTTTTGAGGCGCACCAGCCTAAGCTCACCAAATTTTAGTGCACCCCAGAGATCTTCCTGGTAGGCTTCTTACTTCCTTGGTGGGCCAGCCACTGAGGCCTGAGTCCATGCGTCCTGACCAGGCTCCCAAGATTTGCACATCTAATGAGTTCCCAGATAATGATGTTAGTCTGGGGACCACCACTTCAAGAAGCTCCAGGAAGTCTCCTGGAGCAGGCTGCTTTTAGATGCACAATGCCCAAGTCATCCAAGGTCCATTTAGCGTTTAGTGTTTCCCTAATATCAACAGTGGCCTCCCCCATCCCTGGAATTACTGCATCCTTCTCTTAACATGTGTTTCCAGTTCTTTCTCTCTTTTATTCTAGTTGTAGTAATAACTAGTACCAGTGTTAGGGACGGACCGTGACCTACAGCACTGAATTTTGACCCTTCTCACCCAATAGTCATGATTTCTTACTTCAGGGTTGGGCAATGAGTTGAGATGAATTGCCCAGGCTGTACCAATTATCCTCCTGCCTCAAGCTGGGACTACAAGTGCATGACACTGTGCCCAGCTTCTCTCCTGACTCTTAATAATTTTTACCATTTGGCACCTATAATTTCTTTCTATCTTCTATATCACCTACATCATACTTTTCACCCGACTGGAGCTTGAGTAGAAATTGAAAATCCCTGTCATTTGGAGTGGAAACTGTTTCATGGATATGAATTTAAAGAATGAAGTAGAGGAAGTTGTAAGGAGAAGTGGAAACATAAAGGGCCGATGCATCTTGCCTGTCTCCTTGCTTGCCGCTGTATCTTGTGGCGTAAACTTTGGGTGTGTAGAAGGTTGATGAAAATAACTGACTGGTTCTTGTCACATGGAGACTTGTGGAAAGGCTGGAAGGGAAACGGAGGGGGGGGGCCTTCATGGCCATGCATGTTTCCCACATTGAGCACAGGAGCTGGCTGTCTTGGCTTACTACTGGCTTTCAAGGATGTGTGTGCAAGGAAGCAGGAGGGCAGTGCATCTCTAACTAGAGGGGCAGTTCTCAGCCTGTGAGTCGCAATCCCTTTGGGGGTCGACTGACCCTTTCACTGGGATCACACGTCAGATATCATATCAGATATTTACGTTACAATTCATAGCCATAGCAAAATTAGTTATGAAGTAGCAATGAAAATAATTTTGTGGTTTGGGGTCACCACAACATGAGGAACTGTGTTAGAGGATCGCAGCATTAGGAAGGTTGAGGACCACTGCTCTGGGGCAAAGACCTGGTCTGCCTGCTGCCCTGTTTAATAACATCAATGTCGTCCCCAGCCAAAGGGTAAAGGTTTGCTAACAGTCCGTAATAAAAGAGCAGGGCTTCTTGCCTCCTCAACCTGTGTGTGTGGAGGTGTCAAATGGCCCTAAGAAACAAGCATTTCAAAGTGACAGAATTCTGGCTGTTTCTATAGATTTAAAAGTGTCTTTTCTGTCTAGCCTGGGACACTGCTCTCTCTAACCAGAACACACAAGATGGTAGCCAGCTAAATTGTCAATCTTACGAGGCAGTAAAATCTCAGAATCTTTGCAGCTCCTGGCAGTTGCCACATAATAAAAAATGAAAACATTCGTCTCTCACCTGAGGCAGATTGTTCCTCTGCTTATAATACTAAAACCACCTGCCCCAATTCCTCTGTTGAAAGAACAATCCTGAAATGGTTAAAAGAGAAAGAATAACCCCTTATCAGGAACTCTTCTAGCGGAGTGTAACAGCAACAGTCAAAATCAAAAGGTTTCCATGCGAACAGAATCAGTTTATTCTGCGTAGGTCTAGAGAAGTGAATTTAGACATGCAAAACTCTCAGGTCGATGAATCAAATAAAGCAAACCCTACCAACGGGAGCTATCCCAAAGAGAACGAACAGGGAGGTCATAGGCTCAGTGCTGGCTTGGATACAGGACTTCTACGTGGGGAAGCAGTGGAGACTGCAGAGAGCCCTTCAGACATGTCCCTGAGGAGACATCACTCCGGGGGACTTTCTGGTCCCATTTACTTTGTCACTGTGTCCTAGAGGAGGGGAGCTGGCGGGCCCAGCTCAGGGTCCCCAGCAGCTGTGCTTGAGATGGTCAATGGCTTAGTGTTTGGTCTTACAGAAGAAGCTCTCCAGCCTAACGAATCCACGGAGGCACTGGAGAATTAGTTCGTGCCAACCTGACTCACCAAGAGCCTGACTTAGCCAAGGCCCTGATAGTGAAGTAAAAGACAAAACTCTTCTAACTTTTCCCAGCACCCAAAATCCAGGTCATACTGCTCCCCCTTAGCTGCCAGGTAGCAAAGACATTTATAACCAAGTTTGTCACAAAACCAGGGAGGGAGGGATTGGGTGACGCTAGAGCTTGTTTCATCTGATAAGATGCATTTGATATCATGATGTATGGATGCACACAACATATAGATACAGATGAGGGCAGTGAGGCTGGTGCCAGATCTTCTGGAGGGTGATACCTGTGTTTAGTGACCAGAGCATCCTTCACTCAGCCTGCTCTTCATGCTCCGACAGTGCTGAAAATGTTCCATCATCCTTAGCTTCACCCTCCCATATTAGCACGTTTCTGTTGCTATAACAAAAGGCTTCTGACTGGATGTTTCATTTAGAAAACATTTAGTTCACAGTCCTAAAAGTTCAAGAACACTGTGTAGGCATCTGCTCCACTCTGGTGGGAGCCTTCCAGCTACTCCCATGCGTGATTTTTTTGTATCGCCATGACAAAAATGCCTGACAGAAACAACCGAGGGGAGGAAAGGTTTGTTTGGGCCCGTGGTTTCAGCGCACTGTGAAAGAAGAGACATGGTGGAGTTCATGGCAGCTTTGGCAGAAGATCCTCGCATCGAGGCAATAAAGGGAGCAGAGAACAAGGCCAGAATCAGGAGCCGGGGTATAACATCCGATGACTGACGTTTACCTCTAAGCCTCACCTTCCCAGAGAGCACCCCAGGCAGGGAGCGAGCACTTAAGACATGAGTCTGTGGAGGACATGTCAGATTCTAGCCGTGTTACAGCGTCAGGGCTTCATGGCATGGCAGGTGGCCCTGCGAAGGAATCACAGGACAACACAGGAAGCAGAAGAGACTGCGGGGCCAGGCCCCCCTATTTCCTATCAACTTACAGGGGTCCCAGGAGAATTGTGGTCATCCCTGCTGGGGGAGGGGCAACGTTCTAATTTGTAAATAAACAAATAAATAGGAAAAATGCTTTATAAGGACAAAATGTGTAAAATAAGGCCTGGTATGGTGACACATGCCTTTAATCCCAGCACTTGAGAGACAGAGGCAGACAGATTTCTGAATCTGAACACAGCCTCATCTATATAGCAAGTTCCAGACCAGCCAGGGCTACATTATGCAAAAAGAAAAGTTTAAGACACCACAATCATTAACACACACACACACACACACACAGCTTTTATTCCATGTCACTAGCAGCCTTTCTGCATGCAGTTCACCCAGTCCTTGGCTTGAGAGTCATGGTAGCTTCAATTTTAGAGACAACCATTTTTACTCTACTTATTATTTTTTAAAAATATATTTTATTAGTTCTTTTTCAGGGAGGAAAGGCAATTGGAGACAGGGTTTCTCTGTACTGTCTCCAGAACTGTTTCCCTATCTGTCTCCAGAACTCACTCTGTAGATCAGCCTGGCCTTGAATTCACAGAGATCTGCCTGCCTCTGCCTCCCTAGCGCTGGTATGAAAGGCGTGCACCACCACTGTCTAGCTATTCGTTTCTTGATAACTTCACAGCAAGTACTTTTGTCATATTCATCCCCAAATTCCTTTCAGATCTACCCCACCTACAAATCACCCAAATTACATGTCCTCTAATTTTTTTAGATTTATTTATTATTCTGTATGTCTGAGTGATTTGCCTATGTGTATGTTTGTGTGACGTGTGTGTGTGCTTCGTGCCTGTGGAGGTCATAGAAGGGCCTGGGATTCCCTGGTATTTGGTTTGCCCACCTTTGTGAGCCACCGTGTGGGTGCTGGGACTCAAACCCAGGTCCTCCACAGGAGCACCCAGTGCTCTTAGCGGCTGACTCCAGCCCTAACTATGTTTGGTTGTCATAAACATAGTTCTGTGGGTTCTGTCTTTGTTTTAATCATCAATGAGATCCAATTTGTGCTGCCCACATACTCTTGGGTGTGGAACATGCTTGACCTAACAGAGGGAATGACTTTAAAGAAAAATGGCTTTCCCTCCCCACCAGCAATCAACTGCCTATAGGTCCTCAAGAGTGGGGACCTGTGAACCCCACCCCCTCCATGCTGGAATGCTGGCTGGCTGGATCTTGTGCAGCAGGCTAGGACAGCTGCTGTGATTTAATGAAAGCAGCGGTCTGCTTGTGTCCAGAAGACACTATTTTGGTCCTGTGCACTTGACAGAACCTGGTCCTTACCCTTTTTCTGCGGCTCTTCTTCCTCCATGGTCCCTATTAGTTATTTATTTTTAATCTGTTCCCTATATGTATTGCCTTATGTATGTGTGTGTGACTGGGCATGCTGTGTCTCAGCTCACGTATGGAGGCCGGAGGACAGCCTCAGACATGTTGTTCTCCAACTTCCGCCTTGCTGGAGACAGGCCTCTTGGTCAGCGGCCCTCAAGCTTCTCGGAGGGCCTCCTGTATCTGCCTCCCACCCTTCGACAAGAACACTGAACAGAGGTGCACCAGCACACCCAGCTTTATGGCCCTTCTGGGACTATACATCCAAGCCTGTGCGGCAAGCATGGTATCCTCTGCCCATGGTACCCTCTGCCCAGGCCCTAGATACTATAAATCTATAACCTAGTGTGGTTTGTGTTTTCTCCAAGAATCACGGGCTAGGGAGGGCTGGAGTGGAACTGTTAGTAGGTGCCAGAACCTTTGGGAGAGGTGGAGTCAGTGAGCACGCTGCCCCCTGCCCCAGCTCTCTCCTCCCTGTACCCCTCCTGCTTGGCTGTGTCATATACTTGCTTTAATGCATGTTCCTGCACTTGCTACGTGCCATGGGCTCCGCATCTTCTCCAGAGCCTGAACTGTGCTGCTTAGCTTTTGAAATTTCCCAACTGTGGGCTAACAAACCTCTTCAGCAAAGAGGCCAGGTCCGGTTGATCCATGGAAGGAACCCAAAGCTCACCGATACACACTTTCATCTGGTTCTCATGCTATTTCTGATACCCACGGTATCTGGTTTCTGTGCTTGCGGTTTTCTACACATTCTCTGAAGCATCATGCATGGGGGTTGTTGCCAACAGACTCAGGTCACACGAGGAAGGACATGGAGTAAACAGCAGAGTTCTCTGAGAGTTCATCCTGAATCTTTTACTGTGTACAGGATGTCCTATCAAAAAACGGCCAGTGGTGGCGGCTCATGCCTCTACTCCAAGCACTCAGGAGGTAGAGACAGCAGGATGGAGAATTCAGCCCCAGCCTGGGCTACATAGTTTCATTTCAGCTTCATAATAAATAAGTCCTTTAGATCTGCCTTTCAAATCCTAAATTAATTTTTTTCAAGATGGTTGAGAGGCACAGCCACAAGACAAAAGGGTGTACCCACATCTAAGCCACATGGAAACTGGGCTGTGGGGGCAGGGGGCTGCAGAGGCTGTAAGGTTCAGCAGCACACACAGAGCCTGATGAGATTTGCATCCCAGGCCCCAGAGAGGAGAAAAATGAACACCTCCCTGTTTGGCATTTCCCATTTCAATCCAGACTCTCTGGCTATGCTGCAGACTCAGAGGCGAAGAACAAGAGGAGATTCTGGAAGGAAAAGAAATACCTCTTTTTTTTTTTTTTTTAATTAGAAGATTTTAAGCTCAAAGGGAGAGGGAAAGCACAGCTTTCAGTTCCCCCGTGGGAGTTCATTCATTTTCAACACCAAAAACCTGATATCCGTCCCCATGGTAATCCACTTACCGTGGCTGAGACCCAGGGTGTGAAAAGTTCTGAGCTGACAAAGATGGGCCTCAGCTGCCAACCCTGAAGAGACATGTAAAAACTTGTAGTTTAATTTTAGCTTCATAACAAATAAGTGCTTTCCCATCTTCACGCAGGAGCCTGGGCTGTCTCCTACGCTACAGGTGTGCCGAGAAGGCACCACAGCCAGGAGCTAACACCGCGCTGCAATGAGCAGGGGCCAGGACTAAAGCCATCAATCATTTTTTTTAATGCTTTGGGTGAACTCTTTCAGCAAGCGTGAAAGCGTCCCAACTAAATCTCAAAGTCAGATTCTGCTGAGAATGTACAAAGTCAGTAGGACATGCGTGCATGCATGCCTCTGTGTTTGTGTGTGTGTGTGTGGTCTGTGTTAATAGTTAATACATATGAGGAAAAGAGTGCTGGATACGGCAAGGAGGTAGGGTCCCAAAGATGTTATGCTGGATACGGCAAGGAGGTGGGGGTCTGCTGGATGTTATGTGTCTCTGCTTCCCATTGCTACAAAAGTGCCAAAGGCCATAAAACTTATCAGGAAAGGAGATGTATTTAGTTCACAGTTTTGTGGGGGGAAGATCCAAACTGACTACTTGTGGAGGGGATGCCTTGCATAGTATTACAGGCATGGTACTGGCTGTGTGGAGGGCCTGCCTGCATAACACTCACAGTGTGTGTGAGACAGAGAGATCTCAGGAGGCATAAGAGCAGGAAGGGGCCATCTTGTTCTTTTTCTTTCTTTCTTTTTTTCTTTCTTTCTTCCTTCCTTCCTTCCTTTTTTTCTTTCTTTCTTTCTTTCTTTCTTTTCAAGGCAGGGTTTCTCTGTGTAGCCTTGGCTGTCCGGACTCACTTTGTAGACCAGGCTGGCCCTGAACTCACAGAGATCTACCTGCCGCTGCCTCCTGAGTGGTCAGCCTAATCAGGGTCCCTTGAGACCAATGTGAACTTCTTCCCCCAGCAGCACCTTCAGTGACCTGAGTCGCTTGCCCTGGGCCAAACCAAGCTCTCAAAGTTTCCATGCCAGCTCTCAGCATCATCACAATGGGGACCAGGCTTACAACACACAAACTCTTTTTTATTATTATTTCATAATTTTAGCCTATGGGTATTTTGTCTGCGTATATGGGTGTCTGTGCACCCCTTGTGTGTCTGGTGCCTGTGGAGGCTGGAAGGGGACATTGGATCCCTTGGAACTTGAGTTACAGATGGTCATGAACAGCCATATGGGTGCCGAGAATCAAATCTGGGCCCTTTGGGGAAGTAGAGTGTCCTCTTAACTGCTGAGCCGTTTCTCCAGCCCAATCAACACAGGAACTTTTAGGGACCTGCTGTAAGCCACACAAACTATAGCCAACCCATAACAAACAGCATTGGCTCAGTCATTCAATGAATCCCATTTATTGTGCTCCCCATATGTAACAGGCACCGTGCTGGGTCCCTGGGAGGACACAGAAGTAAGCAAGTGGCCCTCAAGATAAAGGAATGTACTAGTAACAACGGCACCACGTGGAAGAGACACAAAACAAGGTGAGAGAAGTAGATAAGCGAGAATTGCCCACAGTTCTTGCAGCAGAGAAATATAAAGCTCGGGGCTGGAGAGATGGCTTTGTGCCACAGGTGGCTGGTCTTCCAGAGGTCAGGAGTTTGGTTCCCAGCACCGGCATCAAGGTGCTCACTCCAGGGATCTAGTGTACTCTCTGGCCCCCAGTGGCATTGACATTCGTGTATACAAACATACATGCACACACAGTTTTAAAAATGAATTGTTTAAATAAGAAATACAGAGAGACAAAAGAATGGGGGTGGCTTCAAGCAATGCAGGAGAGGAACAGCAGTATGTATGCAATAGGAACATTCGGAGCATGTCTAGTGTTGAGCTATGAACTATGTAGTGACAAATTAAACATTTACTATGTGAATAAAAATAATACATAAGGCAAAAGTGAGCTTTGGTGTGACTTTGAAATGAATACTGCCGACCAGAAGAGGTGAATCACCTAGGTCTCTTGTGGTCCCTCTGTTCACAATCTCATTTACACGTCTGTAGATTAACTGAATAATAAGGAGTATGAAAACCCAGTGTTTTGACTTTGGGGTAGAAGCCATGTCCTCCCACATACTACCTGATTAGTTGCTCTGATCCTCAAGAACCTCTTTTGTGCCAAAAACCCCAATGGAGGACCACCGGTGGGGAGGTCACACGGATGCCAGCTGGCTCCGGTGGAGAGGTAGCCCACGTGAATTCCAGCCTTCGTTCTCAACCCACTTTCTTCTGGAGAGCACGAATCCTCCACCAGTCTGTAAGGTCCCGGGCAGGGCCGATAGATTTCTCTTTGTGTTTCCAAAGACTGGTGCATTTCAAACAGGAGGATAAGGAGCTTGGGTTACAGTATTTCTTACTTATTCTAGCACTCTCTATCCACTCGCTGTTTACAGTTGTGTGCATATAGCATATACACAACGCTTGCCTCACTGCAAAATGTTTAGTGTGTTATATTTTAATTTCTAATTTTGTATATGTATTACGATTTGGGGGGGGGAGTGGAACACTGTGTGCTATAGCGAATGCAGAGGTCAGTTCTCTCTTTCTATGTTTACCTGGGTTCCATTGGTCAATGTCAGAACATCATGTTTGTGCAGCAAGAGCTTTTCCCACGGGATCATTTTATTTCTTTCTTTGCTTCTTTCTTGCTTGCTTGCTTTTGGGGGGTGGGGAGGGTTTTTCTATGTAGCCCTGGATATCCTAGAACTTACTATGTGGACCAGGCTGTCACTGAACTCAAAGAGATCCTCCTACCTCTGTTATTTCCACAGTGCTATGGTTAAAGGCATAGACCCCCAAATCCGTCGTGTCCATTTCTCTTTAAGATTGCATTTTTCATGTATGAGTGCTATTCTACTTAGGGTTTTTCTTGCCAAGATGAAACACCACGACCAAAAGCAACTTGCGGAGGAGAAGGTTTATTTTTACTCACAGTTCCATATCACAGCCTATCATCAAAAGCAGGCGGGCAGGAATTCACACAGAGAAGGAACCCGGAGACAGGAACTTCTGCAGAGGAGTGCTGCTTACTGGCTTGCTTCCTATGGCTTGCTCAGCCTGCTTTCTTATAGAACCCAGGACCACCAGCCCAGAGTGGTTCCACCCACAATAGGCTGTGCCCTCCCACATCAATCACTAACTAAGACAATGTCCTAAAGGTTTGCCCACAGCCTGACATAAGGGAGCCATTTTCTCAATTGAAGTTTCCTTCTGTCTGATGGCTCTAGCTTATATTAAGCTGACATAAAAATCAAGCAGCACAAGCGTATTTCATTCTTCCCAAGAATCCTTATACTGTATAGTGACAATTTAAATGTACACATAAAACCATTCTAACATTCTAAGGTCGTGGTGGCAGGAGCTCGAGACAGGTAGTCACACTGCGGCCATTACCATCACCTGGAGCAGAGAAGTCTGAGCACACAGCTTGCTTTCTCCTTTTCATTCAGTACAGGATGCCAGCCCATGGGATCGTGCCAACCACAGTTCTGGTGGGTCGCCCACCTCAATTCACCTAGCCTCGATAATCCCTGAAATGCATGCCCTGAAGCTGAACTAGTCTGGATGATTCCTTACAGATGTGCCTCAGAGCTGGTCTCCTGGGTGATTCCAGATGCTGTCAACTTGCAGGTATTAACCATCTCAATGCAAATCCTGGACCGTTGAAAACCTCGGCTTGTCCCTTCCCCCTTGCTTCTCCGCCTCCTCAATCCTGAACTTCAGGTATTCATTCACCTGTGCTTCTTTGATTGTTTTGTTTTGCCTCTCTTCCTTTCTCTGTGTAGCTCTGGCTGTCCTAGAACTCACCCTATAGACCAGGCTGAACTCAAACTCACAGAGATCTGCCTCCAACTGCCTCCCAAGCACTGGGATTAAAGGCGTGAGCCAGCACCATCCGGCTGTTCCTTTGATTCTTTTTTCTTTTTTTAATTTTTATTTTTATTAATTACAATTTATTCACTTTGTATCCCCCCTGCAGCTCCCTCCCTCCTCCCTCCCAAACCCACCCTACCTCCCCCTTATCTACCCCTGCCCCTCCCCCAGTCCAGTGATAGGGGAGGTCTTCCTCCCCTTCCTTCTGATCCTAGTCTATCAGGTCTCATCAGGAGTGGCTGCATTGTCTTCCTCTGTGTCCTGGTAAGGCTGCTCCCTCCTCAAGGGGAAGTGTTCAGAGAGCAGGCCAATCACTTCATGTCAGAGACAGTCCCTGTTCCCATTACTATGGAACCCACTTGGACACTGAACTGCCATGGGCTACATCTGTGCAGAGGTTCTAGGTTATCTCCATGAATAGTCCTTCGTTGGAGTATCAGTCTCAGAAAAGACCCCTGTGCCCAGATTTTTCAACCACTCTGGAAATCAATCTATCGCTGTCTCAGACAATTAGGAATAGTGATTCCTCGAGATCCAGCTATACCACTCCTAGGTATATATCCAAAGATGCTCAAGTATACAACAAGGATATTTGCTCAACAATGTTTATAGCAGCTTTATTTGTAATAGCCAGAAGCTGGAAACAACCCAGATACCCCTCAGCTGAGGAATGGATACAGAAATTGTGGTACATTTACACGATGGAATATTACTCAGCAATAAAAAAAAACAAGGAAATCATGAAATTTGCAGGTAAATGGTAGGAAATGGAAAAGATCATCCTGAGTGAGGTATCCCAGAAGGAGAAAGACACACAGGGTATATACTCATTTATAAGTGGATATTAGACGTATAATATAGAATAAACATACTAAAATCTGTACACCTAAAGAAACTAATCAAGAAGGAGGACCCTGGCTAAGATGCTCAATCCCCATTCAGAAAGGCAAAGGGGATGGACATCAGAGAAGGAGAAAACAGGGAAGAGGACAGGAGCCTATGACAGAGGGCCTCGGAAAGACTCTAACCTGCAGGTATCAGAGCAGATGCTGAATCTTATGAAAGAAGTGGGAAATAATAAGACCTAGAGAGGACAGGAGTAACAGAACCTTTGATTCTTGATGATCTCCTATACCAAAGATATACTGAAATCTGTGTTCCCCGGGCATCACACACTTCCTGTGAGTGGGCAGCAGGGACAGAGGGAAGAGACATTCTGTACACCTCCTCTGCTCACATACATAGTCTTCACTTACAGAGCCCAGGTTCACATAGGAAGCTATGAAGAATTTCACCATGGCAACACGCTTGGTCTAGGTGCTTCTGGGCACAGGTTCCAATGTCATGTCATATGCCCACAGAGTAGGCTTCACTTGTGTGGAATGATCACAGCCAGTTGTTTCCAAGTCAGGGGAACTGACAATGTTGTGATGCGACTCCCAAACCCACTGAGACGTGGCTTTGACCCCGCATAATACAAGGCATTCGCTGTGCTTCGGCATTGGGATAACCCTAGTTTAAAAAGTTGGGGAATGGTTCCTTTTATAAACATGGTGGGGTGTGAATGTTCATGCAGAGCCACATGGCGGTGGGTGGGGGAGAGGCGGCCAGAAGTCACTCTGGATCAGTTGTTCCTCACAAGCCTGCATCACAGTACACAATAAATAAATGAATGAATAAATAAATAGGAGAATTGTACTCTAAAACAATACCTAAGAATATTGTGTAGTAAATACATAAATCGTGGTTTCTCAGTAGTATCAAGTACCAAGTACTGTGCGCAATTGCAGGGGCCTATGCTTTCCAGTGACTGGCAACATGCCAGCAGCAGCACCAAGAACACAGAGCAACAGGTCACACTGTGACATTACATTGTGGTTATCACTGGGCGGTAGGAAACGTCCAATCCCGTTCTAGTCACCACTGAACGTGTAGCCCATCGTGGATCAGAACACTGCTATGCTGCACAGATTTTACCTTATTTGGGGATGTGATTCTAGGAAGCAAAATGAAGGGATTGAAAGGGAGAGGTGTATTGCCAGGCTGGTTTAGGCGAATAGGGCTCAGTCTTCCTGAGCCATCATAATGCACCTCTCCCTCAGAACCCCAACCAAGTGACTTATCTTGACTCCCACCTTGGTTCAGAGGGGCCCCAGGGCTTGCTGTTTATCAGCCCCTCAGCATCTCCAGGTTTGCACATGCCTGGAGTGGTTCAGCAGGCTTTTCTAACTTATCCTACCTGTACAGTGGAGGAGCCTGAGGCAGAGGAGGCACACCGGTGAGCCTGGAGATGTGTGAGTCGGGATACACCTGTGTGTGGCTCATTTCCACGGCAACACCGGCCTAAGAGAAGTATCGGCTTCACTCTCCACAGCATCCAGCCCAGTGCATCCCAAACTAAGTGCATAGACCTGCTGCTGCAAACCTCTGCCCCACCCCCTCGCAGAGGCCCTGGTTCAGGGGGTCAGGAGCAGGAGCTGAAAACTGGTATTTCTTGTATGTTCTCTACACGGGTACAAAAGCCTTTGAGATATTATTTATGGTTTATACTTTAAATGTCCCCTAAAGGCTCTCATGCTAAAGGCTTGGTCCCAAGCCTGTAACACCACTGAGGGACAGTACAGACTTTAAAAGGTCAGGCCCAGTGGGAGAAAGTTAAGCCACAGGCCGTACCCTTCAAGGAGTTATTAGAACCTGGCTACTCTTCTTCCTCTTCCTCTTCTTCCCTTTTCTTTGTTTTTTTTTTCCCCTCTTCCTCCCTCTTGCCTCTCTTCCTTTCTCTGTTCTCCCTCGCTCCTTTCTCTCCTCTCCTCTGGCTTCCTAGCTGCCAGGGGGTAAACAGCCTTTCTCTGCTTCGTGCTTCCCCACTCTACCACCCTGACTCGCCACAGACCCAAAGCAACGGAGTCAAATGTCTACGGTTTGAAACCTCTGGGACTCTGAGCCAAAATAAACCTTTCTTACTTCCAATTTTATTTTCTAAGGCATGTTGTCATGGCAACAGAAATCTAATACCATATATTATCTGCCCTGTACAGATTAATAAGAATTTCTTCAAAATAAGAATATATGTGTTATAGATATAGTTATACATTATATAAGATTTTATATAATAATAATAATAGAATTGGCATATAGTCACCACTGAAAACCAACAAAGAACTGCTCATCTAATGGCAATCTACTGAGAAATCCCACAGCCCAAAATGAAGGAGCTGATGAGGAGATGCTGTATGTGCCTCAACTGGGTCTTAATTCACATCCATTCTCAGCTCTTCCCTGGACCATCTGTACTAGTCGACCATAGGTGCCATCAGGAAATCAAAAGGCAACAGAGCCAAAAGGGCACTCATTCCCCCAGCTTCATCCATCCTCCCCCAATCTACAGGTGTTGTGCTCCCATAAATCCCTCCTGTGGGAGGTTTTTCTAACCATAGCTCATTTCTTATCAGACTCTGACAATCTTGCCAGTCCTTCAGGCCTCAGGGTGGTGAAGGCTGCTCTGTTTCTGGCCTCAGGTACCTGAGCATCCCTGGTGGATTCCCCAGTGCTGACTAAAGCTCATCAGCATTGTTTTCAGTTCAGCCTTTTTGCTTTCATCCTGCTCCCATCCTGAGTGCTAGCAGGTGCCTGAGGGAAGAGAGAGAAAGAGAGAGAGAGAGAGAGAGAGAGAGACTAGAGCCAGGTGCTTAACTAGGCTGAAGCTTCTGGGGCTTTTAAAATGAAAAATAGCCCTGTCGACACTGAAGGTGATACCGAAATTTTAAGACTGACTTATGCGATTAGATGAAATATAAGATGAATAAACAGATAAGTAACACGTAAAAATAAATCTGGGGCCTCAAGATAGATGATCGTGGCAATTAAAATACGTCCAAAGACCAAGAAGAACACGATGGAGATGGATTTTTCTTCCAAACCATGAAGAATTTGCTATAGGCAAGGGAGAGGCCCCAAAGGTGCTAATTTGTGCTATATAAAACTTTCCCCATCTGCACAGGCTCTGGGAACATGGAACCCTGGCAGCAGAAAAGAAAGGACCGTGAAGCCATGGGCACGGAACCTTTCCGACACATCTTGGGAAACAGTAGATAAGATCAGCCCAGAAATTGAATAATCCAAGAACACACTGATAACATGGAGTGTTGCAATCAGTTTAAAGTTCACATCTTGCTTGATTTATGCATCCATAATAAAATCAATCATAGAGCTGGTGGTGGCTGAGTCACCTGACTCTATTCAACATCCCTCTCACCCCCAGCCTGGGCCCAGAGCTCTTCTTTCAGATGGTTTCTGGCATCTCTCCGTGTGGCCCAAGATGCATTCACGGTGCAGAAAGGCAGGGCCAATGCCTCACACCTTACCAAGACCTTCCAAGTGCGGCGCTTAAATTAGACAATGGGGCTTTCACGGGAAAGTGTTTGCTTGTTTTGGGTTTGTTTGTTTGTTTTAGCCTCACAGAATTTCTGGAGACCCTCCGTTCATTTTTTATTTGGTCACACTGTGACCTGTGGTGTATTTTTTTTTCCCCAGACTTCCAAGGTTCAGTCCAGAGCCCCTGCTATAAGGCTGACTCTTTAAGAAACCTAGAGCTTCACTGAGAATAATCCAATGTGTCTAGGGCTTTTGTTCTAGCTGATCATGTATGTAGGGCTTCTGTTCAAGGCTTTTGTTCATTGTACCAAAATGCTTCTCCAGTCATAACATAAGATGGGGTATGGGTCTTAATCCTATGACTTAGTCCATGTATCCCTGGGTCAGTTTTTCGTTACTATAATAAAACACCTCACACAACTGACTGGCAACAACAACAACAACAACAACAAAAACTTAGCTCACAGTTTGGGAGGTTCTAGGATACGGTGCCTTTAACGGCTAAGTTCTAGCAGGGACCTCGTGGTGGTTGGTGAATGGTGGGTGGCAATATCAGGGAGAGTGGGTCAAAGTGAGAAGTCACACCTCATGCCAGGAAGCAGAAACTAGAGCCCCACAATTCCTTTTAAGACTGCACCCCAATGGTCTAAGACATCCTACATGCCCTCACCTTTTTCTTTCTTTTTTTCTTTCTTCCCTCCTTCCTTCCCCCCCCCCCCATTCTTTCTCTTTAAGGAAGGCAAGGTTTACTTTGGTTTAAGAAGAGACACACTCAAGCGGGCATAGCAGTGCAGGCCTTTAGTCCCCTCACTTGGAAGGTGAGAGAAGATCTCTGAGTCTGAGGCCAACTCTACAGAGTGAGTTCCAGGCACCAAGACTATGTTAGAGAGACCCCGTCTCAAAGAGAAAACATAAAAACAGGGCAGATAGGGCAGGAACATGAGACACCCAGCACCTGACACCTGGCACCTGGCACACTGGGTTTCCATCTGGAAGCAGATAGCAACATCAGGAAGTGTTGCCAGACTATAAAGAATCAAGGCCCATCCCCCGGTGACCCATTTTCTATTGCTAGGTTCTTTTTACTAAAGGTTCTACAACCTTCCAGACTAACACCACCAACTAGGAACCAAGTATTTAAACACATAAGCCTATAAGGAACTTCACCTTTCACCACAAGGTGAAAGGTGTATTCATATGAACTTCATCTCTGCAAATGAAGATGCTGAGCCCAAGAGGGGCCAAGAGATTGGCCAGCACCTTAGAGGAAAATGCATCTAGCTAACCCATTTGTTCTTGCTTGCTTTTCTATTTATTATGATTAAAAAAACAACAACATTCTGACAAAAAGCAAGTTTAAGAGGAAAATGATTCATTTTGGCTTATGCTTCCAGGTAACAAGCCATCACTGAGGGATGTCAAGGCAGGAACTCAAGGCAGAAACCTGGGCACGTGAACTGAAACAGAGACCATTGAGGAATGCTGCTTACTGGTTGATGCTCAGTTAGCTTTCTTATACAGCCAAGGCCTACTGCCTAGGGTGGTGCTACCCACAGTGACTGGGGCCATCCTGTATCAATCATCACTCAGGATAATGGCCCAGAGACATTATATTACACAGTGTCCTGTTGCCAGGAAGAGACGCCATCACCACGGCAACATTTATCAAAGAAAGCATTTCCTTGGGGGCTTGTTTACAGTTACAGAGGTTTAGTCCATTATTGTCATGGCAGGACACATGGTGGCACACAGGCAAACACAGGGCTGTAGAGGTGGTTGAGAGCTCTACATCTGGATCGGCAGGCAGCATGAAGAGAGATAATGGGCCTGGCTTGAGCATACGAAATTGCAAAGTCCACACTCAGCGACACACTTTCTCCAACAAGGCCACACCTACTCCAACAAGGCCACACCTCCTAATCCCTGCCAAGTAGCACCACTCCCTAATGACCAAGCATTCAAATATATGAACCTATGGGGGCCACTCCTATTCAAGTCACCATGGACAAACCACCCACAGATTAAACTGATCAAGGCAAGTCTTCAGCTGAGATTACCTCCTCCCAGGTGACACTTCGTTATGTCAAGTTGACAATGAAGACTAAACAACACAACAATTCTTTGCAGGATCTCTTTGTTCCCTGCCCTGGAGCCAATGACATATCTAGAGAGATATTTCATTCTCATATCTGAGACTCAAAGCCAGGGACTCTAAACATCCTGCAGTGACATCTCTACCCTACACACTGTGTCGTCAGAGAATTAGCATCCACTGGCAACAGAACCAAAGTGACAAGCCAGATCTACCAGCTACTCTCTCTTTTAACCCTTTCCTCATTTGTTGTAGTAGCGTTCTATTTGGCAAGATGTCTTTGTTGGGTTAAGCCCTAAGTATTTCTTTCAGATTTACCCTTGACGTAGTAGGGTGGGAAACTCTTCCCACACCCACTTTTTTTTTCATCTCCCTTCCTCCCCCTGAGTTGCAATGAAGGGGTGATTAACTGCTTGGCAGACCTTTCAATCTAAGAGAACACAGTGGTAAGCTTAAATGTTCTGTGGTGAGCTGCCAACTGCAAGATTGATACACCCAGGGAGCTTTACTGAGCGATTTTTTGAATTACCATGTAAAGTTAAAGAAAGAAAACAAATCACTCAAGATTTTTCTGGCTTTTCCATTCTACAGGAGCTGGAGAAAAGTGTAAGGGCAGGGCTACAGTCTTCGATGCCATCTTAATAGATTTCTCTTGCTTTAACAAAACACAGAAGACTAAACTAGTAAGAGAAGCTTATTTAGCTTTGAATTGCTAGCCTCGTGAAGAAGATGCAACTGGTACCTGCCCATCAGCTGAAAAGGGCCCATCTTCAGAGACCAAGAAAGCATCTCGCTCAGATCTCAATTCCTCTTCATATAAAGTCATAAACACAGCTGAGGCGGCCCCACCCTCCCGACCTCATCTAACGCCAATCACCTCACAGTCCCTCCTCCCACACCTTCCTGATCATGATTTGGAGATTCGTTTTTAACATGGGACTGTTTGCAGTGTGCATTCAAATCACAGCCCAGAAGGGCTTGCCCACTTGGGGTGGTGTACCTAACAGCACCTATGATTTGAACCTTGGGTCTCAATTGGAATCAGGGAACCCAAACATCAGGTTATCACTTTTCTTTCTCCCCAAGGAGAGAAAGTCTTGTTTCTCTCCAGCGTCCTGGAAAAGGGAAACAAGTGGTTATGTTCCCAAATTGAAGTGGTGCTGGCAGATTAAATTTTTTTTAAAACCCTTGCCTTGTCCCCACAAAAAGAAGCCGAGGCAAGTGTGAAAACATCTAGAAAGCCAGGTGTGGTGACACACGGCTTTAATCCCAGTACTCAGGAAGGCAGAGGTAGGTGGATCACTGTGAATTTGAGGCCAACCTGGTCTACAAAGTCCAAGACAGCTAAGGCTACACAGAGAAACCCTGTCTCAGAAGAAAACAAACAAAAACATCTAGGAGACTAAGATCAAGAAAGGTTCCAAAAGTCAAGGTTGGAAATGGGATCGTTAGTGAAGTGCAGAAGAAATCTGACGACGCAGAACCTTGGGAGCATGTTCAACTTGAGATGTGGCCCAAGGCTGATAGGATTTTAAGTGCCTCATGAACAGAAGTGAACAGAAGCGACTTGAAGCATGTCTGTGTTCCCTCGGTAGGTACAAACACCTGAGTTGAGGTGCACCAGGATAAGCTGTTCCCATGATCCAAGGCCAATAGCCTCTCTGCCAGCGTTTCACCTGAGCAACCTTTGACCACGACACCACTAGCACTTCCGGCTCCCAGAGCTCACCTCAGAACTTAAATATGCAGCTTGCAGCAGGCTCTGGGGTTCCTCCGTTCCTCCTTTACTGTGACCTGAGTCCCCAGGATCCTGCCAGAACACTGCTCCTTGGTAGATCTGGGAAAGGGCCTGAGATCTCAAGAACCTGACAGGCTCCCGAGCAGTGCTGGCCCTACTGGTCCTCAGCCTTCTCCTTGAGCACCAAGGATGAAATGAGGAAACCCCACATGCCACCAGACCCCACCCCCACCCAGTGACAGTCTCTCCTGCCCCGTTTCCATCCCCTCTCCAGAATCATCTCCAGCTGCTGTGAACACTGAAACACAGAATCTGATCACTCCTCAACCCTGCCCTTGACTGTCGGGGTGAAGTTCAAGTTCCCAGTTGGCAATTCGAGTCTCCAGGGTGCTGGTCTAGGAGAACTCTACTTCTCCCCAGCCTGGACATTTGGTTATGAGCAACTTGTTGCCAGACAGCAACCCAAGACCTTTCACATGTTTGGCCCATCTTTCACACCCTGAATCATTCTCCTCTAACCCCAGCTGCTGTCTTTCTCTTCAGCCTGGGACCCTATACACACACACACACACACACTCCAGGTAGCACTTGCTTCAAATGCTCCTTACCCTCAGTTTTGCCTTCCGTATTTTGTGACCTCTTTCTGTGACTTATTTATGTTGAGCTTTAGTGAAAACCTGTGTTTATGGAGATAGGACTGCCCACACCTTCTGGCATCCGCTTATCCACTTGGGGTCTTGGAACTTTTCCTGCAGTAGACTACAGTAGACTACAGTAGACTATTGCATGCGGGCCATCGTGCCCTGGTACTTTAAGTAGTTTTCTATGTCCTCAGTTGAACACTGAGTCCTCTAGAATAGAAACTAGACCTTATTTAGGTAATCCCACTTATTTGCACAGTAGCTCATACATATTACCAAATAGAACATAATTTTAAGAAACTAAGGGTCACATCTATTCCCATCTGGTCATATCTTTTTTTTTTCCTGTCTAAGAACTCTAAGAACTTAAATGTATAGGATTCAATATTTTTTAATTTAAGAAAAAAACATTTGTATGCATATGAGTGTTTTGTCTCTATGTAGGTCTATGCAATGCATGCATGCAGTGCCCAAAGAAGCCATAGAGGACATCAAACCCCGCCTGGAATTGGAGTTTCGGGTGTTTGTGAGTGGCCTGGTGGGCGCTAGAAATCAAACCCAGGTCCTCTGAAAAGTAAGCAGCACTCTTAACCACTGAGCCATCTTACTGGCCCCTAGGGTTAAAGAATTAAAGTGGTTTCAAAATCATTATAAGAAGTAACATGATATAGAATGCTTGTCCTGTTGGACATTAGTCTAAGCACTTGAGTCGTCAGGTACTTATCAAGGCCCACCCGGTGACCTACTTCTGCCAGCCAGGGCTGACCTCCTAGATGTTCCACAGTCTCCTGAAATAGCACCATAAGGGTCATGTGGATTCCAAAAAAGTCTGTGGGAAATGTTTCAGACTGAAGCCATCCATCAGAGGAATCACAGCTTTCCTGTGTGTCTGTTTCCCGTGTCTGTCTTGGAGTACACCCGCGTTATAAATAGATAGCCGCCCTTACGGCTTCCCAGTCAACTCACACTGGAGTAACCGCTGCTGCTGCCCACAGGTTCCCTGATGCAGCACCAATATGCCAAGGGTCTCACCACGAGGAGTGATTCTGAGGGAGAGCAAGGCTTGGGGAGGAAGTGATGAGCACATGGTCAGGTTCAGAGCCACCTCCAGCCTCATGGACAAGCCCGTCCCCCGGCCAAGAACTGAAACATCACTTAACTGTGACGAGCTGGCCCACGGATTTCTCGAGGTGAATCCGGCCACAGCTGGAGCTTGATCTAGGTGTGGTACTTCTCTCGTTCATAGGGGAGCTCAATGGGAGCAGATGCATTAGCAGCGGGTGCCACAATCCCTGCATCTCAAGAGCATAACTGCTCTCTGCTAAACAAAGCAAGAACTTTCAGGGGAACCCTTTAAAGGGTCCTTTGTCTTCGGCTAAGACTTTATGATGCTTGCTGAGCACACCCAGAGGCATCTGTCCACGGTTCTAGCTCCTTAAGCATGTGTTCAAAAACGTGCCTCTCACTCTTCCTTCTTAAATGATGAACTTACACTGAGCAGGCTCAGGAAGGTACCCAGCCCTAATGTCCTTTCCCAAATAAAATCACCATCCTCATCTGTGGAGGGCTCACATTGGCGGTAATGTCCAAGCTCTCCATACCTGCTTCAGGTAATAAATCTTTCCCCACCTCTTTATGACTTGGCTATGCTCATTTGGCTTCGTGCTCACCCAGTTCTGGTTACTCAGTTACATAACCTGCAACAGACTATTTTTCCAAGGTCTCCTCTCCTCCTTCCTTCTCTGGTGAGCCCAACCTTTCCGACTCCTTCAACCGCACAGAACTGTCTGTGCCAATAAGACCAGACATTCACATGCCCTTGCTTTGCTGCTGGCATTTTCCCTGCATAAAATGTCTTTGTCTTCCCTTCCCTACATCATCCACCTGGTCACTCTCTGCCCATCTTATATTCATTCATTGACCCTAGGCAGAAACGTGTCACATGGATCTCTCCTCCCATGGCACCTTCTGCACACTACCCCCACAACGCTGTTCTGTGCTACTGTACTCTCTTCTTGGGGAGCCTGGCTACTGGGCAGCAAATTTTGCTTCCTATTCATTTATATGGACCTACCACCTGGCATACCATAGGCGCATAGATTAGTCCGTTTTCTATTGCAGACTCCATAACTGACTGTAAGGTTTACTTAGCTGAGATGTCCACATGTACATGTCAGTATCTGTTCAGCATCTTCTGGGGGTCATTTTGTTGCATCATAATATGGTTGAAGGAATCAGGCGGTCAAAGCCGAGTGTGCTATCTCAAGTCTGTCTTCTCTACTTACAAGCCACCATGGAATGGGTGTGTGGCGTGTGCCTTAGGAGACAGAGACAAAGGATCCTATCAGTTTGAGGCCATCCTGTTGTACACTGTTAGTTCAAGGACAGTCAGGGCTACACGGGTCTACAAAACAAAAAGCTGTCACAACCTTATTTAATCCCAATCATCTCCCCAAGGCTCCACCTCTAAATACAGATATCATTATTGTAGGGGCGGGAAATAAGTTTTCAGCAACTGGACATTTGGAGCACATGCCTGAACCACAACAGATCCTGATCGGCGCTTCTTCAACCGACTATTTTTAAATTCATGGGGACTGTGACTTATACTCTTACATGGCTGATTCACCCCAAAGACACCGGCCTCTTTAAGGCTCTCTCAGCTGCCATCCCCAGGACTAGACACCCACGACAACACAGGCGCATACTCAACATGCATGCTCAAAAGAGCGCTCTCAGCTGCTCACACACTGACAATGCACAAGAGGATGTCGCCACATCCCTGGAACTGCACTTGGCCAGGTTTCCAGGTGGCTGTGTCGGTGTGGCCAAGCACCCCTTATGAGGGCTGTGACTCCCCTCACTGTCACTCATGTGATGACCAACCAGGGCCAGCTGTCCCCTGCAGCAGATGGCATTTCCTCCACATTATAGCCTGGACACAGACTAGCACACACCTATCTTCCCCAGGTTTCCCCCTAAATCATGGAGATTGTGTGTATTCATTACTCTTTTTTTTTCCTAACTTTTCTTTTTCTAAAAGTGCACGGGTGTTTTGCCTGCATGTATGTCTGTGTGCCACATATGTGTAGTGCCAAAGGAGGACAGAGGGAATGTCAGATCCTATGGAACTGGAGTTATAGATAATTGTGAGCCAACATGTCTGTCCTGGGAATGGAGCCCCAGCTTCTCTGCAAGAGCAGCAAGTGCGTCTGACCGGTGAGCTGTCTCTCCAGCTGCATATTCACTGCCCTTCATCCAAATGCCATCTTTTAACTTTCCAGTGCCACTGTGACCCCTGCTAGGTAACGAGGAAACAAGGTCAGAACCTGTAAAGTAGCCTGGAGACAGTGAGAGACATGGTTTCTATAGACATGTGGAGATGCTTCTGGAATGTGAGTTTAGGGAGAGGAGGGAAAGGCCTGAGTCACCCACAAAACTGCTACACTGAAATCCCAAATCTTGTGGGAAGTGTAACCTTTGACAAGCAATTATGTCATGAGGGTGGAGTCTTTGTGAATGGATCACTGTCCTTATGAAAGAGTGCCTCTTCGCCCATGGGTGTGAGGACAGCGAGGAGGTGTGATCCCTGAACCAGAAAGTGGCCCCTACACACAGCTTAACTGCCAGGGCCTTGATCTTGAACCTCTCAGACCAATAATTATCTGTTACAAAAAGTTAGACAACCTCGGCCTACAAAATTGCTCAGTGGGATGCTATCATCAAAGCCAGGTGACCTGAGTTCAAGCCTCAGGCCCTGAAAGTTGGAAGGAGATAACTGACTCCTGCAAGTTGTCCTTTGACCTCCACGCGTGTGTATACATGCATATACACACACAGTATATGAATAAAATATTTTAAGCCATTTTTGCTATACAACCCAACTGGACTGAGACAAGAGGGAAAGGCCAAGAGAGATGAGCATGACTGATCCGCTGTTAAAAAGATTTGAAGAACACCTGCATTGAGGTACATGCATTTGAGGGCCTGTGGCCCAGAAACAAGATTACAGCAATTCTTTCAGTAAGTACTGAAGTTCGGCATGTCATGCGCTGATACAGGCATAGAGGTTAAGACAGCTACTCAGAGCAGTGGTCTTCTGCATCCACTGGAGTATTCGATAAAAACTAGCCCAACACCCAAAGCTCTCTTGCATTCTTTACCACTTGAAATAAAAGCACCACGAGGGAGTGTCTGTTCATTAAATACAACTCATCTTTTCAATGTCTTCCTCTCTTGCCCAGTAATCATTCACACATAGCAATTTCTCCACATCTGTGCCCTGCACCCACAAATTCAAATACCCAACACCCTGCCCCTAGGTCAACCTTCCTTTTAATGTAGAGAATTAAATTTACAGATAAGTGAATCCCCAAGTCAGGAAGGAAGCCATTAGAAATCAGGACCCCACACAGGGAACCCACCAGTTACTATGCTCTAAGAGAGAGGAAGGGGAAAAAAGGAAGGAGAGAGAGAGAGAGGGAGAGAGGAAGAAAGAGAAAGAGAGCTTAACAGACATCATGCAATGAGCCCCTCTTGAGAAAGATGAATCCAGATGGTGTTTATCAAGCATGTTGGTGAGGAGGAGTTCTGCTGTTTATTGCAAGGAGACAAAAGATCCTTTATCACTGTTTATTGGCCACTCCTGACACATCAGCGACCAATGTGTACCTCATCATTTTGTTGGATGGATATTAATGTAAAAACAAAACTCATCAAAGGCTAAGAGCTGCCTCGGCCTAAAGCTTCCAAAGCTGACTTAAAATGGATAATAGGTTTTTCCAGGCATTTCCATCCATCATAAATGAGCGAGTAGGACAGCTGATGTTCACCCCGTGATTTAAGATTTGTAGGAAATAAAAAGACGATTACTGCCCATCTTCCTTCTGCCATCAAGGAATGTGTGTTTGGTGGCTGGGGGTGGAGCTCACTGATGGACCACGTACCTAGCAACCCTAGAACTGAAAATATGTATTCTTTTTTTTTCTACCTTGCCATACCAGTAAAAATGGCTGGCATTTATTGGAAGAGTCCTTCGTACCATACACAGTGCTAGCCTCTTTTCATGGAATGCCTCAGGCAGGGTCCACCAATGTTGGAAGATCTGTTGTCATCCTCATTTGGTGATGAGCAGTTAGGATACAGTGGCTTATCCACCTCATGTCTGTCTCATAGCTGCCCCAGGAGCCCCATTACCAGCCTGGCTAGATGATCCCACCTTCTGGGTGTTCACGTTCCCAGGCTCCATGCTGTCCGGCACCTCAGGAGAAGAAACAAGGATCTCTGTTCTTTCTAGAGACATTCAACAGCAATTCATAGTGAAATCACCCATGTGTCAATCTCCACCACGTGAACCCACCGCCAGCCTCTTAACATGACATGAAAGAACATGACTGTTTCCAGCCATGCACCTGGGGACAATAGTTTGGCTTGATCCACGAGCTTTCTCAACAGTCACAACTAGAAAACTGAGCTCAGAATCCAAGTTCTGCGGGCAGTGGTGGCGCTCGGGACACTAACGTCCCAGCTTTGGTCCCAGGTGGATTTCTGTGAGTACAAGGCCAGCCTGATCTACAGAGAGAGTTCCAGGACAGCCAGAGCTGCACAGGGAAACCCTGTATCAAACAACTAAAAAGAAAAAACAAACAAAATGCAAGTTCTAGACCAGTCATGGTAGGGCACACATTTGATCCCAACACTAAGGAGGCAGAGTCAGGGAGATCTCTGTGAGTTTGAGGCCAGCCTGGTCTACATAGTAAGTTTTAGTCCAGAAGGAGGAAGAGGAAGAGGAGGAGAGGATCCATGCCTCTTGTGATCTAACTTCACTTTAAAGGTTCATAATCTTCAACTTCCTGAATAAGTTAAATTTTAAAAGAAGAATTTTGCTTTTCTTATTAAACATATTCAAAATTTTTCTAAAGATTCTATTTAGTTTCCTTTATATATATACATATATATATATATATATTTTTTTTTTTTCTGATTTTCTCCCTGTAGCTCTGGCTGTTTTGGAACTCAAGTCATACACCACTATACATGCTTGACTCTGGATCTTCCAATTGCTTGGTATTGATATTTAATGGGATGTGCACGGACAATCAGTTCCTGTCCATGGCAGATACACATTTACTCTGGAATTTAAAAAACAGAAGGGGGTGATGGGTTAAGAAACTGAAAACTTTTCGAAACATTAATGTTGAACTAAGTCGAGGGTGGTTCCTTTGCTCTTATTTATTTTAAAATAGAATTTCAGGGCTGGAGAGATGGCTCAGCAGTTAAGAGCACTGGATGCTCTTCCAGAGGACCCAGGTTTGACTCCCAGCACCCTGACGGCACCCCTGGCCTCAGTGGTCACTGCATGAACGTGGTGCACACACACGCACACACACACACAACCAAAGCATCCAGACACATAAAATAAAAATAAATAAATCCTTCAAAAGATAAACAGAATTACAGAAGTAGTTTAAATAGTCAAGGCACATGCGAACATGTTGCTATTTTCCCCTCCAGATGTATTTAATTTCATACTCTGCAGCCATGCATTGCATTTCCAAACCTGATGAAGAAAAATTGAACTTATTTTTGTACAATTTATTAGGAAGGGTTTGCTTTCATTTTTCTTTTCTTTCTCTGCCCAGCAACACCTAATGTCTAGGCATCTGGGCAGCAGATATTCTTTCTCAATACAGTTGAATTAAGAATATGCATGTGTGTCTTTAAGTTTCTCAAAATCTTTTTATAGGATTGGAAATGTGAGCACATGCCTACAGTGCACAAGGCCCTGGTTTGAACTCTAAAACCCGGGGCTTTTATGTCCACGGTCTGGTTTCATTCTTACCAGTAGTTCAGTGAGGTAAGGATGTTCTCAGAGACGCAGGAAATGAAGAGCTGTGGTGGGGCCACCAGAAATCAGCAGGCTTTCCCTCTAAAGCAGCCGAGGGCGATTCTGCAGGCTGTGTGGACTGTTGCAACCACTCAGCAACTCCATTCACTGGAGAGACAGCTGAAGACAATAAGTGAGTGAATGTACACAATGGTATTCCAATAAAACTTTATTTGTGGACACTGAAATTCAAAGTCAGATCATTTTCAAGAATCACAAAGTAAGACTTTGTTCTTGATTTTTTTTTTAAACCATTGAGAAATGTGAAAGTTACACCTAGCTTTGACAGGATTGGCCAGTCTGGACAGCAGCTTGCCAGCCCTCTGTCTTGAGCACGGAGTCTTGAATTAGGAAGGCAGGTTAAAGGGCCCTGACTTAATTGCCTCCGCTTTCATGGATGGAATCTGATGCCTGCAGAACTTAGGACATTTTGCTGTGGTCTGGATGGGACAAACACCCTGATAGTTCAGTGCACTTTGCACCAAAAGGCTTTGCTTAAAATAAAAGCAAACGAGATGCCAATTAAAGAGATAACTGTAAAAGCTGCTCGGCAGTCTGCCCGAGGTGAGAACAGCCCATGCTGCTGCTTGAGGCAGCCGCCACTTCTGCAAGCTGCTCTTGGCTCACTTTCAGAACACTTGAGAAACGGTAACTGGTTCCGCAGAACTTGTTCCAAGCAATGGCCGGGGTGACTTTTGCTCTGTTACTTCCTGGCATGAGTACAGTTTAACTCCTCCTCTGCCTGAGCTGTGAAATCCACAAAGTAAGGAACTCAATCTTTGCCACTTGAATATACACAGTTTCGCTTTTTTTTTTTTTTTTGACAAGAAAGTATTTTGTTAAGTATCCTGGCTTTCTCCAGCATTTTGTAACTGAATTAAGTTTCTTTCCCAGACTCATTCAGTTGAGTTTTATTTCCCTCCATAAAAAGTTTATTTCTTCATCTTCAAGCCATCATACCCTTCTTCTAGCAGCTTGACCCATCCAAAATTAGACCACACCCAGTAAGCCAGCTTGAAGCCAAACCCAGCAAGTAGTTTTGAGGCATCATTACCAGGAAGATAGTAGCTCTCTCCCTCTTTCTAGGTGCGTGAGCTCCGTGTTCTCCTAGCCACCTTCTAGTTTGCTTTCTGTTATTTGCACAGGGCTAAAGCTTCACGAGGCAGAAGTGATACAGCAGCTGCCCCAGAAGCCACAGCTGAAAGCAGAAATGTAGTCTATCCCCACCTGAGACGTGCTGTGTCCCAGTGTGTGTGTGTCCATCCATGTGTCGATGAACCTGCAGACATGTGGAGAAATGGGAGGGAAAGTCAATTTCTCCTATAAAGGGGAACAGAATAAGCCAGACAGAAGAGACAGAAAGCCAGCTGAGCCCAGTGGTCCGTCTTACCACGTGGGCAGAGGCTAGAACATTCTGCATGCCATTTCTTCTTCCCTGGACTGCCTCCTCCATCAACATTCTCCAGCTCCTTTCAGGGGCCGTCTCTGTCACTATGGCCTGCCTGTCCTTAGTCAGCAGCCTAAGGGGTTGGAGGCCCAGACAGTCTACAGCCCCCGTCCTGTCCCAGCATCCTCCTTGTGCTCTTGCTGCTCCACCCCCACAGCTTCTTAGCAGAATGTGTCACCTGGCTAGGAGTTGAGCTAGCCTTCTGGAGCACCTTCTGACCTCCCCTTCTGGCCTGGAAGCCTTGGGGCCAGGGAACATGTGTCCTTGTGTGGGGAATAGTGCAATAACAAACTCAAAAGACTAGTGAAAATGAAGCAGTTTTACTATACCATTCTGCAGACAGGCACACCACCATGGGGTGGGGGTGGGGGTAAGAGGGTCAGCATGCTGATTGGCACAAGACTGTGATTTTTAAAGACCCCCCCCAACACACACACACCTGCCCATCATAGAAATTTTCCAACCTCTGTTTCTAGGTCAGGGCTTGCCCCTGCTGCAAATGTGCCATCTCACTGGTTTATGACACACAGCCTTATCTAGTGAATAATTTAGGACTCCGGACTGGCTGTGATCATGGGCTCAGTCACCAGCAAACAACCTGTAACTTTCCAACTCTCAGAGTCTAGGACAAGTAAACACCAGACACGAGCTAGGGGAGGGAGGGGCCCACGGCCTCCTGGGTACCCCTAATGTTAACGAACTCTGAACACACCCCATACTGAAAGTGGACCCTGATAATCTATTTCTCACACTCAGCCCATCACTGGATGCCAGGCCCCAGCAAAAATGCCTGGCACACAGCAGCAGAAATTCTAAATGTTGTCATGAGGATGAGCATGGCTCCAGACACTAAGCTTGGCTTCACACTCCTTAGAAGATTTGGTATTGGCCCCTCAAAGGTCTGCTGCGCTGATGGGATGTTGTGTTGAGCATATTCTATTTTTGTCTCCAGTGAGGAAGAAGCATCAAGAGCTGTGGGATGGAGGGGGGAGGGGAGGGTGTTGCCTGGCAGTAGTGGCTCACGCCTTTAATCCCAGGACTCAGAGGCAGAGGTAGGCAAATCTCTGTGAATTCCAGGCCAGCCTGGTCTACCAAGGGAGTACAGGACAGCCAGGGCTACATAGAGGAACTGTCTCAAAAAAAAAGGGGAGTCCAAACCTCCTGGGGAAGGAATAGGACAATGAGCACCTGGGTTGTTTACCTAGTTGTCTGTGTTCAAGACAGTGGAAGCATCAGCTGGCAAGAGGGTATGGTTTTCCCCCAGAGCCTAAGACCTCTCTGGGATGGGTCAATAAAGACTACTGCAAGGATTTCTGGGTTCATCAGCATGACTTCTGGGGACTTTCAAAAGCACCCACAAAACTGAAATAAGAAGCAAACTGCAAAAGCCAAGAGCTGGCCACAAGGCACTCTGTCTTCTTCAGGTTCTTTACCCCTGAAATGGGCAACGTTTCAACCATTCCCCCAACCTAATCTCCTAACTTGAGATACAGGGTCTGGTACATTTGGTGTTGCTACTTAATATGGGCATTTCCTTCCACTGCTACTTTTGACATTTACTGAGCACATATTATGTGACAAAGAACGATCAAATATTCTAAATGGCTCAGTCTGGTTGCAATAAGTGGCATAAGGCAGAAAAAAAAATTTTTGCTTTGTTTGGAGGTTGGGAAGTCACCACATTATGGGATTTTAATTGGACCTTGAACACTGAATGGGAGCAGTGAGGAAGGTTGGAAGGAGGGAGGAGTCTGGGCGGAGGGACCTTAGTGACCTTCCAGACTGGACCTCCGTCTGGATACTAACCCTTTGGAACCTTCACAGTGGTACCCACATTTGCTTACAAGGAACTGGCTGGCGGAGCACATGCTGTGATGAGAACTCACTCACAGTGTACTGGAAAGAGAACCCAAAGTGCAAAGACACCACAGCTGCTCAAGAAAGAAAAGACCGTTCACGGCCGGCAGGCATGCGACATTTGCAAGTCGGAGGTCTGTGCACAGCTGGCACCCAGAGCATGCCTGCCGCCTGAAAGAAGAAAATGAGTGAAACCAAGAAAGTTCTGAAGACTTATCAAATACACACAGACCATGGTTACTAAGGCAATAAAATTTTATTCTCCGCATTTAGCACTGAGAATAAAAAAAAAGAACCAGTTCTGTATCATTGTGGCATGTGAGTGCTGAATGAAAAAGAATAAGGCAGAGGTCATTTGCAGGGCTTTTACCCAAAAGCCACACTCTGGAGAAGGATCACAATGTAACTGAAGCTTAGTAAGACCTTAGAATGACTATGAATTATTAATATGATTGGATTGTTAGGGTTAACCAAATGCTCACTAGGGTGTTTTGAAAGCAAAACAGTCTCTTGGGCTAGAAGGATGGCCTAGCAGCTGGCTAAGAACACTCACTGTACAGGTCTAAGGACTGGAGTTTGAGTCCTGACATCTACATGAAAAGCTAGACATGGTTCCTAGCACACCAGTAACCCAGCACTGATGAGGGAAGACAGAAAGATTGTTGTAGCCTGAAGGCTGCCAGCCTATCCAGACGTTGTAAGCTCCAGTGAGAGACCTTGCCTCAAAGAAATAAGGCAGAGAGGGATACAGAAGGACTTCCACGCCCTCCTCTGGCCTCTACACCTATACAAGACATACATAAGGCATAAACCAGATATAGACACTGATAAAAGTAATTTGATTAAACATTGCAAACTATGGTAGGAATGAATAACTTGGCTCTGAGGATGCATGGACTTAATTTTGTGCCGGCTCTTTTGATTTTTGTGTGTGTGTGTGTGTGTGTTTGTTTGGTTGGTTTGGTTTGGATTTAGTTATTTTACTCTTATGTCAAGATAATAATAAAATGAATAAAAATAACAAAAAATACCCACAAGACCTACTCTATTGTCAGGAACATTTTCTAGATTTATCACTTCACTGATCAATTTTTTGAGGAGGAAATATTGGTAGTAGAAACTTCAGTCTTAAAAGGGGGATCTGAGCAATTGAGACATCGACAAGAAGGACCCTGCTCCTGAGGCTTAGGGAACCTTATGGAGAGTGGAAAGATTGTAAGAGCCAGAGGACCAGGATGGCCGCTATGAGAGAGTGTCTTCTGGACATGGCAGGGATGCTATTCCTTTAAACTCTCAAAACTATGGCTGCCTGCACAGGACCACACCAGCTGACATACCAACAATAGACAGAGAAAACCTACTAGCAGTGAATATCTGCTGAGGGAGGAAGACTCCATTTTCTCCATAGATAAGTCCCAAAAGATTTTAACCCTGAGTGGTCAGCCCTAAACACAGGTACATATGGGCAACAACTCATTGGACTCAGTAGGTCATATATATGAGAGTGTGTATTTATCTGTGTATAACAATAATAATCACAAAGGAGGTCATTAATTCAAGAGTGCTTCTTATGCCAGCATGAGGACATCAATGTCTAACACATACATGCTTTAAAAAAAGTCAGGTGATCCTGCCACTTGTGAGGCGGAGGCAGGCAGATCTCTGTGAGTTCAAGACCAGCCTGGTCTACATAATGAGTTCCAGAACAGACAGGGCTATGTAGAGAGACCTTGTCTCAACAAAACAAAACAAACAAACAACAACAACAAAAAGGCAGGCGTGGCAACGTGCAACCTATAACCCCAGTCCTGAGCAGAAGGAAGAGACAGGAGGGCCACTGCACCTTGCTGGCTTCCTGCTTAGTTGAAACCTACAACCACCAAGATCAATGAGAGACCCTGTCTACAAAGAATAACGTGGAGAGTGGTAGAGAAAAGCACTTTACATAACCACAAGGCTGCTACATGTACGTGATTACAAGCCTGTACACATACATGTACATACCACACACATGCACACAAGACATGGGAACACAAATGCATACACCACACATGCACACATGAGAAGTTTCTATCATACACCTTACTGTTTCTACAACAAATATTTCCCCTCCCCCCCAACTGCCCCCACCTCTTCACAAATACCCCACAGTCATGGAGTACTCAAGATAATGACATATAGTTAGGCCACGGTTTAGTCATACAATTAGAAACGGAATCTTACAGGAACAACTAATGTGTACATTTTTGATAACTTTTAAAGCTTTGACAAATAGCTTTTTATCAAAGTATGACTATTTTTCCCACTTCTCATATTCCTAACAGGCTGCCTCAGCGATTCTACTGGAGTTAGTGCTACCCTTTCTTAACCTTCCTGGAGCCTTATATAGCATGGATGCTCAAATCAAAATGGCGTAGCATTCCAGTGATTTTCCATTTCTTTGAGTCTGTGCGAGTTGAAACTTTTTTCTAACCATATATAATTCTCCTGTGACTACTTTGATCATGTCCTTTGTTCAGATTGCTTATTTACATTTTAGGTTTTATTTTGTTGTCAGTTTTCTGGGATTACAAACCTTCATCACCATGCCTTGCTCATTTTTTTTTTTCTGTGATTAGCAGTCATCTCAACAGCATATTTGAAACAATCATGATTCCTTCACCTTACGAGTGTTTGCTGGCCGCCATGATGCTGCTGCCTTGCATGGCTCCAAGGACCCGACCTGACTGGGGAGGGGTGGGGGTAAAGAAAATCCAGATACAGGAACAGACAGAAAAGCTGGGATCAGGTGGACTGGGCTCTCTGATAGAGAAGCCACTGCAGCTCAGAAGCTGTCTCTGTTTATTATACACAGTAGAGCAGAAAGGTGAGATTGCTGAATACAGATAAACAGGAGATGGGTTATCACAGACATCTGTATAAAGAGACGGGGTTATCATATTCATCTGAATAGGGAGACAGGGTTAACATATATATCTGTATAAGGAGACGGGGTTATCATATACATCTGAACAAGGAGGCAGGGTTATCATACATACCTGAACAAGGACGTGGGGTTAGCTAATCTGCGTAGAAGCAGTCTCTGTAGGAGAGCAGTCTGCAGGTTACATGTGTATGTGCACGTGTACATGCGTGCATGCGTGTGTGTAGGGGATAGGGCATGGTGAATAATTTTGTGCAAACTGTCAACATTCACACTTGGACCAGAGTAGTGCATTGCCATCCCTTTGAGCCTCATGGTGAGGATCAGGCTCTGCCAATTTCCCATGGATCTGAGACTTTGGCACTGATATGGCCATGGTCATGTCAAGCAACCTGCATTTGCTCAGGGCTTCATTTGTTCCGGGCTTTCTCCAATCCCCATGTCATGATGCATTAGATGCAATGATCTGAGCACTGCGAGATTCAGGAGAAATGACCCTTCTTTTCATGGAGGTCACACCCCAGTAGTGTTTCACAGATCTGATGTTGTCACAGTATCAGAACAGTTGTGTAACTTTAAGAGCCCTATCACATGATAGTCCCATGCAGCAATCTCTGAGCTTAGGGTTCAGCTATATCCCAGGCACAACAGTGGGTCAGCCTATGCTCACCCCTAACATAAACATACACACATACACACCATTCATCTATATACACACACCATTCCTTTTATTAGCCTTCCTTAACCAGGAACCAGCTTAGCCCACCACCCTGTCCTGGTTGGGTTTTATGTCAACTTGAAGTAAGCTAGAGTCATTTAAGAAAAAGGAACCACAATTGAAAAAGAAAAAAAAAAGCCTCTTTAAAACTTGCCCTTAGGCAGGTCTATAGAGAATTATCTTGATAATGATTGATGTGGGAAGGCCCAACCCACTGTGAGTGGGGCTACCTTTAGACAGATGGTTCAGGAGTATATTAGTCGGTAGGCTGAGCAAGCCAGCACCCAGCATTCATCCCCAGCCTCTGCTTCAGTTCCTGCTCCAGTTCCTGCCTCTGGTTTCTGCCTTGGCTTCCCTCAGTGGATCGTAACTCAGGATGTATAAGCTAAATAAACCCATTTCTTCTCAAGTTGCTTTTGGGTGTGGTTTTATCGCAGCAATAGAAACTCTAAGACACACCTTCTCAAACCCCGTAAGGTCAGTTCCTAACCTTCAACTACACTTCTCAAAGACTTTGTCTAAAGTTCCCACAGGCCTGCCCTTTACTGAAGCAACCCCCCTCAAACAAGCTCAGCTCTCAAAAGTCTAACAAGGAATTAGAACAAGGAAGAATTGGTTCTTTAATATTTTGGCATAAGCAAAAAAGCAAAGCAGAAACTGGTTGTCTTCCAAGGCAGCCAGGAAGCAGATCCTGACCAAAATACGCCATCAGAGCCCAGCCACATTGAGCTCCTCAAAGAATATCAAACCTTCTTGTGCATGGTGGGTAAGCTCTGAGCTCCTTGGAAAAGTGCTCCTTTGATATAAGACCTGATACTCTTCTTGTCCCAGAATCCCTGAGCTCACCTCAGACACAGCGACCTGTGTCTGTATGTGTGCCTGCATATGTTGGGGGGGGGGTTGTTCATGGATGTGGACATGTGTGCTTGCGTGCATGTGGTCTGACATGCTTCTGTTTTCTCTTCACCCATGCTTTGTGACATTAGCCATCTGTGTTTTATAAGGCACAGGTTGTTCCATCTCATCCCTGCTGCCTGTACCCATCATCCCTCTGGTGCTACCTCTTCCTTGTTCTCTGTACTGTGAGCCCACTTTCCATGATGCAGACCCCTTGCCCCCCCCCCGCCCTCAGTCCCCACAATCCTCCTTCAGTGTTTTCTCCCTCCCACCAACCAGTGGCAATTGCGGGTATAACTGGCCTTTTCTTTGAAGAGAACACTGCTTGGGAGCCATAAGCCACCTGGCCCTCTCCACTGCCATCTGAATGACACTTACCAAAGTGCCTTACATCACTCCCTGCTTGGCTGCAGGGAGAATCCACCCAATTCTAACCAGGCCCTACCACATCTAATAACTGCCTTTCCAGTGGCTGTCTCCCCCACAGAAGCATCTGCCCTCAAAAAACCCCAAACTTCTGACCTTGCCTGTCCCCTAAGTTCCTCAGCTATTTCACACATCAGTTGGTTGGCCCTTTAGTGCACTGCTGGCTGTACTACCAATGCCATGTCCTGACCTCTGCAGACCCCTGTGTCCCTGGAGCCAAAGTCAATATGGATGGATCCCATCAATGTCATAACTGACGCCAGCAATCAATGTTCATACAGAGCTTTCATACTACAAATGTCACCGTTTCCTCCACTGACCACGTTAACTCCCACCCTCCTCATTCTCAGAGAACCTACCCTGGAGATGAGCCAGGGTTGCGAATCTCACCCTCTGGCCACACTTGCTGGCTCCCGGTGATTAGGACCATGTGGGCACCCGTCTTAAGACTTCCTGAAGTACTGCCGGCAAGATTAGTCAGCAGGGAAAGGAGCTTGCCGCCATGTCTGAAGACCCAACAGGACCCCCACAAGTTGTCCTCTGACCTCTACATTTGTCTTGTAGCATACCACCTAAACACACACACACTTTTTAAAGAATACCTGAAAGAGCCCATCTTGATGGCAAGTACTGAAGCCTCGCTAAAGAGTATTAGGGGCCTCACTGGAGATATTGAGGGCCTTTCTGGAGACTATTAAAGGCCTTCCTGGGAACATTGGGAGAACACTGGGTAGCTTTCTGGGGAGTATCCTAACACTGTGTTGATGTGGACCATGGCAACCCCAATCCAAGTGATAGCAGAGAGGCCCTGGAAAGAAGCAGCCTGCCAAGAAAAAGAAATGAGGCTGACACACCCAAGAGGTGAGAGAGCCGGGTCAGAGAGTGAGGAGCTCCCGGAGAGGCCTCCAGTTCCCATGATGTCAGCCCCGCCTTCCTTCCGTGTTTCCTGGGAGCCCCCGACGCCATCACCAGATCCCACCTCTACCCAGGCTAAGGAGCTTTTTTATTTCTTGCCACCAACCCAGTCTTGACTGAGATACCTTTCAACACAGCCAATGCATTGTCCCCACCGCCCACTTCCCATTCCTTTCGTCCGCCGAAATCTGTTTGCCCGTGACTATTGATACAGTCACAGGGCACACAGAGCCCCGTTCTTCCCTTGAACAAATGCTGCCTGGCATCGTCCCAAAGACAACAAGCGGCAGCTCATGACTTAATCACACAACAGGTGAGCCGAGCCGTGCCAACACTTACACCAACTTGTCTCGGACCCACTGGAATTCCTTGCCTGCTGGAGTTCCCCAGCAACAATCCTGACCTTGTAGATTAATTTGTGGCACAACCAGAAGCGTGTAGCACCTGTGGTCCCCAGCAGCAGGAGGCATTCCAGCTCTAAGGGCGGAGCCTTGGGTAGGCGGAAGCAGGGGCACTCTTCCTCACAAATCACTTAGACCTTCTGCAATGAGATTAATGGTTCCCAGAGCAACCGATAAACCCAGGAGCCCCAGGAACTGGAGGATTCTGTCTCCTCTGGACAAGGTTTATCCACCCTCTAAAACTCCTTCCTGCCACAAACTGGCCTGTCTTGTCTCCCTTTTGCTCTGGTTGAAAGGGAACTTCTTCCAAGTTTTAGTACGGCTTTCCTCATGAACAAACCATCTGCGGGTCTAAACTACTGTGTTTGCTGTACTGGGAGATAGGAAGGTCTAACCATCAACTGTGTACTGCTGCTGTTTGGGGGTGTGAATGATTATTTCACTCCATTTTGTTCCCTCTCTCTTTCTCTTTCCCTCCGCTCTGCTCCCATTCCCCCTTTTCCTCCTCTCTCCCTCCCTCCATCCCCCCTTCAACTCATTTCCAGCCCCCACCTCCTCACCTTCAACTGAAGTACTTGATAGCACACAGCTCATGAGTCCTTTTGGGAAGACTTCCAAGTAGGATGGGCACGCTCCGCTGAGCACTCAGTTCTAACAAAGGGCAAGTGCTTTTTCCCTTTGGACAAGGCCCACAGTTTTGACAGGCTTCGCCATGCGCTGTCCATCCTTCCTTGAAGTTTGCTCTTTCAAGAGCCACTGTTTGCAACGGAGACTGGCACTCCACAGTAGAAAGACCAAAAGCATGTTCTTTTTGTTCACTTCATTTTTTTCTATATTTTAATTTTTCACTTTTAGCTGACTTGTTAAAACATAAGAACTGTGCATAATTATAGGGCACCATATGGTACTTGATACATACATACAGTTTGTAATGTTACAAATAAGCATATATAACTTCTGAAATATTCTCTCTCTCTCTCTCTCTGGGGCTGGAGGTCAGACTCACATCTTGGACTTGCTAAGCTGGCCCTTGGCCCAGTTTCTTATGCTGAAACCATTCTTCATGCTTTCTTCTCCCTTTTCAAGAGACTTTGCACAATGCACCGCTGTTTTCTATGGCCACCCTACCACCTTGTTCCAACTCAACTGTGGCTTGGGACCTGTGGAGCAATGTATGTCCCTTAGGCCGATTGGTTCAGAAGTAGTAGTCACCCCAAGAAGACCACTCCTCGAACTACACCATTCAGGATTTGCTGTTTTGTTGTTTGGGTGTTTTGTTTTTTAAGTTTTGTTGTTGTTGTTTGAGATGAGGGTCTTACACTAAAGCCCTGCTTGGCCTGGAATTCACTATGTAGACTTTGAACTCACAGAGATCTGTCTGTCTCTGCCTCCGGAGTTTTGGGATTAAAAAGGCATGTGCCACCACTCCCAGCCAGGCTGACATATTTTAATGAAATACTTGTATTTTTTCTTAAACAATCTCATGTATTATCTGCTGAATCTGATCTTATCCTCCATCACCATCTCTTACTATCACCTTTTACCCCTTCTTTCGGGCAGTCACTCTTCTACTTCCGTGTCTAGTTTTTTGTTTTGTTTTTTTTTTTTCATGAACATGGGTGTAAAGTTATTTATGAGAAAGATGACTTCCCCTTTTTCAGCAGCCATTAACTGCCAATAAACTCTCATCAAAGTGTGTGGCATTATAAGTATGTTCAGGTGCTATTGAAGATTAGAAGACGCCAGATCCCCTGGTACTTGAATTGACCGTATTTATGAGCTGCCCCACATGGGTGTTGGGAACTGAACTCCAGTCCTCTGTAAGAGCAGCGAGCAGTCTGAATTGCTGAGCTATCTCTCCAGCCCTGAACTTGTCCAATCCCATAATAAAGGCATTAATCCACTGGTGATGGTGGTACCCCATGATTTTCCATTAGGCATGGTTTGATTGGAGGTGAGTTCACACCTAGCACATGAAGTCTGGGGGTGCATTCAAATCATGACACTTGTTATACTTGGTTTTCAAAGGATCCCATCAGACACTACTACTAGAGAGGGAGAGGAAGCCAAAGGCACACTTTGCTTCAGTGGCCCATTGCCCAGGTAGCCTCTCTTCTTACTGCCAGCAGCCTTGAACTGTGCAACAATTTATTTTCCTGATTCATAAATCAACTAATTACATTGTTCATCTTCTGTGCTTCACAGACTTTCTTCTGTAGTTGCGGGGTTGCCTTTGTCCATTTTGATTACAGACTTCTATTACTAAATAAATTGATTGTCTTTATTATAAAAATATCTACAAGAAACATCTTTTCAAAAATTATGTGTATAAGTCGGGCACAGTGGCACACACCTGTAATCCCAGCACTCTGGGAGGCAGAGGCTGGCAGATCGCTGTGAGTTTAAGGCCTCTAGGACAGCCAAGGCTACACAGAGAAACCTTGTCGGGGGCGGGGGTGGGGTGGGGAGGAAAACAATAAAACAAAAAAATTATGTGTATGTTAGCTTTTCCTTTATTAAACAAGTGTTGAAAATAAACAGCCATAAGGAAGAAGAGCTTTACTTTGATAAGTTCTAGACGTTTCGGCCTGTGATGGATTAACTCCGATCATAAGGTGAGGCAGAGCGCCAGGAGGGAAGCGTAGCACAGCAAAGCTTCTCGCCTCATGGTCAGGAAGCAAGAAGAGAAAAGAGCGCTGCGGACACACTATACTGTTCAGGGACATACCCCAAAGACTCTGAAACCATCTCTTAATGCTTCTACAACCTTCCCCCAGTGCCACACATCTTTAATCACGAACCTCTAAGGTCATTTCAGACACAACTATAGCGACGGTGTGTACATTCCTGCTCTTTAAACATCCCCGACAATTATTTTTTTAAATTTTTTAGCTTTTAATGTCCCAAGGATTCTTAGGAATGTGCCTGGAGTCTTACCATTAGACTAGTGAACAATGAAACCTGTTAGCCATAATGGCTTTCTGATTGAGCAAGCTTCAGATGTACTGTATTCCCAGAGACTGGATTACAGTCTGTCAGGGCCGCACTGCCGGATGGAACTATCCCCTGCAGATACATACCTTATGTTCAAATTCTCTGTGTATTGTATTGCCACCTGCCTTCCTCTTCAGTGCAAAACACCTACGAGCTACCCACTCAGAGGAGGACCTTTGGCAAATGGTTGACGGTGATTATCAAGCTATTTCTGATCCTTCAGTACAAAAAACCCCCACTAATTAAGGGCCTAGAGAAATGGCTCATTAGTTAAGAGCACTTGCTGCTCTTACAGAGGATCCTGGTTTGATTCCTAGCACCCACATTAGGTGGCTCACAACCACCTGTAAGTCTAGCTACAGGAGATCCAATGACCTTTTCTGGCCTCTGTGGGCATTGCTCACGTGTGGTGCACATACAGGCAAACAGATGTGCATGTATGCACACACACATAAATATTTACTTACAGAAGAAAAATAACTAATTGATTAACAAGAAAGTCCAAATACATTGCTAACTAAAACATGGTTTTTATAAAGGTACCCTGGGATTGGATTTAGGAAGGATGTTGGAATGGCAAATATAAATAAGGAAGAAAGTGCAAGGTTTTGTGACAATCCAGAGTAGGAGTGGCCTGGACCAGAGCCCTGAAGATGGAGAGAAAGACACCCCAGACAAATTCTGATTGATTGGATTACAAATCGTGGAGATTTTCCCATAGATTAGCTGGAAGCCCTATTTGAACTCAATTTTACTTCTCTTTCACAAGCTTGGGTCTAGAAGTTACCAATGGTACCAAGAGTAACAAGTTTATTGTGTCAGGATAAACGAAGTTGTACGTGTAACAAATAGTCCCCATCCCCTTTGTAGATTAAATAGCAAGTGTATTTATTTGTGTCTTCCTCTTCTGCCCAACACAGTTTATCACAATCATCCAGGAACCAAGACTGAGAGAGCTGATCTCAGCACATACTTCCACAGTCCTGACCACAGAGGGAAGGGAAGGTATTTGGTTTAACACTTAACTGTCTTATCAGTTGGCTTGGCTAGCATGAGACAAGCCCCAAGATAACATTTACCTGATAAAATCCAATTTCAGAACCTATAAACTTCGAGGTTCCATTGTGGAAAGCACCCAGGAAGGCTCAGGAGTTCAAAGTCATCCTCAGCTGCATAGTGAGTTTGAAACCATCCTGGAATACATGAGATCTTTCTTAAGGCTTTAATGCTATGAAGAAATACCATGACCAAGGTTACTTTCATATAGAAAAACATTTAATTTGGGCTGGATTATAGTTTCAGAGTTTTAGTCCATTAGTCCATTTAGTCAGGAGAGGAGGCATGGCATTGTGCAGGCAGACATGGGCTGGAGGAGTTGCTGAGAGGTCTACATCTTGGTCTGAAGGCAGAAGAAAGAGACTGTGACCCTGGGAGTGGTGTGAGCTTGTATGAGAGCCCCCAAGCCTGCCTCCACCATAATACACTTCCTCCAACAAGGCCACCTACTCCAACAAGGCCACACCTCCTGGTAGTGCCTTTCTATGTTAGCCAAGCAATCAAACATATGAGTCTACAGAGGCCAAATCTATTCAAACCACCACAGGATTTTTTGTTTTTGTTTTTTCTGGGGAAAAAAAAAAAAGGGAATTGAGGAAGATGGTTCAAGGCATTGTGGTTTAAATAAAAGTGACTCCCACAGACTTATATATTTGAATGCTCCATCATTGGGGAGTGGTACTATTTGAGAAGGATGAGGAGGTGTGGCCTTGCTGGAGGACATGTATCACTGGGGTTGGCTTTGGTTTCAAAAGCCCATGCTAGGCCTGCTCGCTCGCTCTCAGTCTCACTCTCGCTCTCTCTCTCTCTGCCTGTGGGTCAGGATGTAGCTCTTAACATGTAGCATCATGAGTGCAGCCATGCTTCTGTCATGCTCCTGCCATGAGTAAGAGTTGCCTTAGTTGTGATCTCTTAACAGCAATAAAACATTAACTAAGACAGTAGATCAAAATACTTATTTTGCAAGTGTTAACAGCCTTTTTACCAGAACCTATGGTGAAAAGAGAGAAGTGATCCCCCAAAGTCTTTATCTGCCCCAAACATGTACATTATGGTATGTGCATGTCTGCACATGCACACATACAAATAATTACAATAATATTAATATAATAATTATTATTGTAATTAATTATACATGGTATGTATCACACAATATATAATTGTGTATAATTAAGTATTTGTGTATCACATAATTATATATTATTTATGTTATAATATTAATAATTACTATAATATTACTATTATATCAATTACATTATATTAAGTTACTGTTGATATAACAAATGATGTGGTATTAGTATTGATATAATAAAATATATTATTAATGTTATTAGTAATAAATTTTAAAACCAAAAGCAAGAAAGGAGGAAGGCTAAGAGGGAAGTGAGGAAGGAAAAAAGAAATCATGTGAGCCTCATCCTCTCTGCCTGATCATCTCCATGGAAAATGCACACCATTTCTACCATGCTGTCCAATAAATAGCTTAGAAATAGTATAGGCAGTCGGCAAGACATTTTGTTAGCAAAAAATAATTTGTGCCTTATCTTGTTTTCTTTGAAAGGTGACGTATATGATCATTGCCGCTAGTCAACAATTCTACTTAAATGGCTGTACTTCACGAACATTTTCCTCCAACTCTGTTTAAAAAGTATGTTAGCACGGAAGCACACAGTTTGTCTGGGTGTGGGAGGCACACACTTGGTAATCCCAGTAGTTAGAAGGTAGAGGCAGGAGGATTAGGATTTCAAGTTATCGTCTACTTCTTGCTATCTGAGGCCAGCCTGAGCTACCAGAGTTCATGTCTCAAAAACAACAACAACAACAACAACAACAAGATACCCTGTCTTCATTCCCCATACCTGGACAATTCTAGCTGTGTGTAAAGAACCATGGACTCGGTGGCAGTGATAAGGACAGCACTTCGATTCTTACCCATTAACCCTCAGGACATGTTCCAGTTTGCTTTCTATTGCTGTAATAACCAAAAGCAGCTTGTGGAGGTATGGGCTCTTGTCACCTTACTGGTGACAGTCTGTCAGGGAGAGAAGTTTGGGACAGAAACTCCAGGTAGGAGCCCGGAGACAGGAAGTGAATCAGAAGCCGTGGAAGAATACTGCTTACTAGCTTGTTCTCCAGACTCACCTTCAGCTACCTTTCTTCTACTTCCCAAGACTACCTTCCCAGGGGTGTCACCTCTCACAGTGGGCTGGGCCCCCTCCCATCAATCATTAACCAAGAAGGAAAAAAAAAAAAGATGTCTCCACACACTTGCCTACAGGCCAATATGATTAGAATCATTTTCTCAACTGAGCCACACTTTTCTCTGATCACCCTAGTTTATGTCAAACTGGAAAAAAAAAAAATCAAAAAACAAAAAAGCCTAACCTGTACAGGATCACAAACAAACTTTGGGAGCTACTTACATACTACACTAAAACCTTGCATTACAGAGACTGAATGAACATTTTAACAGATTCTTTTTAAATCTCTGTTCTTTTAAACAGTGTTTTTTTTTTTAACTACACTCAGTGTGGTTGTTACAACATGCCCCAAATCCATGAAAGCCGAGCCAAACCAAATCCCAACACAAGAAGGGGAGCTGAGTCCCCCCTCAGCCGTGGAGCAATCGGTAGTTGTTAACAACTGGGAGAAGGAAGAGTCAGTTTTCTCTAAGGATGTACCTACCCCTGGTAAATCAAGTGAGGTCCAGCGGAGGACCACACACCCGAGAGGATTTGGACAGCACAAATTGGTCTTGAAGAGTTTAAGATAAAAAAGACACAATATTGGGGGGGGGTCTGGGAAGAGTTGGGGTGAATATGCTCAAAATACATTATGTGAAATTCAAAATTCTCAAAGAAAAAAAAAAGAACCACTCAGGCTAGTCGTGGCTAAGATGTGGAGAGATCGCGCATCCCCTTATACTAAAAACCAGCATTTTCATTGAATTTCACTAACTTACTCCTTTGTTAGAAGGAGTCTAACTCCTTCTGTGATGTACGCAATCCTTCCCGTCTTTGTTCACTTCCTTCCACCAAAATTCATGCGATAAAATCCAGCTCCTTAGCCTAAGGCTTGGATGATTCCATTACTGAAATGCACCCAGGAAGCTCTGCCTGTAACAGACAGCAGATCCGTTTTTTGTTGTTATTTTTTGTTTTGTTTTGTTTTACATTCCATTCCATGTGTGTAAGGAGGCACAGATGTGTGTGTTCTGATACTAAACATTCTGTGATCTTCTGGGTGGCAAGACATGGTTCCCTACAATTTATAGCATCTTATTCACCTTAATCTGATAATGAAACTTTACACTGTCCAAATTACAACAATACATTCTGCTTTGAGCTTCTATTCCCAAATCTGCACATCTAAATGATCATTCATTCACCTATGCCAGTCAAGGTCCACATGAATCCAAACCAGACTGGGAGTTCACTCATGGACCAATAAGATCCACCAGCCAGCTGGGGCCATCTTGGATTTTCTCAGTAGGTGGTCCATGGATGACTATTATGGTTGATGACAGTATGTGTTATTCTAACTCTATGAGAGATTGTATACCAATCACATGGTCTATTTAATATTATAGTTTTTAAACGCATGTTATTTAATATCATAATTTATGCAATTTCAAAATTCCTCTGACTATAATACAGATAAGTTCAAATTTCACAGGACCACATGGAAATATTTAGTGAGCTCACATAAGTGACATCCACCAAAATAGGTGAGGGAGAGGAAGGGGTAGAATTGACTTTCTCTTTCCTAATCTGTTGTTTCATTTCAGACTCCACTCATTCCCAACTGGCCAGATCAAAGCCCCCTGGATTTTGGGTGACTGATGCCAGCATACTTGTTGGGTTTTAGCAAAGTTTTCTTTAGCTGGTCAAGCATGCACACAGTGTCCTGTTTTGTTGTTGTTTTGTTTTTTAAATATTCTTCACATGGATCTCCCGAGAAGAGCTACAAAAGATGTCAAGATAAGAGGCATGAGCCAGGATTCATCCAGGTTACACCTGTCAAGGGTGATGAAGGGCTCTTGTGTAGGCTACTCTCTGTATGTGAGTTGGATTGTGGTGGGGTGCTTCATCCAACAAAATCTCTTTATAGGCTCCTGGCTATTTGCCTCTACTGTTCCCTGGTCTGAGTTGTACCCAGGCAAAACTCATCTACTTTCTGCTTTCTGTGAAATCAAACATTTACCTCTCCACAATGGCACATAATGAAATATCCACCTTAGGTCGCCTTACTATGCAGACATTATTCTTGAGTGGTGGTCTTTGAAGCTCATTTGAAGCTGAAGGAAAATGTATTTGCTTTTCTTTTCTTCCTTTTTTCTTCTGTCAATAGGCACAGGCTTACTTAACTAATCTGTCAAACATGGTTTCCCTTCTTTTCCTGGACAAACTCAGAAGTCGTTCTCCATCTCAGAGCCTAAAGCTTAGGGTCCATAAGCCAAGGCAACTAGTTCCTGCTCTCCCACCACAATGCACACAATGCAGGAGGCATCAAGTCAGCTGTGAGCTGTCAGCCCCACCCACACATCACATATTACTACTTGGGTTTCATATGGGCAGTGTTGAATGCCTTTTAACCAAACGTTCTGCAATGCACAGGAGTCTCCTTAGTGAGGAGTTAACTCCCTGATGAAACAAGGAGACTTCAAGACTGGGCTCCAGATGGCCTCCTGCCTTTGAAAGCTTAGACTGTCACATGTGACTAAGTTCCCATCCCACCGTCTCTGCCCCCCCAGTCCTGGCTCACCTGAAGGAAGCATTAGGATACAAAACCTCTCCCATCCTCTCCTCGGCTTTGTCTACAATGAAAGCCATGTGATGAATCCTGTCCCCTCAGGTAGGCTTCTGACAGGCCATAATTTGGACAAGTGGCAAAACAGAAACAGGTTCTAGTAGCTTCCTTGAATCAGCAAGATAGAGCTGAGAAAGACTCCTAATGGCCCTTCCATCCTCTGCCTACTAAGTGGCTGTGGTGTGACTTCTCTGACCTTGTAGGATGGTAGTCTGGATTCCGGATACTGCACCTAGCACTCAGTGAGGCTTGTCTGCCTGAGCTTCAAGGACAGTGACTACACTGCTCGAGTCTGTGTTGCAGTTAACCAGCACCTCTACAGAAGGCAAAGCCCTAGCCTTTGGCCATTGAGGAAGATGAATACATTTCTGCCTTGTAGCAGCTCAGCCAGGAAGAGGTCATGGCACAAAAAAAAAAAAAAAAAGAAGGAAGAAAGAAAGCCCTTATCCCCTCTCTATCTGCTTTGACTGCTTTGGGAATACACACTTGTCCCTTCAAGCCCATGAGTCCCACATCTGTGACTTCAACCAACCATGGATCAAAAACATTCAGGGGTTAAAAAAAAAGCTGCATCCATGCTGAACATGTACATACTATTTTTATCTCAATTCCCAAACAACATAGCATGAAGTTATTCACTCAGTATTTATACTCTATTAGGTAGCCACCATCTACAGATGATTTAGTGTAGAAAGATAGGTGCAGGTTCTCTGATGATACTAAACCATTTTATGTAATGGATGTGAGTGACCATTAATTTTAGCATCCACCAGAGTCCTGAAACCAACCTCTTAGATACTGAGGGACAACTAAAGTAGACAAAATCCAGACCCATTTGCCTGATTATAGATGACTGTGCCCATTCCCAAATATTGGTTTGAGGTTAATCAATAGTTTCTAAAGCATCAGCCCTGAGGAGTAAAGCTTTACATGGAACATGACACAGAAAATGGGCACCCTCCCCGAAGGGTTTACTGAATAAAAAAGTTTATGGTCAGACGCAATTTTTGTCCATATGGCATGCTTTTGAGATCTTGCATTTAATGGTATAAACCTTTGAAAATCCTCCAGATTGAAAGATGCATGAGAGGAAACTGTGTGTGTGAAGCAGGAGGTATGTCGGGGTGCCTACAGATAATGTGACAAGCCCAGGGATTGTCCTGACAAGGGGAGCCACATGAGACTGCCTGCCAGGACAGCAGTCACAGCTGCTGCTGAACACTGTCCCTCATGCCGGCCTCCGCAACAGCCACTAAGCCCAGGCAGCCGCCCAGCCTACAGCCCACTTCCAGGCATCTGCCTTCCCTTCCTCAGGGGAACCTACCCAGGCAGCCCCAGCTTTAATAAGATTACATTTGACTCCCTATTCCAAGTGCCCCGTACTAACCTGATCCACACTGCCATGCTAAATATTTAGCTCATGATCAAATAAATTAACTATCATACCTGCTAAAAGAGTCAGGCCCTTGAAAAGAACTTTGTTCCAGCTCAGCCCTGACGGGCAGGCATCCTTGGCCCCTTCTGTAACCATGTTGGAATTACATCACTCCCAAAGCATGTGCTCACCTGTCTTAGTTGATTCAGGCAGGATGAAGTCTCAGATACCAGCTCACTGACCATTTCAGTCCATCCACATGAACTGAGATCAGTCCCATCAGGTGAGGATTATCTTAAACACTTGCCAAAATTCGACCTTAGCAACCTGAGGAGAAACACTTTCCCACACATACATAGCCTTAACTCCTGCTCAATCTCATGCTCTTGTTTGGGGGTCTTTTCCAAAGCTTTCATTGTAAATCTCATTTTGTTGTAAATTCTACAAGGTTAAGGAGAATGGTCGCGGAGGGGAGAAACATCAGTTTAGAGTTTTGTTGTTATTTGTTTGTTCATTTTTAATTTATTTAAGGTTATCAAAGTATACCTAGCTATAAGATATCACACTTACCAAAATTTCATTCTTTTTAGGGTCCTCAGACAAGTACTTCTTCCCCCATAGCCTCTCAGCTTTGTGAGCAGCCACATAGCTACGTGCAAATGATCTTAATAAAAAAATAACTGGACCACAGCATCTACTACACTAAAGGGACATAGTTCAGAGAGGAAAGGAACTAGGCTTGAACCCAGCTGTCACACTGGGAAATGTGTAACTTAGACTTGGAGATAGATGAACATTCATCAGAGGAATAAAAGAAAACAGAGATATAGTACACAAGTAGGAATTAGCAGGAGCTAAATCAAAAGGTAGACATCAAGATGTTGAGTGTTTGAAAGCTGTATCCTCAGTTTATACTCACAATAAATAACCCAGTAAATTAGGTACTGAGGTTTCCATTGCTCACAGGAGAAAGTTTAGTGATGGGCCAAATGAGGGGTCAGGGTTCTGTAATTCACATGAGGCAGGGCCAGGATTCGAAACCCTGCTTGGTTGGCTCCAATGCCAGTATCTGTTCTACTTCCCAGGACTGCATGCAGCCAGGGAAGAAAAACACAGCAAGGCATGTTGTAGGGACATCAGCTGATGTGGCCTCAGGAATGACAGGGAGCAAAAGAATAAGGAATACACTAGAGAATAGAGAGACAGAGGAAAAAGACCAAGGAAGGGCACTGTGGTTGTTTCTTAAAATGAAGGGAAATAGAGAAACTCCAAGATTATGGGGTCAGAGCCAAGGGAGGCTGGAAATGATAACTCAGCAAGGTCACAGTTGAAGAAGAGATGAGTTAGGATCATGGGCAGAAATCTAGAAAAACCAAGGCACATTTCTTCCCCAGACAGGATGAGAAAAGAAAAGAAAGAAGTTGTCTATGCTTACAAAAAAAAAAGCGAAAATGAACAACTCCGTGACATATTGGGACGGCTCTCTCCTCTGTTTCAGAGACGAGGCAAGCAGAGCAGGGTCAGCTAGGGCTGGAGCAGAGTGGAAGAGATTCAGAGCAGCTGTCACTGGAATCTGATAGGGAGCTAAAAATGGAGTTGGAGAGAGATGCCTGTGGCCGCTGGGAGAGTCGAGGCAGGAACACGCAAGGGGTCCGATTACTGCTAGGGGCCCAAGTCTCTTCAACAGGTTTCAGCATATTGAGATCAGGAAGACAGGAAAGGGATGTCCAGGGAGACTCAGTAGAAGGTCAAAGAGTGAGGAATGAGGGGCTTTTGAGAACTCTGTCAAGTCACCTCACCAAGGAACCCAACTTCCAAGGGGGATGGAGCGGATACAGCTAGCATGAATCCAAGATGCCAACAGCTAGGGAGAAGCCATCAGGAGACTGAGTAGGAATGGGTGGGACCAGTGGATGGGGCCAGCAGCTATGGCTACAGAGGGAGCTTCAGGGATGGAAAACTAGAAGACAGAGCCTCCCACAATCAATAAGGCCAAGGGTGCGGCTAGGCAATGAATGACAGAGATGCGGAAGATGCGGAGGTCACTAGGGATGAAGAGACCAAGGAAGTGAGGGACCAAAAGACGGGCCTACTGATCTGAAAGCAGAACAAGATTCATGGGCGGGAAGGGTGGCGTAAGGCAAGGCTAGGGCCATCTGCCAAGCTCATACAGGGGAAGTGACTGAATGGTCACAAGATAAGGACGGAAGAGGGGCTTCCCTCACGAAAAAGGAAGCCAGCTTGATCTCTGGTGAATCGTAAACCATTTCTCCATATCCAGGACATGTTGGCTCCACTACAGTCAGAGAATGCACAAATCCGTGAATTTGCAAGCCCCTTCGATAAGACGACCCGGTATCTGGATGGCCTCACGTGACACAGTCAGCCTCACTATGGATGGATGGTTGTGCCGGAAAGTTTCCACTCCAAGCCTTTGTTGTCTCCATCACAGCCCTGCGGAGACAGCTATGTTCCATCCCATCTTAGAGGAGGCACCATGATCAAAACAAAGCTCTCTCCTCCCCAGGAGACGCATCCCTTGAGGCCCTTGCTGGAGTTCCTTGGCCACCCTGCCCACTCCTCTCGCTGACGTCCTTCTTAAATAGGTGCTCCTGAACATCGCAAGTGGCAAACAGCTAGAGAGCGCTGGCTTGTGACGACCACTCTTTCAGTCACCTCGCTCATCCTCACACTGTCTAGAGGCAGCGCTCTAATTTCCCGTTTCACGTACACCAAAGTTTCAGTGTCACAAGAAACTGAGGTAGAGAATGGGAAAGAACTGACCAGCAGCACAAAGCCAAGTGCCAGCAATCAGAATGTCCTCATGACCCCGCAGCAGCCTTCGTCCTTGCCAGCATTAGCCAGAGTCACTAGGGAGTCTTAAGCACTTCCTGAACTTGGGATCCACCCTTAGAAATTCTGATTCTGTTGTGCCACGTGTCATCTGGTCATCAGGGCTTTGAAAAGACATCCAGGGGACACTACTGGGCAGCAAAGACTCTAATCACTGCTGGGGTACTATGATGGATTACTGGGGTATGATGGACATTCCCAAGGTGATCTAGTAAGACACCTGGGTGGTTCACAAAAGCAAGTTAATAACACCTGGGTGACAAAAGCAAGTTTCTCGGGGAAAACTGAGTAAATAGCTGTCGAGGTGGTGTGAGTTACAGGGTCTCAGAAGGCCTCATTCTCAAAGGAAAGGAAAGAAATCATAAAGCCTTGTCCTTACCTGGCATGTGGCTTTCCAGTCTTCCTCTAGAACGGGTTTGCTGATCTTAAAGCCCACCCTTCCCCCAGCCACAGAGCCATCTCCCTTAGGTTTGCAATAGCCTCCCCTCCCCAGGGGCCAGCATCACCACTTCCTGGCCTCCTTCCAAGAGCAGGAAGAAGATGAAGAGGGACTTTGAAGTCCACACTCTCTTCTTGTTGATTTTGTGCATGAGTGAGCCCTGAGCTGCCAGCTCTGCAGGCAAAGGACAGGGTCTCTCTGGCTTCTTCCTCAGGGGCTTACAGGTCACTTCCAAGTTAGAGATAGCTGACTTTGGTCTTTCCAGCTGTACACCTCTTCACTTCCCTGCATCCCAGTGTTTCACCCTTCACACACCACCCCCCACACCACCACTCCACACGAGGTACTTCCCATTGAGACTAACCTCAGGCTGTTGTTTTTAAAGCAGGAGGACATTCAGAAAGAGTAGAATACTAACATGAGTATAGCCCTGTGTGCCTTACCCAGTATGGTATGAGACTGCTCATGATGGCACACAGTTGAAATGCTAGGACTCAGAAGATGGAAGCAGGAAGAGGATCAGAAGGTCAAGGTCATCCTCAGGTACATAGCCATCCTGGGCTACATAAAATTCTGTCAGAGAAAGAGAGAGAGAACATCAGATATTCTTCATTGGCTGCTGGAAACATCTACACCTTTCAGCCCATAAACTTACTCTTAGCAGGGTGGGCCTCGGTGCCAGGGTACACACAGCATGAGCATCTGATCTTGAAGTGCTTGACAGAGTGCACTGCCCTTTGCCTAGCCACCCCTCACCTCCCACCCAGAGTCATCCCTCAAACAAGCTCAGCCAGCCATGGCAACCTGTACATGACTAAAGGGAAACTACGCTCCTGCTGCACCTGCTGTGGTGACTCTAGAATCCTGGCAGGGGACGCAGCTCTCCAGCTGTCCATCAAATAGCTCCGCCCCTCCAGCTGCCCATCAAATAGCTCCACTTCAGCTGTCCATCAACTAGCTCTGCAGTAGCATCAGGCTGAGAGCACAAGGAGTGAAGAGGGGAGAGGAGGCAGAGTGGGAGATAGAAGAAGGCGGTTGAATGGGTTATTCTCAGACCTCTGGGTCTACAAACTACATTTTAAAACCATCCCAGCTGGAAAGTACAATCAATAGCAAAGGGGACTCATGCAAATGGAAGCTCAATTTACATTCTTGAAACATGGAAAAAGAAAAAGAAAAAAAAAAGACTCAAAGCACCTTGACTGTGACTGCAGTAGAAGTATTTTCCTTGCTGACCCATACAAAAGCAGAGTATTTCGGTAGAAGGGGAATGCCCGATGCAGGCCGATACATGATGGCAGCAGGAGAATGGATGCTATTCCCTTCTATACAAACCTTATTTTGCAGGAGGACTTGCTAAGAACAGTTCCCATCTCAATCTCCGGGGACCATAAAGACAAACAGAAAACTGCCAACGGCTACAATTCTATCAGGAACTGAAGTGTGGCCATCAGCATGACAGTAATGGGAGATAGCGGAGCCTTTAAGAGGTACCGCCTGGTGCAAAGTATGGCAACCATCACTCCAGAAGCCAAAGGAGGCAGATCTCGGTGAGTTCAAGGGAAGCTGGTCTCCAGATGAGTTTTAAACCAGTCAGCGCTAGTCTGTCTTTAAAAAAAAAAAAATCAGTGACAGAATTCAGCACTTTTCTCTCTCTCTCATGATGGTGAACATCATGGCTCCACTATATATTCCTTCCATGATATTCTGCCTTAGTGCAAGCCCAAGAGTAATGGGCTAACTGATTATGGGATTGAAATTCCCAAAACTAGGAACAAAACAAACAAACAAAAACCCTTTACTCTTTATATGCTGGTTGTCTCTAGTACTTTATAAAAGGAACAAAATTTGTACTAGAACAGTAATCTTCAAGAGGGGCTTACTTCTTCTGTGGTTTCAGTTGAAGCATACCAGGATACTGCTATATTATTTGAAACTTTACTTTATTAAGGCAGTGTAACTCCCCCATAGTATAGAGGAAGAATTCATTGAGTCAGAGGGATTCAAGGCAATCTTAAGTTTCTCACATGAAAACAGTTTGAGAGATACAGTATAATAATAAAAAACTATACTTAGCAAAAGAGTAGGTTTTTAAAAACATATATCTATGTTTGTGTGTGTGTATATATATATATATACATATATATATATACATATATATATATATATATATGGAAATCCTACCCAACATCACAGTTTGTGCTAGGAATGCTCCAGAGAACACAGGGTGCTAGGTCATCTTGCTAGTCCCAGGCTAATTCCTTTTAAAGCATGTGTCTGCTGCTGTTGCTGCTGCTACATGTACGGCCTTCGTGTCCTTTGTCACTTTCTCCCTTCCAGATTGAGGTATGCCTCTGGGGCAGTGTCTGGCGCCCTGCCTGCGAATCCCACATCCTTCTGGATTGTCCATCAGTTTGAGAGCTGCCCACTTTACTCTCTAGCGGCTACGTTCTCAAGTCAGTCATCAGTTGAGGGCAGTGACTGCTCGTCTATAAGATCTGGGTTCAGTTCCTAGCATCCACATTGCAGCTGACAAGAATCTGTAACTACAGTTCCAGGGGATCCAATGTCCTCTTCTGGCCCCCGAGGGCACCAGGCATTCACACAGTGCGCAGACTTACACATCAAATAACTAAATAACTTTTTTAAAACAAGGGGAGGCCCTAGGCTTCCCTGGACCTGGAAAAGCAGAGTGCTCATTTCCTCTTGCTCCATGGGAGCTCCATCTTACACATGTGAAAGCTTCTGTACTTGCAAATAAACTCATCTTGGTCCTCCTACTGGGAGTGTATTAGAAAAATGGCTTTGTATCCAAAGAGAACACTAAGATGCCAGGGAATGGTTGAGAAAAGCCATTCAACTGCTCCTGATGTAACTTAAATCAGCTGTCAACCTCTTTTTCCTATTGTACGGAGTCAGTACTTACTATCCTGGCTACCCTTTACTTGTTTCCAGGACAAATTCTCTGAGAGGTTAGCTAGTGTCTCCTTGGGATAGGACTTGACACTTGGCCCAGTTTTTCTTGAAGTTTTTCCTGTATAGAATACAACTTCATATGCTGACAAACACACAGTGAAGTGGAATTTCCTTTTTCCGCTTGTCATTGCCATAATTCCATTTTTCCTGTGTATGATGGCTATTGTTGGTTGTCAACTTGACTAAATCTGGAATGAAGTACAATCCAGAAATGGAGGGCTCACCTGCCATCTGGATCTTTGGGCGGGAAGACAGCGTGCCTTTGATCTGGTTCTTGGGGGCAGGAGGGAGAACTCACCTTTAATCCAGATCTTGAGGAAGAAGATATGCCTTTAATCTGGGCCACACCATCTGTGTGTATAAGCCTATATAAGGACAGCGGAGGAAGGAAGGGCTCACTCTTCTTTGCCCGCTTGCCCTCCTTGCTAGCACATCCATTCTGTCACTGCCGTTGGAGCCTTCTTCAGGGTTCCAACATATACAGAAGACAAGCTGAGACACCCAGCCTTGTGGGACTGAGCAGCTGCTAAATTCTTGGACGTTCCATTCACAACTAGCCTTGTTGGATTAGTTGGACTGCAGTCTGTAAGTCATTCCAATAAATTCCCTTTATATAAATATATATAAATATATATATAATATATTTTATTTATTTATAAATACCAATATATATTATAAATATATTATCTAAAATATATATTCATATTATATAACATATAAGTATATAGATACATTTTATATATTTACACATATTGTATATGTGTGTATATATATATATATATATATATATATAAAGATTCATTCCATAAGTTCTGTGACTTTAGTGAACCCTGACTAATACACTGTTTTTAACAAAGTCCACCAAAGAATTTGTTTTCTTTCCTTTTCCTTTTCTTTTCCTTTTTTTCTTTTTTTCTGTGTAGTCAAAGCTGGCCTCAAATCCCCGCTCTTCCAACCACAGCCTCCCAAGTGTTCAGAGTATAGACAGGTGTGCACCACCACACTTGGCTCCTGTGAATCTTTTTGTGGCTGTCCATGTCCTGGGTTGCCATGCTGGCCTCCTTCCCTATTTGGAGGTAATTTCTCATTCTTCATTATTATAAATATAGATTTGAGGAATAAAAGCAAATCTTGCCCTCTTCAATTAGTTTCCTAGAGGCACACTTCCCCAAAAGAGTATGGTATGGTTCCTGAATTCAGGGGTCTTATAAGGATATTTAGAAGACCAAGATGGCACCATGCAGGGTCACACACATGGGCAGGAGCTGGACCTCAGAAGACCTCATACCCTGTCCTTCATACGCTGTCTCAGCTTCTTGGCTTCCTATGGGGTTGACCAGTAGGAAGTCCCAGGGAGAGAAAGGAGAGGGAACAGAGAGTAGAGAGGGCTCTGGCAGAAGATGAGCAGTGCACATGTTCCCCACTGAAGCTTCTATCAGGAGCCTTCGGCACATAACAGCTATTAATCCATCCCTTCAGGCTTCAGGCTGGCTGTGAGGTTCCCACAATCTTCTCCATACCTTGTTGTCAAGGACAGGTCACTGAGGAAAAGTTTATGACCTGTCTAGACTATGCCCTTGTGTGCTGCAGGAGCCCGAGTGCTATGCCACAGAGTCGCAGGATCACAGCTGGGAGTCCAGTCGCTGTGAGGCCAGGGAAGTCTTCTCGAGCCCTGGGGAGGAGAGCATTGCAAGAAATATCTGCTAAGCTAGAGCCTAAAAGGCAAAAATGAGCTAGCATGGCATGCAGAATCCACAGAGGGGTAGAGGCAAGAACAGAATGTGAGAATGTAAAGGAGACTTCTAGGATGGGCAAAGCAGGGAAAGGCATATGGCTTGATTTCAAAAAAAAAAAAAAGGCTGTGACAAACGCCTCTATAAACATGTAAACAGAAGCAAATGCACGTATTAAAGTTACATTATTGAAGACCTAATGACCGATTGCATCTGTTCAATGAAAGCCTTCTCATGTATATGCTAGCGCCCTCAGCCAAGGGCTAACTCATTCCTTGTTATCTGAATAATATGAGGAAAGATCAATGATGAATGGTGGGAGGAAAGTAAAATAGCTGTTTATCTATGGAGATTCTCTGTGACCTCAGATCATTGGAAGAAAACACACCATAAAGGTGGCTGAAGCTTTCATCAAAACATGACATTTTTATCAGGATTTTCTTTTGCATTTTTTTGTATTTTCCAGATCATTTTTTTTCTCAATATTTTACTACTTTTAGAAAGGAACAATTATTTTTAAGCACAGTAGTTTAAAATAAATCTCACTTTCAAAAGGATGAAGGCACCAAATTATACTTGGGAAACATCGTATCTCTTTAATTATTTGTCATCTAGCTTGTTATTCAGAGATAATCACCAAACTCTTATCTTTAAGATGCTTTAAGCCAGGTGCATTGATACATGTACGTCTTAACCCGCTGGGAAGGAGGATTGCTCAAACCCTTACGTTTGAAACTAGCTTGAGCAATACAGCAAGACCTTGTTTCAACAGGATAAAAAAAAGTTTAAAAACCTAAAAGCTTAAAATATTTCTTCAGTGATCTAATGATGACAAGAAAGCAGGCCCTTATGAAACCTTTCACCCACACATGCTCTAACTCCTACAGTCTTGCTCATCCTCTCCTTGACTGCGGTTCACATCCTCATCGCTCCACAGGATTCTGGAGCCTTCTTCCCAATGCTTTGTGATGTTTCTGACTGGCTTCCATCCTCCACCCCACCCCTCCCTGCCTTCCATGTCCAAGCTGTCACACTGATTGACAGTGTATGGTAACCCAGTTCCCCACCTTGCCTACCTCCTTGCCTCTAAACACTAAAGGAGTGTTCCCCAGGCTACCTCAGGAGTGACACACTCCACCTTGATTGTAAAGCTCTAGTTTCTGTCTTGCTGAGCCCTACCCTGCTGTATGTAAATGAGATCTGATGCTATTCAGAGCTTCTACAGGATACCTAAGCTTGGTACCCATTCAGTACCTGCCTATCTTTTAAAGGGGGGGAGGGGCCCTTTGAGAGAGATTTATCTAGAAAAAAGGAAAAATAATACTAATATAAGATTAAAAAAAAAACAGGGCTGGAGAGATGGCTCAGTGGTTAGGATCACTGGCCTAACAGTGACAACGCATGCTGGAGAGGGTGTGGAGAAAGAGGAACCCTCCTCCATTGTTGGTGGGAATGCAAACTTGTACAACCACTCTGGAAATCAATTTGGCGCTTTCTTAGACAATTAGAAATAGTGATTCCTCAAGACCCAGCTAT
>CM053760.1:58322165-58356042 GCA_028658305.1 Pachyuromys duprasi
AGATATTAAGACTCACAACCAAGCCTTCGGCAGAGGGCGGGAAATAATAATAAAAATAGGGGAAGTTAGTAAGACTTGGGGAGAACAAGAGCTCCACAAAGACCAAACTGAGCAGGGCACAGGGGTCTTCTATGAGACAATTTCTCCAATCAAGGACCATGTATGGATATGGCCTAGAACCCCCACTCAGATGTGGCCCATGGTAGCTCGGTGACCAACTGAAGACCCTAGTAGGGGGAACAGGGACTGTTTCAGTCATGAACTCGATGGCTGGCTCTTTGACCCTCCCCCATACAAGCCAGGGAGTAACAGCCTGGCTAGATCCCAGGGGAGGACATTGCAGCCAGCCCTGAGGAGACAAGATGAACTGGGGTCGGATGGAAGGGGAGGAGATGCTCCCCCGTCAGTGGACTTGGAGGGGGCGGGGAGGAGATGAGGGAAGGATGGGAAGAGTGGGAGGGAATGAGGGAGGGGGCTACGGCTGAGATGCAAAGTACCTAACCTGTGATTGACATAAAAATAAATAAATTACATTAAAAAAAAAAAAAGAGTACGTGTGCTCTTCCAAAGGACCCAGGTTCAATTCCCAGCACCCACATAGCAGCTTACAACTGTCTGTAACTCCAGTTCTGAGAGATCTGACACCCTTATACCAATCATATAACATAAAAATAAGTAAATTAAAAACAAACAAAAGCAGGCATCTGGCAAGCAGTGATCTGTGCCTGTCCCTTGGGATGTGAAGGCAGGAGACTGAGGACCAGCCTGTATAGCTAGTTCAAGGTCAGTCTGCTCATAAACTCTGTATTGAGAAGAAACAGCAATAAGAGAAAACGTAAACATTCTGGGGGACTGGAGAGATGGCTCAGAGGTTAGGATCACTGGCTGTTCTTCCAAAGGTCCTGAGTCCACTTCCCAGCAACTGCATGGTGGCTCACAACCATCTATAACGAGATCTTGTGCCCTCTTCTGCATGGAGACAGAATAATGTAAAATAAATAAATAAATAAATAAATAAATAAATAAATAAATAAATAAATCTTTAAAAAAGAGTAGATTCAAGAATCTACCCTTTAAAAAAAATACCAATCCCAGATGTTTAAGTATTATTTTAAAAGCTGTAACATGGTTTGGGCATGCTGGCATTCACGTTTAATTCCAGCAGTCAGGAGGTGGAAACAGGCAGATCTCTGAGAGTAAGGCCAGTCTGGCTTACATAGTGGGGCCTGAACTAAGACATAGATGTTTCTTTCACTAAAGATGTTTTTGAGTTTACAAGGTCTCAATAATTCAGTGACCAAACAAAAAAGTTTGAGGAAAGATAAATAGAATAAACTTGTTACATCTATTAAAATAAATTACACACCTGAAAAAAAAAATCACAGATTCTATCTTAAATACCTAATATAAAAGAGCCATCCATAACAGGGTAAAAAGCCTGGTACCTACAAATAGATAGAAGGAGAGAATCAGCTCAACAAAATTGTCTCCTGACTCCACACACTTCTCATGGCACGAACACACATGCTTTGTCATAGGCACGGCACTGTAATAAGAATATATAAAGTAATGTTTAAAAACTCTTATTATGCCAGTAAAAAAGTTTTAAAAGAAAATTAAAAAATAATGTATTTCACTAGAGAAAAGGAAAAAAAAGCACAAAATGTCTGTGAATGAATATAACAAGAAATGCATGGAACTCAAACAAAGCAAGCTATAAAATTTTATTCAAATGCGTTAAAAGTGCCCCTAGATGGGAAAATGTAGCAAAATAACATGCATCTTCCAAAGTGAATAGTACCTATTATGAATTCCAGTCAGATACCAGGAAAATGTATACATGTCAATGAGATCATCTTACTATTCCCATAGAATAAATGTGGAAAACATTGCTAATAATTTTTAAAACTCAAGTGATGAGAGAGTGTGCCCTCTGTTCCTCAGCACTAATGATCGAAATCATCACAAACTTTACAACCAACGCAGAATGGATAGAGCCAAGAACCAGGTCCCGGGAAGCAGGAAGACATGGTGTACTGTAAAGAAAGAGGGAAGGGATTATTTCCTGTCCACTGTTGGCATAACTCAGAAGCATCGGGACAAAAGGATCTCATTGCATACCTCCTTTCTCACCTCACATTAAACAATAAATCCCAGAGTTGGGGCTGTGACAGAGCACTTGCCTACAGGCAAGGAGGTCCAATTCCCAGAACTACTAAAAACAAAATAATTCCAGCAAAGACTAAGAGTTTTGATGGTATCAAAAAATAATTAAAGTTTTAGAAGAAATACTGTAGGAAAATGGGCTTATTTGAACTAGATGGTTTGCATCCCTGAAATTTTAATCTTACAAATCAGTTATTAAAAGAGAAATGTGTCTCAGCACTCAGGGAGGCAAAGGCAGGCTGATCTCTGTGAATTCGAGGCCAGCCTGGTCTATAAAATGAGGCCAAGACAGCCAAGGCTATACAGAGAAAGCCTGTCTCAAAGAAAAGAGAGAGACATGAAAGCATTTTGAGGATTAGTATGTAGAGGAACAAGTCTCAGAAGAGGACCCGAGGTGACCAAGACAGTGACCCTTTGGTGCTGGTGGCCATGGAAACCGCTCTACCATTTAGAAGATAAACTGCCAATATGTGTTAAAATTGGGTACACATAGCAACCTCAGCTCAAGGTACCCATTTTGTAGAAGCCCAGGCTTTGCTGGACTCTGCTTTACTTACAGCACGGTTCATGGTAGTAAAAACCTGGAAACAGGTTGAAAGTCTGTCAGCTAAGCCTGGAGGTGTGACTCAATGATAGAGCACCAGCCTAGTATGGAGAAGATCCTAGATGCAATCTTCCATACATCAAGAAAAAAAATTTAAGTCTGTCAAATAAGGGGTGACTAAATACACAAAAGCAGATTTCATATATACTATTGTGAAACTTGCGAATGAGTGTTCTTGCTATCCTGGTCTAGGAAGACATCCATAATACACTCTACATTGGAAAGCAATTTGCAAATTAACAAGCACCCAATAGGCCTTCTAACCCAAACCCCTGGTGGATACTGAGATTCTGGATAGTACTGAACTCTCTATATAAAACCTACATATGCTCTTTTTACTTTTATTTTTTTAATTAACAATACTATGCACATTTAAGTATTTCCACGTGTAGGTATAGTTCATGAGTGCAAGTGCACGTGGAGGCCAGAAGAGGGCATCGGATCCCCCAGAGTGGGGTTGCTAACCGCTGGGAGCAGCCAGCTGTGGTGCTGGGCACTGAACTCCAGTCTTCTGCAAGAATAGTACTCCTTTTAAGCATGGAGCCATATCGCCAGCCCCTACTCTCTTATTCACTCGTGCCTATTTTAAAGCTTAATTTATAAATTAGGCAAACAATCAAAAGTTGTGATAATACACTAACTGTAAAAAAAAAAAATGCACTAAATGTAGTCTCCTCGCATCTTTTCTCTCCTGAGGCATCTAACTGTCCCATGCTCACCTTTCTTGTGATGGTGAGGGATGAAGCAAGGGGAATGGTATGGGTGTTGGAACACTATTACTCAACCCTTGACCTTGTAATGATGTCAGGAGGAGGCTCTTCCCGCCAGAGTGATGCCTGCTAACCATGGGTGACAGAAACCACGGAGAAAAAAATCCCTGATCAGAGAGAGAACTGTTGTTCTGGGACTCCAGCTCTTTACTCCAGTTCATACACCATTAGTATTCCTCTGTATGCATGTGTTTGTGTGCACGCATATTTGAATGTAAGTGGGTACACTTGTTTCCAGGTATGTGTGGAAGCCACAGGGTGACATCAGTCACAAAGCCAGGTTTCTAGTTGTACAGGAACCCTCTGATTTATCTAGTGTCACCAGAGGATCTCCCGACTTTGCCTCTGAAGGGCTGTGAGTACAGGTGAGCTGCCACTCTCGCCCATGGAGCTTTGTATGTGAGGGCTGGGAGCCATCTACTCAGCCCCACAGAAAAATAGGAGGGTTTGCATGCAATTACAACATGAGGAAATCTGAACGGAGAGAAACCAGAAGGAGAGAAGGGAGAGACCAAGTGTTTTCTGTTTCATCCTCTGGTTTGTTTGTGTTTTTTCAGCTGACATAGTATACTCATATTTCCTTCTCTCCACCCCCCCCCCTCCTCTCTCTCTCTCTCTCGTTCTTTTTTCTTCTTTAAGGCATGGTTTCACTATGTAGATCTCTGAAAGGGGAGAAAATCTCTGAGGGAGGAAGAGATCTCTAAGGTTGGAGGGGGGGGTATCCCCCAGAGCCCCAGAGACTCAGAATAAACATTCCAGGATGAAGCAGACACAACCATCCCATCCAACTGAATGTGTTGACCCCCACAATACTGAACTTCTGAGTAACCCCCCCACACACACACACACACAAAACCTAACCTCTGGGTAGGATGGCTCCTTGGCCTCATGGGCGTCATGAATGAAACACAAATAAAACCTTTTTTTTTTTTTTAATGTGCTGGGTGGTTTATTTCCATTTTCTAAATGACTTCTTAGCTGGATGACTACTTGGGGCTTTGCAAGCTCAATCTGAAATACAGGAAAGGACATGACAGAGGGTGATGGAACAGGGCAGGTGCCTGTTCGAGGGAACATGTGCGGAGCATTATGAAGGCACAGAGGAGCTGGCAGGAGCCCCACTAATAGAGCCAAAGGCCCCTGCATTCTGCACAGAAAAAAAAACCAAAAAAACAAAAAACACCTGTTGACCAGAAAGACCAACTGCTCAATGTGCCTGGATGGAATCGCAAGCAGGTGATTAAAAAGGCACAACTGAAAACAGAAAGGGACGTTGGTTTTCCCACAAACTTACTGCCAGCAACATGGCTTCAGTCACCCTTTGCTTCTTTTTATAAGATGGTACAAAGGGAGGACCCTTCCGGAGACAAGAAAGAACACGAATTCTCAGTGTTTACGGCGACCAAGACACGCAGATGAGAAGGCAAAGTTGAAAGTGGAAATCTGAGTGGATAGCCTCACACCCGGGTTTATAGCAACATCATGCACACGAGCCACTGAGTAGGTGGAAGCAACTCCAGGGCACTCTAACAGACGGAAGGGTTCAGAGCGCGACCTACACGATAAAACATTATTTTGGAAAAAGGAATACCCATTGTGTGCTGCACCATGGATGATGCCGGGTGAGGCAAGCCAGTCACAAAAGGACAAGTATGTCACTTATGTAAGGTATCAAAGACAGTCAGATTCATAAAGATAGAAAGTAGACGGCAGCGGGGTGGGGGAAGAGGAAGGAGAAACTCGTGTTTGTTGGAGTAAGAGTTTCTGTTTGATGAGGACAAGCTTCCGGGAGGATACGATTCAACAAGGTAAGTGCTCCCAGTTCCGCAATACTATGCATTCAGAATGGCTAGAATGGTGAATCCATCCCTGCAGTTAAAAAAAAAAAAACAAAAAAAAAAACCAACAGTCAAAGCCACATTTTGAAGATTTGTTTTTTGTGTGAGTGCCTGAGCACGTGTGTACGCACCATAGGCTTGAGCGTACACACAGAAGCCGGAAGCTGGCATCAGATCCCCGGAACTGAAATGACAGGAAGTTGCGAGCCACCACATGGGTGCTGGGAACTGAACCAGTGTCCGCAAGAGCAGCCAGTGCTCTTAACCACTGAACCTCGTCTCTAGTCACGACATGTTACACAGATCCTCTAAGACTTCAGTCCCTATGTCAAGGAAAGCCGTGAATGAGGGAACAGGACTGATAGTCTTGTTCAGGTTTGGCTCACATGCCAAACTTCTTGGTAAAAACAAAGAAAATCAAGCACACGCCATTCTTCAACTAGCCTCCTCCCCCTTTCCCCGCCAAACTTTAGAATCCAAAAGTCTGATTTTCTTCTCTATAAAGTTAGACTCATATCACTATATCCTGTGGCCAAGAACACATTCACAGACAGTAATTACAGCGTTTTCAGGGCAGCAAGCACATTCTGTATTAAATGTAACTTTGATTCCACAGACCTGGGGGAAGACCCTGAACCATCCACCTTTTGAGCCCTGTATGTGCGTTTTGAGTAATTGGGCAACTACAGGGAGGAGCATCCTTCAAGTGATAAAAAAAAAAAAAAAGCAGAAGAGACTGGAAAGGACAAACGGTCATGGGTGATTGGGAGGGTCAACAGTAAAGTTAAAGATAAACCCACTTCTCTTTTAAGTTCCAGGTCATGAAAAAGCAGATGGCAGTGTGCAGTAGGGGAAACCCTAGACAGCAGAAGTTTAAATCCTAATTCTGCCTTGTACTTAATTATAGAACTTTGAGCATGAGCACATTTCTAACGCTTTTAAGTCCCAACTTCAAAGGATGGGAATATCTTCTTTTCTGGGTGTCCATGAGGGATGCATTCCAGGCTCCTCTTGGGATTAAAATTCCATGGTGCCTTATATAAAATGACATTGTATTTGCCCAGAACTTCCCACACACTTATAATCACTCTAGAGAACTTAGAATACTTCATATAACGTGTGGCTAGAAGCTGTACTGTATTGCTTAGGGGACAAAAACACACACACACACACAAGTGCTATATATGTTTCAAACAGATACAAATAGATTGTTTGGAGGGTCTTTTCCTTTGTTGGGTTTTTTTTTTCCTTCAAATAGCTTGATTCACAGTTGGTTGAGTCCTCAGAGCCTGTGGGTATAAAGAGCCGCCTGTAACCTGCCATTTCATAGGACAGAGTTCAAAACAGGAGGAGGCTGGGGAGGAGGAGCTGCATGCAGTCTCTCCTTGGTGCCTCCCTGCGCTTTCCCAGAGTCCCGCTGACATGCAGCAGCAGACCGCAATTGACACTTGTGAGTATTTTTAATTGCCCCAGTAATTATAATATTCTGCATGAGGTTTTGGGAGGATTTAATGAGGACAGATATTGGCTGCATCTTCCAGAGTCCATAATGGGCTTTTTGTTGTTTGGTGGTGGTTGTTTTTGTTTTTCAATATCAGGGTCTGGGTCCTCACATTCTAGCCAAGAGCCCTGACACTCTGCTAAAGGATATACATATATATGTTTGTTTGTTTTTTTTATTTCAAGGCAGGGTCTCCCTAAGTTGCCCAAGCTAGCCTTGAACTTGAGACCTTCCTGTCTCAGCCAACCAAGGAGCTGGGATTGTGTACTTGTGATATATTTAAACTGTCTATTCTTACAGGAAATTATAATCAGATTTTCAGGCCACAAAACAAACAAACAAAGTAAGCCTTCCAGTTTCTACAATCCTACTTACATCATTTCAAACCTTTGAATTCAAAACCACTTCTGTATACAAGACAGCACATACTCAGCCCTCATGGACGGTGTGGTCACTCACACTATTCCACGAGACCTGACACAACATCCTGTTCCACGAGTATGTATGGCGATGTCCACCTGGCTCTCATCAATGGCATATGATCTGCTATGTCCCTACCTTCCACATGCAAGGCAAAAAAAAAAAAAAAAAAAAAACCAAAATAACAAACAACAACAAAAAAAAAAACAGTGTTCCGAAGAGGTTTCTAAATAATCAGAGTCTGACAAAGAAGACAGACAAGTCACACACACATCACAATGACCCTAAGAAAGATCCCCTGTCCCACCAAGGACAATGGGTGTTTAACAGACTACAGTGGCATAGCTGGCCTTGGTAGGAGTTGCTATGAAGGCACACTATAACAGATATAGTATGTTTCCTTTGATAGTTTGAAAGTACACGATTTGTCCAGTGTATAAATTACTATTTACAGTGCAGTTTAACGAACATATGACAAAATGCTTTTGTATCTTGACAGTATTATTACGCACCGGAGAACTGCTGAACATTTCCATATCCACTCTATGACCTTTCCACCACTCTCACACGCTTTTAAGAGTTCCAGCGTGTTGTCAATTTTGTTTTCCTTGCTATGTGCAAGTCTTAATGCTATGTCTGTGCCAACTTCAGATTGCATCTCGGACTAAATCCGTCCTTTTCTTAGTTCCAGTTTCAAAGGGCTTCAGCTGAAAATACAATTTGTTCAGTCCTTCAGTTTCAGTGATTTCATTTTTTTCTTTACAGTTTGGTTATGAAATCTATGTTGTCTTCGGCTTCCACTTCCAAAGCTGTAGTTGATCCAGAGTGTTGGTTCCCTTGTTCCTCAGAGACCGTTCAACATTCATCCAGGCGAAGGCTATCCCACAGCAGGTCAACTTTTGGAATGATCTTTTTTCTTTTGGTAGGAATAGCATCAACCTTTACCAATGAAACAGTTGTTTCCAACACGGTCCAAATGTTCATTGTCTTTTAGGCTTCATGAGTCATGTTTGCCAGCAGGTGTCAAAACTTTTACTTTCCTTTTTTTGTCTGTCCTGAAAGTAAAACTTAAGGTACCATCTCTGATAACCTGAGCTCATGGTTGGCAGTCTGTATTTTACCAGTAAAATACCGTCCTAAAGAGTCAAAGCAAAACCAGCTGACTTGGTCCAGAAGTTGGAGCTGAGGGTCTGGAAATCATATTGTTTCTCTGCTTTCGTTGGCTGGACAATGACACTGGTTCATTTTTTTTTCTCTCTCATTTCTGGCAGTGATGTCACCTGGCTGTGGCAGAATTTCAATCTTCATTCTAGGGTGTGACATTTCCTGGACACATCTTCCTCTTTCTTGTGATTTTCTAATGATCGATGGCTCACTGCTTCGAATAACCGTGACAGCAACTTGTCCTCCAGACACATTCCCAGTAAACTCATTGTCGTGTATGGATTGTTTGTTTGCTTTGTTTTGTTTTTCCCAGACAGGGTTTCTCTGTGTAGCCTTGGCTTTCTTGGACTCGCTTTGTAGACCAGGCTGGCCTTGAACCCACAGAGATGCACCTGCCTCTGCCTCCCTGGCTCTGGGATCAAAGGCGTGCACCAGCACGCCCAGCTCTTATACACATTTTCGACCCTGTCTGGACACAGTCAATGACTCTTTTCTTTTCTTTTTTTTTTTTAATTCAGCCACTTTCAAAGCACACTTTCAAAGGTTAAATGGTGCTAGATCTGCTGTCTTAATCAGACAGGAAGTCTAAGCTAGGGCCTGGTTTAAGGCCCTTTATGCTTTCATTTCACACATCTAAGCAAAAGAGCCCTCAATTTTGAGTGGTGATCATTGTTCTACTGTCTTGGTTCAACCACTGAAATGTCTGAGCACCTTTGGACCTTCTTCCTCAAATTCTTTTCTGACACTCTGAAACCACTCGTCCAAAATTTCCATTTTATTGTCACACAAGCTAAGCTAAACTTCAGTGATGAAATATCTTCTGTGACTTGGCTAACGTGTCTCCTCTCTCCTGAGTATTGTGTGTCTCACTCCCTGAGATCGTTCTGTATTAGTTTTAAGTTGTGCCTGCAATTTTATTGAGGTATACATGATTAACAATTAAAAACTATGTATATTTTAAATATAAAACGTGACACCGTTATAAGCCATCAGTCCTTCATATTCATGGGTTCCAACCTGACAGATTCAACCAGTCTGGAAGGAAAAGAGACACAGAAATCTGCCTCTATAATCAACAACGTTTAGACCTTTTTCCTGACTTTTTCTCCAGACAATATAAAGCAACAATTATTTACATATCATTTACATTAATGATTTTTAAGTACACTAGGGGCGATTTAAAGGGTGTAGGGTCTATGCCAACTCTAACTGAAATTTTACATAAAGGACTTGAGCAACTGAAGATACCAGCATCATAGGATGAAAGTAGAGGAACTGGATCTGGCCCTCTCTGGGTATCTCAGACTGACTGTACATATTAACTACAAAATGATCACCACATCCAGGCCACTTAACACATCAGCCACCTCACATAGTTATCATTTTGTGGCGGGATTTAAGATGTTCTGTGTTAAAGAGTATGGCGCACACCATAGGGCGGTATTAGCTGTGTCACTGTGCTGTGCATCAGCTCTTCAGGGCCTAGTCAGGTAGGAGCAGATTGCTGTACCTTCCCCAGCATCTCTCCATTTCCTGCCCCTCTGCCTCCAGGAACCACCCATTTATCTGCTGCCTCTGAGCATGCAACTTATTTGGATTTCACATATAAGCGAGGCCATAGAGTATGGGACCAAGGACTTTGAACAGCCAAAGCAATCTTGCGGAAGAAAACCAAAGCTGGGGACATTACAATCCTGATTTCTAACTCTACTGAAAAACTGTAGCCGGCCAGGCAGTAGTGGCGCATGCCTTTAATCCCAGCACTTGGGAGGCCAGAGGCAGGTGGGATCGCTGTGAATTACAGGCCAGCCTGGTCCACAGAGTGAGCTCCAGAATAGGCAGGGCTACAACATGAAACCCTCTCTCAAAACAAAAACAAAAACTGTAGTGATCAAACAAAATGGTTCTGTCATTAAAAAAAAAAAAAGTCATGACATGTGGATCAATGAAACAGATCACAGAGCTCAGAAACAAACTTGGGTACATATGGTAGCAACGCTGCCAAAATTACACAAAGAAGCAATCACTTCAATAAATGACACAAGGAGAGGATTCGATGTCGTACACCTGTAGTCCCAGCACTCAGGAAGCTGAGGCCAGAGGCTTGCTGTGTGTCTGAAGACAGCATAGGTTACACAGCAAGATCCTGTCCTAAAGAACTGGGTATCCGTACATGAATATGAATCTTTATCTTCATACCCCTAAATTTCCTTGGGTCACAATTCTTTAGGCAAATGTGAGTTAGTCTAAGTTGCCATTTGCCCTCAGAACAGCATGAAAATAAACAAGACAGTGCTTCCAAAACCCCTCCTGCCCCCGGCAGAGAAGAACACCCTGTGAGCCGAAGCTATGTCTCCCACCCCTAGCCACTCAGGCTGGGAGATCGTGCCAGACACTCCTCAGTAACCAACCACACTTAGGTAAAGCTGGAGTCACTAGCCTGCGGCTTCTGAGCATGTGACCTAGAGTTAACTCCCCAGGTAAAGATTCTAGGCTTGGCTTTAGATGGCTACAGATTAGGTGTTTTACTAGCACTTGGAATAGACAAGAATGGGATTCTTACTTCTCGAAAACAGGCCCCAGCTGCATGCATTATGTGCAAATACCCCTTGTCTGTGCAGATGTGTTCTGCTCCATGGCTTCATGCTGGATCCCTTACACTTTCCTGCTGTGAACTTTGGTCAGTCATTGTCCAAAGCCTGTCTAGTCTCACAGCTGAAATCTGCAGACCACCCCTTAAGGCTCGTCAGCTGCAGGCTCTAGGAAGAGAGACTGTGACAACTTCAGGCTGGAAGGGCTTAGGGCCAGTGGGCTCTCAACTCTTGGCACCATCTCTCTCCTTCCTACTCGGCTTTTGCTCCCCGTGCTAGGTAGGGGCTTGTATGTTTCTCAGTCCCCTTCATTTACATTCACTTACTTTCCATACAAGGGAAAAGAAATTCACATCTCATCCTCTTGTCCGGTCATTTCTGGAAATATATTTTGTATCCTAGTCCTTCTAGACTCCTGTTAGAGAGTGGGCTCTGCTTTACTCCAGTAAGAGTGGGAGGTACACCCCTGAGGAGCTGTCATGAACACAGCCCTCCTGGACTGGTCCAGGCAGCTCCAGACATCACTCTGTGCCATTCACCTTGACTCTTTGGTCTAGGCTTACTTGTACCAGATATTACCCACAACTAACCCCTGCAGACCAGCTGAAGAATGGGTTTGCCCCCAGCCCCATGCCCATCTTCAGGCTAAGTTGTTTTTCCTAAGGACTTTAAATAGAATGGACGTAGAAAGGCTTCCCAGCTAGTGACATGAACTAAGGAAGTAGACAGGACACGGTAAAGGATGTCAACAGGAGCCATGAAGCAGCAGGAGACTTGGGGAAGGCTAAATAGCAAGATCTGGGTTTTGGACAACGATGGACTAATGAAGGCCACAGCAGGCAAAGAAGGATCAGCATGGGGCTGAACAGATGGCTCAGCGGTTAAGAGCACTGACTATTCCTCCAGAGGCCCTGGGTTCAATTCCCAACACCCACATGTCAGCTCTAAACTGTCTGTAACTCCTCTTCCAGGGGATCTGACACCCTCACAGAGACATATGTGCAGCAAACACCAGCATACGTGAAATAAATGTAAATAAATTTTTAAAAATTAAAAAAAAGAAGGGTCCAAAGCATCAGGAGAGTAGAGACCAAGGCAGAGGACAGACCTACCCCTGACGAAAGCAGTGAGTGGAGAGAGCCCCGCCCAGCCTCGCCCACTGTGAAGGGAAAACAACTGAATGTAAAGGCTGCACACTGTCCTGGGCCATGATCTGTAACATCCTTGGCCTTCTTGCTTTCCTTGTATCCTTCCTGTCACCCATGGCAACCTACACCAAGCTCTGTTCTCTATCACCTGAAGCAGTCAAACTAACTCAGCCAGGATCCTCTCCAGGGACTAGGGTCATCTCCCGAAGACACGACCTAGCCACAGCCCCACACCAGAGTCTCATGGAGCATGCCACTGTGACCTTCATCAACTTTCAATACCAGCCACAGGACGGACTACCTGGTTGCAACCCCCTCAGCCTCTGTAGATCCGCTGGTTATTTTCCTCGTCTAGCAGCCCACAGAGCTGCTAGGAGGACCAAAGGAACCCTGGAGGGCTCTGGGTTTGAATGCCAGTTCTGCAACCAATAAAAATCAGCTGCTACCTAAACTCAGTGTCCCACTGTACCCACAAGGCTGAAGGGTGCCACACATGTCATGCCCATCCTCACCCTTCAGTCCCTAAACCCCAAGCTTCCTGCCTTGGCCCTTATGCCCACTGGGTCAGACCCTTCCATATCCTATGATAATCACCTCTGCCTCTCAGAACACCTTGTTTTTCACTGTAGCTCTCTTCTTCTTCACCCTTGCAGAAGTTGGTCTCTTTCCCCACCCCACCCTCCCCAAAACATTCTCTTCAGTCAGCACTCAGAGACCTAGCAACTTCTTCCTTCCTATGGATAGCACAGTGGACCATGAGAAGTTACGGTGGAATGGCGTGTTTTTCTCTGTGTTAACCTCTAACTTTTCATTAACTGCACTTAGATGAGCAGCCAGTACCCACATTGGCTCCACCCATTGGCCCCATTTTCCTTCCAACAATCTATGGCCAGCTAACTAATCCCTGGAGGCTCCTCCAGGCCAGCATCCATAGCAGTGTCACCTAGAGACTTGTGAGGGATGCAAACTCTCATATCTGAATTGGAATTGGGAGAGTCCAGCTCTCTGGGCTTAGCCAGACCCTCAGATGGTTTTAGTGCAAACACAGGCTTGAGAGCCACTGTCCTACACTATCAAATAGCTCGTGTCTCTGACTGCAGCCTCTCCATTGCTTCCAGGACTTCCACTGGGGGTAAGACTTCCGGAATCAAAGGGGCCTGCTCAGGCCTCCTACAGTCTGATTTTAACCACGCTCAGCCTCTCCCTCCCTGTCTCCCTGAGCCCCCACCCTCGCCCTTACTTCCAAAAGAAACAAAGCCTTCCTCCCTGGAAAAGCTGCTGGTTGCTGGGATAGTCTTCTTGGAGTAGGAGCTCCAGGCCTTGCCTCTTACTGGCATACGGATCCAGGAAAGTCAGTTAGATGGACAGCAGATAAACAATATCTGACTCTGCTCAAAGGATCATCCAGCACTGCATTCCAGCACCACCCTGGATGCTCACTGATATGGGCTTGGACACATCTTTCCACTTGAGGGCAAAGCCTCCACTTGATTTGACCTCCTCTCTCTGGATGTCAACCCACCTGGACCGGGTTCTTTGCCATTTCCACCAGTAGGTGGGCCCTGCTACAGGAAGAATGTACTCTACAATGAGACACCTACTCTCCTCACCCAGAAGTCTCTCTGATGCAAAGACACCACAGCCTCAAGACCAGCTGGGTTCAAAGCCTGCTGGGAAACTTTGGCAAAAAGGTGGTTTATACTGAAGGGCTCTCTGCTGCTCGGTAAACAATGGAGGATTCTTCAAGGAACACTGCCTTAGCCACAAAACAATAGATCAAAGGGAGTCCTGGTCAGCCAAAGGGAGGGCTAAAGAAAGAAGAAAGCTGTTTCTGTTTCAGCTGGGAAACACCTGCCATAGAAGGACTGGGAACCTGAAGAGGTCTCTTCCCCTCAGTGGTCCATGATCTGGAAGGAAGTTCAGCCTGGAACTGAAGCAAACAGCAGACTGGACCAGAGGAGATGCACAGCCGTCTTAAGGAAGCACAGAGGAGAACACCAGTGGCTGGATCCTGAAGCTGAACCAAAGAATGAGGAAGTAAGTCATCGACTTGCTGAAGCTAGAGGACAAGCGGAAAATCCCTGCCCGGTGCACCCCCCCCACACCCCTATAGCTGCAGGTAGGGTCAAGTTTTAGAAACTAGACTTGAAAATACATTGCTGACTGCTCACCCTCTAGTTGTTCACTCATCCTACGTTTTCAGTGCCTTTGTCCTGCTGGGAATAGCCATGAGTCAGACCCTAACCAGGGAGGGGAAGGGAAAAGAGGGAAGAGGAGAGGGAGGAGAGGATCAGACTGCAAATCAATGCCTATGATTTTAAAAGAAAGTCTGCAGCCCACAGCATGGGCCCACCTGCAGGGCCAGAGGATGAGGTCCAAGGATTGAACATACAGTCTGCAACTCCCGGGAACTCCTGCATCAACACGGGTCCTTTCACAGTCTTTTCCTCGTTCCCCACATGGCTCACTTTCCTGAGATTAGGAAACCAACAACCACCCTTTTTAACTTTTCCTGACAGAAGTATGGAGTGATTCTACTAGACAGTATGCAAATTTCTTCTTTTGAACGCCTAGGGCGTTCTCACATCACTCTGAAGGGTGGAAATGGAATGATGTGACATGGCTGTGCATCAGTACTTAGACCACTAGCGAAAACTAAGCATGTTTTCTAGTGCAATGACACAGAGCTCATCTGCTGTCACGCCCCTCCCCCCTCCCGTTCTCTATAGCGCTGCTGGGTTTTGTTTTGTTTTTTAATGGTATCGCCACTGTGTTCCTATCTTTCTGATGTCACCAGCTCAGGCCAAGCTCACAGCACTGTGCCCCTGTTTTCATGGCCTGACGTGTCTCCCTGACCCTGTTTCTGCTCTCTCCCTGGAGTTTACGGTGGTTTTAGTTGCTCAACAGATGGAATTTCTGATAACGCTGCAGCCCAGTAGCAGAAGGGGCTCCTCTCCTCCCATGCATCCCAGTCATCCCGTCATCTCCTCATCCCGTCATTCTGATCATCCCACTATCCCATCACCCCGTGCATCCCACCATCACTCAGCCAGCACCCTCCCTACACCCGCCTCCCACGCAGTGCTGGTCTCCTTTCAAGGCTGCACCCCTCTGCCCCTCCCTGTGCCTTGTCTGAGTCACAGGGCAGGAAATCTACAACTTGACTGAACAGTTGTAGGTAAAATGAAGAACTCAGTTTCCTACAGGAGCACGTTAAACCTTGATGGTCTTGGTTCACAAACACAGCTTGTGTCAGTTTTGTCAACTTGAGTAGATTGAGAAACACCTAAGGGGTTCGGGAAGCACACTCTGGGCGTGTCTGTGATGGATTTCCAGAAACAATTAGATCATCAGGGCTCTGACCTAATCGATGGATTAATACTCTTTTCATGGATTCATAACACAATGCCATTATTAGGAAGTGGTGAGAGACAGGAGGTGGGACCTACTGGAGGAAGTATATGTGTTGTTGGGTTCTATCTCACCCTGGATTTGTTTCCTCTGCTCCCTATTCACCGTGAGGAAGCTCCCCTGCAGCATGCCCCTGCCACCACGATGCTCTGCCCAACACATGGAGCTGAACAACTTCAGACTAAACCCCATGAAACTGCCAAAACGAATCTTTCATTCTGTAAGTCGGTCTTTCGGGTCTCTTGTCACAGCCACACAAAACTCACTGATGCATAGCCTAGAACCAGAATAGAGCCAGGCCGCAGTGCTGATGGCTTGCCCTCCTCTCGAGGTTCTGGGAGGTGTGATACTCACAGGAATAACACATCACTCCGGGATCCCACAGCTCAGTGAAGTCCCTGTTCTGCTCCTCCCTGCACAGTACACAGGGAAGGCCACCTGACCCTGTCGAATTAGAGCTCCAAGGATGAAGAGACCTGGCTTACAGAGAAGGCCAAACTGCAAGAAAAGAAGTAAAAGCCAAGGTTAGGTGGAGGACATGAAGAACTACCTCACGGGATGGACCAGACTTTAGCTCAGCACACGGGGAATGCTGGTGCAAACTCATCTGTCAGAACTGACCAAGTGTCAGCCAGGAAGGCCAAGCTTTGCACCCTTCCATGACAAGTCATCACTGTGGACAGCTCAGAGTGTGCATGACCTCAAACAAGGGGTCAGCAGCTGGAGCTGTGAGCACCACAGCTCCATGTCTACCACACTTGCTCCTAGAAGCCCAATGATAAGACCCACCTGGGTTATTGTGACGATAATAAGCCAAGCACTGGACATGTGGCCTGCTTGGCACACTGGCAGGTGCTCACAAGGATGTGCTATACTGTCCCTGTCATGACAGGTAGAGGAAGAGCTGAGACAGGTCTCCCTTCCCTCGATCGTGTTCATTAGCTACCTTCCATGAGTCAGAGCATGTCTTAGAAGCAGGTGTTAGGTATTCAGTAGGCAACTATGGCAGGCATCATAAAAGCTAAGCAGAAGACAGAGAGGCATTTAGAAACAAAGGAGGAAGGAGCATCACAGGCCTACAGAGGGAGCACACAGAAAAGGTCAAAGCCAGAGGGGATGAAAGTGAGCCAGAGGGAGGGAGAAGGCAAGGGAAGTCACAGAGGTATCTAACCAAACCACTAAGGCGGGCTGTGTGCGGAACCATCAGACTCAGGTCTGATCAAATCTCACTCAATTTAGAGACACAGAAAGGCAGGTACTGAGGGACAAGACACACATTACCCTGGGCATATGACCAGCAAATGTAAAAGTAGGGGAAATTCCATGGGAAGAATAGCCTAATGTTCTTTAAAGAAAAAAATAAAAATAAAAATGATGGCCAGCGATGGTGATGCACGCCTTTAATCCCAGCGCTTGCGAGGCAGATCTTTGTGAGTCTAAGGCCAGCCTGGTCAACAGAGTGAGTTCCAAGACATCCTACACAGAGAAACCCTGACTTAAAAAAAAAAAAAAAACAATGACCGTGTTTCTGTAAATTTTTTTAAAAAGACAAATATATAGAATATTGACCAGAATTTAACTCACATACTAGAAATAAACCTTTAGATCCCAACTTAAGCAAACAAACCACCTGTTGGCCATCACATTATAACTGGGAAAATGTTAACAATAACTAGGTAATTGATAATAATAAGGAACTGAAGCAAACAGCCTGAGACATCAAAATAAAGCTGAACTGTTCCTGTGAGTCTAGAAAGTGATATGCTGAAGTTCTCATGGGTAAGATGACCTGACACCTGAACGCTCCTTCTGAAATAACTATGGGGCCACGGAGGCATGAGGGGTCTAGACGGAAATAGGCTTTGGAAGCAGAGGCAGGACAGGAGTTCAAGGCAATCCTTAGCTACATGATGAGGTATAGGCCAGGGCTACATAAAATCTTACCTCAAAACAAGCAAAAGCCAAAAATGTACTGTAATAAAAAATAAAAATAAAAAAGCTAAAAGGGTTGGGGGCTTCTGGAGAGCTGACTCAGGGGTTGAGAGTGCTAGTGACAAGGGACTCAGGTTTGACTCCAAGCACCCACACTTCACAATCATCGGTAACTCCAGTTCTAGGGAAATCCAGTGCCCTCTTCTAGCCTCCTCAGGCAATAGGCATGCGCATGGTACACAGACATATATGCAGGTGATTCATAGACATACATACAGGCAAAACAAACATGGCAAAAAGAGTTTGCTTTGGGTTTTTTTAGAAAAGCTAAAAATAGCAGTTTAGTTATATTTGCCTTTGGATTTCTGTAGGGGAGGATCCTTAGCCAGCAGGTGAACCTGTTCAGTGTTTATGTTTTATTTCCAGGGTTAAGTGCCGCCGCGGTGTTTGCTGGTTCACATCTCACCCTGTGCTTTTCAGTTACGCCATTTTTGTTCGATGTTGCAGACTTTCTATCCAGAAACCATGTAGGGGCTGGAGCTACTGCCGAAGGTAATCCCTTTCCTGGCGCAAGTCACCCATCTTCAGCAGAGGTATAGGGAAGAAAGAAGGGAGAGGGGAAGATAGAAGGAAGAATGGGGGAAAGGAAAGAGAGGAGGAGGGGGAAAGGGAATAGACAGGAAAGGAAAGAAACCTAACAGCTTGGCTGTGCACACAAATCCCCGCACCCTCCAAGATTACCCTGTTCTCCCAGGGATGAATGGCCACTTCCAGTAAGACCCATTGTTATAGTAGTTCTAGTGATCACAGGGCTTAAGGGAGGGAGACCATGAGCCTGAAACTTGTGAGAAGTCAAGGAACTCTCTGGACCCAGCATAGCAGGCACATATTTCCACATTCTCAAATTCCTGCCCCCTCCTTGCTGGAAGCTCAGCCCCAGGCTACACTGGCTACCCAGCTAACAGGCCCGGGAACATTCCTGTTCCTGCCCATCTGGGGCCCCTTCCTGGTGAGACTGCATGAGAACAAGATAGATCGCCCACCTCTTAATTCTAGCCCCTTGCACATGACGAAACACAGTTCTTAATAAACTTGTCTTCGTTCCCCAGAACTTAAGAAGCTTTTGATCACAGGGCTCAACTCATTGGTCTCTCGCACTTGACGCCTGAACCATTCGTAAGACTCACACTCCGTCTACCTTGCAGGTCAAACACTCCCACAGCACAGGCCCAGATTGTGTGGCATACTTTTCGGTAAGTGGGGAGGGAGGTTTGTGAATCAGCTTCTGCTGATGCTTTGCTACAAGGTCGGGAAGAACTGGAAAACTATATGCTGGCTCTGGAAGCTCCATGTGGCAGTGGGGCCCTATGGCAGCCTCCCTCCAACCCTCCCTCACTACAACCCCTTAGTGTCATCAGTGGGAAATGCGTCTTTTTACAGAGAACCATCTTGTCTTCACCCTCTTGCTATTTCTAAGAAACACTATGTCGTTTTGTGGCTTGTGTCAGCACACAAGCCTCTCTCCTCTCTTCTCTCCCCCTGTGTACAGACAGCACCCCCTATAGACTTTCTTCTCTTCCCCTATAGATAGACAGTATGCCCCTATGGACTTTTTTCTCTCCCCCTATAGACCTCCTCTCCCCCTATTGCAATATCACAGTATCCTCTCTAGACCTGCTTCTCCCCCTGCAGAGAGACAGAATCTGCTTGCTGTTACATTGATGACATTTAACAGAAGGCAGTGCTCAGAAACAAAAACAAAACAAACAAAGACTCACACAGTAAACATTGTTTGATGACAGGCAACGAGAAGGGGGGAAATCTTCATACTAGAATCCATTTTCAGAACTGCAACTAGCCAGCTAGTAGGCAGCTTTTGCCTCTCCAAACTGTAGTTTGGCCCTCTGCAAAACAAAGAATAGGGGCAAAATTGTCCATGTGACTACGTTTCTGCTTCAAATGCTATGATCCTTCTACCTTACTGTGCCCTTTCATTCATCGGTCAACTCTAATGCCTGGTTCACAATAAGTATATGCCTGCAAAAGCAAAGTAAAGTAAAATACCAATGATACATATATGGGGAAATATTTATAAATATATGTGCAAAACACAAATGGCTGCTAAATATATGAAAAGATGTTCAACTTCACTAGCAAACCGGGAAAGTTAACTGTTACTCTGAGCAGAAGCAGAGAGATCTCTGTGAGTTCAAGGCCAACCTAGTCTACGTAGAGAATTCCAGGACAGGCAGGGCTGCATAGTGAAACCCAGTCTCAAAAATAAAATTTCAGATTAAAGTTGAGATGCCATCTCTCCTCCATCAAACTGGTAACTTTTAAGAGAGAAGTGATAGCAACTGCCTCTGAGGATGTGGGAAGTGGGAAAATAATTCAATAGGCTTTGTAGGGACAATTTCATATTATCAACCAAAGTTAAGTTTGGTGCTCTTTGGTCTAGAGCTGTCAGCCCATAAAAGACATTCACATGGTGCCGTATCACTATGGGTGTGGGGGGGAGGAGGTTATATTCAAATCATATTCTACAGGACAGTAGGTTAGAATACGTTTTACCCAGAGACTGGTTAAAAGCACTTAGCTTCTTTCTGCAAATCCACTCCTAATGCTTGAACAAAACAAAACAAAAACAGAAGAGGTAAGAGGTTAGCTCTGCTCTCACTCAGAAACTGTAATTTGCATCTGGCAGCATCCCTAAGCATAGTTTTCCTCCCTTTAACACCCAGATGGTGTTTCAAGGTGGACAGAAGTTCATCTCTCTACCTTCCCTGCCATCCTTCAAAACAGGATAGAGAAATCGGGGTGGGGGTGGGGAATCAGACACATCAAAAGGGAGGCCCCATAAAAATGGATTCTCTGCCTTGACATCTTCTACCCTATCTGTGAGACAAACATGTAATCCAACCTGAGAAACTGAGCACCCTGAGCAATGGGAGGAGCCCACATTTCTCCCTGGCAGGTAACTTCCTTCTGACCTTCAGCATTTCTTAGGGTCTAAACAGGGAAAGGGCCGGCTGTGAGGGGAATTTGAGGTCAACTACAGCACAAGGAAAACAAGCCCATTAGTATGTAGGAAGCTATTTGTCTTCAAGTCTAAACAAGACCTGAGCTCTGAAGAGGGGGCACTGCCTGATGAAGAAAGCAGGGTGCCCAGGGGAATCTCAATCCTTTCAAGAAATGTACTTTAAAGTACAGGTGAGTGCCCAGCAAGCTTGAGAGAATAGACAGTTCTGACACAAAACATAAACTTTACCTGCAAGCATGCAGGTTTTCTGAACATGCTAAAAATTAACTAGAAAATGTTGGATTGAACTCTTCTGCTTTCTACGTTGGAAGTTATGTTGACTTTTCTTTTTCTTTCTTTCTTTTTTTCTTTCTTTTTTTTTTTTTTTTTACCATGCTTATCTCTGTATAAGTCCAGACATACATAAACTAACTCAAAGCAACTGGGAAACATGTTTATGAAAACAAAGTACATATAGATACTATATTGAATGGTTAACCCTTAAATACACACACAGGTACAAACACACAGAGCTGACCATAGCAGGGACTATACACTTGACAGTTCCAGGATTTTCCTAGAGGCAGCCACTGTCCCCATATTCCAACAATAAAGAATGGGACATTAAAAACCAAACCAGCTTGCTGAAGGTCATGCAGTCTTGTAAACTTGCCAGGTCTGCACACAGGTTATGCAGAACATAAACATTTCTGAGCCATTCTGGATGTATGCTGCTCTGGGTGGACCCCCTTCTGGAAGAACTCTACTCTAAAGTAGACAGCAATAGAGCTGTGGCTTTGCTTCTAAGAAGGCTCTTTGATGAAGAGAACTCAAAACTGGTTTGCCCAGACTCCTGGTTCAACAGGTGGGAGGAAGTGAAAAGCAAAGGCCCAGGCTCTGCCAGCAGAGCCAACTCACAGCAAAATCTAGCCCTTGGCTTCTCACGTTATCCTAACACGGGTGTCGGATTAATCCCCACTAAGAGAAGAAGCCGGCACCTCACACTCAGTGTAAACAGCAACCCACCAATGAATTCCCTGGGACATTTCCTCAGTATTCCTAAAACTTATTGCTAAATTTATTGTTAAAATTCATCCCGAAAAGGTCACCCAAGACCTTGCCCCGCCTCTCGGCACTGTTTGTCCAGAATGAATACTCTTCAAGGGAGGCTTAACATTCACCCTGGGCCTTTTTTCTCCCAGCTCTCTTCCTCTCTCCTCTGCTCCTCTCTGCTCCTCTCTCTCTCTCCCTCTCTCCCTTTCTCATCTCCCACTTTCCCTCTCCCTCTCTCATTCATTATTCTGTTGGCCCTGGCTGTCCTGGAACTTGCTCTGCAGACCAGGTTGGCTTGGCCTCGAACTCAGAGCTCTGCCTCCTTCTCCCTCCCAAGTTCTGGGCTTAAAGGCATGTGCCGCCACTACCAGGCTATCCCGCATCTCTCTCTAAACTAATTCTGCATGTTTTTCTCTCCGTATCATTTGTAACCTACCCCCATCACCCCTCGTTTCCTATGCCACCTCCTTCAGGAAGCCCTCTGACCTCTCATGTTTCTGTTTTCATGTCACCCCGTTCTTTGGTCATAGAGCCTAAAATGACATCTCACCTCATATTATCTAGTAATTTTTCAGCATCCCCAATCAGACTGTGAAATCCACGTGGGCCTGAACCTATCTTTGGTACTAGATTTCTAGCGCCAAGAAACTGCGCTATAACTGATCAAATGAATGTTTGAAATTAGTTAGCACATTATGTTAGGTCAGCTACAAGACACTGAAGACAGATCAAAAAGGTCATCTGCCTTGGCATGAATTATAGTCTATTCATCCCCAGTAATTTTCATGCATACAGGTTTTTTACATAAGCACAGATATAGGGGGTGGCTTTTGAGGTGTGTCTGGGCTGCCTATAACCAGAGCAGGGTGTCTGCCTTTGTGCTCTCCTCAAGGCTTCTGCGGCCCCAGATTCAGGGGTGGTCTTCATGAGAATAGACATGAAAGTCTCCGTTGCAAAGGAGCAGTGGACCTGCCATCTTTAGACAACCCTCAAAGCTATTCTGAATCGTCACAAAAGCAGAATGAGAAGGGAGAAGTTTTCCTTTTCTTTGTCCTTGACCTCAACTACAAATACTGCAGCCTCTATCGCTTTGACATTATCATTTCACACGTGTGCAGATGCACACAGTCACCCCCCACACCAGCAGCCCCTGACACCATCACCCCACACATGCCATCACTCTCCAACACCATCATGGCACTATCAGCCCCTTACACCATCTCTCCCTCACACCATCACCCCCACACATACCACCACCACTATACAGACCATCACCCCCAACATCATTATCCCCCGATACACACATCACCACCCCCACACATCATCACCCCCCACCCCCCTCCCCCACACAGTCATCCTGGCTCTCAAAGTTGGTGCGGGAATCAGCAGCAACTACAGAACCTGAAGACTTGCTGGAAATGCAAATGCTGGCCCCACCCTAGACACGTGGAAAGAGAATCCTTGGGAGTGGGCGCTGGCCACCTGTGTCTTCTTAAGGCCTCCAGGTGATTCTGATGCGCTCTCAAAGTCGAGAGCCACTGCCTGCCTCTTTATCTTTACAGCACTTGGTGCAAGCAGAGTTCTCTTGCTTATTTATTGAAACACTTTAGTTCTTTTTCTCCCTCCTGGAAGGATTTCAGTTGCACATAAACAGACACCTATATGCTCTCTGCAACTCCTAGATTCTCATAAATATCCATCCCGGCATAAACAATTGTTGCTCTATCTGCTTGTTTTCACCAGTTTCCCAGGAGCTGGCCCTGAACCATCCGGGAAGGAGTTAAACCTCCTGGTGAGTCATCTAGCCAAGCTCTGGTTATCTCAGTGAAAGATAAGGCTCCAAGGACAGGAGATGAGACACAACAGCCTGGTGCAACGTTTTATCCCCTTTGCCTAAATCCCAGAGGCTACAGTGCTCACTTAAAACCACTGTGAGCCCACCCTTCCAGACCTCAGGTGCTTGACATGACTCCACAGTGGGGACATCTGAGGCTCACGGTCAGGCCCATGAATCCTGCCGGCCAACCTCCCCATGGTCCTCTCTTCCTCCAAGCAATCAGTCACCCGGAAGTGGAACCCAGTGAGGTAGGAATTAGCTGCCATTAGGATATGCACAATCCGATCTGAAGGTGCCCAGCAGCAGAGTTTAACAGCCCCTCCTTAGTAGATTGAAGGAGCAGGAAAGGTGGGACTTAGGAAGAAGCAAAAGAAATGGCTGTTCCTAAAAGAAACGTTAAGAGCTGCCACTGGCTCCAACATGCACTCCCACTGTCCCACGTGCTCTCACTGCACACCTATAAGTAACTAGATTTTAGGATCTAGGAATGCTGTTTTCATCACAGAAAGAAACCGAGAGGTTAAACAGTGACCCTTGACCTCTAACCCAGCTCTGACCCTGAAGCCCTTCTTTTGTTGTTTTGTATTGTTGTTTTGTGGAAACAAGGTCTCACTGTGCAGCCCTGGCTGGTCTGGAACTTGCTATGTAAACCAGGCTGGCCTTGAACTCCCGGAGATCCACCTTTCTCTGCCTCCCGAACGTTAGGGTTAAAAGCAAACACTGGGCTGGAGAGATGGCTCTGCAGTTGAGAGCGCTTGGTGCTCTCCCGGAGGTCTCAGGATCCACACTGCAGCTCAAAACCCTCTGTAACTCTAGGCCCAGAAGAGCAGATGTTCTATTCAGGTCTTCAGAGGCACTGGTCACACAAGCGGCCTTTCTCCTTCCAGAATGATCTCGATGTGCCAACATGCAGGCAAAACAATTACACATAAAATTTAGGAATCAAGGTAACATAGTAATAATAATAATAAAGGCATATGCAAACATGCTTGGCAACCCGGGTCCCTTCTTAACCTCCAGCAAGCCACAGGCTTGGCCCTCGGAGGAACTCCTCGTATTCATAGCTTTCCCCTCTACCTGCCCACCTGGCCTGAGTCTACCACACCTCTCCTAGTGAATTTGCCCTGGGCCTTCTTGGGATAGTTCCTATTAAGCCAGGCTGTGGAGGACTCTCCCAGCCTTCCCGGCACCTCCAAAGAGGGTAGGGTGGGAATCACTGCCAATGTGGCAACTCTGTTTGGGCTGTCACTTAGTCTCCACAATTCCTGTCACATCAGCCAGTGGCTGGCCATGTCCTCCATGCTACCCACATGGCCCCTCTGTTCCACAGAGAAGAGAAAGTAGTTTCCCAGTTGCTCTACCAGCAGGATGAAGACATAAGGAATCCCAAGCAGGGACAGGAGAAGCCCTCCTGATAGATTCCCTGTACCTTTCACATTTCTACTTCTCACTAGTCACATCAACTGACTATCAGAGGACACAGGCTGCTGCCCCAGTAGGAGGCTGAAACCATACCCTCACACCTGGAGACCCTCCACCAAGCCCCAGGTGCCTGCGAAGACCAACGTGCCACTCGACTCCTCTCTCTGCTCTCCACGCCTACAACCCCTCCCATCTGAAGTCCACCCTCATCTCTGCCCGGAGGCTTCAACACCTGGAGTGTGTTCCCAGATCCAGGGTAAAGATGGGGAAGGCCCACTTGGTACACCTTTCTCTCTGCCCCACTGTGCCTCCTGCCAAGGTGAATTAAAAAAAAAAAAAAGTAATGTGTAGTAGGATTACATAACCCGCAGTTACAAACTTCACAAGTGTGATGAAATAAGAGACAGAGCAGGACCTATTAGTGGTAATGGCACTAACAGGGGTTGCTCATATGCTTCATGAGATGTCTTTAAACCTAAAAAGATACAGAAATGCTGAAATGAGTTTGGGTATGTAGGCTAGGGACAACCATCCTCCTCACTTGGAGCACTTAAAACTTCAGGAAGTTCCAAGAAAGCCACTGAGCTAAAGATTCAGGAAAAAAGAGGAGGAAGCATGGCCGAGGGGTAGTACAGAGGAGAGAAAAGGAAAGAAAGAGGACCCTGGGCAGAAGCAAAGGGTGGAAGCACCTGCCAGTGCCGGTCAAGAGTCGCCCTGACTTTGGGGATCTGGAGTGCCCAGCACTTCTACAGCGGAAACACGCCTGGATGCTCCACGCAGTGGATGCTGGGTAATCTCCTTATGATTCACGCTATCAGTAAACAGGCAACTTGGGCAGGAAGGAAAACCATCTGAGGGTAAAAACACCGGGGGAAAAGAAAACAAGAGTGCACACTCACAGCACCCAGAAAAATATGTTAAAGCATATGACAACCCAACCAATCGCCCCAAATGCTTTCAGACCGAGCTCTCTGAACCACACCGGCATCTCACTGATGTCCAGGCTCTGCTTATACACCAGAACTAACCCGCAGGCCGCGGCACCCCGCGCGGGGGGCCGGGTGCAGTCAGAGCATGCCTGTAGTCGTCTAAGTAACCCCTCCTGCTGGGGGCCCAGATCCTGTGACTCCCACGCACGCACGCATGATCCTGGTTGCGACAGTAGGTTAAAGTTCAGAAGCTGCCTAGCGAAAACATCCCAGGGATCAGCTGCGCTGTCGCTGGCAGATAACCCCAGTTAACAGAGAAAACCCTTGTCAAGGCTTCTGAGCTGTCCCTCCTTCCAGCAGCTTGGCTCACGAAGGCCCGTAACCAGTCTTTCCAGTACCCATCCCCGGTTGCAACTAGATTAACGGAATCTTCATTTTTTTATCCCCATATGAACAATGATCCCGTACTCTATTGGCCAGCACTACGTTTCACCGTCTAGCTCATTTTTAGTAAGATAAACCCACAGGCCGTCTGTTGGCTTTAAAGGTAAGCCCACAGGAAAGGGTCTCCTTCCAGATTTCTCTCAGAATCAGGATCTGGGATGCACTGAGCAGTCCCAGGGTGTGTTGACTTACTGAGTCATCCCTGAGCCCGGTGTTGGCAGGGAGGAAGTGGATTGTGGACTCTTTCTAGGGGACCTGAGCTTTGTCCTCTAGTCAAAACATTCACTGGACCCAGAATCTTTAACTAAAAGAGCCCATAGCAGGGGGCATCAAAACACTCAGATTGAGGACTTGTGCTCAAGGTTAACTGATTTGGAGGCAGCAAAAACAAGACCCTAAAATGAAATGCACGCTTTAACTGGAGCTAGCAAAAGGCTTCAAAGGCAAAAAGGCAAAACTCAGCAAAGGGAACAGAAATACCTTTGTTGTTGGCTCGGAGACATCTCAGTGTGGTCACAGGTTAGGCACAACATGACGAAAAGTGCAGATTCCATAGAGGAGGGCGTATAGAATGGGGCAATCACTGTGGGTTGTGGGTTTGGACTCGGATCCTGGGACAAAGGACTTGAGTAGGTTTTGAATCAGAACGGAAAACAGCTGTGGTTCCTCAGGTCTCCACATACCCTCCCCACTGTGTCTCCTTCCACACACTCCCCTGGGCAATCTCACCCACGGCTTCAACTGCTACCTGCAAGCGTGACTCACAGGCCTTGTCTCCAGACTCGCCTCTGTCCTCAGCCCCAGGTTCCAACGCTGCAGTAATTTCCTCCACTGTCCCAAGCAGCTCCCCAAATTCACTGCCTTCTTCTCTCCTGCCCCTGTCTGCTCCTTGTTTCCTTCCTTCACAACCTGTTACCTACAGAAAGGTGATGCCCAAACCAGACAGCCTGGGCTCTCTCTGAATCTCATATCCAAGACCAACTAGTTATATTGTCTCCAGCATCCATTCCCTCTTAGACCCAGGCCCTGACTCTTCCTGTTACCTCCTTTTAAAAATAACTTATTTATTTTTATTTTATGCACATTGGTGTTTTGCCTGCATGTATGTCTGTACAGGATCCTGGAATTACAGACAGTTGTGACCTGCCATGTGGGCGCTGGGAATTGAACCTGGGTCCTCTGGAAGAGCAGAGGGTGGTCTTAACCACTGAGCGGTCTCTCCAGCCCCTCCTGTTACCTCGTAACCAGCCTCCCAGACAGCCTTCTGCAGAAGGGAATCTTTGCTGATGAAAGCACATGAAACCCTCTGTCTCAAACAGATCTACAAACAACAACAACAAAAGGCCTAGGCTTTGCCCCAAAGCTCTGAGCTTTTGTGCATGGAGCATTTTAAAATGATAATTTTAAGAGCTCAGCGTGTTCTTAAGCAAGACTAGTTGAGAAAAGAGACCGCCAGATGGTGTCTGTTGCAACTGACGTGAATGGGGAAGCCACCCACTAACACCTGACTTGGAACACCAACCTCCTTGCTCGCCCTCGGGCACCCTACCTTTTCTACCCTTGCCTCTACTCACCGGTAACTGACTTTGGCCTTGCACAGGAGACTTTCGAGATGAAGCCTACAGTCCTTCCAGAACTTCATCTCAGAGTTCCATCAAGGTTTGGATCACGCTAGGGCAACTAAATAGATGGTTCCCTGCCCCACCCCTCACCCTCAGGGCCTAGGCTTCTCATCTCTTGCTGATACTGACTCTCCACCGAAGGCAATTTTGTTCCTCTGGGAATATTTGGTGATGTGTGTTGACATTTTTTCGCATGGATATAACCTGTTGGGAGAAAAGGTTGCTAATACTAGAACTTAGTGAGATCTTGGGGGCAAGACAAGAAAGGAAAGGTTATGGTTTAACAGTGATGTGGTTGTATGTTAAGTTAACATGGATAGAGTGAATATGGTTTTTATTTTCAATGTAATAACACTTAAGAGTCACCTAGGGCTGAGCCATGATAGCACACACCTTTAATCCTACCACTAGGGAGGGAGAGGCAGGCGGATCATTGTGAGTCCAAGACCAGCCTGGTCTATAAAAAAAGTTCAAGATAGCCACGGCTATACGAAGAAACTCGATTTGAAATACAATAAAGAAGGAAAATTAAAAAAAAGAAAAAGAAGAAGAAAAAGAAGGAGAAGGCGTTGCTGTCACCTAGAATAGGGAACCTCATTGAGGAATTACCTAGATCAGATTAGCCTATGGCTCTGTCCATGAGAGATTGTCTAGACTGATGCTCAGCACTACCAGGGGTCGGCACCATCCCTGGCAAGTGGACCTGAGCTGTATAAGAAAGCTAGCTAAGCCCGAGTCACAGAGCAAGCCAGCGAGCAGTGTTCCTTCAAGTTTTCTGCTTCAGATCCTTGCTTTGAGTTTTGGCTGTGACTCCCTCAATAATGGACTATGGCTTGGAAAAATGTGATAAAATAAACTCTTTCCTCTCCTAAACTGATTTCAGTCATGGTTTTTGTTTCAGCAACAGAAAACAAACTAAAACAAATGTAATTTTAAATACCAAAAAAATTCTACTACTACTACTACTACTACTACTACCACTACTAGCCAGTTGTAGTACCACATGCTTCTAATCCCAGCGAACAGGAAAGACAGATGCATTCCTGTGGTTCAGCCTGGTCAATATAGAGGACAGCCAAGGCTACATAGAGAGACCCTGTCTCAAAATTAATTAATAAAAAAGTGGCTGGGTTGCCAGGCATGATGCTTTATTTGGATAATCACAGTTACTCAAGAGGCTGAAGTAGGAGGATTTCATGTTCAAGTTCCAGCTTTGCAGCACAGACTCTGTCCCAAAGTAATCAAATAACCCATAAAGCTCTCTTCTGTGAAGTGAAGCTAATAGTGCTTACTTCATATGATCCAGGGAGAATTCAATGGCAAGTCCATGCATACAATGAACTTGGCTTAGAGTTAAGTGCCCTCTGCACGGGAGGACTGTCCACACCACTGTTGAGCTCCTGTCCTCTGAAGCCTCTTGGCCTCTAGCCAGCAAGCCCTCCCCTACAGAGAATTACCAACCATCACCTTAGAAGACAGCCACACTTCTCATTGACCTAGGGGAAAGCTTTGCAGAGCAAGAGCTCCAAAAATCACATGCTTTGGGCATTTTTTAGGAAAGATAGCAACAAAACAGGAAACCAGAGCAGGCCTCCTCCCAAAGGACTCAGCCTGCCCTTGTCGGTTACGGAGCCCACAGTCTTGCGGGGGCCCATGCATGAACTCTAAGTAACATGCTCTCCCGGGATGCTGTATAGCTCGGGAGTGACTGCTTCACCAACTGAGAGTACTGCACGGATGTGTTATACATGTGGAACCTCATCAGCGGGATGATCGTGTGATCGCAGTACAGCCAGGACCACTGTGGTGGAAGATCTCAAGACACTTTGTGTGCAGATGTGTGCTGATTTGAAAGTGTTTTCCTTAAATGCTTTGAGTTTCTCCAAAGCATATTAGGAAAAATGAACATGCTGGGATACATCAGGAAAGGGGTAACCGAATTGGAAACCAGAAAAAGGGGCTGAGGACATGGTGATGCATACCTTTAATTCCAAGAGTCTAGAGACAGAGCAAGTGGTACTCTGAAAGAAGGAAAGAACGACAGACAGACAGAAAGAAACAAAGAAAGAAAGCAAGGAAAAGAAAAACTAAACTAAATAATACGATACCTACCCACTGCCTGGTCCTAAGAGAGACTATAAATTATTATCCATCCATACAGATGCCCAAAAAGGCCCAGGGATCAACTCTGGTGTTTCTGTTTATCTCTGGAGTTAGAGTTCATGTATACTCAACCAGCCGATAATACTCAGATCATTTTTTTTTTGAACAACTGGTTCATATGATTAACCAATCAGTGCCCTGGTCTTCTATTCAGATAAACTGACTTAAGCTCCTAAATACCGTAATTTCATCGTTGAAATGAAAGCAGGAGCCTGTAGAGATGGTTGTTTATGCTTGGAGCAATGCGCCTGTGCCTGGTTCACAGCATTAGGACAAGCATTTTAAGCAGCTGAGAACTCTGAGACACTGCAAAGGTATCAGCCTGCCTTGTGTGGATTAAACCTGAGCCTTGGCACATATATCCACAGAGCATCACATTTCATGCTTTTTTTGTTTTGTTTTGTTGTTGTTGGGTTGTTTTGTTTTGTTTGTTGTTTGTTTGTTTTGGTTTGGTTTTTCAAGACAGGGTCTCTGCATAGCCTCAGCTGTCCTGAGCTCACTTTGTAGACCAGGCTGGCCTCAAACTCACAGAGACGCACCTGCCTCTGCCTCCCTGAGTGCTGGGATGAAAGGCACGCACCACCACACCTGGCTACGTTTTATGCATTTTTCACTATATTCCCTGCTCTGCTGCATTCCCAATCTTAGGAAGTCCAGGGCTCTTATGAGCTTCCAGGTAAAAATCTAAAAACTGCTTTCTACTCGGCCCTGGCAATGAAGACAAATACATGTGACCTAACCTCAACCAATCAGAAACACCTGAATGACTTCTCCAAGCAGTGTTCAGAAAAGTTTCAAAATGGAATATGTGGTCAGCGAGTTGTAGGAACGTGGTTCGGAGACACTGCTTTTGAAGGTCTCTGGATCCTCCCGTACTGTTCAGATAGAGCAATGAGATAACCAGAGCAAACTGCTGTGGGCAATTCAGCACTAGACATTTCTCCCAGTGCTATAGTTCGGATCTGTAGTCCCCCAAAGACTCAGCCCATGGTACTACTGGGAAATGGTGGAAACAAAGAGCGGGGCCCTGTCGGTGCAAGTTAGGGGCATGTCTTCAGAAAGAACTGTGGGACCCCCTATCCTTTTCTCCTTCTCTTTTACTTCCTGGCTACCACTCAACAACAGCACCCTCTTTCTCATGCTCTTCAACAGTTTGAATGAGAATGGCCCCCACAGGCTCATATATTTGAATGCTTAGTTCCCAGTGGATGAACTGTTTGGGAAGGATTAGAAGGTGTGGCCTTGTTGGAGGAGGTGTGTCACTGGGGTTCAGCTTTAGGGTGTTTCAAACGCCTTGGCCAGGCTGCTGATTAGGATGGAAAGCTCTTAGCTACCAGTCCCTGGTACAGTTTCAGTACCATCATGCCTGCCTGCTTCCTGCCGCGATGATCATGGACTAACTCTATAAAACTGCAAGCAATCCCCCAGTTAAATGCTTTCTTTTATAAAAATTGCCTTGGTCATGGTGTCTCCACACAGTAATAGAACAGTAACTAAGACATGTTCCCACCATAATGTGCTGCCTCACCTCAGGCCTGAAAACAACTGAACCGGCTGGCCATGGACTGAGATGTCTAGAACTCAGAGCCAAGGTGTCAACCTTCTTCTGTCTGTCTACCTCTCTCTCTCTCTTTTATATGCTTATGTGTTGTGTATGTGTTATTCACATGTGTGTGCAGGTGTGCATACCCAGACATACACGTGCTGTCAAAAGGAGGATGTCAGTGTCTTGCTCTATCATTCTCTGCCTTATTCCTTTGAATCAGGGTCTCTTGCTGAACCTGGAGTTGGTGGCCAGGAACCCCAGTGATCTCCTCGTCTCTACTACGATCCTTACCAACACCTCTGACCCAGCAGTAGGGTTACCGGAGCCTGACCATGCCCTGTTTTTTTCATGCAGGTTCTTGGAATCCGAACACAGGTACTCAGGCTTGCACAATGGTGCTCTTTTCTTCCAGGCCATCTCCTCAGCCCACGGTCAACCTTTCTTATGTATAAGCTGATTATCTCAGGACCTTGCTACAATGATGGGGAGCTGACAAATAGCCCATAATATAAGAAATCCAAGCTCATGATGACGCATTTCCTATAACACACACAAACTACACACACACACACCACATGAAAAGAAAAACAGCCAGCAAAAAAAGAAAAACACCCAGCAGGGACAGAGGTCAGTGATAGACCGTATACATGAACAAAGCCTTGAGTTCAATCTCCAGCACTACGGTAGAAAAGAAAAGCACAACCAGGTGTCACATGGCTCCTGACAGGAGTGCTGTGTGTTTCACATGGTACCACACTGTAAAACATGAGATAACAGATTCTGTCATGTTAAGGATGCTAAAGGTGATGATTGTGTGAGATTTGGGTTACCAGGAGGCTGTCAAAGTAAAATTAAAAACTAGGAGGACGTCACCCAGGATTACAAAGAAGGGAGGCTCCAGAGCTGCAAGGGTGGCTGGACAGACATGCTGGCGGTGATCCCTGGAGCACCAAGTGCCGGCTGCAGGTTTCTGCTGGAACAGCCTGGGTAGAGGTCACTCACTGCTCCTGAGTGCAAAGCTCTCCTGGAAGTCCTGTGAGCTACCTAACTGTCATTACTGGATTGTTGCTGGAAAGGATTTCTGTTTGGCTTACTTTTAGTTAGTTTGTTTGTTTTCTAGAAAAGATATGTTCTCTGTAACTAAAAGACCCTGACTGATGCAAAAGATGGACAGGTGGGGAAGGGGGGTGGCGAGGATACTGTCACTTGATGTCACCAGAATGCTACTAATTTTTCCAAATTCATTTTTAAAACCTAGATCGGCTGACGGAAAAGGAGCTGTTTGCTTTGATCATTGTTTACTTCTGGACCTCTTGAAGATAGCAAGCAGAAGCCTGGCTTCCCAGAATTCCTGTGTTTGACCATTGCTGGCAGTGTGTGTACTGTCTGTCATCTTTGATTTTTAAATAAATCTGACGAAAGAGTGACAATGACAACCGTTTCTGAGAAACTTTTCAACAAATCATTGATTCCCGAAAGGACTCAAGTCTCAAATCCTGCTTGGGGCTGATGTTCACTCTGTGTTTCAAACTTCCACTGGTCACAGTTTCTTTACTTCCTGTAGGCAGTGTTTTCAAACCTTTTTTACCTTTGTCCAGAGGAGAAGTCTGTTTTTTTCTACCTGGTCAGAGTAGCCTTGATCACATGACTTGACCCGGCCAATGAAAAGTGAGAAGCACTGCCTGCCACTTCGAGAGTAGAAACCAATTTAAGAACCACTGAGCTCTGTGTTTCCTTCTGCTGCTAGCCGAGGTTCCACTTTTCCAGCTGCCTGAACCCCAAAGGAAGGCGACGTCAAGACGCGGGGCTGTGAGTATGTGACTGGTGACAAGGAGGGGTGCTGGGAGCCGCTCTGTCCAAAGTATAAACCAGCCATCTATACACAAGGCTGTTATCAGTTATAGCTATGACTCCTGTTCTCCTCTGTTTTCATTGTTGCCAATTAAAGTTGTGCCCGCCTTTCATCCCTGCACTTAGGAGGCAGAGGCAGGCAGATCTCTGTGAGTTTGAGGCCACCCTGGTCTGCAGAGCAAGTTCCAGGGCAACTATGGCTACACAGAGAAGCCTTGTCTTCAAAAAACTAGATAGATGATAGATAGATAGATAGATAGATAGATAGATAGATAGATAGATAGATAGATAGATAGATGAAGAAAAATGGGGCATTTTTATGTAGCTCAGGCTGGCTTCCAAGTAGGGATCCTCCTGCCCCTGCCTCCAAAGTGCTGGGATGATACGTCCCTCTAGGCCTTGCTTCTGTTAACCCTATTTACAAGCCACACACTTGCATTCTTAGA
>CM053760.1:58356142-58374746 GCA_028658305.1 Pachyuromys duprasi
ACAAGTTCTTCTATGAAGTCACAAACTCACCACATATTAAAGATAGACTGACTACTGCTGAATGTCTGAAAAAATGTTTATGAAATGCTAGTCGACAAATTGTGTTCTTAGTTATTTCTGATCTTTCATGAAACTCAAAAACATGTATACCATACCTCCAAAACAAGATAAAGAAGAAACAAGATGAACCAATGTAAGATTTAGAAGAAGATGTGGAAGGTTTGGATGTGGAACACTAGAACAGGAGTCTGAGGGACTAAATTCCAGCTGTGCAGTGTCTTAACTCCTTTGATCTCTCCTCATACATGACACTACTGAAGCCATTTCTGAAGTGGCACCATCATACTTATCAAAGTCATGGTCAAACACTGTTATACAGGCATAGAAATCAAGGCTGAGACAGACTACTGGTCTAGCCAGAAGGTCTCAGTTTTGGAAGCACAGTGTCAGACACTGGCAGTCCATACACCCCTACCTGGAGGATTTGCCAAATACAACAAAGGCAGATGCACAGCAAGTTCACTCTTGCTCAGCTGTATTTAGGTTATTCTGTACCTGAACCTTATCTTCTCGGCCCACATAAGCCTATTGTGTTTCTGATTGACTATCTGAAACCCCCCTTCCCCTGGTCTATTATCTAAAGACAGAGCCTGGCCACCGATGTCTTCAGACTTTTCTTGTCTTGCAAGTAGGTGAGATGGTACCATGGGTAAAGGGGTGTGCTATGCAAAGCCCAGCGGCTGAGTTTGGTTCTAGAACCCAAATAAATGTAGAAGAAAAGAACTAACTCTACAAAGTTGTTCTCTGACTTCCACACACATGTACATGGGCATGTAAGCATATGTGCTTACATACACACACACACAATTTTATATACTCCAAAAACCTGATGTGTTAGTAATTCAATCCCTGATGTGTCAGTGATAAGAGATAGGACACACTAAGATGTATTCAGGCCATGATGGCTCCACACTCATGAATACATTTACAGCATTATAAAGGGGCTAGCATTGTTGCCTTTCTCTCTTCTGCTCCTTACATGTAGACACAGCATACCTCCATGGTCAGTAACATCCAAGATCTTAGAAGTACAAATCAGTCCTTACTGGCTGCTAGCGCCTAAAACAGAAACTTTCCAGACTCCAGAAATTTTGGAAACTTTTCTGTTCTTTACAAAGTACCTAGTCTCAGATCTTTTGTTATAGCAACAGAAAATGGACTAAAACAGCAGGCTTGGCACTTGGAAAGCAGAGGCAGGTGGATCCCTGTGAATTCAAAGGCAGCTTGATCTACATAGTGAGTTCCAGGCTGGCCAGGGGGAAAAATAATATTTTGGAGACCCAGTAAAAACAAATTCTTTTTTCTGTGTGTTAAAATGCCCAAGCACAGGCTCTGTATATACAGGTAAAGTCTGGAAGAATTCCTCATCCAAGGCTTCAACAACCACTACCACTCTCTGCCCACACCCTTCTTAATGACCTTCCACTGAAGAGCTCATAGAATTATCAGGAGGTTTGCATACTGAGAGCTCCCTTTTGTAGAACAGACAATAAATACATCTTGAAATTTTTGTTTAAACTTCCTGGTTTAACAAACTGATATTCTAATTCTATCACTCTCTAATTATAAGAGACTGAGGAACTCCTAAACTAGAGGCATTTCTCATATAACCTAAAACTCAGAAGCCCCTATCACTGACATAGTGAGATGTCACCTTTCCCTGTCATCCCAGAGAGCTGTGAAACTAATATGTAAACATAACTATGCTCTGCACACATGTGCATTTGTGGTCAGGGCAAAGAGCATGCTGTGTGTGCTGAGCTGTTCATTCTCTTTTGCCCTACAAGGCCTAGGATAGACTTTGTGCTTGGGCTATGAATTCTTACTGAAAGAAATCAAGAAGGAACTCACAGTTACTGAGTGCTCTCGGAGAGCCGGAAACTTGACATAAGTTATCTTCAGCGCGCACACCAACTCTTAAAGCTCTAGAGAGAGGATTGTGTAACTCGCCCAAGGTCACACAGCTAGCAAGTGACAAAAACACTTGAAATCCTAGTTTTTCTGACCCCAAAGTTCAGGGTCTGTTGAGGACCAGACCAGGAGTTAGCAAACTAATGTCTGTGGGTTCAGTCTAGTCTACACTTTTATTTTTCTACTGCCTGTGAGGAAAAACAAACAACATTTTGCGTTTATTTTATTTTATTTTATTTATTCATTTTATGTATATAAGTGCTTTACCTGCATACCAGAAGAGGAAATCAGTCATATTATAAATGGCTCTGAGCCACCATATGGTTGCTGAGAATTGAACTCAGGACCTCTGAAAGAGCAGCCAGTGCTCTTAACTGCGGAGCCATCTCTCCAGCCCCAACATTTTACATTTTAAAAACAAAAACATTTTAAAACAAAATAAATATTATTTATGACTTGCCTGTTTTTTTTTAAACTTCAAAGAGTCTATCAATAAAGCTTTATTAGAATGTGACTGTCCAGTTTGTTTGCATATTGTCTGTGCTTTTGTACTTCCCTAGCTGCAACAGAAACTGTTAAATTTGGCAAAATCTAAGAGATTTTTCTACCTGGACCTTTACAGAAAGGGTTTGCCATGTTCAGCCCTAGACCCCATGGCCTTCTATGGAGTCCTTTGATATACGGAAAAACAGAAGTCCACAAAGATTTAATAATTGTGCCCCAAACTGAACACGCTGGGCTGCTCCTACCCATGGTTTTGCTTTATACCATTTCAGTCACCCAGTGAAAGCAAAAGACACAAACAATTACACAGTACACCTCAAAGAGACCCACAGTGACAAGCGGGACCCTCAGCATGGTTCCACAGAGGGTCTGGCAGCCCCTCAGACAGGGTAGGATTTGTGGGAAATGTTAGATGAGAGAACACAAGTCTCATGGTCTCTTATAAACTCTGGGACGGGGCTGAGGAGTGAATGAATGACCTCAGGTCCTGAGCCAAAAGAGCAGATGACAATAAAGTGCCTAAGAAAATATGTCTAATAAAATGCTTTAGAAAGACTTTGGGTTTCTTTTTTCCTAGTGTAAGAACAACAGCAACTAAAATTAAAAGTCTTTTTAAAAATTGAAGTTAAAATTAAAAGCCTTAAATTTAAATTTTTCTTTGAATTTCTTTCCATAATAAAGCTCTATTTCGTACCAAAAGTAATCTGAGTCAAATGTGGTGGCACACACTTTTAATCCAAACACAGCAGAGGCAGGCAGATCTGTGTGAGCTCAAGACCAATCTGGTCTACATAGATAGTTCCAGGACAGCAGCGCAACACAAAGACACTGTCTCAAAAATTAACTAATTCAATAAAAAAATTAAAAAGATAGTCAGGCCTAGTGGCACACACCTTCAATCCCACTCAGGAGGCAGAGGCAGGCAGATCTCTGTGAGGTTTGAGGCTAACCTGGTCTACTAAGTTAGTCCAGAACAGCCAGGCTATTACATAGAGAAACCCTGTCTCGAAAACCAAAAAAATAAAATAAAAAGTAAGTAAGTAAATAAATAAATAATAAGTAAATAAAAACAAAAATTAAAAAGTATCTGAGACCATTAAGCATTTTGATGAGAGAAAAGTAACTGAAGAGAGCAATTCAGCGAGTAGGCTTCATTGGGAAGAGCATTTACTGATTTGCTCTCCAATGGGCACAGAATCACAGGCTGGGTGGCTCCTACCATACACACTTACTGTCTCCTGGTTTTTAAAGCTGAGGTGTTGGCAGGGTTGCTCCAGGGAAAACTGATTCAACTGAATGAAGTTTACTTGTGCAAAGAAACCTTTCACAACTCAAGTATTATTCACGGTGGAAGACCTTGAGAGAACTCCACTCAGCAAGCCAGAGCTTTTCTAGGCTACAGAAAGGGTAAGCTGTTATTGGGGCTTGTGATTGGCTAAAGTATAGCTATTTGTGATTCACTGAGGCTCAACTCTTATGATGAAAATTACACTAAGCTGTGTTGTAGTTTCTTTCTTAAGTTTCTCGAGACAGGTTTTCTCTGTGTAACCTTGGCTATCTTGGACTCACATTGTAGACCAGGCTGTACTCGATCTCACAGAGATAGGCCTGCCTCTGCCTCTCTGAGTGCTGGGATTACAGGCATGCGCCACTGCGCCCGGTGTGTTGTAGCTGCTTGCCTGAAGTACAGTGTTACCCTCAGAGCAATGGCCTGCTGCTGTGTGCTACCCAGGCTTTTAATCCCAGCAGAGACAGACAGGAGGCAGAGACATGGGGAATCTCTGAGTTCGAGGCCAGTCTGATCGGCAGAGTGAGTTCCAGAACAGGCAGAAGCTACACAGAGAAACCTGTCTCAAAAACAAAACAAAACAACAACCACAAAGATCAACTTATCAAGGGCCTCCTTAGAAGGCAGCTTCATCACAGAAGGCACTGGAGCGCCCAGGTGTAGCCTCCTGTCTGATGACAAGCATTGGGAAAGCTAGTCATGAATGGCAGGCAGCTGCTTAGCTGCACATCCCCACTCTGAAAAGCATGAGGTGCTGGGGGGGTGTGACAAGCTGCTATGCCGCACTAACCTTCCTAGAGAGCCAGCTGAGGCCCGGAGAGGGGGGTGACCAAGTCACCCACAGACTGTGTGGGAACCAGGACAGGAATCCAGACAGATTCTTCTTTGCCTGACACTTTCTCAACAGTGCCTGTATCGTCCTGAGATGCCAAACTCAGCCTTTCAATGCTAAGTACAGGCTTTGAATCTAACCTGCCCTCAGAACCCCTGACCCACCTAAAGATCAGCAAGTCACCCCGTAATCTTTTCAGGAGGCCTGATGGCTAGGTAGCCTGTAATTTCCTTAACTCGCATTGCCCATTCCCACAAAACCCAGATAGGCTCTGGGCAGGACAATTGCTAGTATTTAGAAGGCTGTGGATTTGCTGGGCGGATAGTTTTTCCACAGGCACAGTTCACAGAGGGCTGCCTGGAGAGCCCTTGTTGAATGAAGCCAACTTGGGCCCGTTTTAAAGGGTTGGAGGCAGCCAGGCAGGCAGAGATTTGTTCCCCAACCCTTTCCAAACCCAGCCAGGATGTCCACGGGGGGTCTTAGACATCTGAAAATGGGAGAAAAAAAATCACTAAAAGTCTTAACCAATTACCTTTCCTTCAACTTTCTGCCATGTATCACTCACAAATAACACAAGAATCTCTTTTGCTTGCTGCCTGTGAGGATAGCTTGAAAATGGTTAGCATGGATGGCTGGTTAGCCTGAGCCACAGGGAGGGAAATGTAGGATGTTCATGTTACTTTTTTTATATGGAACAATGCAGAAGTATAAATAGGCACTTATTTTTCAGGGTCAAACACCACAATATGTACCTATCCCTAAAAATGTTTGCAAAATAGGCAATAAATGCTTTAAATAGATGGTCCCGGAATGGCTAATAAATAAATAAATAGAAATAAGAAAATTAACAACAGGAAAGAGAGTTTTATGTGTGTAGGTCGGCAGCCGTGGGAGGAGGCCACAGGGGGTGCTCATGACTCGGTCTTGCCCTCAATGTACCCTTAGCACAGTGAGGAGGCAGGGCTGAGTACTGGCAAGAGCTGAGTCTGCAGGACAGACCCTGCCTGGAAAGGGAAAGACAGGGAAATTCCAGATGTTAGATAGGCAAAGGACGTCTGTGACCCTTTGAACTCCAGCTTGCTGGTCTTCAAGCTGCAGTTGTCCAAGGTAAAGGAAGAGAGGACCCACTGGACCCCTACAGTCTAAGGGTGTCACAGTTTGGGGAGTTAGATAACCACTGGATCCCCAGAGTTGAAGGGTGTCACCTTTTGGGGAGCTGACCTTACGGCTGGAAAGCTCGTGTTTCCACCCCGGTTCTGCCACTGTGTGACCTGGGATAATTGCTGGGATGTTGTCGTGCTGCTCTGCAAACAGAAGCAGCATCTACTTCTGTGGTGCTTTAGGTACCAACATGCCATGGACTGGAACTTCGTATAAATTACGTCAGGATGACTGGGGAGGGAGAGCTAAGCGACTCGTGGGGTTCGTGCCTGTAATTTTAGCACTTAGGAGTGGAAGGAAAGACGATCAAGAATTGAAGGCTATCCTCAGCCACAAAGAAAGTTTGAGTGAAGTAAGCCTGGGCTTCTTCATGATACCAAATCTCAAAATAAAAAAATTAAAGTATGTGATCTTGTTGACAGTGATTCAGTAGTTATAAAATCTGAGAAAGTCTGTGCTTTCTAGGTTGGTAAACATACTCCTCTCTCTCTCATTTGTTTATTTGTTTGTTTGTTTTGAGACAGGGTTACTCTGTGTAGTATTGACTGTCTTGGGCTTGCTTTGTAGACCAGGCTGGCCTTGAACTCATGTCAATCCAACTGCTTCTGCTTCCCTGAGTGCTGGGATTAAAGGCATGTGCCACCGTGCCCAACTTTTAACATCTTCATCTTTCTACCACAAATTAATTGCCCCTAGAATAATACGGACACTAAATATTCATTTAGACCTTCCCTAGTTATTAAATACCTTTAAGACAGCCATTGAATTGGTTCTCAACATGGAAAACAACAGTGACACAAAACTGAAAGGTCCCCAGGGTCCCAAACTGAAGAACAGTGAGATGAAATTCCAGGGCTCAACGACACACTCCACCAACAAAATTACTTGCTTCTAAAAAGAAATTCCTGGGGCTGGAGAGATGGCAGCCATTATAAGCACTGGCTGCTCTTTCAGACGATCCAGGTTCAATTCCCAGCACCCACATGGCAATTCACAACTGTCTGTAACTTCAGCTCCAGGGGATCTGATACTCCCTTCTGGCTTCTGAAGACGCTAGGCACAGAAGTGGTGCACAGACATATGCAGGCAGGCAAAACACTCATACCCCAAAAAATAAAAACAAAATGGAAGAAAATAATTAAATAAAAAGAAGCTCGATGTGACTACCACAAGCAGCAGTCCATTGTTTGACAAGAACTCAACAAGGTCAGTATCTTTCCTAGATTTGTTTGCTCCGTAGTGTGGAAGGTTCCACAAAAATGAACCAAACACCCAGACACAGCCTGGACTTCCCACCGTTGCTGAGGTAGGGGATGGGAAAACACCCTTCCGGCTTTGTGCTCAGTGCAGCAGGAAGTGATGCCGGACCCCACCACCATCACATTCTGTAAATCCACACGGTACATTCGTCCTGAGCCGTTTCCATTTCCAGATCCCCAAACCCAATATGGCCTGCATATAGAAACAATAATTCTATCACTGGAGGACAAGAAATCCTCAAGGCATCAGATCCCCAATTAGAACAAAACCAGATGTTTTATTGATCTAGTACCATTGATCTAGTATGTACACATGTGATACAGTCCCATTGTGAGGGAAATTTGGGTTTTTTTTTATTACTATTTTATTGTTTTTATCTGTATGAGTGTTTTGCCTTCATGTATGTGCCACTGTGCACCACTTTTAAGGCTGGTGCCCATGGAGGCCAGAACTGGGTGATAGACTTTCACGTTTTCAAACAGTTGTGAGCTGCCATGCAGGTGCTGGGAATCGAACCAGAGTCCTCTGGAGCAGCCACCAGTAACCAGTACTCTTAACCAGTAAGCCAGATTTTTTTTAAGAGTTGTGTGTGTGTCCATCTGTCTGTCTGTCTTTAGATGCCTGAGGAGACTAGAAGAGGCCTTTGGATACTCTGGGACTGGAGTTACAGCTATTGTAAGCCCTGATGTGGGTGCTGGGGATTGAACTTGGTCCTTTGGGAAAGCAGTGTGTTCTTATCAACTGAGCCATTTCTCCAACCCCCAGATTTGGTTCTCAACAGAAAATTTTCCACAGTGAAAAGAGACACAAAGGACAACATTCTATACCTCAATTTCCTTGTGGTAAAACTACAATTATTTAGGGAGTCTCTTTGACACTCTTTGGTAAATGGTTTCAAATATCTATACCCACCTTAAGAATCATCATGAGCGATTCAGAGAAAGAGACATATGTGGAGGCACGCCTCATTTGTCATTTTAAAGTATTGTCTGTGAATGCCAAAGCTCGTCACCAGAAGGAAATGTACCCAAAGTGACCAATGACTGTGTCTGGGTAATGGAATTAGGATGGAACTTTGATACTTCTTTACATCTTTCTGCAGTTTCCAAAATGACCTATAATGATAAACAGCCCAAATATGTACCCAAGCTGAAGGGATAAAAGAAGAAAAAAAAAAGACAGGGTATACATAAACAACGGAGCATTCTACAGCCTTGGAGAGGAATCTGATACACGCTGGGCCATGGCTAGTCCCTGAAGATGCTACACTCTGTTAATGAGCCATTCCCAATGATGTTAATGATTCTGCTTATATGCAGTGCCTGGACGGCGCCACTTCACAGCTGTGATGAATGGATGGGATGGCTTGCGGCCTAATGATGTGAGTTCTCCTCGGGACCAACTTGGCAGGAGAGAACCCATTCCCACAGGTTGTCCTCTGACCTCCACACATGCACTGGGCATGTTTGAGGGCACATACACATATAAATAACATTTAAAAAGTAAAGTAGAATGGTGGTTGCCAGGGATTGGACGGGCGTGGGAGCTCTCATGGAATGGCTGGAGTTCCAGATCAGGAAAACGGAAGAGCCCTGGGGAAGACGGTGGTGATGGTTGTACTGATGGTTGGGTAATAACATTGTACTTAACATCAACTAGTTACATACTGAAAAAACGGTCAACACAGAGGGGAGGACAAGAAAAATTAGTAACAATAGAAGCCCTAAGACAACATCCGTGGTTCTTCCTTGCTAAGGCTGATAACACCATTTTACCCGTTTCTTCAAACTGCTCTCTTGTGTTTATCTGTAGAATCATGTAGTTATTTAGGCCTGTGTGTGTGTGCGCGCACACGCACGCTCGTGTGTTTTATTTTGCTATCTATTGGTGTGATAAAATACCAGGACTAAAAGCAACTTGAGGAAGAGTGTTTTCTACCTGCTCATCCCAATCGCAGTCCAGCATGAAGGGAGGTTAGGGCAGAGACTCGAGACTACAGAGGAACTGGAGGACAGAATTGAAGCAGAGGCCTTGGAGAAATGTTCACTGGCTACTTTTCCATGGCTCATTCTATTTTAAACAACTCAAGATCACTTTCCCAGGGGTAACTCCGCACACAGTGAGCTGGACCCTCCTAAGTCAATAATTAATCAAGGAAATGCCTCACAGACTTGCCTATCAGCAAATCTAATGAAAACACTTTATTCCTTCCATTGACATTCGCTGTTTCTAGATGATTTTGGCTTGGCTTAAATTAACAACAAAAAAACAGCACATGTATTTGTATTTATGTGTTTATGTGTGTGTATATATACATGTATGTGTGCATATGCATGTGTATGCATTTGTATGTGTGTATAGACAAACATGGGTTGGGCATATTGTTTTTAACATGCACTTTAGCCTTCATTACTGTTCTAGTTTGCATCCGATTTCCTTCCTTTAGATCCCTAAATCCCACTTCGTGTATTTCTCACATTTTTTTGTCCAGCCATCCTTTAATGGAAGTTTGGGTTGCCCCCACCTGCCAGCTATCATGTGCAATGCTGCCATGTGCTTGGGTATGTGAATGTTGAATGAGAAGTATAATTAGTGAGCTCTAAGTGTTCAGAAAAATAAAGGTGAGCTCTCTCTCAGTAGTACTGAGAAATTACTTATTTCATGGAATCAAAAATGTTAAAGCAGGAAATGATTATAAAACCATCATCTCTATTTATTTATAGACAAGGAAACAGACATGAAGCAACTAAATGCAGATGGTTTATAAAATGTGCGGTCTCTTGCATGGGGAGGGGGTGTTGGAAAGGGGTCCAGGACAAATTATCTCCATGGCTTATCACGCCAGACACCTCAAATTCCCTGCACTGGAGAGGTATTAACTTAGATGAAGACACTGGCAATATTACCAGGACTCTCCCAGCAAAATATAAATAGCTCTGGGGGAAAGTCATTGCTGACCTATGATCCCTTGTCTGGAAAGACTGGTTTTCCACAGAACAGGAAGCATAGGGTGGGTGCTGAGGGAACAGAACTGTTCCTATTGGAGCAGGCGGTGTGCTGAGTGTGATTCTGAATGCAGATGCTGGTCATGATACAACTGCCTCATGCAGGGTCCAGGCCAAATTCAGAGGCTAAAGATGTGAAAAGGTGTTGTAGGTAGCACCTTTAATTCCACCACTTGCAAGGCAGAGGCAGGTAGATCTGAGTTCAAGGCTAGCCTGGTCCATTCCAGACTAGCAAAGGCTATATTGTGAGATCTTCTCCCAAAGGGAAAAAGAAAATGAAAGGAAGGAAGGAAGCAAGCAAGCAAAAAGGGCTTAAGAGTTAGGTAGGTGTGGTGGCACATAGTCACTTTAGCATTTGCTATGTATAGCAAAACTCTGTCCTTCAAAAGGGGATGGATGAGAGAGCTCACACTTTTGATCCCAGCATTCTGGAGGCAAGCAGATCTCTGTGAGTTCAAGGCCAGCCTGATCTACCTAGTAAGTTCCAAGGCTACATAGAGAGACCCTGTCTCAAAAAAGGTGCCTGGGGGAAAGGAAAACTTAAGACTCACAAAGGCAACTTAACAGTGTAGTGTGCTTCATTTCAGGGTACGTGCCTTCCATAAGTGACTTTGAGCTGTGACTCAAATCTAGATGTTAATTTCACAGGTCTTTCTCCACCATCTAAGGCATACTTGTGATTTTTCTTTAGCAAAATTTTATCCTTAACAAAGTGAGGAAATCATTTTGTTTCAACAAGTTCAAACTTCCACACCACTTGTGTCCATGGTGGTGCTGAGGCTGTTCTGTCAGGAGAATGCAACTTTCTGGGACCGAAGGAAGTCCTATTTTGATGTAGCATAAGCACTGGAAGATTCTTCCACTGATGCTGCCGCCATCTTAACTCAATACCAAGGTTGAATCTTGGGGGGGAGGGGGGAGGTACTTCCACCTCCAATTCCAGCTGTGGCATGTTCCCATCTGTGCTGGGAACAACAGTAAGTCCTGGAAACAGATTAAGACCTGACAAAGAAAAGCATGTGTCTACAAACATACTGACAACATCCCCGAAGATGAACAATAGTGTGCAATCCCCAAATCCAAGTGAAACTAGAAACCATCCTGGCTGGGGAATACCTTGGTACTGAGAATGTTTCCCTAGCAAGCTTGGAACTGAGTTCTATTCCATCCCTGGGGTGGAAAGGTTCAAGGAAAGGAGTTAAAGGGAAGCAACTGGCAAAGAGACATGAAATCTACTTCTGTGTTTACAAAGAAGCCAAGAAGATGTGGGAACTGAGTAGTTAAAGCCAGAGATCTGAATAATTAAGGATATTTGCAGACTTTAGTTATATGATTAAGGAATTTGGAATCATATTCTGATGAGAATCCAGAAGAAAATCTGCTTTGGCTCTTAATTTGCTGTTTCTGTGTTTTGTTCTGGTTTTTTTGGGGGGGGGGGTATAGACAGGGTCACATATATCTCAAGCTATCCTATTATAGCCTAGGCCCTAGGTGAACTTTGAAATGCTGCTCTTCCTGCATGCAGCTATCAGTCGCTAGGATTACCAGCATGTGCCACCATGCCCAGCCCTGAAGGCAATTTGTAGGCCCTGCAGATCTGCAGATTCCATACCCAAAGATCCAATCAACCAAAGATGGAAAATATTTGGGGGAGATGGGAGAGTAAATACACACTGACTCTTGTTTTGTTTTGTTTTTCATTCTTCAGTACATCGATTTATATAGCCCTTGCATTTATTGAGTAGTGTAAGTTATCTACAGAGGACTATATACTAAATACCGTATATACCATATACTACATACTATATACCATATACTATACACTATGCCATTCTAGGATATAAGCTTCATGGATTTCATTGAATATTCAGAGATTTTAATGGGAGGAGGGATCCTGAAATAAATCCACCAGGGATAGAAAGGGTACTGCTATTGTGATGTGCTATCTGAAAAGCACAATCTACAGGGGCAAAAATTAACCTAAACCAGAAACCATTAAGTGTAACTCCTAGCATTCACCCAGCTCCCTTGGTTATGCTTGGTTTTTGTCGCCAGTTAACCAAGTCAGCAGTCAAGAGGCTAGCCTCGCATTGCCCTTCAGCAGCTTCCTAGAGTCCTTTTAACCTGTGTCTCCCGTGGTCTAAGAAAGCACACCAGACATTTGAAGTTAATTAACCCTCTCTGACAGAGCCTATCGTTCAAACCTCTTTCATAGATTCTACCGCTGAGCCATATTCTAAGAACTTGACTGGGATTGTTAGATACTATCGAAGCTCCCCTCTCCTGCCTTGCAAGCTCCATTTTGTCTTTCTATTAAATAACACACACACACAGGTTTGAAGAGATGGTTCAGAGTGAAGTGCTGCTGTGGAAGTGTAGGACTTGAGTTTGGATCCCCAACACCCATACAAAAAGTCAGGTGTAACAGCATAGGCTACCAGTTGTGGTGGCTCATGAGGGTAGGACTTGCGGAAGGAGGCAGAGGTGGGAGGATTACAAGTTCGAGGCCAGCCTGGGCTACACATTTTCGATCTGAGTTTAAGGCTAGCTCTACACTACAGAGCAAGTTTCCGAGGGCCAGAGCTATATACAGAGAAACCCTGTCTCAAAAAAAACAAACTAAACCAACCAACAAACAACATAGGCCTATGATCCCAGCCCTGGGAAAGCAGATATAAGCATGTCTTTGGGGCTTCCTGACCAGCAAGTCTGGCCCTATCAGGGAGCTTCCAGGCTCATTAAGAGAGCCTGTCTCAACAAACATGCTACATTTGATCTCTGGCCTCTATATACACATCCACACATCTACACGCACCCTCACACATAACATACACACACAATTAAGGGAGCCATATACATACCCGTAGTCACAACTACCTGGGAGGTGAAGACGGGAAAATGAGCCCAGGGTTTCTGGAAATCACAAGAGGACCGAGGGGTTGGGAGTTGGCATAAAGCATCGCTTTAATAAGCTAGATTGCATTCTTGCAGCATGTCTCATACCATTGCTCCCCGACTGACCACTTGACATAGATTTTCAGCCTCACAATCATACAAACGTACGCCTACATGGCCTTCTGCTATCCACTCTTAGTTCAATATTCAGTGAGTTGCACGGCACAATCACGCCGTCGTAAACAAGTCTTTGCCTTATATGGATGGCTTTGCTCGCTGAAGACTTACGTGTAAGTGCTCTGAGCATGCTAAGGTGGAGGGGGCTGCCCTAGGATGGTCCACAGCTTGGCTGCATTCAGCGCGCGTTTGATTTATGGTGTTCTGGTTCACAGGAGGTCAATTGGGATGCAGCCCTTTCATCAGAGATGCGTCCGTGTAGAGTTGTTCACCTGGTGTCGGCTATTTGACGTCTGCAGTCTTCATGAGTTTCCTGCAGGCTCTTAAGCAGAGGCATGAGCTAGGTCTGGCCTTTCCGAAGCTCATTCAGCACCGATCCCTGCAATCTGTTTTTGCCATCTAGCCTCTCTCCGTGTCAATCACAGCCATACAAAAGGAAAGGAACATTGTCTTCAGAACATGCTATCCAAGAGGAATCAGCTCTGGCTAGGAGAGAAGCCAACCCAGTGACCAGGGGGCCATATAGAAAGGTAGCAAATGAGAGAAGGTGCCATGTGACGTGGACTTCGGAGAAGCAGGGTGGCAAAGCTGGTGAGTAGAGCAACTGTCAGAATCGGGAGGAGGAGCCAGAAGAGTGAGCTGGCTGACCTGGGGAAGAAAGAGTGTGTGGTCGCTGGGAGTAGAAGGGACCATGCAGGAATTCAGCAGGAAACTAAGGAGAGAAGAACAGCAGCTGGGAGAGAGAAGCACTACGCCTGATGTAGTCAGGGAAGTGGGGAGGCGGCCACACAGGGTGCAATGCTATTTCCCCCTGGAAGGAAGGGAGGTTCAGACAGCCTGTTTGCCTTAAGCAGCTCCCTTCCTCAATCTGCCCATCCTTGGGTCATCCTAGCTGAGTTTTGCTTTTCTTTTCCTTCCTTCCCTTTTGTTTGTTCCTTCTTTTTATTTTTGTTTTTCAAGACAGGGTTTTTCAGTGTGGAGACCTGGCTGTCCCGGAACTTGCTCTATAGCCCTGGCTGGCCTCGAATTCACAGAGATCCTCCTCCAAGTGCTGTGATTAAAGGCTTGCACTACCACCACCCAGCTGGCTTAGTTTTTCTTGCTTTCTCCTGAGATAGGTACCCTTGATGGGAAGCCTCTGTGTGTCTCACCTGTAGGGTGAGAATGCCAGCGTAGTGTTAACAGCAGGCTTCATTTTTCAGATCCAAGTAAGAGTTTCAGCTACAGTTAAGCTCCTAACAGCAAGGCTACCAGTGCACAGAGGACTGGGGTTATCTAGCAGTAACCAAAGACAATAGGAAAAAAATCTGTCCAGGAAGTCAGAAGGAAGGCTAGGGAGAGGTGAGATAAGAAAAGACACTTAGCAACATGTGGATTCTCACTGCTTTGATTCCAGCACCGGAGAGGCAGAGGCAGCCGTGAGTTCAAAGCTAGCCTGGTCTATGTAGTCAGTTCCAGGCCAGCCACAGCTACACAGTGAAATCCTGTCTCAAACCAACCAACTTGAAACAAAACCAAAACAGAAAAAAGGCTGTGTGCATGAGACAGAAATATAAAGTCCTTGGCGGTCACCATGATCCTTTGCAAAAGTACAGGTCCAGGAAATGAGGAGTAAAGGCATCAAAGGTCGAAGGTATGAGAAGCTACGTAAAAGTCTTTGCAACGCCGGGATGATTTTTTTGGTGTGAGAAGGGTTGAAGGTCAACAGATTCAGTCAATGGAGTCTTTGTGTCATTCTTGCTTGTTTTGCTTTTTGAGACAGAGTCTGGCTCTGCAGCTCAAGATGGTCTTGAATTCTTTGCCCTCCTGCCTTGGCTGCTAAGTGTCAGGATTAGAAGCTTGTACCCCAACAACTATCTTACCTTGGGTCGTAAGTGGTACCAGGCAAACATTTATCTGGAAAAATCTTTCACAGGCGTCGCTATGGGCACATGGGCTCAAGGTCAACCATATAACTCATCTGACCAACAGAGCTGACAAAAACCACTGTCCATTTTAGTAAGGTCTGGGACAGTGACAGTCTGCACTAGGATAGAATGGAGGTCAGGATAAACTGAACAAGGTGAGTAAAGCAAGGGAGATAGTAACAATGCCTTTGATTTTGGAAATGCACCCCAGGAGTGACAGGCCAAAGAGAGGCCCCATGTGGCATCATGTACCAGACAGTTCCCCCAAGTTCTGGGACATCCCATCCCACCTATCACTTCTACGAAGAACACAGGAGGGGGAGTTTATCATTTGGGAGATTTGGGCACTGGGTAGTGACTGTATACGGATCTAGGCAGCCATCTCTTGCTGTCTACAGGAGTTGTTTCAGGGTCCTCCCTGCCACAGAGATGAAAACCCATGAATTCTCAACTCTTTTATATAAAAATGGCAAATACTTCATAGAACTTATAAAAAACCTCCTACATTCCTGAGATCATCTCTAGGTGATTTATACTACCTAAAACAACAGGAATGCTATTTAAGTAATTGTTATAGTGTGTTGTATAGGGATGGAAGAAAGGCAAGAAAAAAAATCCATGGCATGTATACTAGGAAAAGTTATCTCAGAGCTAACAGTATAGTACACAGCTACACAGATGTACATCCCAGGCCCTGAGGATAATGGCGCTGCCTCATGGCATATTAATGCATATCAACATGTGTGTTATAGGCTAGGGATGCAGCTCAGTTGGTAGGATGCCTCATGTGTGAGGCATGTGTGAGGTCCTGGGTTTGATCTCCAGCACCATTAAAAAAAAAAAATGAATGTAGGACCAGGAGAACAGCTCAGTCGGTAAACAAGCACAGGGAGTTGAGGGGTATCCCTAGAACCTACATTAAGAGCATACAACAGGAAACCCGGCACACTAATATGTGCCTGTAATTGAAAAACTAGGGAGGCAGTTCCCTGGGGCTCCCTGGCCAACCAGCCTAGCCTTGTGAATCCCAGGCCAGCAAAAGTACCTGTCTCAAAATAACACAAAACAAAAATCAGGTGGGCGGTTCCTGAGGAATGACATCCAAGGTCATCCTCTGGCTTCAATACACACGCACAAGGGTATACATGTTCAAGCATGCACATACATGTGCACATGCATGCACACACACAGGAAAGTGCATGTCAAGATATGTATTATAGCTGTATACAGTGTTGCGTACCTGTGATCCCAGTACTCTGGGAGGCAGAGGCAGGGGGATCTCTGAGTTCCAGACCAGCCTGGTCTATAGAGTAAGTATAGGACAGCTAACACTACACAGAGAAACTCTCTGTCTTGAAAAATAAAACAAACAAAATATATATGTATGTATGTATGTATGTATTATGGGGCTGGAGAAATGGCTCAGTGATTAAGAGCACTGACTGCACTTCCAGAGGACCCAGGTCCAATTCCCAGTACCCACATGGCAGCTCACAACTGTCTGTAACTCTAAGATCTGACACCCTCACACAGACATACATGCAGACAAAACACCAAATAAAACAAAAATGAATACATTCTTTTTAAAGACATGTAACAATTTAATCTTATCTTGTTTTCTATCACAAAGCTCCCTTCAGCCACAAACTTTACCCTTGTCTCTGTAACAACCAGAATTCCAGCCTCAGAGGCTACACCGGGGGATCCAGGACGTGGGGCTTAGAACCAATGTGAGAAGCTGGGGGATGAAGCAAGAATTAGGTGGTTATAAATGAGGAAAGCTGGACCTGGGCTGAGAAAGGCAACAGAACGCTGGCTTCATTAAATCAACTTTGGCTCATTTCGTTTCCCACGGGCTCTGCTGGAGTGTCTTTTTCTCCTCAGTCCTAAGAATCAGATCTTTTCAGGACACATTTACCTAACAAATCACTACCTTATCCCTTCCGGCAGCTATGATAGGGAGTGGGACTTGGGCCTACCAGGCAGTGAGGCAGGCTAGAAAGCTTAGCTGTGTTCATTCTTAGAATGTGCTTGTTGCTTGCATCCAGGAATTTGACTTCTCAAGTTTGCACAGCTACTTCACCCAAATCAGGTCGTGCGGAAACTGCTTTTGATCAGAATGGTTTTTCGGATGGCTGTTATTAAGCGAATGTATTGTTCTTTTTCACACTATACAATTTTCACTGAAAAGCACATTGATAAACATCAGCCAACCTAGTTTCTGGGTACTACCTTCTCTCATAGAGGGCAAATCTCTAGAGCAACCTGTACCTGCTGGCTGATCTTCACGGGGACACAAGTGATGGCATGTCTCTGCTGGAAAGTTTGCAGGCATATTGGCCAAAGAAACTCAGAATTGAGACAAGTATAGGCTGCAGCTTTCTCTTGGAAGGATGGTGTCTGCTGCTTGTACCACAAAGCAGGCCAAGGAACCCTGCAGGCTTTTCTAGAGTTCCAGGGATAAAAGACTCCTTCACTATAGCTGTAAGTTCCTCCTTCCTTGTTCACACAATAGCCAGCAGACATTGACTACAGATTTGCATTGGCCAAAGAACTCTGCCACACTCTTGGGATATATAGACTACTTGCCCTGAGCCTCCAAGCTCATGCGACAGTGAGCAGTCTTTCAAAAAGATGGTTACAAGCCAATATAGAAGGGACCCAAGAGAGGCCCAAGTTCTCACTGAGTACACAACAGACCCTAGCCAGGCGTGGGGGCGCACACCTGTGATCCCCGTATTCGGGAGGCAGTGACAGGCAGATCTCTGTGGTTTCGAGACCAGCCTGGTCTACAGAGTGAATCCAGGACAGCCACGGCTCTTACGCAGAGAAACCCTGTCTCGAAAAACAGAGAGAGAGAGAGAGAGAGAGAGAGAGAGAGAGAGAGAGAGAACCCTAATTGGAGCTAGAGGCAGGGCACTCATTGCCAGGGAAGCTTGCCTGCAGAAAGAGACTCTAACACCTATAATCAAAAACTGAACTGAGCAGTTACCATGTCACCTGCATCTCTTTGAGTGCTAAGATAGAACAGTAGAACAGTAGTAGACCAGAAACACAAGTGCCTTCTCCTTAGCTCCTCCTTCTTCAGGGAGAAGAGGCCCACTGACATGGACAGCAGGTCAGAAGAGACCAGATGACGAGGGAGAGCTGAGGAGGTGATGGGTAAGTGGAATCGTTAACGACAACACACAGAAGGGCGGCCTTTGAGGAAGAGGACAATTCTGTGTGCCACACCAAGGTTCTCACCTGACACTCGGAGCCCCAGAGCTCCATCCTAAAGGTTGGTAGAGGGGGTGGAGCCGATGTGCTCAGATTACAAACCCACCCACTGGCCTTTGGATCCTGGGTAGTGGAGTCCCCATGTAGAAACGACCCAGTGTCTCTCTTTAAAGATTCAAAATGCATCGTAGTTTCAGAGCTCCAGAAATTAGCAGTCTCCACATTCCTACACCAATTCCTCTGGGGCCCATATTTTTGCCATACCATGCCAGTTGTGAGGTGGGCCCTGGCACTTGAATCTCTGGTCTCATAGGTCCTGTCTGTAAAATGAGAGAAAATACAGTCTCTTAAGGCTTCTGTAAATTCCTTCTAGGAAGAATCAGTG
>CM053760.1:58374846-58423336 GCA_028658305.1 Pachyuromys duprasi
TTCGAAGCTGAAGAAAAGCCATTCGGCTTGAATCTTCTCCCCAACTAAGTCTCCTTCCGTATCTGCTGGCATCCTTGGGTCTCTCCGTGGCCAGCCTAACCACTTCTTCTGAACTCCGTGTTCTTGTCTGTTATCTGGACTCCAGATCTTCCTCTAATCCTGCCCCTCCCCTAGACACACTAAGTTCCGATTCCAGCCATCCTTATCAAGGGTCGGTACCAAAGGCAAAGGGATTCCCACCAGGACTGGAAAATAAATGGCAACCTCCAGACTTTCATCTGGCGCATGAAATATAACCAGGCACCATAGCACATCTGAGAAAATGAGCAGTGGAATGGCAAACACTGAACTCAATGCACTGAGGAAAATAGCCTCTGGGGAAACAAGCCCTCCAGGAAAGAGGAGAGTGTCAAATTAAGCATAATTAGTGTCTTGGGAGAGGTGTACAAGGATGCCACATCTGTGAATGACGGGTTGCTCTGAAGAAGGGCCCATTAGAGTGCTGGAAGACATAATTGCTCAATGGGAACGCGGAGGACGGAGCCAATCACGGAAGATTTCCCTAAGTGATGAGCTCAGTGGATGAAAGGACGGGCTCATTTGCCCAAAATAAAGTTATAAAGTTAAGAAGTTCAATGTGAGCGTGGCAAAGTAAGGGAGGCCTGAAGAGATGGTCCAGCACGGAAAGGAACTTACCACCAAGCTGAACAGCCTGAGTTTGATTCCCAGGACGCACATGATAAAAGGAATGAACTGACTCCCAAAAGTCTGCACATACCGTGCACCATGGCATGCATACAAAAATAAAACTTGATGTGTTTTTTTTCTTTTATTCTTTTTTTGAGATGAGGCTTCTCTTTGTAGCTCTGGAACTCCTATAACTCATTCTGTAGACCAGGATAGCCTTGAACTCACAGAGATCCACCAGCCTCTGACTCCCAAGTGATGAGATTAAAGGCATGCACTACCACCACCTGGCTCATTTTTTTTTTCTGTCTCTCTTAAAGAAAGAGACATGAGGGCATAAGCCTTGGGTCACAGCCACTGGATTACAACAAGCCAGGACCAGATAAGGCCCAGAAGAGAAATACATTTTACAAGAAAGAGTCAAGCCTTTTTCTCTTTCTGAGCTAAGGTAGTTTTGAGATGTCCAAAACTACTGAAGAATTCATGGTTAGTTGCTGTCATTTCCCCTATTAGAAAAATTAAATAATTTATTACCATCACCACCACCCCTTTAGAGACAAGATCTCACTGTGTAGCCCTGGTTGGCCTTGAACTTGCTACTCTCCTTCCTGCCTTTGCCTCCAAGTGACTTACAGGCCTGCACTGCCACATTTGGACAGCATCCTTCAAATAACACTGTTTTGGTTCATGCGAAAACAAATGGATTCCCTTCCCATTCCTTCAGATCTTCCTCTCTCTCTTGAGGAAACATACATAGCCTTTCAACCCCCATCAGACATTCTCTCATCACATGTAGCCCTCTCCATCCCCTCAGCAGCCTGTGCTGCCTGCCTGCTGTGCACGATTCCTCTTGGAAGGCAGTCCAGCACATGCCCAGGGCAGAGCTCAGCAAACAACAGATGAACAAGTGAAAGCTCAACCAGGCAGCCTCTCTCACACACCTCCATTATCCCCTGGTGTGTGTGTGTGTGTGTGTGTGTGTGTGTGAGAGTGTGTGTGTGAGAGAGAGAGAGAGAGAGAGAGAGAGAGAGAGAGAGAGATTGAGATCGATCGATCTAGGGTACCCCTGGGCTGAAAGGTTTTTCCAGTAAGAGGTCTGATTGAGCTCTTCTGGAGGCAGGTCTCCTACAGTTGCCAGAAGGGAGGAGGAAGAAAAATGTAAGTGGGCAATGATAACAGGAAGTAGGATCAGTCTCTCAGAAGTTCCAAGTAAGGAACAGGGCATCTCACCAGGCCAAAGACGCCCCAAGATGACCCAAGAATAGCCCCTGCTCATAGTGAGAAGGCAGAGCAAAATCCTGAAAAGTAGATTTGAGAGCCTTGCCTTCTGCCCAGCTGGGCACCAGCCACATCCCAACTCACCCTCCGATGTTTGTGTTTCTCCCTGTCTAAAATGCCCACATGCCTAAAAGGGAAGCCTTGGGGAAGAGGTTTGAACACCAAGTCCAATCAGGGACTTTTTGTTCCCAGGATAATCTGGAAGAGGAGGAGCCCAAAATGGCTGGACTGAAAGCCAAGGTCAATGCCATATGACTGAGTGTCCTCTCCCTAGGGTTAAGATTGAAAGTTCACAGCAAGAAAGGGCAGAGCAAGAGGTTGGTCCAAGGGAGTGTTGGAGTTGGGAGGTGTAAATTGGTACCTATACTCAGACAGTAACTCTAGCCACTAGAGGCCCTCTGCCATGCCCCCCACAGCATCCATGCCCCCCACAGGCCTTCCCTGACCCCTCACTAAGTGTTATTCCCTTGCCTCCTACCACCAAACCGGGCCATATGAAACTGCCAGCATTCCATTGTGTTTGTTCTTAAAAACTGGCAGTTTCATGTGGTCCAATAAAATGCTTCAACAGAATTTTTAATTTTTTTTTTTTGAGACATGGTTTTTCTGTGTAGCCCTGGCTGTCCTAGACTCACTATTTAGACCAGGATGGCCTCGAACTCACAGAGATCCACCTGCTTCTGCCTACATGAATACTGGGATTACAGTCATGAACCACTGTGCCCAGCTACTTCAACAAAATTCTGAAGGCAGAGTTTCTGTATCCTTTGCCCATTTCTTTGAAGGCTGTGCCATGCAGGAGATAAAAGAAATACTAATCACAGAGACTGGTGATTCTGTGAATTTATTTTCTCCTTGCCAAGTAATTCACCAGTAGTTTCTTAGAAAATTCCTCTGTAGCCTGTAAGTAAAAATGGGTTTACAAAATCTTTTGTTGCTAAAACAGGACTTTGCTGTAGTCTGGGCGCCATAACTACACAGAGAGAAAGAAATTCTTCTTATAGAATTTTGGAGATTTTCGTTGTTTGGTTTTTGGTTTTTTTGAGAGACCATTTCTCTGTGCAGGCCTGGCCATCTTGGAACTCACTCTATAGACCATGCTGGCCTCTAAGGCAGAGATCCGTCTGCCTCTGCCTCCCAAGTGCCAGGATTAAAGGAGGTGCGCACCATACCAGCTGTTATAGAATAATTTTAAAGGCAACTCAAAAAAAAATTACAGCCGTGGAACAGACACTCAGGTGTCTAAAGCAGGAGGATCAAGAATTCCAGGCCAGCCTGGTCTTGATAGCAAGATTCTGTCTCAAAAATAAAAGGAAGCTGGGACCCTTTAATCAGCATTCAGGAGGCAGGTACAGATGGATCTCTTAAGTTCAAGGAAGCCTGGTAGCCTGGTCTACATAGTAAGTTCCAGGTCAGTAAGGCTACACAAAGAAAGGAGGAAGAAGAGGAGGAAGAGGCGGAGGAGAAAATGAAGAAGCAAAAGAAGACAGAAAGAAGTGAAAAGAAAAAAGGGGAAGGAAGGACTGAGAATGTAACACAGTAGGTAAAGTGTTCACTGTACAACATGAAGACCTGAGCTGGGCTCCCTTCCTCACCCCACCCCAAAAAAACAACACATAAAGCTGCCTGTAGTACTGTGTGCCTGTCAACTTAGTCCTCCAAGATGGCTGCTGGGTTTGTGGGCCACCTTGGCTGGTGTACATGGCAGCAAACAAAAGAGAGACTCTGTTTCAAATCAGAAGTCAAAGACCAACAGAGGTTATCCTCTGACCTTCTCACACACGCACACACACACACACACACACACGATCAAGCACATATACACAAACATACACACACACACAAGAAAAAGAAGGTGGGAAGGAAGGAGAGAGAAAGGAGACAAGAGAGGAAGAGGAAGGAAGAGACAGGAAGAAGATAGGGGAGGAGAACAGAGGGGCAGGAAAGAAGAAGGGAAGGGAAAATAAAGGTGGGAATGACAGGGAAGGAGAAAGGACAGAGGAGAGAAGAGAAAATAATTAGGGAACTGAGGAGCCCTGAAGTCAAGAAATCCGCGAAATATCATACAGCTATTATTGTAAACAGTAGAAAGCTACATCAAGTCTACATGGTTCTAGGCTCACCAAGGTCTTCCAACCCCACCACTAAGAAGGGTTTTTTTGGTAAAATAAATGTATCCATGGAAGATGAGTTTCCAAACAGAAACAAAGAAGTGGAAAAGCAGCAATGTCCTATGACATTAGTGCTGAGCATGGCAGCCACCTGTCCTTACTTCCAGCACTCAGAGGCAAAGGCAAGCAGATCTCTGTTGAGACCAGCTTGGTGTACACAGTGAGATCCAAGCCAGACAGGCTACATAGTGAGACCTTATCTCAAACAAAACAAGCTATGGGGGCAGTGGTGGCGCATGCCTTTAATCCCAGCACTCAGAGGAGGCAGAGGCAGGCAGATCTCTGTGAGTTCAAGGCTAGCCTGGTCTACAAAGTGAGTCCAAGGCAGCCAAGGCTACCCAGAGAAAGCCTGTCTTGAAAAAAACCAAAATCATCATCATCGTCATCTTGCTCTGGTGTAATGTGCATGACTCACATCTGTATCATAATGTCACTGATTCACTTTACATCAAAGGGTCCCAGTTCCAAAAATTTGCCCTAGTTCTCCTATGATTCTTTGGTCCCCTGCCAGGACCATAGGCTAGTCCTATATTTCTTGAAAGAAGACAGCATCCTTTCCTCTAACATGCAGTTCAGATGTTCATTGCCACATTAATGAGCTTAGGTTTTTGGACCAGGGGCTAGGCCACACTTGCACATAGAGACACAGAACCCTCTCCCAGGAGAGTCTTGCTGTTTGTTGCCTGTCAGCGGCAGCTGAGAGAGAGAACAGCGACCCTGACTTCAGCGTGCTTTAGGAAGTATTGAGCAGTCTCTCCTCCTGCCTCTTGGCTGTGAACGCACTCCCTCCTCAGCTGCCTTGGCCTGCAGTAGGAAGAGCTGATGCAGAAGAATGGGGCAGGAAGTAAGAGGAAAAAGAGCATCCAATGCAGAGCAGAAAGATCCACACAGGAGACCCTTAGGAGGGGCGTGAGGTGGAAGCACAGTTCCTGCATTCTTGATATCAGTGTTGTGCTTGTGTTGTGTCAGCTTGACACAAGCTAAAGTCATTCAAGACACCCCTACACACACACACACACACACACCAGACTGGCCTATGTATATGTCTGTAGCACATTTTCTTGATTAATGATTAATGTGGGAGGGTCCAGTTCATTCTGTTTGCTGTGGGCAGTGACACCCCGAGCTAGTAGTCTTGGGTGCTGTAAGAAAGCAGGCTGCTGGGTGTGGTGGTGCATGCCTTTAATCCCAGCAGAGGCAGGTGAATCTTTGTGATTCACAGCTTGGTCTACAAAGAGAGTTCCAGGGCAGCCAGGGTGGTTACACAGAGAAACCCTGTCTAGAAAAACAAACAACAACAAAGCCAAATGAGGTGGCACATGCCTGTAATCCCAGCACTCTGTGAGGCAGAGGCAGGCAGATGGCTCTCAGTTCGAAGGCAGCCTGATCTACAAAAAGTCCAGAACACTCAGAGCTACCCAGAGAAACCCTGTCTTGAAAAATAAGAAAGGAAGAAGGAAGGAAGGAAGGAGGGCAAACAAGCCAGCAAGCAGTACTCCTACATGGCTTCTGCATCAGCTCCTGCCTCCAGATTCCCTCCCTGCCTGAGTCCCTATGCTGACTTCCTTCAATGATACCCTTAGGTGTGGAACTGGGAGCCTACATAAACCCTTTCCTCCCTGGTTGCTTTCAGTCAAATGTAGGACTGTGCTCATGCTTAGGCCGCATCACACATTTACTGGGCAGCGTGTGTCTCAAACCTACAGCCCTTAAAATCCAACGCCCACTTAGATGTAAGACCCAGAGTTTACAGAAAAGAAGGTAAGTCAGAAATTAAGATCACACAACTGAATGATTCAACAGAATTTCCAAAATAAGAACTCTTCCAGGTAATAAAGAACTCAAACTGGGTATGGTGGAGAATGGCCCTAGCTCCTGCACTCAGGAGATCGAGACTGGGGGATCAGGAGTGCAAGGGTTTCCTGGCTATAAAGCAAGATCTTGCCTCAAAACAAACTAACCAACTAAACAAACAGCAAGCCAGGAAACCCTCATGCAGGTTTCAAGAACATCACCCCCTGCACTTGCTGGACAGAAAGAAGCATGCAACAAAGTATCATGGCCAGTCCCAGGAAACTCTCTGGAAAGAAGAGCGAAACTAACACCTCAGCAATTTGAAAGTAGAAACACAACCATGTTCCCACCCTCCTCTCTCAATCTCCAAACTTACTTAGCAAAGCCACAATGAATTGGGAGGAGAAGGTTCACCTCCACTGTTGACTTGCCTGGATTTGGAATCACCCAGGAGACACACTCCTGGATGTGGCTGTGAGGGTGCTTCCAGAGACATTTAACTGAGGAAAGTGGACCCACCCTGGATGTGAGCCGTGAGATCCCTGGGGTTGAAACACTTTGTAGACCAGATTGGCCTGGAACTCACAGCCTCTGGCTCCCCAAGTGCTGGGATTACAGGTGTGCATCACCATGCCTGGCTTTTTTTCTTTCTTTCCCTCTCTCTTATTTTTGCTTTTCTAGACAGAGTTTTTCTTTGTAGCCCAGGCTGTTTTGGAATTCAACTTTTAAACCAGGTTGGCCTTGAACTCAGGGATCCACTGACTCTGCCTTCCCAATCCTAGGACCAAAGGTGTGCACCACTACATTCAGCTATGGGCATTTTCTTAATTAGTGATTGATAGGAGAGGACCCTGCCCATTGTGGGTGGTGCCATACCTGGGCTGGTTCTATAAGAAAGCAGGCTGAGTAAACCATGGGGAGCAAGCTAGAAAGTAGCACTCCTCTGAAGCTTCTGAATAAGCTCCTGCCTCCAAGTTCTGGCCCTGCTTGTGTTCATGTTCTGGCTTCCTTCAATGATGGACTACAATGTGGAAGTATAAGCCTAAAAAGACCTTTCCTCCCCAACTTTTGGTCATGGTGTTTCTGCACTGGATTCTCAAACAAATGTCTAGAGAGACCTATACAGTTTCTTAGTAGTTGTGGCCTGCTGTCAACAGCTATGTGAGTGGCCATCTTGGAGGTGATGCCTGTGGTCCCAACACTCAGAGAGGTAGAGGCAGGGGAACTCTGAGTTAAAGGCCAGCCCGGTCTACAAAAATGAGTCCAGGACAGCCAAGGCTACAAAGAGAAACCCTGTCTTGAAAAAACAGCAACGAAAGAAAAAATAGGAAAAGAACAGAAAACTGTGACATAATGCAAATTTGTTGTCTTAAGCCATTAAATATCTAAGTAGCAAGTATCTAACAGGCCCCTGCCCTCTTATTTGCAAAGCTCTAGGACACAGCAGTATAAAAGACAATTCCGCTCCTGCCTTCCCAGAGCGCAGCCCATAGGCAAAACCAATACATGCCAACTAATGCTGTGCTAGGGTTGGGATTTGAACCAGAAATGCCTCCTACAGGCTTATGTTTTGTTGTTATTTTTTCTTTAGGTGGGGGCAGTGAGCTTTATTGATGGTATTCAAGAAAGTAGGGCTCCCTGGGTCCCTCCTGCTATTCTGGAGGTCTGGGATGGAAACTGTGAGGGAGACGCTCAGTGTCAGGGGCCGAGTTGGAACAAGGACTCCTCAGCAGCCATGGACCTCTCTCTCTTGCTGTCCTGCCCAAGACCTTGGCAAACATGCCAATCTCCACCATGCTCACTTGGAGCTGACAGGGCCATCTTAACCGTTTGAGATATATTAGAAAGAATTTCCCACTTTATGGATACAGACTTGGTCGCTGGTATCACACCCACCCACCCCCATCTCTTTCTGAGCAGGTGGAATGGCAGACCAGCCAGAGCTTTCCTTGAGTGCATCTGAGAACTCACCGATTCAGTCCAGAGCCAAGGTCACCTGGAAAAACGTTAGGCATCTATCCCTGAAGGCTAAGGAAGCAAAACAGGCATCAGTGACATCTTCTAAGTACAACTAGTTCTGCCCCATGTCCTTCTTGAACGGGAGAAACAATTTTTTTTTTCCAGGAAACACGAGAGGACTTATTTCTAGGGCTTTTGCTAGCACAAGCAGATGCCATCCAAAAGGGCCTTTCTTTGAACTGCAGTTTCTGTGTCCAAGTTTGAAACCAGCTGCCTCACTGCAATCACTTCACTTCCTCATTTTTCCATCCCTTTGTCTGTCAAAATAAATGAAAATATAAGCCATCACAAAAGGTAGAGTGTTGGCATACTTTTTTTTTAAAAACTCTTATTTGCTTTTCTTATGTCTTTTTTCCCTACTCCAGCCCAACCCCTTCCAACACCCCAAAACCAGGTAGGAGAGAGAAAGGGTTAGTGGAAGAGGGGCCACAGTTCTTCCTTAGGTGCTTCCTGCTGGTCAGGGTCGTTGGGTTCCTTGGAGCCAGCCCAATCCTCGGTTCAGTAGCTCTTCAACTTCTTGTTTCTCAACAGCAACCAGGAACAGCAAGGGAAAAGCAGGAGCCGCCTTGTTCTTTCTCTTCTTCACTGTCTGTGGGCTCTGGCATTTATTCTCTCTCCAGAGTCCTCAGATTCAAACCATCTGCAGCTGGCAAAGAGCTCCTCTCAGAGCCCACATAAGACAAATAGTCTGCTGCTGTGGACCATCTGAAAATCAGTCCCACAACCTACACCTGGGACCAAAACAAAAACATGTTTATATCCACATTCTCCCCCCCCCCTTTCTGTTAAAAGAAAGAAAGAAAAGAAAAGAAAAAAGAAAAAAAAACACCAAAAAATGGCTTTTCTTTTAATATAAACCAAACTTTCTGTTGCTTTCATAAAGGGAGATAATCAAGAAACCAAACCTTTTCTTTTATAGTGGAATAGCTGAGCCGTGGTTGCATGCCTTTAATCCCAGCACTTGGGAGGCAGTGGCAGGCAGATCTCCGTGAGTTGGAGGCCAGCCTGGTCTACACAGTAAGCCTAGGACAGCCCACCCTACACACAGAGAAACCCTGTCTCAAAAAACCAAACCAAAACAAGGCGTGGAATGAAGTCCATACCAATTGCCCTGGTGCTTGGCAGATGGGAAGATTGATCTTATTAGACAATATTCTACTGTGAACATTATGATACAGTTGTTGTCAGAAATCTTTCTCTCTTCCCTACAGCAAATAGCCTCCCCATCGCTATCAGCACACACCCTGCTTTTGGAGAACAACCACTGAGAGACACTGTTCTTACCACACACACAAGATCTAGTAGACTTTCTGCCACACCAGTTGTGCTTTGGCATGAGTTAGTAAGATCCAAGGGTATCCACCAAAATGTACTTATCAGAGCAAACAAGTGTTGTTCCCCAGAATGGAAAATACCACATGTGGGGAGCCAGAACAAGCCAGGAAGTAGAAAGTACCTGAAGCTTGCACAGCATTCTGTTGAAAGGCCTGGGGAGCTGTTCTGAAGGGGCCTGATAATAGGTCCAGTAACAGAGCTGCCCGACCACACAGCAGGGGAAAGAGATAACAGCCCTGTGGGTTGGTAGGCTTTCCTATCCTCTCAGGGAACTCCCTTCACAGGCAACAGAAGCAAGAGGGCAGTTTTAAAAGAACTGGTATCTCTTGTGAATGCCACAGACCACCCTTCTCTCACTCCATCAGTCTGAAGCTACAGGTGGCGAGGGTGGACTGGTTACAATTTGGGAACACCAAAAACAAAGCAATAAACACTGGACACAATCCAGCAAAACCCAACAAATGACACGACACTTCAAACCCAGCAGGAGACAGAACACAGACCCCACCATCCCTGAAAGAGGAAGTTGAGTGCTCACCCTGACCAAACAATAAAGTGAACACTTTGAAGGGAAGGGGAAAAAAAAAAGCCAGCACATGGGGGAAACCAAAATATCTTAAACAGCACAGAGAACTGTGACCAAAATGTCTGTGGCTATCATCTCTACTCACTAACCGGCCCTGGCACTCAGATTTGTAAGCTGCCAGCTTTGGGGATGAGCAAAGGGAAATTAAAGGCATCCATCTTCCAAAAGCAAAACTTCCCACGGATGACATAACAAACTCACCAAGAGAAAAAGAGAAAAAGAGGAGAGACACCATTAGTGAGCAGATGGTTAGTAAGACAGCCTTCAGGACTTCAAATGGGATTGATCCAGAACTAAGTGAGGGAGATGTAAAGATGTAATCTTTCGTGTAACAAAGCCCCATGGGTCGTCTCAAAAAAATATAAACATGAGCTAGGTATTCCCTGCAGCTCCCAGGGGATTCCGTTTTCATCGTTCGTGTTTTGCTGAGAAACTGAGGTACAAAGAAATGAAGGAAATAGCCTGAAGCAGGGTGGTATGAGTCAGCAGCCCCATCAGGAAGCCCGGGCTGGGCCTCCCCACTTCCTGGTTTCCTCTATAAATATTGGTGTACATTGCCTTCCTCTCAGGCGAGGGTCGGTGGTGGCAGCTGTGTAGCTTAGGCATCTTTCTAGCAGGGAAGGCGCAGACTTGAGCTCTAGGAGGTGGGACAAGATATCCTGACATCAGGGCCAGGGGTGAGCAGAAACCAGACTATCTCCCCAGATGGGTCTTTCCCCTTCCTGTGCCTGCAAAACCCATCTACCCTGATGCTCTAACATCCTTTCTTAGAGGAGTGTCCGCCCAGCTCCCCGCCCAGCACTCGGCCTCTCCAGGCAGTGGCTGCACAAATTAGCAGCGCCCTTTGTCCCCAAAGCTCCAGAATTCAATTGTGCTCCAGTGCGTGCCAAAAGCTCTCAGAGTGTGCCGAGCATTGTAATAGGGCTGGCACGTGCTCTCGCAAAGAATTTTGTTCTGCCTAACGGCCCCCCAGAACATTTGTTTGCTCACCCGTCCCTCTAAAGCAAAATAAGGGAAAGAAAGGGAAGAAAAGGCTGCAAACTGCTTATTCGACGCTTCCAAAGCTTTGAGTGGAAGTTTAACTAACTTCAAGGAAAAGCTCAAGAACACCACACCCCCCCAACTGTTTGAGGACTTTCTGCTCTTCCGTGCACCGGCACTGGATTCTAGAGCAAAGGGCAGCAGCGATCATTCTAGAGGTCATGTCATAGATGGTGTGACATTACCTTCTGTCCACTGGGTTCTTATCACCCCTCTGTCCCTGGTCTATTTTGAGACCCAACTGAACCTGCCACCTGGGGCGTGGTTAGTGTTAACAAATCAATGTCCAGCTGTCAAGAGATGAACCTGTCTCATCTGGAAGAGAACGTCAGGGCAAGACATTCCTAGGCAGTTGGTTTTATGCTTCAGAACATTGCTTCTTTGCCATGAAACTTAGAGCTATGCTATATGTTTGGAGGTACACTGTACATTTAGATATATACTGTAAATGTGTAACTGGGACCCAATCAGCCAAGTGGGTAAGGAAAAAAAAGTACAGATGCATTTTGTTACTTAGATTTCTTTGGTGTTTTCTTTTTCTTTTCTTTTTTCCAAGAAGATGAACTATTAAAAAGAATCTCAGCTGGGCAGTGGTGTCACACACTTTGGGGTGGTGCAGTGGCAGGCAATCTCTGAGTTCCAGACCAGCTCCTCCATCCACAGCATTCCAGGACAGCCAGGGCTAGAAAAAAAAAAAAAACTGTCTCAAAAACACAAAGAATCTCCTAGCTAGGTGTGGTGGTGTGCACCTTTAATTCCAGCACTTGGGAGGCAGAAGCAGGAGGATCTCTGTGAATTTCAAACTGGGCTGGTATACATAGTAAGTTCCAGGACAGTCAAGGCTACATAGACAGACCCTGTCTCAAAAATAAACAAAGACAACAACAAAATCTCTTGGCCTAGTGTGGCACATACCCTTTATTCCAACACTCAGAAGAACAGGCGGATCTCTGTGAGCTCAAAGGCCAGCTTGGTCTATATAGTTCCAGGCCAGCCAGAAAAACATAGTGAGGCTGTTTCAAAAAGGCCAAAGACAGCCGGGTGGTGGTGCACGCCTTTAATCCCAGCACTGGGAAGGCAGAGGCAGCAGATCTCTGAGTTTGAGGCCAGCGTGGTCTACAGAGCAAGTTCCAAGACAGCCAGGACACAGAAGAACACTGTCTCCAACAACAACAACAACAACAAAGCCAAACCAAAACCAAACAATGCAACTCTTTCCTTGAAGCAGAGTTCTGAGATAGCACTCCACACTGGGAAGTCCACATGTGTGTAAATCTTCATTCATGGCCATGGTCCCACGGATGGGGAACACTGACTTCTCTCTCCCTGCAGGCAGGTAGTCAGCCTAACTGTCCTACTACTGTACTGTTAGCTATTCACAAGAATGGGGAGCTTCCCTGTCCAGGAGTAGCAGCTTTAAGAGGCAACGGTCGGGTCCTCTGCCTGTCCCTCATTCCCCAGCCGCAGTGCTAGCTGCCTGGTAATGCTGCTTTCTTGCTTTCTCACACCCAGGATTGGAATCCCTTGTTTCTGACACTTCCCTCCCTCCAGCCTCCCAATACAAATGGCTTCCTCACACTTCTCCCCGGAGGAAGCGTATGCTGGGCAGAACTCTTGGAAAATCAGAGGGTCTTATTGCCAGCATGAGGTTTTTTGTCTTCTGGGGTTTTTGGAAGGCGGTGGTTCTGGTGGACAGTCTTTGAGGATTTAAGGTAGTTGGCTAGGCTTTGTTGCCACCCATCTCAAAATCATTGACACACATTGATAGGTTTCTTGTCCTGCCTTACCCAGAATACCTGAAGCCTTGCAGGGTTGGGGTATACAGAGAAAATGACCATTAAGGTCATCAGCAGATGGTAAAATGGTTAGGGGTCCTGAAAAGATGGTAGAAGTGAGAGTTAAGTTCCCACCCATGTATGCAAGGGAGGTCAAGCCAGAAGGATGCCCAACTTTTTCAGTCTCCATATGTGTGAAACAGTGAGTTCTTCAACTTCCACGTGGCTCTTGTTGACTTGATAGTCATTGTTTGCGATAAGCTCTGAATTGTCGCCTGAGACAATAATAAACAAAACGCTTCCCCTATGGAAAAGCTATGGACTCCTTTGCTTTTAAAATAATTTTCTTCTTTTCTTAAGATACTGAGGGCTAAATATACCTTTAAAAGTCTCCTCTCCTTGATGACCATTTCTAGCTGTAAAAAGACCCAAATAATTAGGTTAAGTCACATCTAGCCCTGGTACCATCTGTGCATGAAATTCAAGGATGAGCTGGGAGAGGTTAAGCCACTTACATGCCTGCTAGTCCCTGGGAAGTGTAAGCAAGAAGTGATAAATGACAGGGAGCTAAGCAAACAGCTGTCAGTATCTGGCTTCAGTTTACAGCAATCCTCGCCTTTCCAAAGATAAGAACAAGCAGGTGCTCAAGGCATTAGACCTGGGCTGGTCGGTAGACCCTCTGTGCTGGTTAAGAAGGTTCTGGAGTCAGAGACCTGGGTTCAGATTCTATTTCTGCCACTCACTGGCTATGTAACGTGACATCAACCAATCAGCCTCTTACTGCAACATCTGAGCAATGGAAAAACAGTATTCAGCTTCACAGTTGTAAAGATAACCAGAAACTGCTTGGTGCAGAGTGAGAGCTTGGCAAGAATCAAAATAATGATTAGAAAATGATGGTGAGTATGTCATGATCATTAGCCAAATCGTTAGTCAAGTCTTGAAAATGAGTAAGATAAAGAGAGTTTGCTAGTTAAACGAGTCTCCTCCTACTAATCCCACCTCCGGCAACAATGCAGGAGCTCATCCTTTGCGCCGGATCCTCGCTCAGCAAAAATACCATCTGCTTGCTGCCTTGCTGTAATAATCCAAGAGTAAAGTCCCTTCCAAAAGTACCCTGCTGAAGAAAGAATTATAAATAGTGAGCAGAAGATCCGGGGCAATAATGAATCCTGGAACAAGACCCTTCTGAGGGACTCTGAACAGTAACTGGGGTTCTCACAGGGGCACCACATTTTAAGCTTCTGTTGCTGTAAAAAGTTGTAGCAGACCTGTGCACCTTGGGTATTTCCAGTCTGTTAGCACAGACAGATTGTGAAAGCTTTCCTGGAGGTTGGATATTAAACTGAATGCAGGCATCCCTTAGCATCCCTAAGGGATTGGTTCTCAAACTTCCTACAGATAGCCAAAGCCTTGGACACTCATCTTCTATAATGTATCTACATGGAATATATTATAAACATGTATGTATACAAATCATCTTTAGATTACTTAAAACAATGTATGTGCTCAGTCAAATGGGTATTGTGCTGTGATATTTGGTTGCTAGTAACAAAACTTATTGCATATTCAAAATGCAAATTTAAAAATATTCTCTCTCATCTCTTTCTCCCCTCCCAACAGCATATTTGTGGGGTTTTTCTTATTATGAATATGAGTATTTCTTGCATATGTGTATGTGTACCATGTGTGTGCCTGGTTCCTTCAGAGGGCACCAGATAGCCATGAATTGGAGTTAGAGCTGGTTATGAGCTGCCATGTGGGTGCTGGGAACCAAACCTGCGCCTTGTGCAAGAACAGCAAGTGCTCTTAACTGCCAAGCTCTCTCTCCAGCCCCTAATATACTTTCTATTTGTGGTTAAATACCTGGACATGGAATCCATGAATGTAGAAAGTGGGTTGAAAGTAGGTATAAAGAAGTAGCAAAGGATGGAGACCCAGAGCTTCCAAAACAGTTCTGATACATATGAATGGTCCCTGACATCATTTCATCCCTTGTACCGTTGTTGTGGGTCAGATGTTGACTGTCCCGTCCTCCCAGACCTCCATGTGTTGAAAGTGATATAACTCATGAGGCTTTTGGAAGGTGGTGGGACCTTCAGGAGAAGGGGCCTGGTAGGAGGGAATTGGGTCACTGTGGGCATGCCTTTGAGGAAGCCAATATTAGATTTTTCTCAATGCTATGAATACAATGAACAAACAAAATGTCTGACCAAGGAAGAAAATGTTGATTTGTGCATGATGGAGAGGACGCAGTTCATCCCCATTACAGATGGTGGGCGGATGGAAGCACCTCTCACTGTGACCGTAGGAGTGAGGGAGTCAGGTCACACTGAGTCCCCGTCAGGGAGCATAGAGAGATGCTGTCGCTCAGCTCACTTCTCCCCTTGTCTTCTGTCTGGGACCCTACTCCATGAGATGGTGCCATCACACTATCACACCATCACACTATTAAGGAAGAGCTTCCCTGCTCCGCTAATCCTTTCTGGAAACACCTTCACAAACACAGAGGTATATCTCTTAGGTGATTCCAAATCCACTCAAGTGGACAATGAAGACTAATTATCATGGACTGTAGCCCCTTTCGCCGCTACCTCTCTGTGTTTCTCAGGCTCTGTGATGTGAACAAGGCTCATCTCTGGTCTCCAGCTGTGGTACGCTGTCTCACCACAGGCCCCAAGCAATAGGGACACACACGTGTACTGAAACCTTGAGACCAAAGCAAACCTTTCCTCTTTTAAAACTAATTCTCCTGGGCATTTTGTCACAGTGACAGAAAGGTGACTAGCACTATGCTGTAAACAAACAAAAACATTATGTTACATGAAATAAAGCTACATGGAAGGGAGGGGAGGAGCATGGCAAGGGTAAGGGAGAATAGTGGGGAGGAGGAGCTGGCTTTACCAAATTTCAGAGCTTCTCGTTCAGAAATTGTCCACTTCTACATGCCCCTTCCATATAGAAGATAGCAGATGGACTTTCGTTTTTGTTGATTTTGTTTGTTTGGTTTTGGGTTTTATTTGTTTGTTTTTCAAGACAGTGTTTCTCTGTGTAACCACCCTGGATGTCCTGGAACTAGGCTGGCCTCCAACTTACAGAGATCTACCTGCAAGTGCTGAGATTAAAGGAAGGCATTACGGCACCATACCCAGTTTAGTTTTTGTTAATTTAGAAGATACTTAAGAATACTGAGGAAACAGGTGTGGTGATGCATTTGTACAATCCCAGCATTTGAGAAGTGAAGGCAGAGGATCTCTGCTTCAGCTACATAAAGAATTCTAGGCTAGCCTGGGCTGCATGAGACCCTATGTATGGCTAATCTTGTGTGTTAATTTGACAGGCTCTAGACTCCCCTGGGAGACATTCTTCTAGGCATCCCTGTAAGGAATTATCTAGATCAGCTTAAGGAAGATAGAAAGGCCATCTTAACTGTGGGTTGCACTATTCTGTGGATTGAGGCCCAGGCCTGAATAAAAACAAAAAAGTGATCCCAGGATGATCTACATTCTTCTCTGTTTCCTTACTGCCAGTGCAATGTGACCAGCTGCCCAAAGCGCCACCACTCCACCTACTATGATGTAGTGCTTTGGAACTGTGAGCTAAAATAAACCCATCCTTCCTTAAGTAGCTTCTTGTCCTATATTTTTCGGTGACAATGAAAAAAGTAACATAAGTCCCCATTTCTAACAAAGTTATATACATTTAGAAACGCTTCTAAATAAATGTATTAATTAGTGACATAGACATCCACCTTTATTATTATTGGGTTTAACACACACAAGATTTTGTAGACACAGAAATAACTCAGTATCCAGCAAGAGTGGTCAGTCCCCAGGAAGGAACCACAGACTTGGAGCAGAAACACGTTGTCTCAGCCTGGGTTACTATTGCTATGGAATACCATGACCAAAGCAACACCAGGAGGAAAAGAGTTATTTCACTCACAGTTCCATATCAAAAGTATGGCAGAAACTCACACAAGGCTGAAAACAGGAGGTAAAAACTGAGCAGAAACCATGGAGGGATGCTGTTTACTGGCTTGCTCCTCATGCCTTGCTAAGCCTGCCTCCTCCTCCTTTTCCTCCTCCTTCTCTTCCTCTTCCTCCTCTTTTTTGAGACAGAGTTTCTCTGTGTATCCCTGACTGTCCTGGAACTCACTCTGTAAACCAGGCTGGCCTCAACCTCACAAAGATCCACCTGGCTCTGCCTCTGCCTCTGCCTCCCAAGTGCTGAGTCCAAAGGTGTGCACCACCACACCCAGCAATCAGCCTGTCTTCCTATAGAACCCAGAACCACCAGCCCAAGGATGGCACAATGTACTGGGCTCTCCCCCATCAATCACTGTTTTAAAAGTTGCCCTACGCTAGATCGTATAGAGGCCTTTTCTCTCAGTTGACGTTGCCTCCTTTCAGATGACTCTAGCTTGTGTCAAGTTAACATGAAACTGGCCAGGACACACTTGAAAGCAGAAACAGGTGCTTGGCACTTTGTTAATGTGTTTTTGGTGATTTAAGCAAACTGGGATTAAATGTTTTCCCCTCTGGTGGTAGCCTCTGCCTGTAGTCCCAGACATTCAGGAGACTGAAGCAAGAAGAGTTCTGGAGTTCAGGAGTTTAAAACCACACTGAGCAAGATAAGCAGCCTCCATCTAAAACTAATAATAAATGTTTTAATTAAAAGAAAACTTTCCCCTAAACATCTGAATCCATGAAGTCAGCCTCTTCCTGTGCTTTGCTTCTTTTCCGGGTGCTTGGGAATCCACCCATGTTCCAGTTTTCCAGATCTCTGTGCCATCAAATATTTATTGAATGATGGCGATCTTGCTTATAACCTCATGGTATCTATACCTTAAATTAACTGCATTCATTGTGTTGTCTGTGATATTTTGATGATTTCCAGATGCAGATCTATTATGTGAATAAAAAGGGGGTGGGGATACAGCAAACTCATTCAAAATAGAATCAGAACCTCAGCTACCACATGTGTTTTAAATATATGACCCATACAATTAAGAATACAGTATTATGAAGCAGCTCCATAAATCTTAGGATAAAACCAATAACATAGCAGGCCTTCTTAGCCACAAAGAGGTTCTTAATAATATAGATTCCATGATGATGCACTTTGAATATTCCTGAATATTCCAAAGCTTCCTAAAATAAAAACAGCATGTTCCTTTCTGTGCAAAATGAAGGGGGACATTTTTCCTTCATATATTTTTTCATATGTGTGTGTGTGTGTGTTATTTTCCTTCATATATTTTCCATATATATGTGTATGTGTGAAAATATGTATATATGTCTATTATATTTTGAAAAATTTTAAAGACATTTTTAAAAGACTTTTAAAATAGAAAGTAGAGCCTAGGTATAATGGCACACACCTTTAATCCCAGCACTCTGGAGGCAGAGAAAGGCATCTTGATCTCCTCAAATTCTAGGTCAGGCTGGTCCTCATAGCAAGTTACAGCATAGCCATAGCTATATACATTTCACTTATATTTACTTCCTAACTCACCAAAAATAAAGGATTACATTATTATAGTAACAGACAACACAGCATTCCTTTGCAAATATGTTGTTGTTTAAGACATAATTGTGTTTTAAGTATAATCACCAACTCATCAATATTTAAATCAGTAACAATAATTCCTTAATGCTCTCTAATATGTAGTTGCTATTCCCTAAATGTCCTTTAAAAAAAAAAAAGTCAGATGTGCCTTTTTACTTTCCTCCCCCCTTTTTCCCTGAGGGGGGGACAAACAGAAAGAGCATGTGTGTGAGTACATGTTGTATGTTTGTCTGTGTGTTTTGTACACATGAGTAAACAGGTCCATGTGTGTACATGTGCATATGGAGATCAGCAGTTGACATTGGGTGTCCTCCTCCGTCTCTCTCCATCTAGTGTTTTTAGACAAGACCCCTCACAGATGACCAGCTGGCCAGCAAGTTTCAGGAATGCTGCTCTTACCACACCTCCACTCAATGTTGGGGTTACAGATGCACACCCACCGCACCCAGCTTCGTTGGTTTTGATTGTGAGGCAGGGTCTCACTGTGTAGCCCTAGCTGGCCTGGAACACACAGAGGTCTGCCTAGCCTGAAACCATGTGCTGGTGGTCCAAACTCATGGTAAGCACTTTGCTAACTGAGCCATCTCCCACACTTTCTCTCCCCCTTCCCCCCCCCCGCCTTATTTTTGAGACACTGACCCATTTTAAGTTCAGGCTATCCTAAAAAATCAATGTATAGACTAAGCTAGCCTGGAACTAGGCTATCCTTTTGCATCTGCCTCCTGAGTGCCTGGATTACAGGCATGTATCAACTCGCCCAGCTTCTTTCAACTGTTTTTTGTTTTGAAGAAGGGTTTCTTTGTGTAGCCTTGGCTGTCCTGGAACTAGCTATGTAGACCAGGCTAGCCTCAAAACTCACAGAGATTCACCTGCCTCTGCCTCCAGAGTGCTGGGATTAAAAGTGTGCATCACTGCTGCCAAGCTCTGTATCTTCAGCTTTTAAGGACAGTAGCTGGGTTTGGGGGGGATTGCTGTTTTCTTTTGGCTTTCTAATTATTTTTTTCATGAGTATTTTGCCTGTGTGGATGTATGTGCACCCACATGCCCAAGGAGGCCAAAAGTAGGCATCAGATCCCCTGGAACTAGACTTACAGACAGTTGTGAGCTGCCATGTGGTTGTTTTTAAGGAACTTAGAGAGCTGAAATCCCCTTGCAGTTCCTCTTAGGAATATTTCCTTAAATAAATGTTTAGTCATGGAATATTTGATCACAAATTCAACAGTCCCCGCCGGCTGTCACTGAGATGGGCCCACACTACAGAGCAGTAGAAACAAGACTTCAAGAAGGCTTTCCTCACTGCCTCTTACCAAGGCAGCCCCTGAGAGCAGAGCAGGTTGGGATCTTTATGCTAATTTCAACTAACCATTATTTAACTCTATAGGGTAACTTTGAGCAAATTCTTCTCCTATACATCTGTGCAGAAGCTGGAAAATGACTAAGTCATCACAAACAACCTCGAAATTTCCTCTAATTCTTTTTATTTATTTATTTTTGAGACAGAGTTTCTCTATGTAGCCCTGGCTGTCCTGGAACTGGCTTGGCAGACCAGGATGTCCTGAAACTCACAGAGATCCACCTGCCTCTGTACCTGCCTCTGTCTCCCAAGTGCTGGGATTAAAGTGGTACATCACCACCACCCAGATTCCTTCTGGTTTTTAAGATTCAATATGTTTGATTTTATGTTTAAGTCTTTTTTTTTTAAGTCAACCTTCTAGATCTTAGTGCTGGACATCAGCAAATTCAACCAACTTGGGATGGAAAGTCTCCAAAAATTAAGACAGCTGTACTAAATAAGCAGAGACTGTTTTTCTTGTCATTATTGTATAAACAAGATTGTGTAACAGGTTTTTTTTTTTAACTTAGCATTTACATTGTATCAGGTGTTACAAGTCACCGGGATTTGATTGAAAGTACATAAGAAAAGGCTGGGAGGAGCTCAGCTGGGGGCGATTTATCTGACACACAGGAAGCCCTGGGTTTGATCCCCAGCACTGCATAAACTAGGAAGGGTGACCCCAGAACCCTGGAGGTGGGAACAGGAGGATCAGAACTTCACCATCATCCTGCCCTGCTTGAGACCCTGTCATGAAAGAAAGAAAACATAGCATATACAGATATGAAGACGTACCTGGGATCTGTTCAATACTATACCATTTTCTATATGGATGTGGGGGTATTTAAAGAAAGGGGCTGGGAACAATCCTCTTTATGTACTGAGGGATGGATGCAGAGACAACTGACTGATTATACTATTTGTCATGTGTTATTTGCAAAGACAAAAAAACATGTCTTTCAGCCAGGTACAGTGGCGCATGCCTGTAATCCCCAGGGAGGCAGAGGGAGGCAGATCTCTGTGAGTTCGAGGCTAGCCTGGTCTATGAAGCAAGTCCAGGACAGCTGAGAAACCCTGTCTCCAAAAACCAAAACAAAACCAAAACAAATCTACTGCAGGATACACCTGGTTATTTGCAATCATAAAACCAGCCAAAGTTGAGCAGTGATGATTCATGCCTTCCTTAAATCCCAGCACTGGGGAAGAAGAAGCAGGCAGATCTCTGAGATCAAGACCAGCCTCGTCTACAGAGTGAATTCCAGGATAGACAACACCACACAGAGAAACTCTGTTCCAAAAAAAAAAAAAAAAAAAAAAAAATTTCAGTCCATCCATCAATCAGTAAAAGAAGCCAAACCTTGATTGTTTCCTAAAGTAAGTCATCAACCTTTCCAAGACTTACTATCTTACTGAACTGCAGTTTTTTGTTGTTGTTGTTGTTGTTATGGCCATTATCTTTCCTACTGTACACAAACGTTCAAAGAGGTTTTCTTTGTAGTATCAAAATCCAGTGCCACATCCGGAGACTGGTAGGTACTCAACATATGCCTCCTACATAAATAAATGGTGAGCTATAATCTGAGGCTGCAGGTAATGGTTCCATCCACCTTACAGGCCCCGGCATGGTGAAATGAGTTAATGCATGTGAATGCACACTTTATATTTCATAATTAAAATTTGAAATATTATTGGCATGTAAAACATCCCAAGCGGGCCGAGCCTTGCTTCTGATGTGTGGCAATGCATGAGCGGTGCTCATTTTCCTTTCCTACTCTCAAGCCCATCTCTCTCTGTAGAGTGTGTCTCTCTTCCCCTTTCACTTTCCCTCCCTCCAGTACTGGGGATTAGACCTAGGACCTAGCTTGCGCTAAATAGGCTCTCTCCTACACGGCTAGACACCAGGCCTCTTTTTACTTTTTATTTTGATTCGAGACCTAAGGTGTCCAAGCTGTTCTTGAACTTGCTCTGCAGCCCAAGTTAGCCTTGAACTTGAGATCCTCCTGCCTCTGCTTTCTAAATAGCTGAAGTTAAAGGCCTGTGCCAGGAAGTCTCTCCCTCTCTCTCATTACACTTCTATTTACTCCCCATCATTTTATAATTTGTCTCTAAACAATTGCTTGGGAAAAATTTTAGACTTATGATATTTCTACTTACAGTTCTTTTTGTTGTTGTTGTTTATAAAAGTTTAATGGAGCAATACACATTCGGGAGAAACTGTCCTTTGGGGCTGATGAGGTTCAGTGGGTGACAGCGCTTGCCACTCAAACCTAGTGAGCTGAGTTTGATCTCCAGAAACCTTGTAAAGGTGGAAGGCAGGAGCCAACTCCATGAAGTTGACCTGTGGCATTTATGCTCACTCCCCACATCTCTCTCTCTCTCTCTCTCTCTCACACACACACTGTGTGAGTGCACACAATTTTAATAAAAATTTTTATTTTAAAGAAAATGTCCTTTGCAAGGTGCAGTGGCGCACGCCTGTGATCCCAACACTCGGGAGGCAAAGGCAGGTGTATCCCTGTGAGTTGGAGGCCAACCTGGTCTACAAAGCGAGTCTAGGACCACCAAGGCTACACAGAGGAACCCTGTCTCAAAGGAAACAAAACAACAACGAAAAAGAAATTGTCTGTTGAGTGAGCATCTTTCCCTCAAGCTACCAAGCTGAAGTCTGGTCCCCGCAGAGGAAAACAACCCACACTGCATTGCACTGTGCTGTTGACATTATTTGATGATGGTGTCTTAACTGCTCACAATCCCATCGTGTATGCAAAGTGGCCATCAGTGAGTGTACACTTTATCATAAGATAGGCTTGGTGTTAGGTGACTTGGCCCTTCCCTAGTCTAAGTCTTGTGTAGGGTTGGTCCAGTTATCCAGTCTGATTACCTGAACTTGAGTTTGAGCCCTGAGACCCACACGGTGGAGAGGCTCGACGTCTAAAAGCTGGTCCTCAGGCTTCCAAATGCACGCTGTCGATCCCCATCCCATTTTATGTTTCAAGATTTATTAATTTTGTATTATTTGTGTGCATGTAAGTTTTACCTGCGTGTGAGTACATATGTATGTGCACCACATGCATGACTGGTGTCCTCAGAGGTTGAAGAATATGTCAGATCCCCTAGGACTACAGTATGTGAACCAACATACGGTACTGAAAATAGAACCCAGATCCTCTGCAAGAGCAACAAATGCCCCTAACTTTTAAGACAATTTCCCAGCCCCCTCTAATTAAAATAATAATAATAACAACAACAATAAAGCATCGCTGAGGACTGGACAGTTCTTGCCTAGCATGTCTAAAAAACTTTCTTCTTTTTACATATAACTTGCAATTTACAGTAGATTTATTGGGAATCAAAACTAAGTAAGTCACTGCCATCTGTAACTAGCTTAGTGACAGTCTTTTTCTTTGGATTCAGGGGATCAGACTCAGGCTTGACATATGCTAGGCAAGCACTCTATCACCAATCTACATTCTCAGTCCACTAAGCCAGTCAAATTTAATTAAATCAATGTTCTCACCTCTCCCAAGTTAAGATAAGGCAAAAGGCAGTGTAGCATTGATTACATATTTGAGACATAAGAAATTCCTGGCCTACCATAAACCTTCACAGCTCTTAACAGATAACCCAGATGGAAGCTGAATGGGAACAGTTTCTTCAACAGGTCCTCTCCTTCCTGCTTCTTTTCTGTAATGACAGTAAACTTATTTCTAATAATTCCTGATGGTACCGTTTTGAAACATAAACATCTCCCTTCATTATGTTCAAATCTGGTAGGAGCCCTGAAGCAACAGTTCCCAAGGAGGACTATTAGCCCTAAGCAACCACACACACACAAACACATGTGTATTCACACGAGTGCACAAATGTTTGCACACTGAAGAATGCATACACACGTATGTACTTATACACACATTTGCATACGTGTGCATACTTATGTGCACACTCATGAACAAATGAATACACACAAACCCTTATGCATATACACACAAAAGCACAAGTGTGTGCATGCTCACGAACACATACATGCACATGTACACCCCACACCCACGCAAGCTTGTATTCATGCACACAAACGAAGGCCTTTTCCTCGCATTTTAAAAATTGCACATTATAACGTCTACCAAGTAACTTGCAGGTCCCTTGCAGCCTTGAAGACTGACAGGTCTTGTGATTAAGCTGCTGTACTTACTGTATAACAAATGAGCTGGGTGTAAACTGTTTAACTCAGCATTTATCAGACTTCCTTATTTTATGGACCACTAAAAAGGAAAACCCGTGAAATCAAAACGTAATGCCAGGATGTCAGTTTGCAGATGACGTCAGAGATATCCAAGCTAAACCCAGGATGTTAAAATGGGCACGTCTGGAGTGGATAAAATAAGGTTTAAAGGACTTCAGGCACCACTCAACCACCCGGCCAATATAACCCACGGCCATACTGAGGATCTTTGGAACAACTCTGGAAAACCACACTCTGGCCCTAGGCTCTAAAAACTATTTCCGGGGGAAAGTGTAGAAATAGTTTCCCAACTGAGAATAAGAACTAAGCGTACAGGTGTGTCTGCGTGCACGAAGATACTGGAGGGAAATGAATTGACTTTGCTGAGTTAAATAGTAATTTCCAGGTACACAGCAGAAGGAACTGTCCAGCTGGCCTCAATGAGCATGCAAATCTCTTTAAATTAAGATGGCATGTAATTAAACCATTCAGCTTGTTGACAAGCCTCTCCATGAAGGCTGTTTACTTTCACTTGAAATGACCCTTTTGCTTCCGAAGATCCCCACACCCAGAGTGACTCAATTTCATAACACCACCATTAAAATCTCCAGCTTTATGGGCAATAGACTGAGGCAGAAAGCATCCATTACTCTACAGTGAGTCAAATCAAGTATGAGTGGCAGGAAGGAGACTTAGAGACCTAGTTGGCTGCCAGAGCCTGGGTGTGGTTGATAGTTTGGGCTCTTCCGGGTGCCTTTGCTTGAGTGTGTGGATATGGCCCAACCCTCCAGTTTACACCCTTCTCCCACCTGGCTGGACCCCCCCATCCTATCTGGGGCAACCTCCCCTGGGAACCTGACTTTAGGGACTTTAGGTCCATCCCAAGCTGGCCCAGGATTCTCTGCATGCTCAGTGAAGGCCCCTCAGATACTTCTGATTTCATCTTCCTTGACACAACACAACCCCTGGGTTTTTCCAAGCCATCTGGGCTGATGGGACTAGAGGGTGCCTCGTGCTGTCCTCTGAGCTCATAACAAGCATCAGATGACTGATGACCTCTGGGCTGGTCACCTTCACACTAGCCTCCGCCCCACAGACCGGTCCATTCCGCTGCTTTCTTCTTCGCCCTGGTCTGCCTCTAGAAGAAGTGGGCGCGGAAGAAGGCGCAGATGCGGTCTGGTGGAGAACTTGTGCAAGCTGTGCGGCGCTTACCCGAGGCCATGCATCCGACTGCAAGATGCTGGCTGCCGCGGACCGCCTTGCGCGGCCCTCTCCCCTAGTTATCCATCCCACACAGTTTCCATGGCTCCGCCGCCATCCTCCCGCCCCTTTCCTCCCTGGGAACCCAGTAGCCGTCGCCTGGCTGGCCGATGGGGGACCGCGCAGTTCTCAAGGCCTCAGAACGCTTAGATGCTCCCCGTAACGTAACTCCGGGAAAGTTCTGTCATTTTCCTCCTCCCTTCCCCAGTCGCCAGCACCCCCGATCTGTCGCCCACCCTCTCGACACGCAGCCCCCGGCCGGGCCTGGTGGCGCGGGGGAGGGGCGCGCAGCGCAGGCAAAGTTGCTGAGTTGCGGTGCACGCTCAGAAGTTGCAGCTGCGACGGCTGCTTCCCGCCCCCTTCCTGGACGCGGCGGCTTGGAACGCAAACCCAGCAGTCACCGCCCGCTACCTGCCCTCTCCCCTGCGGCCCTGGCCAGCACCGGCAGCATCCCCCTCCCCGCGCCCACGAGAAGCCCAGGTTTCCAGAACAGTCGGGCTGGGGGGCGGGCGGCGGGCGCACCCCACCTCTGCGTTCCGCCTGAGGGAGAGGGAGTGGGGGCAGGGTCCCCTCCACCCGCGGGCCTCCGAGCCCTGCCGTGGGAAGCGGGTTTGCAAACGGGAGTCAATGGGCTTTCCCATTCCCTTCCACACGGAGCTTTGCCCCAGACGGGGAGTCGGGATGGGGTGGGGTGAGGTGGCGGGCGGGGGGTGGGAGGACGGGCAAAGAGGCTGGGCCTGGGGCTGAAGTTGCCAACAGGTGCTCGTGAGCTCATGTGACCTGGAGGAAGCACACGCAGGGGTAGCCGGAGAAGGGCGGGAGAGGGGGGAGGCGAGCTTTCTCGGGGTCTCCCGGGGTGCCCAGACACCCGGTCCAGGGAGTGCTCGCCGTGGCTCCTCCGAGAGAGCGCGGGCGCCCTCGCGGCCTGCCCGGGAGTCGAAGGAAGAGGAGGGGGAGGGAAGGGATGCGAAAGTGGGTCAGGAATGTGACTGCGTGCACACCCCTCCTGTGGCCGCCCGAGGCAGCCAGCACCAGCCTTGGAAAGGGAGTCCTACGCTGTTGTGGCTTCCCAGCATTCTAGGTGGACGGTTACTAGGGATCCCAAGAGATGTGTTTCCCTGTGACCCATTGGGAAGAAAAACTTGGTTGCCTCGGTAACCGGGTTTGGCTTGGATGCAATGATTCAGTGAGCTTTGTAGGTGAGCCTGGCCCTGGAGATTACAGTTGCACTTAGGGGACCAAAATGTAAAGCAGAGAAGGTGGGGCTGTGCTGTGTTTTGTGCTGTGTGTGTGTGTGTGTGTTTCTGTCTCGGAGGACATCAGTTTAGCACAGTTCTTAACAGTAGCTGACTAAGTAGACACAAAGGTTTGAAGTTGATACCCAAGAGTTGGAAGGAACAGGGGACAGTCACAGTTCTGTATTTGGGGAAGGCCTGAGAAACAAACATTAGAAGTCCTTTATTAAAAGGAGAAGAAAGGGGGTGTGGTGTCCAGTCCTCTCAGAGCAGGAAAAGCTATTGAGTTCCCCTCGCGAGTGCTGGAGCGGCTCACAACCCAAGCACGCGTTAAGGAAGGAGGAATTGATGGGCTTTGGGGTTGAAGGCAGAGGAGACAAGTAAAAAAAAAAGGAAAGGAGGAGTTTGTGGGAGGGGACAAGTTGGGACTGCAAAAGGGAGGCTTAGCTTAGTTGAATTTGTAACTCAAACTCTTCTTGAACACTTCCTGGTTTCTGTCCCATTTTCCTTCCACCTGGTTTTGCACGGTAGACCAGAGTCACAAGGGGCAGGGGTAGGACTGAGGAATCCAGGAGCTGAAAAATAAGTAGTAACTAGAGTTCGGATTCCGAGGTCAACGTGGTGTTTGCTTCTTTAGAGCCATCCTCGGAGTTAGGTAACCCCGGGACCTAGGAATTAATGTAAGGTCCTATTTCTTTCCAAAGAAGCCCACATGGGTCAGGATGGATCTTGCTTTGGAAGAGTGTATGCTTCAAGGAGACAAAACCTGGGAAATTGAGCTGGATAAAATGACACATGCTTGGGAGGTGAAGGAGAATCAGGAGTCCAAGGCCATCCTTGGCTACATAGTCACTTTGAGGTCGCCTTGTCTCAAGATAGAAAAACAAACTAGGAAATGAATTTATTATGAATTGAATCATATTCTAAATATGTAAAATGAGGCTCATTATTTTGTTGTGAAAACTTTTGTAGATATTTAAACCAAGAAAAAATTGTGGGTTTTTGTTTGTTTGTTTTACTGGCTGTTGGGTGTAAGACAGGATTGAAGCAGCCCTGGTTGGCCTGAGACACAGCATGGTCTCAGACTAGCTTGTCACCTGCAGCATTCTTTGTGCCTCTGCCTTCCAAGTGCTGAGACTACAGGTACACCACCATATCCAGGGCTATTGCTTATTTATATTGATGCTGGAGATTAAACCCAGGGCTTGCAGATCTAAGCTCATACTTCCAGCCCAAATTATTATTTTGTGCCTAGATGACCTTGGCTATACTGTCTCATGAGTAATATGGCAATCATGATAGTTATTGGAATGCATGTGAGTTGAACCTGGGTCCTCTGAAGAATAGCAACTGCTCTTAACCACTGAGCTGTCTCTCCAGCCCCAAGCTTGGACTTTGAAATCTTCATTTTAACTGACAGACATTATTTTCACTTGGGATTGTTTGCATAAGCTATAGATAGGCTTTACTTAGAATTACATATGGCAGACATTCTGTAGGAAAATGACAGTTATACAAAAAGAGTTTTCTGGAAACTTGGGGAAAAGTTAGCACACAGAATGAGTTTCTACCCAAGAGATAATTTGCCTTTGAAAGCTTGGTTCCCAGCAAAATAGTTTCTGCAAGAAACCAACAGAAACTTTAAGGAAAAGAAAGAGTTAGCAATGGCTCTTTAAAAAATCTTCTCATTGCATTTATTTGTGTTTGTGGGGGGGGGGTGTCCCTGTGCCATGATGTATATGGAGTTCCCTCCTTCTACCATGAGGGTTCTAGGGATCCAACTCAGGCTATTAGTCTTCATAGCAGGCACTGCCTCTCACTGAGACATCTCACTAGCCTCAACAGGTCTCATACCTGTACTTTGAGGGGTTCTTTCTAAAGAAACCATTTATGCAGCCAGCTGTGGTGGCAAACTCACTTCATATCCAGAAGTCAGAAGTTGAGAAGTAAAGTGAGGGGTGTTAGTATGTTTTTCTTCTGGCTTCCATTTCTCTGAAACATTGACAGTGAATTTGCATGTTACTTATGTATAAAAAGAAGAGATTTGCTTTTTTTTTTTTAAGGGTGGTATTACCACCAGCCAGTGAATGACTACCAATTGAGGAAGGGGGAGGGATGACACAAAAAATTGTCACTGGAAATTCCAGACGGGATAAAGAACAGAGCAAGCTAGGCTGGAGGGTCTGTGGTGTGCCAAGGACCAAGCTCACCTTGTCAGATGTGGCTGCAGAAGGAACTTGGAGGAAGCAGAGAAATCACACACCCTTGCTCCCAGCTTAGGTGTTCTAGGGAACTGGGAATGTTCTTGTGTGGTGGCTGACAGGGGGCAGCCATCAGGTTGTAGTTCAGAGAATGGTCTTATGACTGGAACTTGGGCTTTAAATGATGGACATGATTTTTAAAGCTCTAAGCCTGTGAGCCAAGAGGCGAGGCCAGAAGTTGCAGAGCACACTCCAGGAATCTGAATTGACCAGCTCTGCTGGAAGAGATGGATCGGCTATGAAATCTGTCATTTCAGTGAAAAGATTTGGGCCAGGCCAATTAGGGACAAGGGATGGCTGGCCAAACTTGGTGCTGAGACTTTATCTGCTGGAAATGGAGAGTTATGGGAGGGTTTTAAGCATGAAAATGCAGGCATACGTCATTTTGTGCTTGGTAGATACTATTATTTTTGAGGGTTTGTTCAACTCTGAGTTAATCAAGTCCTTTCTTCCAATGGCTGAGAGGATTGCTAGCAACTTTTAGCAGTAAAATATGTTACATGGCCAGGTGGTGGTGTTGGCACACACCTTTAATCCTAGCACTTGGGAGGCAGAGGTAGGTGGATCTCTGAGTTCAAGGCCAGCTTGGTCTATAGAACAAACTCCAGGAGAGGCAGAACTACACAGAGAAACCCTGTCTCAGAAAACAAACACAAAAAGATGTGTATCATTCTATTAGACATAATGTCACACACTTAATAGACTCCAACATAATTAAACATAACTTGAATATGCCCAGGGAATTCTATGTGACTCACCTTATTCTATTCACTTTATTACTGTGGAACAGGCCCTGCCATATCTCCAAGACAGGTTGTAGGAGATCAAACTTAGGTTTGGAGGAGACCAGTCTTAGTATCGCAGTGGGCATTTAAGGACTACTTAGGCTTAAGTGGCTATTGCAGGGACCCAGAGGGACAATGGAAATATGATCAAAATAATTTTAATGAAGATAGAAGAGGGGCTGGAGAAATGGCTTAGTGGCTAAGAGCACCTGCTGCTTGTTCAGAGGACTTGGATGGTGCCCAGCTCCTGTATTGGATAGATTACAACTGTGTATAATTTCAGCTCCAGGGGAATCCAGGAACCTCTTCTGGCCTCCACAGGCTCACACACATGTACACACACATGTAATAATACTTTAATATTAAAAAAGAGAATGAAATTTTATAGATGGGCAGGGCTCAGACGTCAAGCCATATCTAGACGCTTTGGGTGGTAGGATGTTCCATAAGAAGCCTGTGTTCAGAGCAGATAGAAAATTTCTTCTGAGAAACGTGTGTTCAAGGTCCTGTTAGAACCTGGGTGGAAGCGGTTTAGGAGAATGGGTGAGTCACTGATGTGTGCTCCACTCGATGGAAGTGATGGCAGTCCCAGGTGTGACTGAGCACCTGAGTTGGAACCAGTTGGCAAAAGAGCAGTGTGAGGGAACATTCTCCGTTAAAAAGTGCCTCGGTGCCATGAGGACAAACCTCCCTCCTCATAAACCACAAATTAGTCATTCCCGGGGCTTTTTGGAGAGACCAAATGATGGCTCAGCAGTGTTCCAACCAAAGTGCTTTAGCTCAGTAGTCCTAACCTGCCTCATCAGATTAAGGTGCCCCACCCCTACGAGCTGCATTAAATCATCCTGGGGTCAGCAGTCCATGTTTTTAATAAGTCCTTTCAAACACCCTGGAGTGGATCCTTGGGGATAACTTTTGTCTTCATGTCTTCACCAGTTTATGGTCTGGCTAGAAACACCCCCAGGCCTCCTGTGACTCTCCTACAGAGACTGAGAAAGTGCTAGCTTACCATGCATTCTTGTCAAAACTGTTCTCTGGGGACTAGATGGACAGTCCTTGACAGACGGTACTAAGTGCTGTTTTTATCCCAGTGACCTGCTGCCTTCCGAATTTAGCAGTGGTCTGGAAGAGAGGATGGGATGTGTGTGTCCGGCCTTCTTCCCGCCTTGGCTGGAAGGAGGTGGCATTTCTGAGCCTTGTGTGGTGGGGAGTGACTCAAACTCTGTGCATGGAAGCCTGTGGGGATGATGCAAGAACCCAGCTTGGGCAGACCACTTCCTGTACCTTTGGATTCACAGACGAGGGTGTGGCGATTGGCAGTATCCTCAGGAGGAGACTGTTTGGCCGATGTCTCAAGGAAGCTCTGTCAGCCTTAGGTGAGGTGAGGCAAGCCGTAAGCTGTAAGGCCCACGAGGTCTCGTCAGGTCTCCTGGCTTAAAGATGGACACCTCTTCAGAAAACTGGACTAAGATTCTAAAAGGCAACGGCTGTAGATGCAAGAAATACCCACCTACATATGTGTCTCTTTGTTTCTTATTGCCACAAAAGAAACGTACAATTAACTTCTGTTTTCCCATAGCCAGCCCTACTGCCCACAAAGCAGATTTGAAGGCCATTGCTCCAACAGTCAGCTTCAGGACCAAAGAAAAAGAAATTTTTTTCTTTACAGACGAAATCTCCTCCCACCGCTGTGGCCGCTAGGGACATGTACATTTTATTTCATGGGTTTCCACCTAAAAGTACTGCTGGGTTTATGAAACTCATGGGATAAGCTGATTTCACTCAAAACTGCTTTTTGCTTACCAGCCTTTAAAAGATGTATTTTTAAAAAACCGGTTTGGCAACTTTTTAAAATATAGCATGTTAGAAGGCCCAGAGAAGAGAATTTTCCAACAAGTATCAGTATTGGAACTAAAGCAGAACACTAAACAATATTCATGATGTTCACTTTTCTAAATTAGCAGGACTCCTTTTTTCAAAGCCAAAATTTCCTGATAAGATTGAATTAGCAATAGTTTTTTTTTTTTTTTTGATGATAGCATCCAGATTAGGCATAGGTAATGTGGGGTTTCATCAAGAACTTGGGAGATGGCTGATCAAGGATGACTCCCTGCATATTTGCACCCTCACAGTCCTGGTCCCTGCTCCTCCCAAGAATGACTTACTAGAACCAATTTAGAAACATGTAACAGCCAGGCTTGGTGGTGCATGCCTGTAATCTCAGCACTCTGGGAGGCAGAGGCAAGCGGATCTCTGTGAGTTTGAGGCCAGCCCAGTCTACAAAGCGAGTCTAGGACAGCCAAGGCTACACAGGATTTCAGATGAGATTCAATCCTTCCACCATCTCAACTTGAAAGAGTCTCCCATATACCATTACCTTGAATTTCTGATCCTTCTGCCTCTACCCTCTGGATGCTTAGGATCACAGGTGTACACCATGGAGCTGGAGATGTGTAGTGCTGGGTGTTGAACCCAGGGCTTCCTGAATGACAGACAGGCGTTTTACCAACTGAACTATTTAAGGACACAGGCATCAACAGCCAAGGGCTGCTTTGTAAAATCTTACCTCGGGAGTCCCTGGCATTTATTTTATTTTATTTATTGTGGTATGAAACCCAGGGCCTCACGGAAGCTAGGCAGTCACACTGCGCACCTGATGGTGTGTGTTGACTATTTCGGACTGCGTTTCTAGAATGTTTGTCTTTCTCAGTGTGGGCTTCAACAGGACCACGAGAGTAAAGGGACAATCAATTTGTATTGTTACATTACAGAACTCTAAGAAAGAAAAAGAAAAGGTAAGTTGAGACAGTCTTGAGAGCTGATGCCACTACAAAGCTCCAGGGTCCCAGAACTGTGTGCCCTTCCGGTTTGCCAGTCCTGTGTTCAACAAGACTGCTTTAGAATCCTGAAATGTCAGCTTAGCCCTCAGACTCTGTGTGTCTTGCTTTTGATTACCTTGGTCCTCCGCCAGCCTCATGTTTGACACCCGGGCATGGGCAGTGGTGGTGCCACTTGGTCTTGAGCTGTTAATCGTTTTATTATTTCCTGTCATTTTGTCCTGTGATTGATGCGCTCGAGCCTGGGGTGGGGGTAGGGAGGTGATGAAAATGACTTTGAAAATAGCTCTGGAAAGGAGTAAGTTAAATTGGGACTTGGGTCTTACTTGAGAACAGAAAAAAAAAAAAAGAAGAAAGAAAAGAAAAGAAAGAAGAAAAGCACAGAGTCTGTTTTAGAAGGCCTCACAGGCCCTAGCATGGAGGGAGCGAATGAGCTCCTGGATGCCTTGTGGATGTGCAGGGGTTTCTGGTGTTTCATCATGTTTGCATCATTCAGTTCTGTGGGGCGAGGGGCAGGAAGACCTCCTTAGGCTCTCTGGTTCTATAGAAGGCTTACGAAAAGGGTTCTCTCCTCTTTAAGTTGAAAATAAAATCTGCTTTTAGATGTAGGCCTAAATATCTTCTTGATTTTTTCCCCCTACCACATAGTCCACTCCTGAGGGCAGAGTTTGGCTTAGAAACCACCCCTGTTTTTTTGTTGTTGTTGTTTTTGTTTTCTTTTGTTTCTAAATCACCCCAAACAAAAGTCCTGTGTGTGTTAAGTATTAACTCCCTGTCACATCTTGCCTGAGACCCTCTTCTAGTCTACCTTCTATTCCCTGTGCAAACTCTGGATATTTCATACCAGTGGAATCATGGTTGTATCTATGCTTTTGGGTCTTGCTGTTTTATACTTTTTTCTAGATTCATCTCTGCGGTAGCCTGGATCCGTTCTGCGTACTCCATTCTTTTTTATGGCTGAATAGGGTCCTGCAGTCTGTGTACAGCACGATTTGTCCTCACGTTCCCTAAGGCTGCCTTTTAATCACTCGAGTTCACTGTGCAAACAGGCTTGTGGCCCTTACCTGATTTGAATGATGCTGCTTGGAGTATTGGCTTGTGGGTATTAGTGGAATTGCTGGGTCATATAGTAAGTCTCTTTAATTTTGGGGGAGCTACCAAAGTGTTTTCCGCTGTGATTGCACCATTTCCCATCCCTTCCAGTCATGACAGAGCACAGATTTCCTCCTATCTTTGCTAGTATTTGGTAGCTACCATTTTTTTTTCAAAAATTTTCACATCCAGACTGCAAGGTGGCACACACCTTTAATCCAAGCACTCAAGAGGCAGAAGCAGGCGGATAGACTTCTATGAGTTCAAAGGCAGCCTGTCTACCTAGCAAGTACCAGGTCAGCCAGGGCCATATGGTAAGACCCTGCCTTACAGCAAATTCTCACCACCCTGTTGAAACTCCAGTGGTATCACATTGAGATTTTGATTTCTCTGATGACACTGAGTATGTTTCCTTCTTTCCCAACACTAGGGATTGAGCCCAGGGCCTGTGCATGCACTACCAGCTGAGCTACATACTCAACCTTTCTTTTTGTACTGTTATTTCTTTGATGGTTATGATGATGATGATGATGATGGTGTGTGTGTGTGTGTATGTGTGTGTGCAGGCATGCAGAAAGTATAAGTGTGTAAGCCAGAGAACAATTTTTACCTGCTGAGCCACCTCACCAATCTTATTTCTTACTGGTCACTGGGTATAACTTCTTCCTAAAGTCTACTGAGTCCTTTCTGTCGCCCAACTTTGCATATTTTATAACATGTCTTAGTAGCATATGAATAAAAACATAGGGATACATGACAATATGTAAATGTTTTTAAAGACAAAAGAATATGCTTTGTTAGGAAACCCTAATGGTGGTCAATAATGATCCATTTTATTCCTTAAAGCTTAGAGGGAAACTATTATTTTTTTGAGAGCTCTTTGTTAGCTGGGTGTGGTGCATACCTTTAATCCCAGAACTCTGGGAGGCAGAGAGGTAGGTGGATTACTATGAGTTCGAGGCCAGCTTAGTCTACAAAGGCCAGGACAGCCAAGGCTACACAGAGAAACCTGTCTCGGAAAAAAAAATCAGAGAGAGATATCTCATTTGTTTGGGTCTCACATAGACCAGGCTGACCTAAGATTCATTATGTAGCAGAGACTGCCTTTAAATTCCTTTCTACCTCTACCACCAGAGTGCTGGAATTACCACCACACCTGAAAGAAGGAAACATTGGTGAAAAGCCTTAAACCTTAAGGGACTTTTATTCGGTTAACTATTATGTCTGTACTGGAGCCTTCTGTACAAAATTAATCACTGGGTCCCACAGCTATCATCATATATGGTGCTTCCTTTGGTACTTTAAGTCCTAGATGGAGAATAATTCACCACCCAGAAGGCTGAGACAGGAGGATTTCAGTAAGAGGCTGACCTAGGCTACATATCAAGTACCTGACCACCCATCCAAGGCTACATAGCAAGACCCTGCTTTAGAGAAAGAGAAAGGGAGAAAGAGACGGGAGAAAGGGAACGGAAATAAGGGGAATCTTCCTAAATGGGTTTCAAGTTAAACCTGTCTTGGGCTTGGTGCAACTGAATGGTGAATGGAGGCATTTCAGGGTGCTTATGAATCTTAGTAAAGGATGGCGTTTGGGGCTGGGAGGCTCAGTGGGTAGAATACTTACTGCACAAGCAGGAGGACTTGAGTTTGGATGCCCAGAACCTACATTACGGAAATAAATCTGGACATGGCAGCCTGTAACCTCTTTTCCGACCTCTCAAACCACACTGGGAAGTACAGACAGGTCGGCGCTGAGGGCCTGCTAGCCAGCAAGACCTGAAACAGGGAGCCCCAGGCTCAGTCTCGAAAAATAAGGTGGAAAATGATAGAGGAAAGACACCCAAGGTTGTGTCTCCACACACATGCAAACACGCCATACAACACGGATCACGTCATATATGATGACCAGAGCACACAACTCTAGAAAGACAGACCTAGCTCCAAAATTTACTGTGACCAGTTAGTATAATGATGTCATTTTGTGAAACTCACCCAGCCGTAAGGTTCCCTTAGGAGGGGTAGAGCTGGTCTAGTCAGGAGCACAGCCACAGGATTTTAGTTGTGGGATTGAACTGGGAAGCACTTGACTTTCTGGCTGTTGTTCTATCTTCTGAGAGTAAACTTTGTGAGATTGCCCCCAAAATGCCAGCTTCTATCAAGGTGTGGCATCACCCTCCGGGTAACTCTGGTGTGTTTCTTGGAAAGTGACGGTACAAGCAGGCGTTTTCCAAATGAAACATTTGTTTCAGTAAGCAGGTATTTTAAGCAGCCACTCAAGTGGAGAATTTTAAAACCAGTGTTTATATTGCCAGCAAACATTTTGTTTCAATCTTTGCAGTTTAACAAGTGGGAAAGATTTAAGTGGCTCCAAAAAAAGAAAAAAAGAAGAAAAACGCAAAAACCGATGCTGGGGTGGTGAGCAGGAATCTGGGATTAGGCAGCTATCTATTTGCTCTCAGAGAGTGACTTTAATCACACATCTGGAGAACCAGCTAGTGCTCTCTGGCTAGCTCTGTACTCGGTTGCAATCAAAATGGGAAGTGTGTATGCCTTTAATTCCAGCACTCAGGAAGCAGAAGCAAGAGGAGCCCAGCCTGGTCTACACAGCAAGTTCTAGGCCAGCCAAGGCTACATGACGAGACCCTGCTTCCTTAACCCCTACTCCACCCTTCAAAAACACAAAACATGAGTAGAGAATTATTAAATTAGAAGTTGGTTTTGGTTGGGGCTGGGCTCAGTAGTAGAGTAGCTTGCCTGGTATGTGGGAAGCCCTGTGCTCTATCCCTAGCACTGAAAATTAAAAATACTGCTGTATTTAAATTTGGTAAGCCATATATGCATGTACCCTGTGGTGGTCTGAATAGAAATGGCCCCCACAGATTCATGTGTTTGAATGCTTGGCTTGTAGGGAGTGGCCTATTAGGAGGTGTGGTCATGTGGAGAAGGTGTGGCCTTGTTGGAGGAGCTATGCTGCTGTGGAGGTGGGCTTTGAGGTCTCAGTATGCTCAAACTATGTCCAGCGTTGAGACAGTGTCCTCCTTGCTGCCTCCTAATCAGCTCCTTCTCCAGCACCATGTCTGCCTGCATACTGCCAGGCTTCCCGCCATGATGATAATGGACTAAACCTTTGAAACTGTAAGTCAACCCAGTTAAATGTTTCCCTTTATAAGAGTTGCCTTGGTCATGGTGTCTCTTCACAGCAGTAAAACCCAAACTAACACATACCCTTAGCTGACTTTGTAATCATTCAGCTTCATATAAATCAGAACTTGGCACAACCGTGAAGTTTGCATTCAGGGACTCATCCAACTGTGAATCAAATTATTTTGGGAACACAAAAGCAAAAGAGCTAACTGCTTGTTTACTAAACATATACACACTTCTTCCCTTTGTCATTATTGCCTAAAACACATAAAAACAGTTCATCTACTTATGTGACATTTATATTACAGTAGGTATTATGAACCATCTAGAACTGACTGCTAGTATTTGGAAGTACATACCTAAGTTATATGCAGAAAATTGTAACCCTAACTCTTTGAACAAATGAAGATTTGGGCTTTTTATTTTATTTAAAATATTTTATTATATTCAATTTTTCTACTTATTGTATGAATATGAATGCAGATGATTGAGTTTGGAGGTCAGAGGACAACTTTCAAGAATTTGTTCCCCTATGGAATGGGGCATGGGATTAGACTCCAGCCAACAAGTTTGATGGCTCTTTAACTCACTGAGCCATCTGGTCAGCCCTATTCTTTCTTGTTTGCTTTTCAAGACAGGATTTCTCTGTGTATCCTGGATTTCCTAAAATCCACTCTGTAGTCCAGGCTGGCCTCACACTCAGATCTGCCTGCCTCTGCCTCCAGAGTGCTGCCGGGATTAAAGGCGTGCACCACTGCCATCCAGCTATCAGCCCTATTTTAAAAATTAAATTTAATTTAATTATGAATCCTTGGTTGGCTTTCAACTCTCCATGTCACAGAGCTATGCTTAAACTTCAGATCCTGCAGCTTCTGCCTAACCTCTGCTTCTGCAACCGTGCCTGGTTGGTATTGGCTTCTTGGAAGAACCCTGGAAGGAGTCCCCAGAGGTCAACTGAATATTACTTTTTTTTTAGATGGGGGTGGGGAGGGTGTCACTATGTAGCCTAGGCTGACCTCAAACTCAAGATCCTCCTACTTCTACTTTCTGAGTGCTAGGATTACAGGGACCAGACGCCAACGCCTGTCTGAATGACTTCTGTTATGGGCTTGCCTCTCTGTGTTACAGAGACTCAGCCATGTTGATGTCCACGGCTGTGATCTGTTGCTCTTGCTTGGAGCCCTCTGGATTCCCACAATGTTATTTTCCACTTTACTCTTGATGGGCATTTGAAATGTTCTGTGTTTTAACTCGTAAAAGGCTATCAATACCCGTCTTGGGGTTACTGTGATGAAACACCATGACCAAAAGCAACTCACGGAGGAAAGGGTTTATTTCACTTACACTTCCAGATTATAGTCCATCACTGCAGGAAATCAGGCCAGGCCAGGGCTGGAATCTGGAAGCAGAAGTTGATGCAGAGGCCATGGAGGGGTGCTGCATACTGGCTTGCTCTCCATGCCTTGCTCAGGCTGCTTCCTTATAGACCCTAGGACCAGCAGCCCAGGGATGGCACCATCCACAACTGGCTGGGCCCTCTCTCATCAATCAACTAATTAAGAAATCTTCTTACAGGAGGATCTTATGAGGGTATTTTTTTCAATTGGGGTTCCCTCCTTTGAGATAACTCTATAGCTTGTGTCAAGTTGACACAAAACTAGCCAGCGCAAAACCCTTTCTTCTAAATATCTCTCCTTACTGTTGTATAGTATTCCTCTAGAACGGATGTAAGTTCGAGGCCAGCCTGGTCTACAGAGCGAGTTCTACATCAGCCAAAACTGTTACACAGAGAAACCCTGTCTCAAAACAAACAAACAGACAAACAAACAACTTTCCTAAAAAGCTGGGCGTGATGATGCACCCCTTTAATCCCAGCACTCAGAGGCAGAGTCAGGTGGATCTCTGAGTTTGAGGTCAGCTTGGTCTACAAGGTAGTCCAGGACAGCCAGGGCTATTACAGTGAAACTCTGTCTCAAAAAATGAAACAAACAAACAAAAAAATTCCTAAGTGGCTAAAAGCACTGGCTGCTCTCCCAGAGGACTTGGGTTTAGTTTGCAGCACCCACATGAAGCATCATAACCCTCTGTAGCTCCAATGGTCGGTCTGGTTCCCTTTTCTGGCTGGGTGAGCACCATACATGTATGTGGTACAGAAACAGGCAAACACCCATGCACACTAAAATTTAGTTAATTTAATTTGCTGAATAAGAATTTTCTACTACTCTTCATTTCCACCAAAATTTAATATTGCCAGAAAAATATTTTTTTATTTTGTTTATTGGATTTTTAAGACAGGGTTTCTCTGGGTAGCCTTGGCTATCCTGGAACTCACCCTGTAGAACAGGGTGGCTAATAATTATTGGTGATTTAGGTTTCTTCCTCAGTATTTATTCAAACTCATTGCCTAGTTTTCTTTGTAAATTTGTTTACTTCTGAGAGTCATTGTGTAGCCCAGGCTGATCCAGACTCTCAGCAACCCCTCTCAACTCAGCCTCTTGAGTGTTGGGACAACAGACTAATGATAGCATATGGGGCTCAGTTTTCTATACAGTATCTTGTTTTTTGTTGTTTGTTTTTTTTTTTGCTGATTTGCCATTTATTTTTGGAGAACTTCTTTGTTTGGCCTTATGTGAATCTTTTGTTGAGTGTAAACTTGTTGCAGATATCTTCTGTTTATGTGCCTTCAGTGCACACATAGTCTTAATATTGTTGGATTTATAAATTTCTTCCTTTATGGAAAATACTTAGTGTCTTTAAAAAAAAATCATTGCCTTGGGCTACAGAGATAGCTGAGCTGGTAGAGTGCTTGCTAAGCAAGCTTAAGGACTTGAGTTCTATCTCTAGAACCAATAGTTCTGAAAAGTTGGGTATGATGGCATGTGCTTGTGGTCCCAGCATGGGAGACAGGACAGGCGCATCCTTGGGACAACACTGGCTAGCTTAGCCTAACTGTTGTGTAGCTGTTGTATAGCCTAACTGAGTTGTATAGCTCAAGTGAAAAACCCTATCCCCCCAAACAAGGCAGATGATACCTGAAGAACAACGCCCAAGGTTGACTTCTGGCTTCCACATGTACCCCACCCCGCCCTACCCCCACAAATGAATTATTCTGAAGCTAAGTGTGGTGAGACTTTCAAGCAATGCCAGCATTTAGGAGACAGGCATGAAGATCTGGAATTCACTGTCATACTTGAGTATATGAGTTCAAGGTCATCCTGAGCTACAAGAAATTCTGTCAAGCAAACAAACAGACAGAGATTAGATCATTCCCTATCCCTGAAGATAAACATGAGGTCACTCTCCAGCATTCTTTGTCCATTCTTTCCCCGTTCCCATGTTTGTCATTGCATTTCCTTCGTGTGGATCTGATTTCGGTGGGTGTTGACATTTGTGAATGAACTCCGTCTTCGGTGCTTGTCATAGCGGATACTGGAGGTGCTTATGAGGTATGCGTCGTTTCACACAGTCTGCAACTGTACCTGTAACATGAATGTCCCATTTCACCATGTGCTTTCTAGCCTGTTCAATGATGGCCATGTCACCCCTCAGTGTTGCAGTTAACTGTCACAGCTTTCTGAAGACTTCTGCCACCCAGGGGGGTATATTCCTCTACCTAGTAATTCTCCATGTCTTGGTGGTCTTGGCTTGGTGCTCTTCTCTGTAAATTCTAGAAGCAGCTTCAATTCCCTAGCACTTTTTAGAATTCTTACTGGGACTCTACTGAATCTGTAGGTATTGGGGGAGAAATGGCATGTTTATGATAGTCATCCACATTAAAAGACACAGTGAAGAGACGTTTGTGTCGGACTTCTTGGGTACTGATCCTACGCCGATTCTCATTGGCGTGATTCTGACGAATTTACTTTACTTTTATGTGCCTCTGTTCTTCCACTTGAAAAATGGGGATCCTCGGCTGGGAGATATTGCCCAGTGATAAGAGTGTGTATTTACCATGCACAGGGCCCTGTGTTTGGTGCCCAGCATCAAAAAGAAAAAGTAAATTATGAGCCATAATGTAGGAGAAGCTGGTTTGCAGCAGCTGATCAGAAGCAAACACACATGTCTTTCTGAGAGTAATTGAAAGGCTTAAGTGAGTAAACATGTAGTATGTGATAGGTACAGAGAACCTGTAATGGAGGAGCTTATGTGTTTGGACATTGATTCTGTTTATTCACAGATAGTTTCTTCAACATCTAAGGAAGTTTGGTGAAGCCACATCTAAGAGCCTGAAGGATGACTCAGCAGTTAGGAGTACTTGCTGTTCTTCTAGAGCAGTGGTTCTCAACCTTCCTAAGGCTTCGACCCTTTAATACAGTTCCTCATGTTGTGGTGACCCCCAACCAAAAAATTATCTTCATAACTGTAATTTTGCTGCTGTTGTGAACTGTAATGTAAATATCTGTGTTTTCTGATGGTTTTAGGTGATCCCTGTGAAAAGGTCAGTTGAACTAAAAAGGGGTCATGACCCACAGGTTGAGAACCACTGTTCTAGAGGCCTGCGTTCAGATTCTGGCACCTGTGTCGGGCAACTGCCTGTAAGTCCAGCTTCGGAGCTCCATTTCCTCCCGCTGGCCTCCATGGGTACCTTCATGTACACGGCACATGCACACAGAAAGACACATAAACATATACATTTGTTTAAATAAAAATAAATAAAACTATAATACATATTTTGTATTCGTGTTTATCCCAACATGTATAGGAAACATTAGCCCATGTATGTGGTACATATTACTTGGTATTAGTATATAACCTGTTCCTACACATTATATAATATGAAATACATATATATATATATGGTCCATCAAGCATCTCTGTTTATATAATGTCCTTGCAACTGTTTAGTCTGTTCTGTAAGCAGAATGTGATCATATTTGGACACCATTCACCCGATGCTGTGTCCCATGAGCCACTGCTTAGAACAGACAAGAACGATGGGCAGCAGCAGGACCACTGCTCTGTTCTGATGGGGCTGATGAGCATCGTGTCTGTTTTACCCTGATGATTCACACAATTCGAAGCAGTGTAGACTACTGATTTCTTATTTCTTTTTCTTTTTCTTTTTCTTTTTTTTTTTTTGACTACTGATTTCTGTTATTGAAGTTTATCCAAAAATTTGGTAGTCTGATTTTTTTGGTTTTTGTTTTGTGCTTTTTGGTTTTTAGTTTTTGGGTTTTTTTTTTTCCTGGTTTTTGAGACAAAGTTTCTCTGTTAAGCCATGGCTGTCCTGGAACTTCCTCTGTGGACCAGGCTGGACTAGAACTCACAGGGGTCCACCTGGCTCTGCCTCCTGAGTGCTGGAACTAAAGGCATGCACCAGCACCTCCCGGCCTATTTTTGGTTTGTTTGTTTGTTTGTTTGTTTTTCCTGCTACCTTGGACTATTTTCAATCTGGAACTTCTTTCTTACTGGTAGCATTAAGATGTCACAGTATTTACTGCTAGACAACTTACAGAGTGCGTGGGATCTTCTTAGGGAATATTTCCAATACTCTGTGTTCCTGAATTTGGTATCAGAGGTGCCATCTCCTTTGAGTTAGAGTCACTTTACATGCTGACTAGCAGCCAGCATAAGTCATTTCCCCTTACTCTCACAGAGGTATCCATGGAGGTATAGTTCTTTCTCTTTTTTTAATGTACGTTCATACAAAAATGTTCATACCAAAAAAGTTCATAGCAGTATCGTTCACAAAGCAGCCCCAGTAGGCATTATTTGGTAAAAGGATTTGACAATAAAATGGGGGTGAGATGCTTCAACATACATGCTTCAACATAGATGAGCTTTGCAAGCATCATACAAAGCCAGACAAAAGACTACATGTAGAGCATCAAAATCAAATGGGAGAATTCATAGAAAAACAGAAAGGGACAGAAAGGAAAGGAAAGCATACATCCGTTCCCCTTGCCTGTGTCTCCCCTGGTTTCAGTTCTTTAGCATGCACAGCCTTCATCACGTGGCTTTGATTCACGTGGGAGGCTCAGACTGAAGCTGCCAGGCTGTGTGTGATTTCACTTTGTTGGAGGACACAGAGACTCAAACCGAAACCAGCCAAGAAACCGATGTGTTCTTAATGGTTTTTACCCAAACCATAAATCCCTCCCTTGGAGAGACAGGGGAATCACCCAAAAGGTGGCCCAGTTCCTTCATTATGCTACACAACGGTACCTGCCAAGGGTTGTTGTTTTTTTTTTTTTTTCCTTTTCTCACTATTTGTCAATTGACTTATCACCTGTGTCTGCCTCACTCCCGAAATTCACCTAAAACACAAATTCCTGGGCTTGTGTTCTAGACCAAATGAACTGGACAGTGTGAAAGGCAGAGGAATTCCAGCCTTTTGAAATGTTCCTGGGAATACTGTCCATCAGTCAGGACTTGCTTCTAATGATGAAGGTGATGTGGGCTGGGATTCCATGAGTCAGTACTTATCACTTAATGGATCAGATGGAAAATTAAGTGGCTGGCACTCATTTAGTTATGTGCGAGGGGAACACCTTATGTTTTAATAGAATGCAGTCTACTGTTTGGGAGCTATCATACAGAAGAGCAGACAGAGGCCCAGAGTTTGACTGCGTGCATGACCTCTAAAGTTTAACACAGAGGTTCTTTATTAACCTCTTTGCTGATTACTAAATAAGGTGGGTTTGCCAAGAGAAGACAAAAAAAAAGTCTTATTTATTTATTTACCTTTTTTTTTTGAGGCGAAGCTTCTTTATGTAGCCTTGGCTATCTTAAAACTAGTTCTATAGACCAGGCTGGCGTTGAACTCACAGAGATCCACCTGCCTCTGCCTCCCAAGTGTTGGAATCCTAGGTGTGCACCAGCACTGCCTGGAAAGATTCTACTTTTTTGTCTGGATATTTTTTTTTTATGTTGCTGGTGATAGAACCCAGCCCCTCCTGCATGCCAGGCAAGTGTTCTGCCACTGAGCTACATCTCTAAATGGTCTGCTTGGATCAGAGTCCATAGCTTAAGAGTTCTGCTAGATGCTTTATGAATTATTCATTGCTTTAGAAAATCCTTACCAAGTGTTTAGTGTTCCTGTGGCTTAGAATGGTTATTGCACAAAAGAGAGGCATGCACAAAAGCTTGTGGCATATCAGGCCAACTAGAGACTTCTTTACTCGTGTCCACACATAGATTAGAGGACTTTGGAGAGCTGGAAAACCACTAGGCTCTATTGTTCTGAGGTCTTGCCTTATACTGGGCGGTGTGCTAGGCATGTTTAAGCAGTTTCTCATTTGTTTCTCACAAGCTTGTTTCTCATTGAGTTCTATTAATAATGTGTTTCATAGGAAACCAAGCATAGAACCATAAAGGCTATACAATTTCCATGCCATAGCTATGACATGAAGATGACAGTCACTTATGGGTGTGTCATTTGCTTACCATAGACAGAAAAGAAAATACAGTGGCAACATGGCTCAGCAGGTAAAGGACTTTCCGACACAGGCCTGACAATATGAGTTATATTTGTGGGACCCTAGGGTAGAAAGAGGGAATTGACTCTTATAAGCTGTCTTCTGAATGCCATATGTGTGCTATATGTACATGCACACCTCCCCACACCCCCACACACATAAATAAATAAATAAATAAATATTTAGAGGAAATATGGGAGCTGGAGAGATGGTTCAGCAGATAAGAGCACTTGTTGCTCTAGCGGAAGGCCTGGGTTCAGTCCGAGGTATCTGTATGGTAGTTCACACTCATCCATAGCTCCAGTTCCAGGGGGCCTGACACTTCTGACTTCTGCAGGCCCCAGGAAGGCATGCGGTGCACAGGCAAAACATCCGTATGCCCAAAATAAAATAGATAAATCATTTTTTTAAATGATTTCTAAAAGAGAGAGAGAAAATGTAACCAAAAGGTAAAAAAGGAAAAGGTATATATTGACATGATGATGATGGTGATGATAATGATATTGGCGGTGGCTATTTTGTGACAGGATCTTGCTACGTAGCCCTCGCTCACCTGGAATTCACTGTGTCACTTACAACGCTCTTGCCTCAACCTCCTAGCACAGGCATTACAGGCTTGATCCAACCAACCCCAGATATGATTGTTATCTTATTATTAGTATTACTATTATCTTATTATTGTCTTGCCAAGGCCTTGGATATGTAAGCATAGGTTCTAACCCATGCTATCTCTCTCTGGCCCAGTTTTTTAGGAGGTGGATATTTACCTGGAAGAAATAATAATAAAGAATCCACTAATTAAATTTACTAATTCAAGGAAAATAATCCTGCATATATCATAAGTGTAGAGTTTCCCCAAGTTTTCACAAAATGAACACACACATCCCTTTGAGCTTTTAAACAACATAGGCCTGATTTCAAGGCCAGGCTCTAACTTTTCCCATCTATTAAATAACCCTGGGGAAATTCTTTAATCCTTGGGGGCCTCAGTTTTCTCACCTGCACAACAGGAAAAAAAATTGTCTTTCACGGGTATTTGTAAAACATGAAAAGTGATGCCTTTGTCTCTCAGACATTATTTTCTCTAATCCCAGGAGACCTTCTGCATACAGACACCTCAGCAGTGCATTAGATGTGCAGCTGATGTTGGTATTGTTTAGCAGCCATCTGGAGAGATGGCTTATAACAAGGGGAAAACAAATGAGCTGGCTGGGATGGCTCACACCTGTAATCCCAACACTCTAGAGGCTGAGGAAGGAGCAGTGCCATGAATTAGAAGTGGCCTGGACTAACAGTGAGATCTTGGGGTTAGAGGGAAACAGACAGAAACAACACCTCCCCCCTCCATTCATGTTTGAAGCAGGTACTTCTGTCTAGGTCATCCTGGACTATATAGTGAGACCTTGTCTTAAAAAAAAAAAAAAAAAGTAAGTGGAACATCCTAGCACACACCTTTAGCCCCAGTGCTCAGGGAGGCAGAGGCAGGCGGATCTCTGTGAGTTTGAGGTCAGCTTGGTCTACAAAGGGAGTCCAGGACAGCCAAGGCTACACAGAGAAACCCTGCCTCTCTGAGACTCTCTGAGACTCTCTGAGAGAATGAGCCGTATTCTTCACCATGGGCCAGTTAAACACTGGGAGGAGCGTCCTCTGAGCTTTCTTTACTCAGCAAGCCAAACCTATAGCAGAAGTGGTCATGGGTCTTCCTAGGTGAAGGACATGAAAATAAGCAGAGATGGAAAACTGAGTCATCAGCTAATAGGGAGAGAAGCAATGACTAGGTGTGTGACAATGGTGAAGAACTTGCCTTGGCTGTGTGGGGCCCTGTCTGTCACCCTCAGCACAGTGATGGGGGAGTAAGGGGGCAGAACTTGTGCCTTTTCACGGCGTGTTTGTTTTAGGTAGTCTGTTGGACTTCCCATTTGCCAGTTCCCACATCCTTTTAGAGAAAGCATTGTCGGGTGCTTGCCTCTCACTGTTGTGAATTTCAACCATGTCCTCGCACCGATCAGAGAGCAGCGGTGAAGACACCTTTGCTACATCCCAGGTTGGGAACCTTGCAGAAGCAGCCAGATGGACATGGGTGACATTAACAAAAAAGGAGTTGTCTAACCTGAATGCAGGAAAAGGTGCAACCAGTCAACCAAGAGAACTTGCCCAAAGGGGCACTAGGTTCCAGGAAGTCCTCACAGCAAGGCCCGCACCTTGCGCCATCTTCACCACGGCAGCCAGTTCAGGTGTCAAATCACTTCTTTCTTTGTCAAGGTGATTCTTTAAATTGTCTGCTTGAGGTGACCTTCCTGGATCTGTAACTGATTATATTGGTTTTATTTACTGAAACAGGGCCTCAGTCTAATCTCAAGCTGGCCTGGAACTCACTGTGTAGCCTAGGCTGGCCTCACACTCCCAGCAGCTCTCCTGCCGTAGCCTTCCAAGTGCAAAGATTACAGTGAGGAGCCACCAGGCCAGGCTTGTCAATGATTTGTTTGTTTTTCAAGACAGGGTTTCTCTGTGTAGCCTTGGCTGTCCTGGACTCTCTTTGTATACTAAGGTGGTCTCAAACTCACAGCAATCCGCCTGCCTCTGCCTCCCAAGTTGTAATTGATTTTCATCTGGATTTAAAACCAATAAGTTTTATATACTCAGAGTTTCCCCCAGCACTGCCACAATAAGTTTGTTTGTTTGTTTCCTGGTCCCACAGGAGCCTCCTTTGATTTGTCCCTCTACTACCTTCCTTCCGTCTACCTCCCTCCTGGAGAACGTGGTCCATCAGTGACCAAAAGACACAGTGACTTATGGTCATGCCCAGTGTGACAACTGCTTTGGGTGTTGGCCCCCAGTACAATTGATATTTGCAACTAAACCCCATGTGACCTGGACTCCTTTGGGGTCTCCCAGAAGTTTAAGGAACTAGGCTAAGTCTCAAAAGGAGAGCTCACAGGTGCAACACGTATTTCCACCAAGGCTCATGGGGTGGGACCAGGGCCGCCTCTTACCTGAGTTTCCTGAAACACCCTCATCAGCTGATATCATTCAGTCATTTGAAACACTGACGACAGGTGCCGTGGGTGTAGCCTAAGATGACAACTGGTAATAGAACCATTCCTCAGACCCTTCCTGAGTTCCCGAGTTCAGTTTTGCCAGTGTCCTCTGGGTGCTCACCTGAACAGGTGAACATGCATGGTAGAACATGCACTTAGCATGGGTGAGGCTGTGGGTCTAATCCCTAAAACTCATCTCAGTATCCCTCACCTCTCCAAAAAGACAAGTTCCTGAGCCAGGCTTGGTGGTACAAGCTCCTCAGGTGGCTGAGGCAGGGGATTGCAAGTTGAACACCAGCCTGAACTACTTACAATGTGAGTTCCAGGCCAAGTTGGGCGATTTAGTTAAGACTGTGTGTCAAAAATTATATATAGCCGGGCATGGTGGTGCACCCCTGTAATCCCAGCACTCAGGGAGGCAGAAACAGGCAGATCTCTGTGAGTCTGAGGCCAGCCTGGTCTACAAAGTGAGTCCAGGACAGCCAAGGCTACATAGAGAAACCCTGTCTCAAATAATAATAATAATAATATAATAACTTAATTATTATATAATTAAAAGGGCCAGGGCTATATTTCAATGGTAGACTACTTGCCTAGCTTGCTTTAGGCCCTAAGTTCATGGCCCAGTACCATAATCAGAGAGAGAGACAGATGGAGATACTCTTCTACCAGACATACTTTACCAATTGAGCCCTCTTTAGGAACATGTGATGTTCAGTGCATCTTTTTCCTGTGACTTCTCCTCAGAGAGTTAAGTGACCATCTGGCAGTCTCTGCCGAAGATCTGTTGCCTGGCTTATCAGCTCGTCACTAACCTTTGTCCTGCTGGCTTGCTAAGGGTTGGGTGCATTGAAGGGGCTGGCCAAAAACCGGTACATCTCTGCTCAAGCAGTCTTCCCGTCCTTCCGCAGCCCTCTCCCGTTCTCTCCACCATAGTTTCAATAAGAATCTTTTCTCACGATTCCCGAATCTGAGGTCCTGGAGAATACCTGTAAAAAGGAAGAATGGCAACACAAGCCAGGTACTGTCAGCCAGGTGTGGTTGTAATGAGATCCTGGCGAATTGACCCCTTTCTACCAGCAAACTGATGTTAGCTCTTTCCTTACAGTTTGAATGTTGACAGCCTGCTTTCTTGCCATCTTCAAGGTCAGGCACTCACAGAGAGTGGTATTCAGCTGGCTGGGGTAGTTCAAGGTCATATGAATAAAATAAGTCATATTTGGTGCCCTGTTTTAATGACGACCCCTTCTGAAAGGTTCAAAATCACGATTTCAAATAGGGACCATGTAGAGAGGAGGGCCTCCTTATGATTTCTGGACGTTGGTACTGTGGTTCACGGTTTACAACAGGGTGATAAGAGCAGGGACTTTAGAGTGACACAGGCTCACTGTGTGACCTTGGTGATTTAATCTCTTCCATAAGTGGAGCATAGTGTCTACCTCAAAGGGTAACTGCAAGGGTTAAATGAGATCATGTAGGCTAACCACTTGGCTCAAATTGAAGACAGGGCATTAGTACACATGCACGCTTATCCCTAGTCAACTTCCTGATCCAAATCTGTTGAGGGTGGTGCCTATGTATGTGTATGGCAAGGGGACAGTGTGTGTCATT
>CM053760.1:58423836-58587656 GCA_028658305.1 Pachyuromys duprasi
CACACACACGCACACGAGCAAAGATGCTTGAGTCCTTTTCATCAACTCTCCTTTGGCCCAGGGTAAAGGTGTTACATCTGCCCTCACTTTAGCATACCTCTGCTGAACTCCCTAGGTAGGAGGTATAATTAATTGGCTTTTCCTTGAGGGGAGGGTAGTCACAAAGTGCGTTTTGAGCTAGTTCCTTGCAAATCCCCTGGGTACTGAACAATCGAGTCCTCTAGCTTCCAGACTGCAGCTCTTCGCGCCTTCCTTTGAACAAGGCCAGCCCATTGCTCTTTTTTCAGCCCAGCTCTGGCACTGAAAAAAAAATCCAGTAGGTGGCCAGAGACTGAAAGGAGCTTCAGAGAGCCACTGAATCTGGTCTTAAAAAGGAAGCACACGAGCTTTTCTTTTTTTTTTTTCTTTTTCTTTCTTTCTTCTTCTTCTTCTTTTTTTTTGTACAGCAGGGAATGTTTGAATAGCTGAATGGTGCTTCCGCACCCCACCTTAGGGGACAGGTGACTTTCTTTGGTGTGGAAGTGTTTCTTTCAAGCGGAAGTGTTCAGCTGTGGCTAAAGTTCTCAGAATGATCCCGGCCTCACGAGCCCCTGCTGCTGAAGCAAGCGCTGGGATCAGAACTCTCGGACCTACGTTTTACCCTCTGACTGTGATGCGGTGTCATCCTTCACACCTCACAGCGAAGCCCCTGAAGTGTGCTTGCTCCCTGGCACATGAGAGAAGTCTTTCCACATCCCGGGAGCCAAACCCCCGGGAGCTCCGAGGACTGAGAACTTTGCCCTTGTAAACTGCTTTGGTAAAGAACTCCAAGGCAGGAGGCTGTGATAAGGAAATTGCTCCACATTGTTTTATGGTTCCAGCATTCACCCAGTTGCTGTAGCGTGCCGTGTTCTTCCACTTCAATCATGGAAGCCATCGCTAACCCTGTTCGCACCCATATAGAACATCCCGTTTACCCAGTCTCGGGGATATGTTGGGTCACGGGGCCATTCGGAGGAGCAATCTGCCTCTGTGAGGCTTCAGCATTCACACGGTAGTGGCCTTGAGTTTTGTTTCTTTTTTAATTGGGGTGAGGTATGAGTTATTGCAACTTTTACCAGCTTAACTATTTTTAAGTGTAGAGGTCATGGCATGAAGTACACTCACACCATTGTGCAACCATCACCACTCTCCAGGCCCACAATCCTTTTCGTCTTCCCAAACTGAAGCTGTCCTGAAACTAGACTACTAACTTCCAATGTCTCCACCCCAACCCCTGGTAACCGCCACTCTACTTCCTCTGTCAAGGAGTCTGACTGCTCTAGGAACCTTATGAAGGTAGAACCGGACAGTACCCATTGCTGGGCAGTTCACCTAGCAGAAAGTCCTCAAGGCTTATCAGTTTGTAGTGTGTTAGAGTCAAGACCCCCCTTCACGTGTGTGTGTGTGTGTGTGTGTGTGTGTGTGTGTATGTTGCTAGTGTCAAACACTGAACCTCGTGCTTGCTAGTAAAGTACTCCTTCAGTGAGCTACATCTCCTGTAACCTCCTTACTATCGAAACCTAAGCAGTATCCCAGGGAAGGAAAGGACTCAGCAGTTAAGAACACTGGCTGCCCTTCCTGAGGGCCCAGGTTCGATTCTCAGAACCCACTTGGCAGCTCACAGCCACCTGTAACTCCAGTTCCAGAAGTTCTGACACTCTATTCTGGCCTTCACTGCCACCCGGCACGAAAGTGGCGCACAAACATGCATGCAAGGCGAAACACCCACACACAAGACAGAAATAAATACGTCTTTAGTGGTATTTATCCTAAAATTCAGTCTTTGGCGGTACATACCTTTAATCCTAAAACTCAGGAGGTAGAGGCAGGCCTGGTCTACAGGGCTACTTAGTAAAATCCTGTCTCAAAACAAAACAAAACAAACAAAACCAAGACAAATAAAAAGTATTCTAGAGTATGCATTTTTAATGTCCACCTCTTGGCTACTGTGCATACTACTACTGTAAACATAAAAAATATCTTTTCAACACCCTGTTTTCAGTTCTTCGGGGTATATACACAGAGGTGTCATTGCTAAATCATGTGCCAGTTCTATTTTTAATGTTTCGAGGAACTACCATCACCTTCTGTTCTGACCAGTATGGAAGAGCAACAGTTTTCCCTCACCCTCAACACACTATTTCCTGATTGTTTGGACAGCTAGTATCCAAAAAGGTGGCAACTCCAGGGTGATTTGATTTTGTTTGTTTGTTTGTTTCTTGCCTAGTTCCTAGTCGTTTAATTATAGATTTATAGAAGTTTTTCTAAAATTTGGATTAAGTTATTTATTGGGTGTGTAAGTGAATGTGGAGTCTTTTTTTTTTTCTCCTTCTACCAAGAATCATATAGATCAAGTTCCAGGGATTGAACTCCCAAGTTGTCAGGCTTGGCAGCAAATACCTTACCCACTGAGCCGTCTTGCCAGCACGCATAATACGTTTCATATCTAGAATCTCTTTTTCTCTATGGTTCTTTAGTAAAGTTGTTTTTATTAAATTCTGTTTTGTTTTTTTTTTTTTTTGAATTTTTTTTGAACAGCATCTCTCACTCTGTCTTTAAAACTTTTTGAAAATTATTTATATGTGTGTCTGTCTGTGGGTGGAGGTAGAGGTCAGAGGGTAACTTGCAGGAGTCAGTTCTCTCCTACAATGTGGGTTCTGGGGAGCAAACTCAGGTCATTGGATCTGATGAGAAGCACCTTCACCCACTGAGCATCTCAATGGGTGTCAAACTCCCAGTTCTCTGGCCTCAGCCTCCCGAGGGTGGGACTACAGGTATGTACTACTACTGCCCTTTACCCAGATCCTATCTGCTATTCTCACTTGTTTCTTCCAGAGGCACCCAAGGTTTATTTTTTACATTTCTACATTTTATAGAAATTTTGTTTTATACATGTGAAGTTTTGATTGGAGTTGCAATCTCTATGAGTTCTAGGCCAGCCTGATCTACAGAGCTAGTTCCAGGACAGCCAGGGCTACACAGAGAGACCCTGTCTCAAAAACACCAAAAAAGAAAATTATATATTTTTGACAGCCATTGTTTTCGAAATGAAAACGTATTATATAGAGATGTATAGAAGAGGGTGTTATGATTGTCCTCTTTTTTTTTTCTTTTTTCCTTTCCTTTTCTTTTCCCTTTGGGGTTTTGAGATAAAATCATTCCACATAAAACTGGCTGTCCAATAACTCACTGTTTAGATCAGGCTGGCCTCAGACTCAGAGATTCTCCTGCCTCTGCCTTCCAAATGCTGAAATTAAAGGCACCTGGCTAATTGTCCACTTTCTAAAGCAAAGCAATGGTATATTGAATAGAACATAGTCTTTGCAGGCAAAAAGATTTGGTGTGTGTGTGTGTATTATCGGGGTCTAAATGAGAATATATATATATATATATATATATATATATATATATATATATATACATACATACACACACACAAATGATAGGATTTACATGTGAATGATAGGATATATGATATATAATGGTGATGATGATGATCAGGTCTTGCCCTGTGGCCTAGATAAGTCTAGAACTTGCAATCCTCCACCCCAGTCTCCCAAGTACTGACATCACAGGGGTGTGCTCCCAGGTCCAATGAGAGCTGGGTTTAAATCTTGGGTCTGCCACTGACCATCAGATACATGCCCCTGAGAAAAGGTGAGCACGCTGTTTGATGTGCCAGCCTCTGATTAATCAAGGCTATGACTACTAAATTCTCTTTAATAGATTTCTATTAATTTCTTCACGTTTTCTACTCACACAGTGCTATGTCCAACAACTAATGGTAACCTTAATTTTTCCTTCCCAATATTTATATTTTAAAAATAGGATTCATTTTCTATTGAATTAACCAGAAAAATCAGCAGTACAGTTCTATGTAATTATGTTAATTCTGTCTTGTGCCGGTATTTTACTTGGGAAAGGAATGCTATAACTGTTCACTGTTAAGTACAAATAATGTTAGCTGTACTGTGGATACTGTAGAGTGCTTTAAAAATAGAAATCAGTTATTTAGGGAGATTTATTCAAGCTGAACAACTTTATTGATAAGCTACAATGTTAATATTATCCAAAAGAAAGAATAAAAATGAAAGTTCCCCTAGCACTCCAGAGGCAGAAGCAGATGGATCTCTGTGAGTTTAAAGCCAGCCTGGTCTACAGAGAGTTCCAGGACAGCCAGGGCTACACAGAGAAACCCTGTCTTGAAAATGAAATAAACAAACAAAAAACAACAAAAAAAGAAAGGTCCATATCTTTCCTTTCTTTCTTCCTCCCTTTCTTTCTTCCTTCCTACCTCCTTTTATTTATTTATTTTTAGATTGGGTCTCTCTATGTAGCCCCAACTATCCTGGAACTCACTATGTAGCCCTGGCTGGGTTTGAACTCACAGATATCTGCCTGCCTCTGCCTCCCAAGTGCTAGGATTAAAGGTGTGCCATGCCCAGCCCAGGACCCATTCTACCTTAAAACAGAGGTTATTATTTTCTCCAGAAATGTTCTCTCTATAGGATCTTTATGAGACCTCCCTATAGATTTGAATAAGGAAACATTCCCTTCCTTTGGTCCTGTGACAGTTTCTTTATACGATAGGGCTCTGTACCTTGTTTATATCTGATCTGAGTTCCACAACACACTTCTATCTTTGATTCCAATTATATAATGAAGCTTGGAATATTTAACCACAAATCAGGGGGGTTAAAGTCACGTTCTTTTAAAAAATACTTATTTACTTTGTGTGTGTGCATACATGCACACTATAGTACCTGTGTGGAGGTTTGAGGACTCCTTGCTCGAGTCAGTTCTCTCCTCCTATCATGGGGATTCTAGGTGTCAGATTCAGGTTGTCAGGTTTGGTAGCAAGCTTCTGCCTCTGTAGCTTTAGGAGCAACGTCTGACCTGATCTAAGTTTATAAAAACCTTCTCTGCATTCACATACACCCTCGTATGAACCCAGTTATCTACCTGTAGTTATAAAAGATGGTTAGTAGGTGGCGATTTAGAAACAGTGCTCCGCCTGTAACACTATTCTACTTTTAAGGAGAGATTAATCAATGTAAGTATATTTGATTGTGAAATACAGCTATATTTTTAGATTTATTTATTTATTTTATGTGTATGAGTACTCCTGCGCATGTATACCTGCATGCCAGAAGAGGACATCAGATATCAGTATAGATGGTTGTGAGCCACCATGTGGTTGCCAGAATTGAACTCAGGACCTCTGGACGAGCAGACCTCTTAACCACTGGGCCATCTCTCCAGCCCGGAAACGTAGCTATTAAGAGTATAGAAATATGACTTTCTTGGTAGAGTTCTAGGCTGGGTTTAACCCTAGCACCACATAATACTGGGCATGGAGCCGGGCACAGGGGTGCACTCCTGTAATCCCAGCACTCAGGGAGGTAGAAGCAGGTAGATCTCTGTGAGTCTGAGGCCAGCCTGGTCTACAAACTGAGTCCAGGACAACTAGAGCTGCACAGAGAAAACCTGTCTTGAAAAACCCAAAAGTAAATAATAATAAAAAACTTGGCACCGTAGTACAAACTTGTAAATCTTAGCGCGTGGGAGCAGAGGTTTAAAGCCGTCCTTGGATACATAATGTTTCTGAACCCAATATCTGGGGTACATGAGACTGTCTCAGAGAAGGAAAACAAAACAAAACAAGACTCTAATTTTAAAAATATAAAAAGCTTCAGTTTGCTGAGTACCTGCCACGGGCCAGGTGCCTTACTTGAATGCTTTCTGCACAGCTTCCCCTTAACCCTTAGAGCAAGGCTGTGAGTGGTACCCACAACTCTTGCAAATGAAGAAGCTGCCTACACTAGAGTTAGACACCTGTACAGTCAGCGTCAGGGCTGGGACAGATCCACCCATGCCTTCTCCACTGCAGTCTACCATGTCGTCTTTATTTTGTCTCCTAAGACACAATCTCTAAGAAACTGGAGAGGAAGGAAGACCTTTAGCTGAATCTAAAATTTGAATTTCAGTGCAGGCAGAAAAGACCATCTGTGAAGAACTGATGGAAACCATATTATTTTGTTAAGGGTTTTGTTGTTGTTTTTCCAAGGCAGGGTTTCTCTGTGTAGCTCTGGCTGTCCTGGAACTGTCACTGTGTAGACTAGACTGGCTTCAACTCACACAGATCAGTCCACCTCGGCCTTCCCCAAAGGCTTGTACCACTACAACCCAGCTTAGAAATCATAAAGATAAATTATGGAAGAGATTTTCCATGAAGGAGGCTACATGCTTTACAGTTTATTGCCAGTCTTATCCATCACATCTTCTAAATAATTGCACCAGATCCTTGACCTCAAAGACTGTGGCTTGGCCACAGAGTGGTGGTACACATCTTTAATTGCAACACTGAAGAGGCAGAGATAGTGAGATCTCTGTGACTTAGAAAGGGAGTCTGGTCTAAATATGAATTCCAGGACAGCCAGGGCTACTTAAAGAGACCTTGTCCCATTTAATGAATTAATTGATTAATTTTTCAGTATTAATTACTTATTAATTAATTATTAATTTAATCCCTGGGACCCACAGGGTGGAAGCAGAAAGCCAATTTCTGCAAATTGTGTTAATCCCATGGGGAGAGATTTAAACCACTGCCACAATTTTTGAACCAAATTTGAAGCAAATTTTATTAACTACTGGCCAGGATAATGGATACTGGACAGGTCTAAACTGAGGATTCCCAAAGTATACTGGCAAATTACATTAGTCAGAACTCACAGGGCTATGCACTTTCTACCTTTGTCCAATCAGGGTCTAGCATACATCTAATGTACTTCCAGCCTCTGTAACTCTCACCTACAGGTGATCAATACATCCTGTGCAGTTGAGGCAACCAACCTTGTTGACTGAAGTGCCATCATATATGAAGAATAGCCTCAGCATTCCTGGAAGTTATGTCCTTGGGCAAGTGGGGTTTACAGGTTAAAGGCATTTCTGTTTTCTACGCTTCCTAAGCACAGTGATTTAGACTTGAAGAACAGCTTTAGCCATCACAGTTGTCCTCCGGCCTCACACATAGAGATGAGTACACGTGTAAATAAAATATAATCAAAATTGAAGACAGTTACTTCAGGGGCCAGAAATACAGCTTACTTGGTAGAGGACTTACTTGCCTACCATCCATGCAGACCAGGTTCTCTCCTTCGTGCAGAAGGGGGAGGTAGAAAGCAATTATTTCATGTAACAAGGTTAATACATTTCCTTTTTTTATAACAAAATTATTACAAGTTTATTGTAGAAAATTATAAAATAGAGACAACCAGAATTAAAAAAAGAAAGAAAGAGCAATGTCTTATAATTCCATTACTCAGAAATAAGAACTATTGAAAATTTCAGTGTTCATCACCCTTTATCTTTTCCTTTCTTTTCTGGGGAGGGTTGAGACAGGATCTCACTATGTAACTCTGGCTATCCTGGAATTCCATATGTAGACCAGGCTGGCCGGTCCTGAACTCAGAGAGATCCACCTGCCTCGTGAGTGCTACCATCAAAGGCATGGGCCACCACAGCTGGCTTTCATCTTTATAAGTGAATGTAGTTTTCTGCTTAATACTTAAACAGAAGCGACTATATATTTATAGCCAGTTTTTTGTTTGTTTTGCCAGTTTTGTGTTTGCTACACAATAAAAAATGCTGTCCAGAAAAGAAAAGAAAAAAGGAAGGAAGGAAAGAAGTGCTTTTAACTGGTGAATCATTTTTTCATCCCTTAATCTTTAGCACCCATGTTACTATACAAAGATTAAGTTTCTGTTATTTAAGCAAACCAGGCCACAGTACTTGAACATTTCAGTTCTACCTTACTAATGCAGCCCACAAAACTTCCTGGTGCAGGGGATATTCTGCAATCTGGAACCATGTTATCAGAATTCTAGGTAAGATCCTGAGCTCTTACTTAGATCTCCGAGCAAAACACTCTGCTCTCACCAAAATGATCCTGGAGAGGATACCCTGTCATGCTTAACAAGTTCATGATGGGACTGATGGGATGGCTCAGCAGGTAAAGGCACCTGCTGCGAAGCCTGATGACCTGAGTTTAATTCCTAGGACCCAGCATATCATCCTGAACACACCTAATCACATCAGATTCCAAGGACCCAACCCATGTCAGATGTTCTCCTTTGACTTCAGTATGCATGCCATTGCAAACACCACACACACACACACACACACACACACACACACACACACAGGTTTTTATTTTTGTTTCTGTTGTGATTTTTTTTTTTCTGGATACAAGGTTTCTCTGTATATAGGTTGGCTATCTTAGAACTCACTCTGTAGACACTTGTTGCTCTTGCAGAGGACCCAGGTTCAATTCCCAGCATCCACATGGTGGCTCACAACAAGTTCCAGGGGAGCTAATGACCTCTTCTGTCCTTTTCAGATACCAGATACTCACCCAACTTAGACATACATGCAGACAAAACACCCATATAAAATAAATTATAAAAATGAATCTGAAACACATAATAGATATATACACGCACACACACACACACAAGCACAGAGTAAAACAGTTAATTTCTTGAGGTCTCTGCTTGATTTCTACATAGGGGTCCCCCTCTTTACATTTTCTTCTTCTTTCTTCTGTACTCTTCCCTATCTTAATCTCTTCCCTTGCTTTTTGTAGAGGTAGGGATGGCACCCAGGGTCTTGCACAAGATGAGGAAGGACTCTACCACTCTCTATATCCCCAGCCCCAATCTGTAAGGACATTCGTTACCTTGAATTAGGGCCCACTGACATGTTCTTATTTTTTTTTAAAGTGTGTGTCTCCAAATATGTCACATTTAGAGTCTGGGTTTTGGTACTCTGACCTGTGAATTTGAGCAGGGGATTCATCCTTAATAGTCATACACCAGCCTTCACTTAAGATTTTAAATGTTCTTCTTGGTAGCATGGACTTGTAATCCAGATATTTTGGAGACCGAGGCAGGAAGATTACAAATTCAGGGCGTGCTTAGACTACAGCATGAGTTCAAGACCAGCTTGGGTAACTTAATGATATTTCATCTGAAAATAAAAATTTAAATTTAAATTTAAAAAAAGCCTGGGAATATAGCTCAATGCACTTTTTAGTATGCATAAGATGTGGTTCAGTCTCAGGTTCTGGAAAGAGGAGAACTTTTGTTGTTGTTGTTTTGTTTGCTTGTTATTTTTTTTCAAGACAGGGTTTCTCTGTGTAGCCTTGGCTGTCCTGGACTCGCTTTGTAGACCAGGCTGGCCTTAAACACACAACGATCTGCCTGCCCCTGCCTCCTGATTGCTGGGATTAAAGAGCACCACCACCACCATGCTGAGGGAAAGCTTTTAACTGTATTGCTTTGCTCTACTAGGGTTCTAGCCAAGGTCTTCCTGCATGTTAGACAAGTCTTCTCTATTCCTGGACTCTGCCTCCCAGTTGCAACGGTTTTCTTGTTTAGTTTTGGTGCCGAGGGCAGAACCTAGGGCCTCACAGGCTAGACAGGTGCTCTGTGATTGAATTCTGCTTCCAGTCTACTGGCTTAAGAGGTCTCGATGAGGAGATAATGGTTTTTAAAGGTCTGTTTGCTTGCTTGCTTTTGTCCTTTTCTTTTGTTGATGTTGTTGTTTTTTTTGTTTTGTTTTGTTTTGTTTTTTGAGACAGGGTTTCTCTGTGTAACCTTGGCTGTGCTGGACTCCCGGAGATCCGGAGATGCGCCTGCCTTTGCCTCCCTGAGTGCTGGGATGCTTTTGTTCTTCTTAATGACATTTTTTGTCTTAAATATAACCAGCCTCAAGCCCATGAGAGCCACTGAATTGCCCTCACTTAGTTTCTATGTAGAGCATAGAACTGCAGCAAATCCACCAGTTGCTTCTTCATTGGATGAACAAAATGGTTATCAAGTTTCTCCCTGTTGTGCGAAGACTTTTTTTTTTTTTTAATTTTACTCCATGCCAGTAAAATGCCTTGCTGGGCTGAGCTGTTTAACTTAGTTGGTAGGCTGCTTGCCTAACAGGCACAGGGCCCCTCTGCTCAAGGCTCTGCGTTTGCATAAAGCAGGCATGGTAGCACATGCCTGTAATCTGTCCTTAGGAAGCTGAGACAGATTCCAGGCCAGCCTGGGCTACAGAGAGAACTTTTCCAAATAAGAAGGGTACCACTGTACCCTGAGGTGGGCACATGATAAGTGGTGAAATCACTGAGGCCACACACATCGCCTCTGTCAGACTCATTATGATCCCATGTGTTCCAATGTTAAATGACACTTGGGCTCTAGACTGTATCTCTTCTTTGGCCAGGAGGATTCATACATGGCTGTTTTCAGTGTTGATGGATGGACAGAGTTTTTCATAGCCATGTAGTAGTACACAGTAAAACTGAAAACTCTTGGTCTGATTCTTTGACTGCGGAAAATGAGGACCCATTCTGTGAGTAGGTTGACCAATGGCCAGGCAGTCTGGGCAGAGCCATTACAATAGTCAAAGGCTGTCTGCCCATAGGAGTAAAGTGACCTGCCATTTACCAGCATCATTGGAAGCTGAAGCTAAAGAAATTTTGTTTTGGCTCAGACCATCATTCTGTTGGATTTCTAAAGATGGGATTGCTTGGTAAATGCAAGGCCCAGGGGCCAACCCCCAGCACTGGGGGGAGAGGCACTGTGCACACTGCTTACTGTAGAAGTATGCATTCTATTTATCTGTGCCTTGCCTAGTAAATGAAGAGAGCTCCACCCTACAAAGAAAACATGGAATTTTAAGTACAACTCTTCTGGGCAAAGAAAGATTTCTATCTGATAAGGAGAGGCAGGGCTTTTGTTTATTTGTTTGTTGTTCGTTTTGTCTGAAGGAGTGGCTGACTCTTTCAGTGTCCTTAAAAAGTAAGGATTAAAAACTTCTAGGAAGCAGTAAACTCACATTCTGCCGGGAGGATGGGCTCAGAAGAGCAGTGTAACCTTTCATGGAATTCTGAATATTTAATCTTTGAAACAACATTTGTCATGTCCACACATGCTAACTGGTGCATCAGTCTACAGCCCAGCAGGTTGGTGGGAAGTGTAACTCAGTGGCAGAGCCCTTGCCTGGCATGTGTGAGGTGCTGGTTTCCAACCCCAGTACTGCAGAAAGTAAGATGATCGCGGCTGGAAATGGGGCAGTAAGCAGCTTGGCTTCGGACAGCAAAAGAAGCCCGTCCTCCTGCTTACTTTTGACACATTTCTAACAACCTAGGTTATCCAGTTTCCTAACCACTGCAGATTAGGGCAGATCAATTCAAGGGGAAGAGCAGGTAGCTATTGGCAGGCACACAGAGTTCAGAAAGAAGTGACAAGGGTCAGCCAGATAGTGAGGAGGAGAAACAACAAAAAGCAGACAAACACAGTCCAGCTAGAACTGACCATGGAGACCTGGGACGTGCTGGTGAACAGCTATTGGACACCAAAGGATGAACAGTTTCTTCAGGATGTGACTACTGCAGCCTGTGCTAAAATGTCGCTTATAACACATTGTCATGGCTCAGGCCACATGTGTGCCTAGTAAGGTCAAGGCTTGGGTTTAACCCTTGATGCTGAACAACAAAAGCTACTGAATGATAGCTGTTAGGATAGGAATTTTTGATGACATCACTTTGTTCATGTATTAGTTTTCCGGTGTTTCAGAAAACGAAGCAAAGCCAGAACAGTACGGTGTATTTCAGGAGGGAAAAGGTGATTTCTACTTGAAACAGAAGCCCTTCAACCACCAGAAATAATGCATTCCTCAGGTCATCGGTGTGGCTAGAGGAGTGACGGCCTAAGAATAGCCCAAGTTGCAGAAAGGTGTTTTCAGCTGCCCACTCCACTGTCCTCTTTTCTCCCCCTCCTCTTGCTTTAATTTTTTTTTATTATTTTATTTACATTAGTATTCTGCCACCATGTTTGTCTGAGAATGTCAGATCCCCTAGAACTGGAATTACAGACAGTTGTGAACTGCCATGTGGGTGCTGGGATTTGAACCTGGGTACTTTGACAGAGCAGCTTCGCTCTTAACCGCTGAGCCATCTCTCCAGCTCCCTCCTTTTCCTTTTATGAGCTGAGTCTCACTGTGTAGCTGTGGCTGTCCTGGAATTCGTAGGTCTGGTCTGAGACCCATAGAGATCCACCTGCCTCTACCTCCTGAGTGTTGAGATTAAAGGCCTGTGCTACCTCTGCTAGCTGCTCCCTACTACTCTCCTGAGACCCATCAAGATAGTGATACTCAGGAAACTTTGAAACTACAAATGACATCTCACCACCTGCCTGGCCTTCTGCTACGTTTGTTACTCCTAGTTTTACTCCTAGGCAAACCCTCCCTCCAACCACTTCCTCAATGTTCTTACCCCTTTTCAGCTCACTACCACCGTCCTCCAGGTTGGTTCCACCTCTGTATCTGTCTGTGAAGAGTATGCAAATTCCTACTTTCAGGAGAGGTTTCATCCACCAGATGCCATGGAACCCCTCACCCAGAAACCAATTCCTAGCCTTTCTCTTCATTCCCCTGTGAAAAGACATTTGGCTTGTCTTTGGAGAAAGCATGTCCTTCAAAACCTTTCCTCAAGAGGACTGGCTATCCCAGGTCACAGGGTGTGTGTGAGGGGTTTCCTCTTGTCCCTTCCACACAGACTCACCAGTCACCTAGCACTCCCCCTTTCCTGTCTTTCCTCCTGCTGCTAGCACAGGTTTATGACCCCAGGTTTCTGCAGGCTACAAGTCCAAGGTCAGGATGTTGGCAGGGATGATTTTTCACAGGGTCTCTGCTTCAGTGTTTTCTATTTCTACAGCTAAGTACCACAGCCTAGATGATGATAATGATGATCTTAGTCTTTTGAGACAAGGTTTCTCTGTGTGTAGCCCTGGCTGTCCTGAAATCACTCTGTAGACCAGGCTAGCCTCAAACTCACGGAGATCTGCCTGCCTCTGCCTAGGATCTGTGCTAGGATCACAGGCATGTGCCACCACCACCTGGCACCTAGATTCTTCCTCCTCTTCTTTGTTTTTTCCTTCTCCTCCTCCTTATTGTTCCTTCTCCTCCTCTTCTTCAAGATAGAGTTTCATGTAGCCCAGGCTAGCTTTGGCCCCCACATATAGCTGAGAATAACACTGGTTTCTGACCCTCCTGCCTCCACCTCCAAAATGTTGAGATTATAGTTGCGCCGTCATGCTTGGCTCTCAAATTGGGTAATTTATAAAGAATGGTTTATGTATCTCATGGCTCTAGAAGTCTAAGAACATGGCACAGGCATCTGATCAGCATTGGTCAGGACCCTCTTGCAGCATCATAACACAGTGAGGGGGGAGAAGGCAGCATCCCATAGGACAGAGGAAACAGACTCATTGATATCTCTCCCTCCAACTTATGGTTATGCAGGATGACCTTGAATTTCTGACTGTCTGGCTTCTCTCCCTCCCAAGTGCAGGGATTACAGATTGCACCAACTCCAAGCTTCAGACATCCTAGGCAAACATTCTACCAACTGAGCTACATCCCTGGCTCCTTTCTTCTCTCCCTCCATTTTTTCCCCCTTAACGAAGCCATAATCCAGCCAGGCATGATAGTGCTTCTCTGTTATTCCAGCACAGAAGAGTACAAGGCAGGAATATTGCAAGTCAAAGGCCAGCCCCAGCTGCATAGCTAAGACTTCACTGCAGAAAAACAGAACAAAACAAACAAATATACACTAATTCCACCCTGACCTTCATGACCCCCATTAATCCTATTCATCTCCAAAAGACTCCATCTCCAAAATCTATCAACATTTGTCTTCCGTAATTAAACTTTAGCATAAATCTGGGCGGGGACAAGTGGCTAGATAATAGTGTCCTCTCTCCATTGCTTGAAGAAGTCTGCCATCTTGTCTCCTGCATCCCCCCCCCCCCACCCTCCCCTTATAATGACAGCAGTCAGACTGGATAAGGAGCCACCATGATGATCCTATTTTACCTCAGTCATCCCTTAAAAGATCTGTTGCAGTGACATTCTAAGGTATTTGAAGTTAAGGCTTGCAAGTGACTTTTGGGGGACGCAGTTGAACCCACCCACCCATTCCTGCTCTCATCTTTTGAATGGTATTACACATTGTCCCCACAACAGCCTAAGCTATCTCAACCCCACCCACTTCATAATATTCTGTGGCAGGTTCACCCCACAATTGGTTTGTATCTGGTTCATTTTTTTCTAGATTTTAATTTACTTTATGTGTAGGAATATATCACCTGCACACATATATATGTATACCACATTTGTGCCTGGTATCAGCAGAGCTCAACACAGCAGAGATCAAATCCCTTGGAGGTAGAGTCACAGATTATTATTGTGAGTTTATCTAGGAACCAAACCCAAGTTCTCTGAAAGAGCATCCTAACACAGCACTCTTAACTGCTGAGCTATTTCGCTGGTCCCCATCGCTCTGATTTGCTTCATATCTGCCAGTTCCTCAACACAGACATCTCCATCTCACCAGCATCCTTGGATTCTCTTCCCCAGAGAGCCTCAGGCCCATCCCCCATCCTCAGCTTCTGCTTGACCTCATCCTGCTTGCTCTCCTAGCTCTCCCAGCTAGGCCTGCTTCCTTTATTTTCACTCTCTCTGGTTAGGCCTAGCTCTCCCCACCTCAGCCCCTGCTAGCCACCTTTCTCTGTTGGCCTGGCCATTCCTTCACCTCATGACTAGAGGTACAGAGGTTTTCAGACCCCTTGCACTTTGTTTGCCTTGCTCATTTGTAGATCTAGCTCTAGTCACCCCCACTGTTTTCTCTGCCTTTACTTCTTGGTTGATCTGCTTCACAGGAAAGAGTGAGGCCCTCTTGTTACTCTGCTTCCTCCTGGCATGAAGGCATTGGAGGGAAACTCAGAAGAATTATGACTGTGACTTCATACTCTCAGCCTATGCCCCTTGTTATTCTGTACTGCTCTTTTACACATTCAAGGCCATAAGTTACTAACACTTACCACTTGCCCCCATCACTGTTTCCTCTATGCCCTTACAAGTCTTCCTTCGTGTCTTTTTTCAGAGAAAGAATTATCATTAAGAGGGCTAGCGAGATGGCTTGGTGGTGAAGAGCACTTGTTCTTGCAGAGGTCCCACATTCAAATCCCAGAACCCAGCTACCCATGGTAGCTTCCGAGCATCTGTAACTGCAGTCCCAGTGGGTCTGACGCCTCTTCTGACTTCCTGACTTCCGCAAGCACCAGACACAGGGTCATTGCTTGTGAGCCTCATGAGTCAGTCATCCCATGGCTGATCTCTCTACCTTTTTCTTCTCTGTGCTCCTTTCAGAGCTGTTGCTTTCTGCTTCAAGGATCTGTATTTCTTTCCTCCCTGGAGTCTGTTTTTCTTTCCTTTTTGACCTCAGTTGTCTGAATGGTTTATCCATGCTACATTTTTCTTTTTGGTTTGTCGAGTCAGGGTTTCTCTGTGTAGCCTTGGCTGTTCTGGACTTACTTAGTAGGCCAGGCTGGCCTCAAACTCACAGAGATCTCCCTGCCTCTGCCTCCCAGAGTGCTGAGATTACAGGCATGCAGCATCATGCCTGGCCCATTCCACACCTTTTCACAACGATCCTCTCAGAGATAATTTTGCGAGTGTTCTTGAGCTGGACTCCTCCACCACAGAACAGTCAACATTTGAGGCCAGAGAATCCTTCCCTGTGCGTGGGAATAGGTTAAGCAGCATCCCTGGCCTCTATTTATTTGGGACCTAAAGTACCTTTCTTCCAACATGTGACAGGCCATGTGCAGAGACCTTGATAAACATCCCTTGTAGAGCAGGACTGCCTGGTTAAAAAACATTGGTGTTGATGTTTAGGAATGTAGGTTCTAGGCTGCTGCTGGTGGTGGTGGTGGTGTTGTTGGTAGTGATGGTGGACATCTTTTAGATTTATATTTCTAATAATTTTTTTTGGGGGGACAGGGTTTCTCTGTGTAATCTTGGCTGTCCTGAACTCAATTTGTAGACCAGGCTGAGCCTTGAGCTCACAGAGATACAGCTGCCTCTGCCTCCCAGAGTGCTGGGATTAAAGGTGTGCGCCATCACATCCAGCTAGTGGTGGACATCTCAGCATTTGGGAGGTAGAGGCAGATCTATGAGGCCAGCCTGGTCTACAGAGAGAGTTCCAGGACAGCCAGGGCTATACAGAGAGACCCTGTCTTGTAAAACAAGAAACAAAGAAAAGAGAAAAAGAAAAAAGGAATGTAGGTTATGCCACATCATTATCATTAGTCTGTTGTCGGTGTATTGAAGGCCACAACATGTCCACCTAATGCTAAGGCTTCAGCATTATTGTGAACATACAGAATACAATGTCTGCAGAACAAAGAGAAAGAGGCCTGTGCCTTATGTTTATCTTGAAAGAACAATTATAAACAAAACTGCTGAAACTAAAAAAATATGCAGTTGCTTTTCTTTCTAATTAAATTCTTTTTTAAAAAGAAGGTCTCAGCCATGTGGTTCACGCTTTTAATCACAGTGCTTGGGAGACAGAGACAGGTGGAGCTCTCTGAGTTTAAGGCCAAACTGGGCTACAGAACCAGTTCCAGGACAGCTAAGGATACACAGAGAAACCCTGTCTAAAATAATAAACAAACAGACAAATAAATGGAGTATCTCACAGTATAGCTCTGGCTGGCCTGCAACTCACTCTCTAGACTAAGCTGGCCTCGAACTCACAGAGATCTGGCTGCCTCTGCCTTAAGTGCTGATATTAAAAGTGTATGCACCTTGTACGCTTCCTCCTCCCAACCCCCCAGTAAAATTTTTGTTAAACAAGTGCAGGTTCAATACCAACTGTTATGCAAAACTCCAGTCAACAACAGTATTTTATTGAGATTATAGAAGAAAATCAAACAGACTTAAAAAAAATGAGTAATCTATTTAATTCTCAGCTGGCCAACAATAGCAGTAGTAAGGAATGCAGGACCCCTTGGGTCAGATCCCAGTTCTACCGCTGGTTATATGATATTGGGCAGTAGAGTAAGCTGTAAAATGGGCATGGTCACAGTATCTACCTGACCAGAGTATGGAGGGGATGAAGCAAGGTCTTAGATGCTCAGCCTTGGACCAGCGCCTGGTGCAGAGGGAGTGGCTGGTGAGTGGTGACTGCTATCTGCAGTGTTGCCCTTTTCCTCTCTCTTCCTTCTCAGCCGAGCCCAAGGCCTTCACTTCCTTTTCTTCTTTAACCCCTCACTCCCTAGGCCTTGCCTTCCACACTCCCATCAGTCTGGTTGCTTGAAGCTTGCCCTTTCTCACTTGCTACCCTTTATGGCTCTTTTAGGGTTGAGCACCTTTTCCCCCAGAAGCCCCCACTTCCTTGACTGATCTGCTTTAGAGGAAAATGGAGAGGGCCTTCTTGTCACTCCCACTTCCTTCTCCTCCTAATTGCAGGCATTTCCCTGGGTTCGGTCTGTTGGCCTCTTATTGTCCATTGTCTCTCCAGGCCTTTGGGCTGAACCACGCATCCCTTCCCTAAAATTCATGACACTAGTGAGCTGACTCCGCATCTGTTAGTCACAATCAAGGCACCAGACCTAACAGATTCTGCCTCCTCCCATTGGCCCTCCTGTCCTTGCATTGTTCTTGCCACATTCCTGCAGTGACCGGCCTTCTTTTAATACCATACTGCTTGGTTGATGCCTTGTAATTTCTTTCACTTTCTCTCTCTCTTGCATTCAATCGGTCAATTTCTCTTCTCTCTATTGCCTATTTTTTCCTTCTTTCTGGAGACAGGGTCTCACCATATTCCCTCCCTTGAACTCACAATCCTCTTGCTGTAACCTCCCAAGTGCTAGGATTCCAGGCATGTGCCACCACGCCCAGCTTGCGGCCTAATGTCTTGAATCAGTTTTCTCCCGTCCACCTCAGCAACAGCGCCTGACTGAGATTTTACTCCTTCGGAGGTGAGCTCTTCTACTAACTCCTAATGAGTCTTCCTGTCTCATCTTGTCATCTTCCAGGCTATTCTCCACAACACATGAGGGGGCCCTGGCTGCCGTCCTCTGTGTGTTCCTTCTTGGATGAGGCCCAAGTTTGCTTAGTGGTTTGCAGGGCCCCCTGGCTGCTCCAGCCCCATCTCCTGCTGCCTCCCAGGCCCATGTCACTGAGGGAGGTATTTGCAGTTCAGGAGTCTGACCTTGTACTGTGCCTCTGTGCCCTTGTGCTGGCTGCTCCCAGACTTCTCTGTCTGGTGTGCCCTGGCTCCTCCTCCCTGCCTGGGAGACATCTACATGTCTCTTAAGAGTCAGCGGAGCATGCCACCTCATCCAGGCAGTCTTCTCCAGTGCCCGCATCTTCATCTTCATTATCCACTTTGAAGGCATAGCCATATTTTGCATTTATTTGTACCTCCAGTCACAGTGTAACCTTCTGTTACCTTCTACCTCAAATAGGCTTCCGCCTGCGGACTCCACCACCCCACCCCCATTTTGTTATTCTCTTATTTACCTCGGATACAAGCTTGGTCCTGATTTCCTTAACCCCACCTTCCCACCTCTATCAGCCCCTCCCCCAGAGAAATTCCTTCTGCCCCCGACTTTGAGTACCCAAGGTTTTTCATTGATAATACTGAAAAATTATATGTGTATAATCTTGCTTATGTAACTACGCTCTATCACCCATTAATTCCTGTCCATATTTTAATCCATCTACCCTAGAGCTTTACTGGTTTCAGGACAAGGCCCATAATTTGGTACAATACTGCTTTTATGTGTGTTGGTTTATATATATGCGCAATTGATTGCCCTTTTGGCTTTTGATGTGTATGTGTGCGGCTACGTGTCTGTGAGTATGCTGGTACCCTCAGAAGCCAGAAGAGGGCGTCAGATCTCTTGGAGTCAGAGTTACAAACAGATGTGAGCTGCCCGATGCTGGCACTGAGAACTGAAACCTGGCCCTCTGGAAGAGTAGCAAGTGCTCTTAAACACTAAGCCATCTCTCAGTCCTCCTGTTTTTCTTGAGACGGCCTATATAAATAGCTCTTGCTGGCTTTGAACAAGTAATGCTCTTGCCTCTGTCTTTTGAGCCCTGGGGTTAAAAGTGTGCACCACCATGACTGGCTAACTTCCATTTGTTTTGTGTGTGCGTGTTCACATATGTGCAGGCATGGATGCACCACTTTGGTGCACAGGTGGAGGCCAGAGGATAATTTTGTTGAGTAGGCGGTCTCCTCTCACTGTGGGAATTCCAGGGATTGAACTCAAATCACAGGCTGGGCAGTAAATGACTTTACCTGCTGATCTATATCAACCACCTTCAAATTTTAGTTTACTTTTTAAGCTATTATGACTACTGCTGTACAAATTTGGTGGAACATTCCTTTCTCTCTTTCTTTCAGGTAGTGTTTCTCTATGTAGCCTTGGCTATCCTGGACTCACTTTGTAGTCCAGGCTGGCCTCAAACTCACAGCAATGGGCCTGACTCTGCCTCCCAGAGTACTGGGATTAAAGGCATGCTCCACTCTGCCCAGCTAAGTTTAATTCATTTTAGTGCTTTATTTTGTACTTTTATTTTGGTTTGAGATAGGGTCTTACATTATAGCCCAGATTGGCTTGGAACTCATGGCAATCCTCTGGAGTGCTGGGATTCGGAGGCTTGAGCCCCCATGCCCCCCCTCCCGTTAGAATAAAAAAGTCCTCCCCTCACCCCTACCCCTGTGTAGCTTAGGCTATCCTGGACTTACTTTGCAGTCCAAGCTGGCTTTGAGCTCACAGAGATCCCCCTGCCCTTACCTCCCAGAGTTCTTGGATTACAGGTGTGTACCAGCACACCCAGCTAGAACAAAAAAGTTTTAAAGGTGACTTTTTCTTTCTTTATTTTTTTATTTTTGTTTTTTGTTAGGTTTTTCAAGACAGGGTTTCCCTGTGGCTGTCCTGGACTGGCTTTGTAGACTAGGCTGGCCTTGAATTCGAACTCTCAGCAATCTGTTTCCCTTTGCCTCCCAGAGTGCTAGGATTACAGGTATGCACCACCATGCTTGGCTCTAAAGGTGACTTTTTAATTGCTATTTTCATAGTATGAAAATGGTAATGATTTGTTATGAGAACCCATGGAACTTTGGACATTTTGAAGTACTTCACAGAATAAATTAAATTGCAAATTAAAACTCCAACTTTGATATTGTTGCTGTTCATGGCCCAACATGATAATGCAAGCTAATAATCTAAGCACTTGGGAGGTAATGGCAGAAGGATGATAAATATGAGGCTAGCCTGGCCTACAAAAGCCAGTGTCAAACAAAATACATTAAAACAAACAAACAAACCAACCAAAACCCTTTGTCTCCCAAGAGACAAATAAGATAGCATTGTTGGAGTGCCCATCCTTGAACAGGTTATAAATTGAAAGCTCAAAACTAATTTTTGTGATGATCATGCAACCTATTCTGTTTAAAAACCAACCCACTTCCTCCTCAGCAGACTAGTCCTCAAAACAACTTTTCATATTAACACTTGGGAGACAGGATGGAGGAGGCAGGAGCTTAGAAGAGTGTAGTTGGTAGGGTGTGGTGGTACACACCTTTAATCCCATCCTTTGGGAGGCAGAAGCAGGTGTATCTCTGTGAGTTCTGAGCCAGCCTGGTCTACATATGGAGTTCCAGGACAGCCAGAGCTACATAGTGAGACTCTGTCTAGAAAGAAAAAAGAACGAAAGAAAGAAGAAAGAAAAGAAGAAAGGTAGTATTGCTCAGGCTGGTAGCATATTTGCCTAGCATGAAGCACATGCTAACATTTCATAAATGGGGCATGATGGCACTAGGGTCATAAGTTCAAGGTCATCCTCAGCTAGTAAGTTCAAGGCTAGCCTGGAGACCTTGTCAAAAAAAAAAAAAAGAAAGAAAGAAAGAAAAAGAAAGAAAAAAAGAAAGAAAGAAAAAGAAAAAAAATGCTACTGCTAAAATTTCACCAGATAAAGTTTAGCTCAGTAAACAGTAGACCCTGGGAAATGTAACAGGTTCTGAAAACTTATTTTTGATGACTGGAAGTCAAAGAAACAGCCAGCTGAATCAGTTCCCTCCCAGTCTGTGGTTTAGCCTACTTATCTCAAGTTAGGGGTAATGGTCCAACTGTTTTTCTTCAGTTCTAGAGAATTCTATCTTGGCCAGGCTTCATTTGTTCATTCTACCCCCAGATAGACACTTCTGTCTTTACCACACACACGACCCCCAAACCAGAGTACATTGGAAGGAAGGCTTCGAATTAAAGCCCATAAAGAACTTCACAACTGTAGGGTGTTCAGCATTCCACGAGGAGCCCATGGGGTGGAGCCAGGGCAAAGGTCATAGTAAACAGCCTGTAGCAAACTTTCTGCATGTACATCAACTAAGTAGTTCCAAATGCATAATACTATAGTCCTATTTTCTGTGCTTTTTATCTTCAGACTTGTGGTGGTGAAGGTGGTTATGTATGTGTGTGTCTTTCTGAAGAGATGTCCAAAGGCAGAGAACAAGTCCTTTTTGGAACCTAAGTAGAAATCGGCTTACTTGTTGGAAACATGTCAGCTGCTTTGTGGAGGAAGCACAGCTGAGGCCTGGTTTCTCTGGGCTCGGTGATAACTTGGGCCAAGGCAGTGTGGTGGCTTCAGGAGCCCTGGGGATGGAGAGAGCCTCTCAGGAGGACCCGTGCTTTTCAGAGTTGAAACAGGAGCCCTCTGAGAGAAAGAGATATTGCATGTGGCTTCCCTGACGCCTTGAAGGGAGCCATGGATGACACAGCACCAGCCATTCCGTCGCGGGGTGGGGACAAGGTGGCGGTAGACGCCATCCTTAGGCCCCTCGCGGGCAGACAGCCTCGGCTGAAGCATCATTTGTTGGCCGTGAGAGAAGGCAAAGTTACAAAATCTAGGACCCTTGCGTTTGTTAGGAGAGAAGCACGCTCCGAAGTCGCTGCGCGGGTGGGATGGACCAACCTGGGAGAGGAAAAATAAAAAAATAAAAAGCAAGAGGTTGGGGGCGGGGTGAAGCGCCTGCTCTTTAATCTCCGGCCCCATCCTCTACTCGCCCCACCTGGATGCAGGGCGAGGACCGCGTAGAGAAGGAACTGTGCGGGTGGGGCTCCTCTTTCAGACTCAGGGGAGCGGCACTGGATCTGGGGTCCACCGTCACCACACTACCGTCTCGGGCGTCCCGGGCGTCCCCCCCAAGCTCATCTCGGCATCTCTGCCTCCGTTAAAATAGTGAAACAAACCGTGCAGTAAAGTGATGGAAAGCCGCGGGCTGAGAGCCACTGGCAGTGAGGGGCTGAAGGGGAGGGGGCGCGGTGGCCGGAGATAGTGGCCATCAGTGAGCGTTGGGTGGGTCGGAATTGCGCTCAGCTGCAGCCGCTGAGACCCTTCCCCTTGGGCGGCCGGGCCCGCCCCTGGCCCCTAGGGAGGGCTTGAGGCAAATTTGGGGCTGCGGTAGGGGGTGAGGTGGGGATTCCACCTCCATCCATCCCGGGATGGTGGCAAATGCGGTTGCCTGGCTAAAATTGGGGCGGGGGTGAGACAGGGACAGCCGGGTACCGCGGTCCTCCCGACTCCCCCAGCTCGAGCCGCCGCGGCCGCTGCAGCAGCCCTGTAACACGTCCCCAGGAGACTCGCAGGAGCAACACGTGATGTGTCTACTTATCAGGGTGAGAGGGGGAGAGCGAGTCTCCGAGCGTGCGGGTGAGGAAGCGGGGCAGGGGGTCGAGGCGGGGGCCGGGAAGACGGCTAGGGCGAAGGGGTCGCCAACTCCTCGCCCACCTCCCTCCCCGTGGGAGAAGAGGAGGAGGGGAAGTGACTGCGGAGTTGATGAACTTTGCACATCCAGAAACGCCATTTTGATTCCTTTTCCGGAACAAGTTTGCATCTCTCCTCGTCCTCTCCCCGAAGCCCACCGGTCCCCACCGCATCATGTCTGGGAGCCCAGCACCCTGCGGGGCCGTAAGTACGCGTCCCGGGTCCCCGCTTGCAGCACTCGGGTGACTGCGAGATGTCCGGGGCACCGCCGGAGCGACCTTTTAAAGAACTTTTTGGGGATGGGGAGGGTGAAGTGTGCAGAGCGCGGTGTACTTCTGAAACTCGGCGTTTGGCAGGAAGGACCCGCGCACCCCACGCCTCGCAGCACGCGCCTCGGCTGGGGTTGTAGGGTAGGGGCGGCCGGGATGAGCCAGGCAGCCCTCTCCCCTCGGGCTGCGCGCCCGGCCGCTCCTCCTTCTCCTCCTCCCCTTCCTCCGCTCCTTTTCCCCTTCCCGAGCCGCCGGCTCTGCCAACCAGCTCCCAGCGCGAGCAGCCGCAGCGCCCCGCCAGCAGGACCTGATGCGCATCCATATTAGCCGTCCGAGCGCAGGAATCCGGCCCGACCCGCGCCGCCGAGTTTATTTTTAACCAGCACCGCCGGGACTCGGATGGTGCGCGCACCGCGGCCAGAAACATCTTCCCAGCACTGCTCTCCATCTTCCGCCCTCTCTCCCCCGACATCCTCCTCCTCCCCCCCCCCCATGTGGGAGGGGAAACTTTTCTCCTACATACTTTCTAGTCCCTCTCGGGTCGGGAAGCACGGGAGATGACGGAGCCCGCCCGCCGCCGCAAGGTATCCGGGGGTGCCCACCCGGGGTGCAGGCGCGGGGGCCGTGCGTTTGGGGTTGCTTGGTGGGAGCATCCGCCGCGCCCAGCTCTGCGGACTTTGATCCTCCCGGGCGGACGGCGCCGGCCGGGAGGGGCGGCACGCAGCCCCGCGCCCTCTCCGGGCTCCCGGCTGGCGGCGGGGCTGTGGGCGACCACCGTCGCTGGGGAGGAAGGGAAGGGGCGACCCGGGCCGCGCCGACGCGTATTGTTGGTGACTCTTAGGCTGGCCGGGTACGAGTTTTGGGGGAGCCCCCGGCGTGGGGCGAGCCTGCATCGCGGAGCGGGGGGGGGGGGCTCGCGCCCGGCGCCGTCACGAGCACAGGAAGGAGGCCGGGAGCATCCGAGGCGGGGCCCGCGCCCGCCCCACCGCCCAGCTGTGGAGCGCGCTCGGAAACTTTTGTCCGCCACCCGCTGGACCAATTTTTCTGGAGTTCTGGGACTTGCCTTTCTCCTCACACCCCGGCCCGCACGGCCGAGCGAGGAGGGTGGGGGAAGCCGTGGGGGGGGGCGCGGTGGCGTGGGGGGGGGGGACCGACGAGGACGGGAAGCACGAGCCCCCCCCCCATCAGGCCCAGCTCCCCGCGCCCCCTCCCCGTTCACGGTCTCTTAGGAAACTGCGACCTTAATGGTTGCTAAGGAGCAGGGGAGGTCCTTCCCGTCGCCGGCCCCCTCCCTGGGAGGCGGTGTGTTTTCTGTACAGGGCCAGGGTCGCGTCGAGGATGTGACCCGCTCTCCGGCCTTGGGTGAGTGCGGGGCGCGGCGACGGTGCCCTCGGGCAGTGGGCCGAGGTCTAGGGGCGTGGGGACCCCTCTGGGCTCCGGCTCGGCCGCTTGACAGGCGCCGCGTGCAGCTAGCGTCCCTCGTCCGCGGTGCATCCGTGATGGGTTATAAAAGAGGAGGAAAGTTATTTTTCCTTGCTCAGCAGATTTGCCCTCCCTCGCTCCTTACTGGTTAAGAGATAGAACGTGAGCCCAGATCCGGACGAGCAGTTCACATTCCATTACGAAATTCTACACGGCTTCAGAGCCAGCAGCAGCACACATTCGGGGCACTTCGGAGGGGATTTTCTTCTTTGGGGGGTACTGGTAGTAATGGTGGTAGAGACCGATACCAGGGGTGGATAAAAAGCAACTTTTGGGGGCTGTTGAAAACCTTGCCCTCAGGTTTTCATCATTAGATTACTCAACCCTGGGGAACCCTCGGTCTTGTTTTAGAGTTTTAAAGCTAAGCAGATCCTTGTGAAAGACCGCCTGTTGGATAAAGATGTTGGAAGTTGGCAAAGTGTTTCTGCACATGACTTGTGCAAAGGCTGACTTGCTGCTTGTGCATCCCCTGGTTGTGAGATTACCTTTTCAGATAATACGGTGGTCTGTGTCTGAGTGCGAGTGCATTGTGCAATAGTTAATTGGAGTGGAAGGTGGGGAAATGAGAACAGCCAAGAAAAGAATGTGTTGATGTCTTTTCAAGTCCTCTAGGTTTGATGCTTTCTTGAGTAGGCAGGTATAGTTTCTAAGATAATTTAACCCGGAAGTCTGAGTTGGAGGCTAAAGTCTTGATTTAAAACTCTTAAGAAAATTCTGTGCGCCCTTAGAATCCAGAAGTTTTTTTTTTTTTTTCTCGGAAAGAGTTCACTATACTCTTCAAACATTATGTACAAGGGTGGGCTCTTTTTAAAAGTTTGGAGTTTTTGTGGTTTTTTTTTTTTTTTTGTCCTGTTTTGTTTTTATCTCTGCGAATTGAGGTATCTTCTGATGGGTCTTGCTTTGATGTATTTGGTTACACTGATGAACATTTGAATGGCCCTAATCATGTTTTAAATGTGTGAAAAAATACCTTCCCCAATTTTTACAAAAGAAAGGAGAGAGGAGTACTTTGATTTAATTGTTTTCCTTTCTCCATTTTGGGTTAATTAACTTGCTCTGTCTTGGTCTTCACAGAGTATTCTTAAGGTAAGCTAGTTCTCTTTCCAGCGTGTTTTGCTTTACTCACTAAGAAATGCAGCTGATGCTTGTCGGTACATGGAATATTATTCTTGGTGTTTCCCTGGATACCGATTTATTTCTCAGTAGAAACTCAGACGGTATAACCCTTACCGTGGACGTGATGGGGAACATTTGTCTGACTCAGCTGGTACAGGTGGTGCATCCATTCCTAACCATTTACATCATTCCAACAAGTGACCTTTTGATGGAAGGCCCCTTTATTTTAGATTTCTTCAGGCAGAACCATCTGAGAGAGCTTATTTGCATCCAGCACAGGTAAGAAGGAGGAAAATGATGCCTAAGTTTATTTGTCCTCATCCGATCAACAATAAACATTGGTTTTCTGCCCTAAGTCAGGCACTAGCTAGCAGCTGTTAGCAAACTTCTGTTTTTCTACTTTTCTGTTTTGAACTGCTGTATTGGTTTACTTCCTAGGTCAGTGTAGAAGTCTTTCTTGCTATTGTGTGCTCACTTGCTAACATCACTTAACAGCTTCAGCTAAGTAAATTTCCTGGTTAATGAAGTTGAAAAATTCTATCCTCTTAGGGTTTTGCATGGCATAGTTAATATAAACTTTTACAAAAATTGGCTAAATGTTTAAGGTGCTCTAGAAGCAGTTAGAAGTGGGTCCTTTTGATGTTTCTATTCATTATCCTTCTGAAAAGTAGGTGGTGCTTAGAAGGTCATAGGATAAGGGTTGCTAAGCAGCTAAACAGAAGGATGCTAAAATTAACCGAAGCCTTTTTTGAAAGGGAGTCCTTCCCTGTTTTACATTATTTACTAGGTTTAATTAATTTCTGAATCCTCCATGTTCTTTGACCTAGAAAGGTAGGATGTTAAAAGTTGGTTTTTGTTTGTGTTATTATATTCAAATAATCTTTTGTAAGTGTCTTTAATTGAAGTTCAGTATTCTCTTGACTCCGTACTGTGGTGTCAAATGGCAGCTTGCAGGCTTGTCTGAGATGACTTTCTATTAAGAGGTTGAACTTCCCTGTTGTCGTGTGTATAACTTCACCTGCTTTTGCAGTAATAAAAGGTTTTCATGTTTGTTTTGGAGACTCTACATATTCCACAAAGTGATGTTTTTACCTTTGTGTTTTATTAGCCGTATTCGCATTCTAAAGACAGAAGTGCAATATCAACAGTAACTGATATAGTCTCCCCTGAGGAGGGGACAATTGCTTTCTTTCCTCCTAGATTAGATGTGGATGTGGCTGTTTCTGGTCCGTGCTACCTTACGTCCCATCCCTGGCTCTGTTTATTCAGGCCAGTTCATGGATAACTCTTTTAAAAATAATTATTCTAGGTTTAGAATATATTTGGAAGGACTGGGCAGATGTTAGAAGGCAAAACATCCTGTGGTTTGTGTTTTGCCTTAAGTGTGTTTCAGGGTTCTTGGAAGTTTTTCATGGAGATGAAAGATGCACGTTGGGTTGAATTGGAGGCTGGAAACTCTCATTCCTGTTGAGTGGCAGGCCTGCTGAAAGCCAGAAGCTTCCCTGCCTCAAGGTTACGTGTGTCTTCCTGACCTATCAAACAGGCCTTGTTGAGTCATATTTTTTATATTCAAATATAATTAAGAGATGGATAAATAGGTTTTTCTCTCCCCCCCCCCCAATTTTTAGATTTAGATTGTGCTTCTTGAGTAGAAACAGTCAAGTCCCTCTTTCAGATACATGCAGGGGTCAAAGAATGGTTTTCATGCCCAGGGGTGGGGGATAGATCAGAGGTAAGAGGTGTACCAGCTGAGCCTGGAGGGAGGCATGAGATGTGCTTTCTGAAATGCATCACTTACTTTTAATTTCCCCCACTCCCACATGGCAAGCCGACCAAGGAAAGGAAGCCTGTCTGCTAGTGTTTTCTTTACTGCAGAGGTAGAAGAATGAGGAAGGTGGGGAGGAGCTTTTCCTAGTTAGCTAGTCTGGTCAGGCGGTGTCATCAGTCCAGCTTTTCACAAGGTCTCTCTTGTCACGTCCCTTGGGTGCCCAACATGGTCTGAAGGGCAGCTGAGCATGCCCAGAGAGCTCACAGCTGAAGGTGGGGGTGGGTAGGGAGGAAGGGCCAGGGAGCTGTGGTCCTGAATCCTGCCTTGATGAGCTTTCGGGCTGCACGTTAACCACCGTCTGCCCATCCGTAAGGTGACTGAATAGGTGCCTCAGACAAAGCAGTGGGAGAGGGCGGAGACTGTTTGTCCTCTGTGATTCAGGCGACTAACGCTAAGAGAATTTGAAAACCTCCTTAAAGGCCAGAGCCTGGGGACTGGCTGCTACTGCTGGGATTCACCTGAGGGAACTCACGGGGTGGAGAAAGAGAATGAAAACCCCCCACTGGTTTTGTCAGACAGCCAGACTGAAGAGAAAAAGTCTCAGTGGGGGTAATTAGATAAAGCTTTTAAATGCTCTATTTGTTTTTCCCCTGAGCTTGCTTGGTATTTCATCCTTTTACCCCCTTTTCCAAGACTGAGGAAGGATTGCTAGAAAAGCGTTTGGTGGGCTGGTAGTTGAATTGCTTTTGCATTTCCTCCCCTTGAGCCCCCTCCCCATTAGGGTGTAGCCTCTTGGACTAAGTGTCAGCCTCCTTTTGTGAAGACGTTTAGCAAAAATTCTGAGTTTATACTCAGCAGCACAGACTGACAGCTCGGTCCATCCAGACCCCTGGCTCCCAAGTGGACCCGAGCACTGGAACAGCTGCTGTATAGAAGCAGCCTCTCCGCAGAGGGCTTAGCGTTTCTTATACACTGGATCTCTCTCTTTGTGGGTGGGAGTTTTTAAAATAAAGCCAGACCTTTCTGGAAGTAGTTTTCTGTTTCAGTTTGAAGGTATAAGGGAATTAAAACACACACACACAAACCCTTGGCATCGATATGGTTGAGTGTGATTATACACATCTTTTCAGTAGCTTTTCTACCTCATGGCATTGTTGCAAGGATAAAATTAACGTTCCAGAAAGGCAGAATCTATATATGGAAGAAAGTGGTATATTTTGAGTCCAGGAAGTTTTGTGGGTATCCACTCCAGATTTCCTTTTCAGCATTCAGAATTTTGTACAGTTCCTTTACTTTTGGCTGAATTTGCCTACACATTTTTCTCAAGTGGGGGGGCGGGAGGGGGAGGGAGGAAACTGCACTTTTTGCTTCCAGTGTGGGGAGCAGACACAGCCAGCAGATTCTTCTTAATGGGGTTCACTTGAGGGATGGGCTTTAAGGAAAAGGCGGTAGTGACCTTTTGCCTTACTCTTCGAAGGAATGGTTGTCAGCCTTTACGACTGGAGATCAGAGATGCTATAACACACCTCTCTCCATCCCCATGCAACTCGGAGACTTGAATATGCAGCCCCAGACATCCAGGAGCCGAGCCAGAAAAGGTCTACTTTTCAGTAGTTGGGCTCAGGGTGCAGCTGTGCTCTTCTGAGTAGTCACCTAGCATGCTCAAAGCCCCCAGTTTGATGGCCAGTACTACCAAAGAAAAGGGAAGTTGGGTAGGGTGGTACAGTAGTCATCTCACAGGTAGACTGAATGTGCACGCTATACTGTATCCATTCTGTTTGGAGATGCAAAATTCAGTGAAGCAGGTAGACTCTTTATTATATGTATGCCTGTAAGGGAGCTTGGTTGGCAGGTTCAGAGTTTTACAGACAGTTTGAGAAAATGTTGAGTGGGGTGTTAAATATATTTGAAAACCCATATATTTGAAAACCCGTTTAGTAAATAAGTTCCAGAACTCATCTGCTCCTAAAACAACCAACCGTGATTAGCTGACAGGAAGCTGCCCTTGAAAGGTGGCTTGGTTTTCCCACCACTTCTTCAGCCTCTGTCAGGGCTCCCTCATTTTGCAAGTTATGTGGAATATACCTTTTTTTTTCTTTTAAGTGTTTGATGCTTTTGGGCACTCATAGTCTCTCTTCATTTTGTTTCTCAAATTTTTGTAAAATCCTTACATAATTATGTGTTTTTGTTTTTTTTGAGGGCACTTTTTTCCCTGAGCTGGGTCTTTGGCCCATATGTCTCTTCTTGAGAGGGCTTGGGATAGGGAGGTAAGGAGGGTCCAGGGATGGAGGACGGAGATGGTGGTTTTTGTGTTCTCAGAACTGCAGATGGAAGTGTCTGGAAGTGTCAGGAGAGAGACATAAATACCACTTGGTTTGAACCTTGCTCGTGTGCTGCCACCACCGGTGCTTCTCACCCAGGTGGGAGGCAAGGCCTGGGCGTTGAGAGTGTAGGTGACAGTGTTGCAGAACAGGAAGGACTGTGCTGCTCTGGGCAGCCAGCAGTGCTGTGTGCCTCTGGGCCGCAGCTTTTGTCCCTCACACCCGTGGACCAGCTGTGCTGAGAACACTCAGTGCCACGGCTTAGCAGACACCCTTCAGCCCCTTGCCTGGGAATGAGTCTGTTGCCTCCAGCGCCCAGTTGTTTTCCTACCCTCTTCTCTCACCTATGAACGGGCAACTCCCAGCTCGTTCCTTTTACAACTTGGACTGAAGCTGGGACCTTCAGGCACCTCGCCCTGCAGGTACTTGTAAAAAAAAAAAAGGGGGAGCTGAAGAATACAGTGTCCCCGGGCAGGCAGGCCAGGCACCTCACTGTCTTCCTAGGGTGTCTCCACATTGGGGAGAACCCCTCGTGTGTTGCAAATGGCTCTTAAGTTAATTTCCTGTCACCAGCTCCTCCCTTCTGCAGTTTACCCTGCACTGTCCACAGAGTGGTGTGCATTGTCTGTGTGCTTAAAAAAAAAAATGGCCCTTGGCTCCCTGTGTCCACCGGAAGAAAGTGAAGTTCCTTCTCAAGGGCGGCAAGGACCTCCATGAGCTGCTCACTTCTGCATCCATTCTCCAGCCTTATCTCATGCCAGCCCCCCTTCACCATGGTTGTGACCTCAACCTTTCTGCAGCTAGAATTCTTACTGTTTTTTTTTTCCCCCCAAACCGTGTCTTCTGGGGAATATTAGGTCCTCTTTAGCGAATAGCCCCTCCTCCCTCCATGTTTTCCTACCTCAAGAATTTTTTTCTCTCCATCCCTAGCACCTAGCCTGATGATTGCTTATTGGTGCCTTAGCGTGTGCTAAATTCTGATACAAAAACCAAATGTTTTTGGAGAAGAGCCACATGTAATTTGGAGCTGAGGCCTAAGTGGCCCTGCAAATTCAGCAAAGGAAACAGACACACACGTTTTCTACATGCCCGTCACGCCATGGTTTTGGTTCTAGGTACATTGGTGGGAAAGACTTGGATTTCCAAAATCTTAAAATAAAAGTTGGCTCAGTAAAGAAAGAAAAAAGACTTTGAATGCTTGGTCTCCCTAAACGCTGTCACACTGGGGCCTGTACTAATTATAACCACTTTTCATGGCTCTTGGTTTGGAGTTTACATTAAATAGAAGAGATGGGCACTCAGATCAAAGACCAGACCATTTCAGAGCGTCGAAGAGTGGGCCCATTTTCTCTGCTTAGTTCGAGTTTTGCTTCATTAGTGGTAACAGGAGTGTTGGTCTTTATAACTCATCCCCACCCCATTACTGCTTAGACTTAAAGCTTAACCAAACCAGAACAATAACAGGATATGGATCTTCCTTCATTCCTCCTTCATTTGTGTGTGTGTGTACACACAGGCTTGGTGGATACTAGTTATAAGTCATAGTAATGACGACTTGTCATTGTTTCAGGGGACTGGCCTTTATGTTGACTGAAGCTGCCGTGGAACGAAATGCTTCTGAATACACAAAATCATCTCCGTCTTAACCTTCTTAAAAAGATACGTGCTGAGGCTGGAGAATTGGAGTCGGGGTTCAAAACAGCAGCTCTGGGGCTTAGTTTATAGAGTGCTTGCATCCAGGAAGCTCTGAATTGCACACCCAGAACTCAGAAGCAAAGACAGGAGGATCAGAAGTTCAAGGTCATCCTCAGCTACATAGCTAGTTTATGGCAAGCCTGGAGTGCATGATACCCTGTTTCAAGAAAAAACAAGCCACAGTATAAAACCACACACATGGGTTTCCTTGCTAAATAATCTCACACACACATACACAGAGAGAGAGACAGAGAGAGATAACCACCATTACCAGAGCCAAACCTTGAACAGAAATTCACAGCATCCTTTCTGAGGCTGAAGTCTGAAGGCTTGACTGAAAGTGAACCTCAGGCATGGTAGTTTACTTATCCTGGTAATCCTTAGGTACTGGGAGATGGAAGCAGGAGGATCAGAAGTTCAAGGTTATCCAACCTCCATAGAAAGTTCAGGGTCAGCCTGAGCTACATGAGACCCTTGTGTCAAAGAAACAAACAAAAAATATATTAATGCTGCCAAATGTGTGCACAGGCACGGCCTTGTCCCTTAGTAATGCTATGTCCTTTTGGTCTTCTTACCTGCCAGCTAGCTGGCTAGCTGTAGGTCAAACTCAGATCTGGCAGATGCAGTCAACAGTTCTTTTTTAACTTACTTCCTTTCTGATGTAGAAAGTAAAATTTTTATTTTTTGAGAAAGGTTCTCCCTTTGTAGCCCTGGCTGTACTAGAGTTTTCTGTGTAGACCAGGCTGGCCTCAAACGTATAGATCTGCCTGCTTCTGCCTAGGAGTGCTGGGATTAGAGAGTAAGACGTTCTGTGCATTGGTGTTTTGCCTACATGTATGTCTGTTTGCATTGCCCGTGTGAGAGTGTCAGACCCACTGGAACTGGAGTTACAGACTGTTGTGAGCTGGGAATTGAACCCAGATCCTCTGGAAACAGCCTGTTCCCTTTACCCCAAGCCACCTCTCCAGTTCCAAAAGTAAGATTTTTGAAAAGTCATTTTCTTTTTTACTGTAGGACGTTTGCTTGGAGAATGATTTTATAGAAGTGTTCAGTGAACATCTCAAAGTGGTTCCCATAGAGTGGTTAATTAAATCTGTGTATTTGGCTAAACACTTGAAGTTTGGAATCCAGTGCAATTTACCTTTGTGAGTAGGACTGGGTAGTAAATTCAGGGTATTGCACAGGCTAGGCAAGAACATAGTACTGTTTTGTGTGTGTGTGTGTGTTTTGTTTTGACTTGTTTTTTGGTTGGTTTGTTTTTCTTATTTTGTTTTGTTTTTGTTTTGAGGCACAAAGCAGGATTTCACTGTGCATACGCTGGTCCCAAGTTTAAAGCTCTGCTTAATTCTGAGCGCTGGAATCTCAGACATGAGGGACCACACCTGAATACCAAGTATAATTTGAAGGATGCTCAGTTTACACTTTGGAATTGGATGTTTATGGATTGAATGATTGCACTGGTGGTGGTAAGTGCAGTGCCTAGTAGATGCTTGACAAGTATCCTGCCACCAAGGTTTGAACCTTTGGCCCCTTAGTTTGTATCTAAATTGTAAAATTAAATTTCATTGACTCACGTTCAAGAGCTAAATTAGGCTCTTTGAAGAATTAGGCTCTTGAAAGATTGCATCAGGCTGGGTGTGGTGGTGCACACCTTTAATCCCAGTGCTTGGGAGGTAGAGGCAGGAGGACCTCTGAGTGTGAGGCCAGCCTGGTCTACCTAGAGAGACCCAGTCTCAACAGCAAAAAAAAAAAACCCCTAAATATTGTATCAGACAATTCAGTCTCTTAGGGAAACAGGTAATTTTCTATCACATTTACAATTCCCATGCTATTTTGCTTTTATAAATATTTATGCACTATGAGAAGATGCTGATACTCATCCAGGCTTTATTAAAGGAGAGAAAGACTGCTAGCTGGCCTTTAGCCTCTCAGAGGACATCCTACATGTAGAGAGGTGTGGCTGGCAACACATTAAGGTCTGTGCGTAAGTTAACATGACAGAGGGAGGCAGTCAGTGGAGGATTCAGGGTCAAAAAATGCATCCTATGGAAGTGACCTTTGTGAGAGTACCTGAAAGACTAAGGAAAGAGAGTACTTCAGAGAACAGTTTACTCAAAGGCCCTGGGGTTGGAAGAGGGAATGCCGCTAAGGGAAGAAAAGACAAGAATGCAAGAACTGCATACAAGTGTGGCCAGTAGGTAGGGGCTAGAGCATCATGCCTGAGGTACTGAAGAGCCAGGAAAGCTGTAAAACCTATTGGGTCCAGGAGTGGCATTTTGAAATTAGCATTTTGAAGCCCACGCGTACCCACAGTAGACAGTAAGCCCAGTTAGAAAGAAGCAGCTGCTTTCGCCTTGTGTCTGTAAGATCAGTTCAGTTAGAAAGCTAGTTTCTGAAAACTTAGTGGTGGCCTAGGTTCATGTGGACATAGGAGTGGGGAACTTAAGTGGACTTGATACATCATAAAGGTGGGAAGGTCTCTGGGACCTACAAAGAGTTGGATAAGAGGGGGGATGCTTTTTTGTTTGTTTGTTTGTTTGTTTGGTTTTGGTTTTCTGTGTAGCCTTGGCTGGCCTGGAACTCACTCTGTAGACCAGGCTGGCCTTGAACTCAAGAGATCTGCCTCCCATGTGCTGGAATTAATAGGCGTGCACCTGATGTTAGTTAGGTAGCCTCCGTAATGGGAGCAATTGAGTGGGTTTCTTCATCTCCTCTCTTTATCCCCCCCTCCTCATTCTAAAGGGAACAGGGACAGTTTGTTGTCTGTGGTCTGAGCTTTTGAATAGTGTTCAGGTAAGATGAACACACAAAGTACTATTGTTGTTTAAAATTAAATTTAGTTACTTGTGAGTGTGAGCCTTCCTGCTGTGGTGCATGTTTGACAGTCAGAGGACAACTTGGGAATCATTTGTCTCTGGAAATGATGTTGATACCTAGGATGGAACCCAGGTTGTTAGACTTGGTGGCAAGTGCCTTTACCCGCTGGGCATCTCTCCAGCTCTTTAAGCACAAGCCTTAAGAGCTGGTGTGTTTTCATTCGATACATTTGTTTAGTTTTTGAGCAAAGGGTTCATGGGAAGAACCAAGCTACGACTCTCAGGACTGCTCATATGAGGGCCCCTTTCATGACCTGATTTTTCAAACTTAAGTTCTTCGCTAGAACCACACGAAAGCCCTCCTCAGTGGGTCACTTGATGCCCAAACTGTCTTAGATTGTTGGGTTGATATTTTATTTGACAGCAAGCTTGTGTGCCTGCTGTGTGTATCCGGGGCTCTCCCTTAAATCGTGGGTGCCAAAGACAAAGATTTAACCTCGGCATTCCACAAGGGAGTAGAAACTTGTCCCTGTGGAATGCTTGTATGTCTGGCCTCCGCACACTGACTGATGGCAGATGGGCCATCCACCACCCAGGCAGCCATCGGTGTTCTACTACATTAACTTTTCTCCCTAGCTGACAGAAATCCTTTTTGGAACCAGGCAGAGTGTTTTCCGCTGAGTTGGTACACACTGGAGGCTGGCATGCAGGCGCGTCCCCCATGCTCTTGCCACGGAGGGAAGTGCTGCAGTCTGACTCCCCAGAAAGTTCCATGGGGTTCCAGAGCAAGTAGCCATCTCTTGGGGAGGACTCTTGCTTCCTGGGGGAAGGGCCGTCTGCCTTACTCAGTCTGCATAGCTACCCTGAGTTGGGCCCTCCTCTAAGATGGACTCACAGGGAAGGCTTACTTACCAGGGCTCCAGATTTGGATAGTGCTCATTTGAAGCCATTCAAAACATGCGTTAAAACCTCAGGCAAACCCACAGAGCCCCAAAGATGCTTCGTTCTCACCCTTATCAGTCTTTTGGTTTTTCCAGACGGGGTTTCTCTTTGTAGCCTTGGCCATCTTGGAGCTAGGTTTGTAGACACCAGAGTTCAGGGTGGCCTTGAACTCCGGCCTCCCGCCTGCCTCTTGTCTCCTGAGTGCTGGATTTAAAGGCTGGAACCACTACCACCCAGCTCTGTTGTTATCAGTATCGATTGATGGAACCTGGACATCCCATAGTACTCCCTACCCCCACACAGCTCCATCTCTTGCTTGGGATACTATATGTTTTTACATCACTGGTCCATAAATCACGTTACAGTCCTGTATTTGATAAAAGAACGAATAGAAGATGTGGAGAAGCCAAAGACCCTTCCCTGCCCACTTTTTTTGAGTTCAGTCTTCCACTACCACACATAATGCAGTCGAGTTTCCCTGCCTGTTTTAAAAATTGAAATAGTCCCCTGTGCTGGCTGTGACACTGTGCCAAGCCTATACTCCTAGCCAGCACTTGAGAGATGGGATGGAGGCAAGAAAGATGAAGATGTTCAAGGTCATACCCCTGCTACAAGGCCAGCCTGGGCTGCACACTACTTTGTTTCAGAATTAAACAGTAGCTCAGGAGATGCTTGGGAGGGAAGGAAAAAAAGAAATTAAAACTGGGTTTAAAATAATCTTGAGATTTTAAAATGGGAAAATTTAGATTTTTAAGGTGCTATGTAAAAAGTTGAGAGGCCTTCACCCCACTTATGACCTTGGCATAGGCGTGGATTTGGGCATCTAAGCTGGTCGTAAATATTGCTCTCCAGATAGAAGACAACTGTGTCAGCAGTTGGTATCAGTAGTTCATTTGGGAGTCAAACACGGGAAACCTGCTTTGGACAGTCCACTTATTTTGGTGCCCCTTAACAGACATGGGGCATGCTAGCATATCTGGGAGATATATTCTCTGTTGCCTGTGGATGAAATGGAAGCTTTTGATGGGAAAGCTCTTGAGGCTGATGAAATGTTGAGGTGAATACTTACAAATCCCAGCAAGCTTTATTCAGAAGTTCTTCATATGGCACCTGGGTGTCTCTGTCCTTTTGTTAAACCCAAAGTCACAGAGCCCCAAAGTCGCTTTTCTTTCACCCTTACCAGTCTTTTGGTTTTTCCAGACGCGTTTCCCTTTGTAGCCTTGGCCATCCTGCAGCTGGCAGGTGTAATGGTGCACCCCTTTTAGCCAAGTGCTCACGATGCAGAGGCAGGCACAACCTTGCCTTAAAAAAAAAAAATTTTTTTTTTTTTTTTTACATGAAACAAAAACACTTCTACGTATTCCTCAGAAGAGTAATGTTAAAGTGTAGTACCTGTTTGGTGTGTGGCAGTAAGAATCAGAGTAAGGTGGGCATCTCCTTGCTTCCTGATTTGGGGGGAGGGGTGTGTGTGGTGGGGAATAAAGCGTTCACACTCTCTGCCAGTAATCCACATCTCTAGCCCTTGTTTCCTTAATTTCAAGTGAGTCAAAAACAGATTTATTTTAGGATTTATACAAAAAGCTCATTTGAAATACATGCTTTACTGTGGTTTGGTAGGGCAGGAGGCTCAGCCTCAGTGTTAATTCAGTCTTGACGTTAACAAAGCACACCTTAGCAATCATGGGTTGTTTCAAACATTGGGACTCTCATGCAGTTTCCTGTGGCTTTGTATATTTTTTGGCAATTTTTTTTTTAATCTTAATAGATCTTAATTTTTTTTTTTGAGATAGTGTCTCACTACAGTCTTAAATGCAGATTTTCTTGCCTCTTAGTGCTAGGATTAAAGGTGTGTGCCATGGCACCTGGCAGAAATTTTAATTCTTATCTTATTCTCTAAAGTCATGTCATTTTATTACCATTTTCAGAGTTCCAGAATAATTCTTAAGTAAGTTCATTATATAAAACTGAAGAGTTTTGAGAGGCCTTCAGTTAGGTTTTAATTTAAGTGATTTTTCTTTGTAGTAGTAAATTAAAGTGATGAGAAGGATTAATAAATAGCTCGAACAGACAACTGGTACACGCTCTTTTCTTCTTTGAAGTGGCCCTTGCTGGAGCTGTGGGTGAATAACGGCGGCATGTGCGCCGGGACTGTCTGCTGTGCTCAGCAGCGGGGAAAGGATGGTTTGTGTGATCACATCCTTTTAGCTCCAAGAGGAAGGGGAGGGAATGTTACACGTGTATGCGGGGAGGCAGTGGTTAGCTCTGGTGGAGTTACGGTCAGAAGCGGGGGGGGGGGGGAGGTCCAGTTGGGGAAGATGAGGCTGAGAAGCCTGGTAACCTGGGTGTGCTTGCTGGGAGCAACATGATGGCAACAGAGGAGTGACTCCTGCAAGTCGTCCTCTGGCCTTCACACACAAACTGTGGCCTGTGCACGCCCAGACACACATAGCACAAAGTAAAAGGTAATTTTAAAAAGCTAAAATTCACTCGGTTGTCGTTCTGGAAGAGCTGTTTGTGCAGGCTTGTCTCAGGAAGTCTGATAGCTGCCGTAATGTTTTCTGGCTTCTCTGTGGAAGATTGAATACAGGAAAACCAGTCTTGTTTTGAGGGCGTGTGCAGGGGGGTAGGGAGGGGCGAGGGGGTTCCTATGCATAGCTCAGGCTGGTCTGTACCTCATGGTCTTCTGCTTCTCACCCCAGAGTTCTAGGATAACACCTGCACACCACCACAGACAACTAGAAATCAGGTCGTAGACAGGAGGAGCTACCTCGGGGTTATTCCTGCCATAAACGAATCTGTCTAGAGTGCCTGTGGAGAAGTTGCAAACAGCGTTGGAGTTCTGGTGTTCTACCAATGGGCACCGATTTCTCTCGTTTTCACCCTACTCATTCTGAGTGACTCCATTCTGCCACGACAACCTAAAGTGGTGATTCCACTCCATGTTCACCCTTGTAATGGTGTTAGTCTGTTCGGTGGCAGGAGCAGCAGTCATAGCTAATCTGTACTGAGAGCGTGGTAGCTGCCATTGTCCCAGGTTCTTCATGTGCATCATTTCATTCATGCTTCACAATTCTTTGACCCAGTGATGTAGGTACAGTTATTTCCCTGTGATTCAGATAAGGAATTTGAGACCCAGAGAGGCAGCGTGTAGTAGATTCAGCTGCTGAAGTGGGACTCCAGAGGCCTTGGCTACCATTCTGCCAAACTGCCTACCCATAAAGGCATCACTGACTCAGAAAACAAACATTTCTTGAAATTTTTCTTCATACAGGAATGATGCATTTCAAGGGGACTGATGAACGAGTACAAGTTGTGTTGTGATGGGGTTTCTGACTTCTGGAAACCTCACTCATGAAACAGCTCGTTCTACAGTAGTGAGTTAGACCTACCACGCCTGCTAGATGTGTGTACTTAGACCATTGTCCCTCCTTGATGGTCAGAAGGAAGGAGAGATTTCACGGAAGCAGCAGTCTTTTAGAGTGCTCATTGAAAGTGGGCATAGGAGACACTAAAACAAAACATAGGGCCCACAACTGTGGGAGAGTACTTGGAGGGGCGGGATAGTGTGAACAAAACCCACAGGCGAGGGAATTTTCACCAAGTCACTCTGGGAAAGGTGACCTCAAAGAATATGTGGTATTTCATAGAGTAGGAGGTAGGATGCTCTCCTGAACCTCTCCCGTGGACACCCATGTTAAAATTAAAGTCATCGACAGCCCCCAAATTCTGTTTTAAAGTAAGACTTGTCTGAAGCCACTTTTGACTAGAGTAGACGCTCTCTAAGTGAGTTTATTTCTTTGCTCTGGGTTTCTGAAGGGTCTTAAAACCAGCGCATTGTTTTTGCTGTAATCACTTGTGTTTTTGTTTTGGTTTTTCGAGACAGGATTTTTCTCTGTAGCCTGTGCTTTCCTGGAAGTACCTCTTACACACCAGGCTGGCTTTGAATTCAGAGATCCACCTGCCTCTTCCTCCCAAGAGCTGGGATTAAAGGGTGCGACTACAGGCATGTGCCACCACACCCGGCTCTACAATCACTTGTTATTTTCTTTAACATTGGAGGAGAATTTGGTCTGAACTGTTACTGCAGTGATCCTCTTAGCTCAGTGATCTGTGGTCTGAAGTATGGATCACAGAACTGAACTAATACTTTGTCTTCAGATTTGCCTAGACCAGCTCAGACAGCTTCAGTTTCCTTGGCGGTTTTCTTGTTCTTACATTTTGAACTCCTGAAGCCCAGGATGACCCTGGATTCTTGGTCCTCCAGCTTTAGCCTCCAAGTGCTGGGATCAGAGAGGGGCATAGGCTACTTTGTTGAGTAGCTGTTCTGCTTCATAAACAGGAGACCCATGGATTGGGGGGTAGTCAGAAAACATTCCATCTCTCAGTGTTTTGGGGTGGGGTTCACCGTAGTGCTTACTCTCTACAGGAGCCCCGGGCAAGTTGTAGAACTGGGCCTGAATTTGCTGGATGCCCTTGAGCCCATAGGGCTGTGCTTTCTGCATCTGGTGGGTCTGTAAAGGAGGGCTGTCCTAACACTAGAAACAGAATTTTAAGTTTTACGTGCCACCAGCTCAATTATCACCTGCCTGCATACTCTGTTATTGTAATCTGATTTTGCTCATGCTATTTGGGAATTTCAGTGGACACCCTGTGAGAAGCCAATTGGATTAAGAGAAGTTTGTATTCTTTATTTCTCAACTGTGGGTTGTCCCATCAGCGTGCCTGTGTTGGTCACCCTGCCTTGACACCTAGTTCAGGTACCAGGCTCTGGGAAGACAGGGGACAGGGGGATGGTTTCTGACTTAAACTTCTACAGCACCTGGCAACGGGCAAGACCATATGGCAGAGACAGCAAATGAGAAGTGGCTGGGGAAAGAGGAAGTGAGGCCTCAGCCATGAAGGGCTTACCATGTGGAGGAGGAGGTAGGAAAGGAAAAACAAGATGTACCTCTCAGCGAAAAGGGTCATTTGCACACTGAAGCAGGAAAATGGGAAGCTGATTTGGGGACAGAATAAGACAGTTGTGAAGGAGATGCCTACAAAGTAGGGTTTGTGGGTCTTGTGTAGAGTGGAGATATGAGAAATGTTGGCTGGTTTTGCAGGCTGCCATTTCAGGGCTATGGACAACCTACCTTACTAAATGCTGTTAATGATAAGTAAGGGCTTTGGCTGTGTATAGCTTATTAGTAGAGTTTTTGATCCCTAGCACTACAAAGATTTTTTTTTAAAAGAGAAGATCATTGAAAGGTGGGAAAATCTGTTTGCAGCAAATAAAATTCAGTCAGACATTGTTTAAACTTCCTTATTGTATTCTGCTAACTGGCACATATTTAAGTTCATTAGAGAGCAGAATTCTTTAAGAGGACAGAGAGTCATTTTCCCCCACCCAAAAATGTTATGAGGATTGGGCTTGTGGCTCTATGTTAGAGCATTTGCCCGATATGCGCAAGCCTCCCCAAAGAGTCCAACACGGGCCATTTACTTTTCATGATTCCTGGTCTGTCTGTCCTCATGGATTGAATGCACTCTAGGAATCAGTGAACAGTGGGCTAGATGATAATTCACAGTCTTGATAAAGTCTCATAAAACAGAATGCTGTGTTTGTGGAGGTACCAGCTCTTTGCTCCTCAGCACGGCCGTTGCCCTCACCCATGTCAGTCTCTGCCCCTCGGGTTCTCTAGGCTCCACCTCCTTCACTGTATATAGATGAGGCAGCCGTGGAAGGGGCCCATGCCCAGGGCTTTAAAGTATTGTGGGTGTGAAAGAAGTCAGATAGCAGGCTCCACAGACAATTAGTGGTTTAATAATTATTGTAGACACAGTGTTCCCTTGGACTCTGAAGTTTTCAGAGTCTTCTGTCCTCTGGGGAGGAAATAATTTTTTTTTTTTGTATAGGCCTGACTTTCTACATTTCAAAGCCTGTACTCACAGACTAAAGGAGCCAGCTGAAAGGGTTAGGGAAAGTGTATGCAGGCCCCTGTGAATTTGGTGGGTCAGAGGGCACACAGACCTTCAAGCTACTCATTTCTACCACTTAAAACCGATATACTTCACATTTTTCCATGTTGCTACCAACCTTTTATTGCTTAGTTTTGTGTTTCGGTTTTTAGAGACAGGGTTTCTCTGTGTAGCCTTGGGTATCCTGGACTCTCTTTATAGACCAGGCTAGCCTCAAACTCACAGAGACCTGTCTGCTTCTGCCTCCCAGAGTGCTGGGATTACAGGCATGTGTAACCACACCAGGCGATTAGCTTGGTTTTTAATATTGGCGTTAGATGTGTGCAGGGGGAAGTAGGGTCCTCCTAAGCTGAAGCAGGGTTTGGGGGAACCAGGATATTGGGAGGCATCTGAAAGTACAGCTCCAGGGTTCCTTTCGTGTATGTGATCAGAGGGGTGAGATGGTTGGAAGAACCATTTATAACCCACCCATGTGTGATGTTTGTCACTACCTGGTAGGAAGCAGCTACTCTCCTCTCCCTTTTATTTATCAAATAAATATACTGCTTTTAGGTTTATTTTATGTGCATGATTGCTCTGCCTTCATGTGTTTGTATGGTATGTGCATGCCTGGTGCACATGAAGGTCAGAGAGAGGGTATTGGCTGTTCTGGAAATGGAGTTAGAAACTGCTGTGAGCTGCCACATGGTGCATGAGGACACTCAGCTCTTAACTGCCAAGCTGTCTCCAGTCCTCTCTGTCTTCCTTTTAAAGGAAGGAAACCGAGGCTTCGAGACATTTGTATTTCTAATATCATAAAAATAGCTATGGTACATCATGATATACCATACCATAGCTAATGATACTTTTCCAGGAAGCTTTATGGCCCATTTCCATGGAGTTAGGAGTAATCTTTCTTTCTCCCTCCCTTTCCTGGTGTTCTTTGCTGTTCTCCATCCTGAGAATGATACTCAGGAGTCACGCTGGTGCTAGGATGCTACACAGGTGCTCTTGCGATGAACCACACCCCCAGCCATTTTGTCAGTTTTTGCTGTGGGTGCCCTGTCTATCTACACCTTGGTGGTTAGTCCTACTACTTAATTCATGTGTCTTGATGGGAGCATTGCTTACGGTGTGATTGCCTTCAGCTTCAATTGAAATAGCCTTAATTGAGCAGCTGCAGTGTTTAGGGCATTTGGTTTAGGTTTTGGCAGGTGAAGCGTGGTGGTTTTTGCCTCCGGGGAGTTTATGTTGTGAAAGAAATCCACAAGGCTTATGGACCCTGAGCCAAGTTCCCATGGGAAGGCCAGGGTTCAGAGAGGTTCTCTGCCCTGGGTCTGCACTTCCAGGAAAAGCACAAGCAAGGGCCGAGGTCCCAGCAGGAGAGGGCAGGTTGGTTTGGAGTCCAGGGTATAATTTGCTGTTGAAGACAAGGTGCTAGAAGATAACAGGGTTGCCGGTTTACTTAGAGCCCAGATCAGGTAGGGCAGAAGTTGACCTTTCCATCTCTTGTCATAGGAACCCTAGGATTTGGGGACAGTCTGTCTTACTGGGGCCTTGGGAACACTGTTAAGAGGGAGAAGGTGGTTTGAGCATTGCTGCTTTGGTGGCCACCATGACCCAGAGCACAGAATACATCCCAGAGCATCTGGTTCAGGATGCACTAAGCCGAGTATTAGGATGCTAATTACCCTGAGCCACTGCACTGATGCACACACAAGGAGGAAGTCCTGGTGAAAAGCTGAGTCACATTCTCTGGCTCCATAGCTACTGATTCAGGTGAGCCACCTTTAGGGAAGGTGTGGTGGGGTAGCAAGCAGCCGGATTGTAGTTAGGTAGACCTCTGCCTGGAAGGCTGGGGCTCATTTCCCTTTGGTCTGGGAAGCTCCTTGAAGGGGCTTTGTGTTTGTAGTGTTGGCAGCTGAGTTTGTGTAGAGAGAGCTGCCAGTTAGTTGGGATACCAGTTACTGTGGACCTGCCCAAGGTCTCAGTGTTTGTTACCCGAGTCTCTCTCTCAACTTCTTTTTCTCCATCCCGGTTTTGGGGCTGTGGCTTCTCAAGGAGAAAAGGACCCAGACCTTCCTCACCTGGCCCTCAGCAGGGCAAGGCAAGTCTGGATTTATGGCTTTTTACTGATAATAACCCCCAAATCATTTTGATCCTCTACAGCTAACTGGCCTTCCTCTAGAAACCTGCAAAGCAGTAGTAAATCCCTTTGCACTGCACTGCTTTGCGCTCCTCAGCCCTCTGGTAAAGCTGGAAGTGGCTGGGAGAGAGGCAGCCAGGGCCAGGGCCCACATAATCCACACGCTCTGGACGTCACCCCGGGTGACTCAGATTCAGTTGCGTTTGCCGTTTCACAACCACCTGCATCTGATCTCCCTCCGGGCAAACTCTGTGCCTGGCGCCCGGTACTAGGAGCATAGTGCTCCTCCAGGTTTGGCTTCTCACAGCCCCCCCCCCTTTTTTTAAAGACGCAGGTGTCGTGAGTGCTGAACAAGTCCTGTGCATTTTCTCTCTGCTGCCTTCCCATCAGCGCTGGCAAGTGTGCGCACTTAACATGGGAGGTTGGGAAGGTGCGGCCTGAGGAGACTGGTCCTCACCGTTACCCTGACAGTCATCTCATTTCATCCACCTAACGAGGCCATTGTTATTTCCATCTTAAAGGGAAAGAAGCTGGGGCCTTGAGAAATGTGCCTGGTGTGTCTAGGGACACTCCAGACAGTGAGTGGAACTCAAACCCAGGCCAGAGTCCCACGGCACTCTTCATTCTCGCCGTTCTGCAGTTGTTTATTAGGTGAAATTGTTTTCTCTTTTGTGGCCAACGCAGCCTATTTCTTCCATTGACTTTGTGGTGTTTTGTTGTTTTTTATTTGGACATCCCCCCCCCCCAAAAAAATATATTGTTAGAAGGCAGAAGAAAGCTAGCGAATGTATATCAAGTGTCCAATAAGTATCAGGCACTTTTTTTTCCCATAAATAAAAAGGAATGAAATCAAGTTTCTTTACACTGGACTGTAAGCTTTTTGTCTTTGTTATACTTTTCTTTTTAATGCATACCCAGTACTGGTGCGTCCCTGAATGCTCAGTCAATGGTCCCTGAAGAAGGGTTACTTTACCTGTTTGGCAGGTGTAGACGAGAGGACTCGGATTCGGGTGTGTAGCTCACAAGGCGATCGGAAACAGCCTTTGCTTTTCACAGCACGGGTTTTGTTTTTGTTTAGAAAGAGCCAATCCTTTTTACACATGTAAGCTGAGAGTAATCAGATCTATGCTGTGGGGATTACAGAGCATGATATAAAACACTATAAATACCCAATATCCAGCACCATATAAACAGCAGATAAACTGAGCTGTGTTTGTTGTTCTGCGTGGTCTTTGTTTAGGGCAGGCTTACCCCACAAATTAGCGCAGCTGGGAACACCCTAGTTGGTGGAACACTTGGAAGTGTGTTTAAATCTAACAACCATGCCTCTGCTTTTCACGTGGAGTAAGTAGTGAACTTGGTGAGATCAGTTCCACCGAACTTGGGCAAGTAGTTAGGAAGCTCAGGGTTTGGTTAATCTCTTTTTTAATCTGTGTTTACAGCCATCATGCTTAAAGACGTAGCATGGTTCACTTCTCCTTACACCTTACCTGGCAGGTGAGGAAAGTGAGGCCAGCTGAGGTGTCCAGGTGTAGACCATTGGTTCGGTTTCCTTAGACATCAGCGGGCCCTGTCTACCCAGGAGGCCCAGAGTTTGTCTCCATTGGCTTTTCAGAGCACTCCTGTGGTGGCACCCCAGTGTTATATCAGTGATCTGCTACCAGTTGGTAAATCAAAATAACACTGTGATGGTAGAAATGTTGGTATTCTTGGTAGATAATGAGACGGTTTGAAGACAAGGTGATTTGTTACCCCTTTAAGAGTTACAAAGAGCCAGGCAAATGGTGGTGCATGCTTTTAATCCCAGCACTACAGAGGCGGCAGAAGCAGGTAACTCTGCGCTTGGGGCCAACCTGGTCTACAGAGAGCATTCCAGGACAGCCAGGAGCACACAGGGAAACCTTGTTGTTGTTTTTTTTTTAAAAAGCCAGGCGCAGTGGCACAAACTGTGATCCCAGCAGTCTGAGAGACAGAGGCAGGCAGATCTATGTGAGTTCAAAGCCAGCCTGGTCTACAGAAGAGTCCAGGACAGCCAAGGCTATCCAAAGAAACCCTGTCTGGAAAAACAAAACAAAAAGTGACAAAGAAAATAATCCTAAGGATTTAATTATTTCTCTGATAATTACATGCAAATTTTAAAGATTTACTTATTTTTGTTTTATGTACATGAGTGTTTTACTTGCATGTATTTGCACCACATGCATGCCCACTGCACAAAGAGGTTGAAAAAGAGCGTAAGATTCCCTGTTAAACAACCCACCATCTGGGTACTGGGAATTGGACCTGGGTCCTCTGCAAGAACATGTGTTCCTAACTGCTGAGCCATCTCTCTAATCCTCCTACTAGATTTTTAAATTATTTTCCTACACAAATGATTCATATTTACCAAGGAAAATCAATTAAAAGAATAATGCAAGTGAAAAATATAGTGGTAGTATTGCTACAGATCTGAAAAGACCATTTCCGAATCTGTAGTTGTCTCCCTAGATGGCTTTTGGTGGCAGAGGCAGAGGTTGGGCAGGGGCGGGTAGTCTCCTGTAGGCCAGGCTGGCTGTGGACTCCCAGAATTGCAAGCATGTACCATGCAGGTGGGTAAACCCAGGGCTTCATGCATGCTAGGCAAGCACGCTAACCACTGAAGCACACTTTCAGCTCTAGAGGACTTCTTACGTGGAGGAACACACTATGAAAGTGTGATTCATTTGTGGATAAGAAACTCGTTTTTCTCCATCCTCTTCAGTTATACAATATCTTTTCAAATTTAAGAATATGTGACGAGTCTTTTCTTGTATAGACCACCTACGTTGGCATAAAAATCACATTATTTTTGATGTGGCATAATCTGGAGGACTGGGTTGGGTCATAGGCAGATTTTTTAAAAATTACTTCCCACTCCCTGGGTTCTCATTAAGGAAAGTTGTTTTTTCCTTTAAATGAAGCCAGTCTAGGATTAAGTTTTTTTTTTTTTTAATACAATCACGAATTTTCTTTTCAGAAAAAAAAAAACTGACAAAAGTGCTCGTCTTTGTGTGTCGTGTGACCTGTCATCTTAGTATCTCAAACAAGCTGGAGTCAACAGTGAGGCACCATGCCTGGCTGAGATTTATTATTACTATTATTAACATGTATAGGTACACATTTACATATCTGCAGGGCCGGGCACTTGAACCTAGGCCCTCACACTTGCTAAACACAGGCTCCGCCACAAAGTCATGCCCTCTCAACCCTATGATCACTCTCTCCCTTTTTTAATTAGCATATTAAGTAATGGGTTTCATTATGACATTTTTATACATGCTTTCTGTTGGTTCATCCCTGTGTATCTCTTAATGTAAAAAAAAAAACAAAAAAAAAACCACAAACAAAAACTTTTTGTGGTGGTGGTACACACCTGTAGTCCCAGCAGAGGCCAAGGAAGAAGGACCTGAGCGGGCATCCTGAGCTATATAGGGATAGTTGCTCAAAAACAAAACAGGCCAGGAGTGGAGCCTTTAATCCTAGCATCCAGAGGCAGTGGCAAGCTTGCAAGAAAAGCCCATTCTATGTAGAGAGTTCCGGGGGAGAGGGTTTCACACTAAGAACCCATCTTAAATCTCCAAGGATGATTTAGTATTTTTAGAATATGTTGGGAGCTGTAATGACAAAGAAGTCAATAGCATTTTAGTGGCATTTGTTGCCATTGATTATAGCAGAGTATATACTTGCAAAGTAATAGTATATAGCTGTAAATTTGCTTGGCTAGAAGATAACTTTCTGAAGCAATAATTAAGTGGGTCCCTTGAAACAGTTCCCCAGAGGCTCCTGCCCTAGAGACAGTTCCTTTGTGAATCACTCTAAGGTCTAATGTCAGGAAAATAATGATTAGGTCAGGTCTGAGCTGTAAATGGGATCCCTTTACTCAGTCTAGGAATGGCTACAGAGTCATGCCTGAGCCAAGGGCCATTCTTTGACAAGTTAGGAGGGTGTGTTTTGTTCCCACAGGTCCAGCAGGAGGATGTCATTCCCTGAGTAGTTTCCAGTGCAGCCCTTGGATCACATTCAGTTTAGAGCAAAGAATTGAGTTAGGGAAATGAATTCAATCTGTCAGATCGTCCAAGCATCTGTGCCTACCTCTTGCTATATGATTCCCTCAAAGGCCCTTTTAACTATCTGCTGTGATCTGTTAGCATGAGTGCTGGTTTGTTAGTTAGGAACCCTGAAGCCAAACGCACCCCCCTTAATATACAGTTAGTCTTAGTTTTTTTTTCATCCCGGAAATGGGTAGACTATATATCTTGTACCATATTGTTAGGTGACAGAATTATGCTCCAGGGAAGTTTTTTTGTTTGTTTATTTTTTTCCTTAGCAGTGCATACAAACCTTTGGGAGGAGAGAAGGTATTGTCTTTTCACATAAAGGAAAAGTCCCGTAAACCTAGGAAAATTCTCAACATCCTGAAATCTGCTTTAAGGTGGAGCAACAGAAAAGGCTGTCGCTTGGAAGGAAACCTTTTTAAGAAACCTTCTCTTCATCCTCCTCTGGTTGTGTTCCTCTTTCTAAAACAGGATGCACTGTTGAACTTGGCCAAGGCTCAGGTAGAGGTGGTAACCATCTCATTGAAATGTCCCCTGTTATCTGTAGGATGACCAAGCCGCTGTTCCCATTCCACCATTTTCTGAGAGTCTGGGCCAGATAGCAGGTATTCTGTTTACATTTTAGGCGGGTCTGTATGTACTCCAAAACATTTACTGCGTCTCTTTTTCAAGCCTTTATAGCCTTTCCAAGTTGCTCACGGAACTTTAGGTGGCAACTTAGCAAAGAAACTGTAGACAGTAAGTAAGAGCTTATCAACTGAGCCTGAGAAAGTACAGGGTCCAGAAGCCAGTGTTCCTCACAGTCTGCAAATGGTCAAGCACAGGCAGGGATAATTGGAGGAAGTGCATCTTGTGAGGGAGATGCCTCGGTTGAAGAACTTGTGGCCATCTGTACAGTGTACCTTTGCCTGGTAGACCCAGCTGTGAGGCAGGCTCCGTTGCCCTGACCAGAGGCCATAGTTACTTTTGGTACACAGTGACCTCATGAAGGTCTGGGGGGTAGGGGTGGGGGGAATCCCTCCAAACATAGCTTAAGAATTCCAAAGCAATTTTACCAGCTTGATTCTGGCAGAGGTTTTGAGTTGGGAGGTGCCACTTTCTCCTGTGCCTTTGTAGCTGTCAGTAATTAAGAGTTTAAAAAAAAACAGATAGAAATGAATTGTGATTGATATCTTAGGGGTTTCAGTTTGTTTTGAAGTTTTAAACAATTGCCCAGGAATTTTTCCCCTTCAGTAGCTTACTTTGGGTCCCAGTGATTAGAAATAAGCACATTCTTTGTAAGATGAGAGAAGCTATTTGATTGAGAAAGGACAGGGTTATGGAAAAACACACACACACAGTTTAGAATTATATACATGATTTTTCGAAACAGTCCCACCTTCTTGAAATAAAAGTGTTTTTTTGCTTTTTGTTTTTTGGTTTTTTTTTTAGGTATAACAGACCATAAAGTAAGAAACATTCTGTAGAGACATGAATCTATAAACAAAGCTTAAGTATCCTTATGTAAGATGGATTAATAAATTCGGAAGCCTAATGGTTTTGTCGTATTCTCAGGTGGTTTACAGAAGTCTGTCATTAACGTATGTGTTGCCCTTAGAATTTCATTAAAAAAAAGTAGGCATGCACCAGCTCTCAGTGGCAGTGAAACAGAAACTGGGTACAAATGCTGTAGAAAGATGAAGTCGCCACACACCTGGCCTCCTCTTCCCTTCCTTTCCCAACTCTGCTCTTTTGAGATGTTCTTCAGAAAGAAGATGGAGGAAGCTCTGCCCTCAGGGTCATCCTCCCAGATCTGGGGGGTGGGAGTAACCCAGCACTAGGAGTCCTTCCTCAGAATCCCCAAACTGACCCTTCACTTTAAAGGCTGTCAGGAGGTGGGCAGTCCTGTCCCTAGGCTTTCCCAGAAAGGCCTGGGAGGAGCAGGGAGGAGCAGGGAGAATGTTCTGCTCTCCTAGACGCTTCCTCCCCACCCCTGGGCAGTAGGGAGGAGGTGGTAGGGAGTTGGACTCCAAGGAGCTGGCTGGAGGGGCCTAAGGCTGTAACTGCCATTGTCTGGGCACTAACCAGGCTGCAGCCCATAAGTTGCTTGGCTGTTGGTTTTGTATGCTGACCCGAGTAGGGAACGCATGTCCATGCCTAGATGCTGAATACACAGGCAAATAAAACTAAGAAGCCAAATGCTGAGGGTTTTGTTGTTTTTCTAAAGAATTGAAACTAGCTCTTCTGGCCCAACGGTGGAGTCACTTGCTCAAATTACTCCATGTAGTCATTGTTGTATAGGTCCCTAAAAAACGGTTTGGAAAGGTGCAGCATAAAGCCGAGGCCTGGAAGGCCCGCTGTGGTGCTTTTCCTTTTCTTGTGATGCTGCAAGGAGAGGATGGGAGAAGTCACTAGGCCCTGGCCTGCCGCCGCCTCTTCCTCTCTCTGCCCGGAGCCGCAGCCAGTGTTGAGAGGGGCTGCCTGGTGCTCAGTGCTGTGGCCGGATTTTCAACCATTTTTCAGTTTCCCGTATCACCAGTCATCAGAGCCAGGGCTCCTTTTTGTTCTCAAGGGCACTCGGGCTAGCCGTTTAGCGCCCCCCTCTCAGTGTGTGCCCCTCCTTGCCAGTCGGGGAGGTTGATAATGTTGGCTGATTTACTGAAACTGCAAAAAAAGCATCTTTCAATTAGACTTTTAACTCCAGTCAGATACCCTTTGTGCACTTTTACTAAAACATGCTCAAGACCCAAATCTTTGAGGAGGCGGGGGGGGGGGGGGGAGGAGGATGGAAAGAAAAAAAGACTGGCAACTTTTTCCAGTTTAAGCTGCATGTTGGTCCATGTTAATTAGGCATTTGCTCCTTAGGCTGGAGGTGACAGAAAATGCGTTACTGTGGTATTTAACTGACACCAAACTGCTGTCCAAATAGTTCAGTTAGACCTAGGCTTCTTTCTTAATTGGTGGGAAGGAAAACACACCCAGAAAAAGGAGGAAACTGTTACTTTCATTGGACATTTAAATTTTTTCAGGCTGAAAGATGTGAGGAACACTTAATGTGTCTCTTTTTAATTAAGTGCCCATTTGTGCTTTAAAAAAAAAAAAAAAAAACAGGAGCCAGAATCTTTCCTAAAATTTGAGCTGTTCAAAGTGATTCATTTATGTAAGAGTTAAGCAAATGACAGCTTAGTGCTTGTGACCTAAGGTCAAAAAGTGTAGTCACAGCTCTCTGAGGTCTGTATAGATTCGTATATTTCTTTGGCACTTAAAAAAAAAATTGTTCTGGAAATTGTGTTTCTTTAGGTTTTTATAGTAAGATTAATCCATACCAGAAATTACATACGCCAGTTAAGGCGCCACGAGATATACACATCTTAAAAATTGAATTTGGTGGCATAGTAGAAGATAATGTGTTGCTGGGGTAGGAATAATTAGATGAAACAAGCTTTTGCCTTTTTTAAAAAACAACTTCCTTGTTTTCTGGTGGGTGGTCATCAGTAAGAAGAATGTGCCTTACATTTCTTATAGGTATCTAAACCAATTCCAAAACAATAAAAACAAATAAATACAAATACAAATACAAAACAATAAAATACAAATAAATAAATACAAGGTTTTTATTTTTGTTTTGTTTTTAACTTTAAATCTCACTTTCTTTGTGTATGGTGTCTAGCCAAAGGCTCATGTTAGAGAGCACTTCAGTTTTAGTAATTAACTACCTTTTGGTGCATTGAATGAATTAATATGTTAATACTCCTGTAAGGCCCAGAATTGCTTGGCTGCCCCTTGCCCTGCCTGCCTGGTACTGGCTGAAAAGGTACCATTGTTTGTTCTGCAAACACTGGGTGATGTTTGTTTCCAAGGTGACTGATTCTATTGGTGCTCTTTAAAGCAAGGGGGGATGGGGAAGAGAGAAAGTTAGCTTCAAACACCTGAGAACATCCTATTTGTGACAGTCTATGTATGTTGGGTGTGTGTAGGTTAAAATTTTATGTAATCTGAGGTTATTTGAAATAAAAGGGCTAATGTAGAAATGGGAATAAATAATATAAAAATGCAGTGTCAGTTAACAGAAAGTTCTCATATTTAATTCAATATATAGTAAATGTTAGAATCAGATCTACTTAGGCTGAAGTAAACTGTTTACATTGGAAAATTAAAGAGCTAAGGGAAGGATATTTTAGATGACAACTTGAGAAATATTAGGACTTTTTTCTTTCAGTTACAATACCTTATTTACAAAAGCTGAACAGATAACTATTTGGCAGTATAATTAAAATTGGTTATTGATAAAGTATATGGGCCTTCAAAATATGAGAGGACAGATGAAACAAATGTTTTTTTTTTATTTTGTTTTGTTCTGTTTTCTGACAACTCATTGAGGTGTATGTATGTCTTCCAGAAAAACTCTCAGAGACAACAAAATGGATCAGAAGCATTCTTTCATGGGTGATATATATTGGCATAATTCGTTAAATTCTGGACGTTTGTATTTTATCATTGAGACCTTGCAGGTTGAGAGACTATTCCTCGTGTCGTCCTCCACCCCCTCCAATGTGTGGATGCGGTTAACAGAACTTTGCCTTTTCACTCCTATCTGGTTTAGTACAGTTCATGCGCAGGTTTCACTAAACATTAACTTCTTTTATCAGGGCTTGCAGTGTGCTGAATGGTTAGTAAAGAGAGTGTACTGCAAGAGACAGATGAAAATGAGAGTTCAAGGTCAGGTGGCTGTTGAATTTTTTTTTTAATTGTTGAGAATTTAGGGGAAAAGCAAGTCTTTCTGAGGCCTGCTGGCTACAGTTTTGTGTATTGAGACCAACATGGATTTGTTCAGATGCTGTGAGTGGCTACCCCATCTGACTTTAGGACTTTCTTTCCTCTCCTGAGAAAAGCATCCTTCAAGGATAAAGGGTTCTCAAGGCCTTCACAAAGAAATGAGGTGTGACATTCATCAGGGTCATTTTGAAGATCCCCACAGTGCAATAGGGATTTCCTTTATTCCCTTGTACAGGGTGGCTCGAGTTTGCTCCTCTGGTCATCATCTGTATTTCTGCAGTTAGTACAGTAACTCACAAACCGAAGTGCTAGAATTCAGTATTGCCAAATATAGAATAAACACGCAAGTTTCACATATGTTAATACTCTAGAACCTCGGCCGTTTTTTTTTTCTTGTTGTTGTTGGTTTTTTTTGGTTTTGTTTTTTTAATAAGACCGTGGTTCTTGCTTTTTTAACCGAAAGGAGTAAAATTTCCACACGGGTAGCGAGGCTGCCCCTTTCCTGCCCTTGCGACCCCGGGGTTTTAAAGCGCGGACAGCGGCCCGGCCGCCCACTCGCACGGCTTGTTTGCCCCGCGCTGGGTCGCTTCAGGGTCGGCTCCGACGATTATGGCAGCAGTGTTGGGGTTGAGGTTGTTGGAGATGCTCGAAGCCCCCCTGTGTAATCTTTAACCGTTCCCGGGCGTCCTCGGCCTGGGTCCGTCCTGGTCTGGCCAGCGCGTCCCGTGACCCCGCGGGGCATCTCCCGGCTTGGGTCCGCCTTCCTCGGGAAGGGCGTGAGGGAGATGGGGTGGGCAGCCATTACGCAGGCGTGCCCCGGCGGGCCGGGTGGCACGGTGTGAGGTGCCCGCCCCTCGGAGCCCGGCACTTCGGGGCCCGTCGGTGACCTCCGCAGCCGAGGGACTTGCAGTGCTTGGCCAGGCTCCACAGGACCTGCACGACGCTCGCCGCACCTCAGCGCGAGTGCTGGGCACTCCGCGAGTGGGCCGCGGGGACGTCAGTCAGGCCGGCGGCGCTGCCGATTGGCCGAGGCGCCGGCGGGGGCGGGGCGCTGGCATCCGTGCCTGGACCTTGAAGGTCTGCCCTCTCAGCCTGTGGAGAAGGGGTCTCCTCAGGCTCTCACCGCAGCCTGTGGCGGGAGCAGCAGCTTAGTGGCAACCAGGCGTTCCCCAGAGCCCGTTGAGCCGCGGAGCCTTAGAAAGAATTCTCTCAGAGACAGCTTAGAAACTGTGGGTGCTCTGAGCAAGACCCTCTTCCTCTTTACGCCTTCCTCCTCCTGGCTAGTCCGTGGGCAGTCGAGCTCGTGACCACGTTTGCAGTTTCGGAAGTGTTCGGAGGCCTGTGCCGGCCTGCTCGCGTCCTGTGTCCTTCCCCCACAAGTCCCCTGTTCGGATCTTGGGTTTCCCTCGATGGCCATGGCTCCCTGGAGGGTGGCACTGGGCCAGCTGCTGCAAAGCTGGACCCACGGGAGGCCCTGTGGTGCAGGAAGTCAGGGACTTCCATGTGGGGACAGCAGCAGAGTGGCAGCAGCCAGATGGCCAAGCATGTGAGCGCACACAGCTCGGCCTGGCCTTTGAACAGTGGGTCTCTCCAAAATGACTCCCGTTCCGGAGAACAGAGGTAGAGGCGAGCCTGCCGCTCTGCATCCTTCGTGGGAAGCCCACATGTTGCAGTCAGTCACCCTGCTGAAAGTGGGGCGCCATAGTCTCATTTGAGTGTTGTTTCAAGTTTCTCTTCTTGGGACTGGTTAGTTAGGAAAAGAAGAAAAAAAAAAGCCTGTTTAGCTGCAGTGGGGTTTCTTGTTCTTGGTTCTGTACTTGCACATCACTAGTGAGGATACTGTTGCCACTGCTACTGATGGCCAAAGGTCGCTTGCCACGGAGCAGGTCTGTGCTCCATCTTACTCTAGGACAGGCCACTCTAGGACAGTCCACAGGGTCAGTTTTGATGCTCCCTAACAGGTGCTCCAGTAGCGTTACAGTCATGCGACACAGAACAATGCTGAAGCCAGGGGCAGTGATGCAGTGCCCTCCCATACATTGGCACTATAATGGCCTAGCTCGTTTCTTTGTCTTACAGTGTGATGCCTGGCCCTCTACGCTTTGGGATTTGCCTTCTTCTTACTGTACTGTTTGATGACCAGCTCTCTCAAAACGGATCCATCACCAGGGTGAGAACTTTTCCATGCTACACAAATCCAGCTCCAGAAGATTCTCATTGAGCTAGTTTAGGTCAAGACTAGAAATAGGTAATTCGGAGCGTTTGTGTCAAAAACCTCTGGTGACGTGGACATGGTAGCTGTGCCTTTAATCTGAGCATCTCCGAGTTTAAGCTAGCCAGAGTCCAACACATACACGCACACCCCTGATGAGACAAATGTATGGGATTTTTTTTTTCTGTTTTGGGGTTTTGTTTTTTCCTTTCTTTTTTTTTCTGTGTGTGTGTGTTAGGTCAGAGAAGAGCATTCAAGAGTCAGTTCTTGGTGGATTCTGGGAACCAAACTCAGGTCTCTAGGTTTGTAACAGACACCTTTACCTCCGAGTCATTCTCACAAGCCCAGCAACTAGAATTAAAAAAATAAAAACACTAAAGCTCTAATGAAAGGGTTAAATTGGTGAGTCCCGAGTTCTAGCTGATGCTGGCTTGCTGCAGAGCTGAGTGTGCTATTAAACAGCGGACCGCGGCACCTGTGCTGGAGCCATCATGGCCCTCAGCACTGGCAGGTGCCTCGGCTGCTAATTAATTTTTTAAGAACTCAGAGCTCTGACAGAATTATCAGGGATGCTGAGTAGCAAGGTACCAGATGTTTCTTTTGTTAAAGACAGGCAGAGGTGGTGTTTCAGGTAATCAGGCTATGGATGTTTAATCTCTTACTCTGACGTTATGGGGCTTAGAGTATTGAGTATTTTCTTTAAGGAGGGAAGGAGAGGGGATATGTTCTGGTTTTGAGTGTGCCTTTCCTCCTCTCAGCATTATCTCTGGCGGAGGGGTTGACTCAATTATCATTAGGCCCAGGTCCTGTTAGAAGAGGGTTAAATGGTGCTGGGGGAGGGGCGCTTTATCTGAGCCGTTTTTGCCACAGCTGAACTTGTCAGCCTTGGACTCTCTAACTGAATTCAGTACCCCCCCCCCAACAATAGTAAAGTCCGCATGTGGAGCAGACTTTACAGCTCATCAACAGCCTTTGCTGTCACAGTTCATGAATGCACCATTTGTTGTTTTGAGCACAACTGTTCGATACAACTGGTCTTTCGGCCCACTCTGCCTCTGACTAGTGAGCATCAGCCCAGTGGAGTCCTCCCCCATCCTTGCCTCCCCCAACCCCCTCGGCCAAGGACCAAGTTTTAACTTTAAGTACTCTCATTTTGTCCACACTAGAATTTCTTTGACCCAAATTATATTTTTAAATGCATAATTTTTTAGAAATAATGTTTTAGTTGCCTAAACCTGGTTTGAAAATTCTGAATAAATATTTTACTTTATTAAGGTGTGTGTGTGTGTGGGTGGGTGGGTGGTTTACTTTTGTACAAACATGCTTTTTTTCTCCACCTTCAAGACAGTTTTCTTGTGTAGCCCAGGCTGTCCTGGACTTGCTCAATGAACCAGGCTGGCCTACAACTAAGAGATCTGCCTGCCTCTGTCTCCTGAATGCTGGGATCAAAGGCATGTGTCACCACTATCACCATCAGGCTCACACATGCAGGTGTTATAATTCAAAGACCTTTGTTGTGACTTTGAAATTGAATTTTAAGTTGGTTTGAAGTTAGAAAGTTAAATCTTTATACATCATCTCTTCATCAAATATTGCCTTCAATTCAGAATCTAAGATCTTAAATGCTTTCATAGTAAAAATAAGCATATGAGGTGATGGGTTACTTAGTTTGATTTAGCTATTTTACAATGTATACATATCAAAATATCAAAGTATTATTATGTATAATATATATAGTAAATATAGCCCTTCATCCTTCCCCAGTCTTTAGAATCAACTCAGTCTTTACTGTGCTAGGTAGCAGCTACCACAGGTGTAGGTTTCAGCCTGCTAAGCTTTGTCCACCACACCAAAATAAAACTTATTACTTAGAAAGTAATTTAAGAAAAGCTGTCAGTCAAACTGTAGTATGGTATTCTCAAGCATTTCTAGACTATTCTGGATAACATAGCCATTTTTGTCTTAAGACAGGACTCCACAATGATAGTGTTCATGTTAGAATTTTCACTTCTGTTTTCTTTTCCTCTCACATGCACATTTTTTGCCCCGATTGGTTGCAGCAGATGTTTACATTGAAATTATTCCTTCTTTATAGTGTAAGGTATTTCACCTAGAGAGTATTAATATCCCTTTCTGTTGTGCTTTGCATGTCCACAGTGACTGTCCCAACTGTTTTGCTCTTGGGTTTTGGATGGGCCACAGAGATGAAATTCTGTTAGCATAGTAAACATCCTGTAACAACTGATTCCATGTGACTTGATAATCCTAGAGCTTCTGAAAATGGCATGCTTGGGTTGCTGGAGATGAAGAGGCTTTGTGTGGTTGAATCTTCCATCTGTTTTGTTTTGTCTCACAGGGTCACACTATGTAGCCTTGGCTGGTCTGGAGCTTGCTTTGTAGACCAGGCTGGCCTTGAACACACAGAGATACACCTGCCTCTGCCCGAGCTCTAGGATCAAGGGTGTGAGCCACCAAACCCAGATATGTAGTTAAATCTTATAAGGAAGTTGTGTGTGTTTGGACAGTCTTACTGTGTAGCCCAGGCTGGCCTCCTTCAGGCTTCCTTTGTTATAGGATATTTATCTGCCTTTTAGAGAAGCTACTGAGACCTTAGGTTATATATGTGTTTTGCTTAAAATTGGCATATACAAACATGCACAGAAGAAGTTTTCGTCAGATGTGAGATCTTTCTCACTTCACTGTTTTTCTGTGAAGATGTCTTCCTCAGCAGCAGGTTAGGTGGGGCAAGCAAGCTCATGTTTAAAGATTCTGGACGGCAGCTTTCTCAGCCTTGGTGAGCGCAGCTTTGGTGTTCCATGTTTCTGGGCTTGGGCTTCATCTGTGCCTATAAAATGCATAAAGTTGCAGGTAGTTCTCCCTTTACCATAGTTTGTGTGCTTTTCATTATGTGTGTCATTTGAAATGGCAGCTAAAACACCATGAGGAATTGCCAGCTGGTAGAAACTGCTTTTCCTATGTCAGAACAGCCAGTGTGGCTTAGTTGGTGCTTCTGTTGCTAAGTAGGTAGGTTTCTCGTCTAGAGGCTACTCATTAACCCTGTAAGTGCCCAACTGCAAGCCAAAAAGATAAAGAAAAATAGCCTTGTGTTTTCTCCTGTAGCACTGTGTTTTCTCCTGTATCATGTTTTGTTTGAGTGTATGAAAAGTGGTATAGGGCAGCCTAAACCTGATTTACTCATTCAGAAGCCAAGGAGGAGAGGCAGGAGATGATGTCTGGGTTAGCAGTTTTCACTGGGTGAAGGCTCCAGTAGTTAATAGTGAAATTCTCAGCAATGTGATCAGAATTTCGGGTTGGATTCCAGTGAGGAACGGGGTTAGCTCTTCTCTTTGGTATTTTTCTCTGTAAGCCTGCCTTTAATTGCCCACGTGGCTGTGTTGAAAGGAAGAAGGAAGAAAGGGGTTGCTGTTTGCATCCATTTGCCAGAAAGGAGTTAACAGAACATACCACAAAACAGGTTGGGCAAGACTGTTAAAGTCAGCGATGAAGCCTCCCCCTTCTCCTCTTCCCTCCTCTTCCTTCTCCTACCACCTTTACCACTTTCAGGGCTTTAAAACATCTTTGGGCTATCGCCTACATCCCCCATGCCCCCCCCCCACCCAATTCACTGTCTGGCCTCTCCTCTCCTAGTCAGAACACTTGATGTGAATAAAATACTTTGTGCAGACGAGGAGCTTGTCTGCGACAGGCAGGCAGCCTGGCCAGCTGTTTCTCAAGCAGTCGATGGTGCCCTCTGTCATGTAACATAGGCCCTATTCAGCAGCAGCATTCTTGAGTATGCATTTATGCCTCTGTGGGACTGTGGAGTGCACAGCTTGGGAGGGAGGGGCTGTGGAGGCAGGGCGAATAAGGAAGTGCGTGCATTCTCAGAGTCAGAGAGCGGCGAGCCACTCGGATGCCATGAAGTCCGAAGACATTGTTGCTTGAAGCATCTTTAACTTCTGGGGTACCGTGGGGCCTAGGATTTAGGAGAACTCCATGGTGTTTGCATCCATTCATCCCATAAACATACCATATATAGTCATGCTTGAGCTCACTATAACATCACAAGGGAAGCACTCCTAACGCACGGTTCCTTTCTCGCTCAGAAGCAGACTCACAGAGGCTATTTCTGGTGTGTTGTGGCTTGCTGTCTTTGGGAAGGGGGAGAAAAGAGGCCCTTGCTTTCCATATTTACAGTTTCCAATGTTTCTGATTCTTGTTTGCCTGGTACTCTGAAAGTTAAAAGCGTTTTACTGTCACTGGAGGAAAAACAGAATTCTCTGAGTGCATCTGTTTTAGAATAAAATTCTGTTTTTCTTAGCGCCTAACATCACATACGTTTCGTTTTATGGGCCCTGATCTCCCACTGTTCTGAGAGCCTCATTTCATGTTGTTAGGTACCCTGTAACATGTAGTATTTACTGGTGGCCATGGAGAAGTTTTCCCTCTGTTTCCTTTCCCAGCCTTCCTGAACTGTCTAGATTATTTACCACGTGTTACTTTAAGATGTTCAGGGCAGAGCACACAGCTTCTGTGGCAGCATTCAGACTTAACAGAGCTGGGTCAGCTGAATTGAGGAGGTGGCAATGAGAAAGAAGTGCAGTTTCTTTGTCTCGTACCTTGAATGCTGTATTTCAGCTTGGAGTGAACATCAGGGCATTTGTGGTTCAGATAAGAGGTCCATGCCCCCACCCCACCACCTGCAGCTGCTTACACTCCTGCGCCCTGGAGTGTGTTTCTTCTGAGGACGTGTGTAAATAACTTGACGGAAAAGATGGTTTGCCAAGCTGGGACTTTGAATAGTATTAAAGAGACAAGATGGGCCCTTTCTGTTTTGTTTTCTTTCACTAGCCTCATCAGAGTGAATTTATATCTGACTGTGTGACAGTTAATCGTCTCATCCTTCCCCTTTCCTAGGCTGATAAGACCCTGTGTCTGGCTGCTTCCCTCAAGCTTCACTGAGAAGTTCTTAATGCCATAGAATAAAGTTACCACATCCTTATAACTCCATTCCTTTAACTTACCCAAGCAGTGCAGGTTGACTAATACGTTAAAGTTTCTTCAGGAGCATCAATAAGTTCAGGTTGAAAAAGTAAAATAAAATAAAAGGTTGGGCACTCCAGAGGCAGTGGCAGGTGAGCTCTGTGAGTCCAAAGTGGGGTTGATGTGCATAGAGACCCTGTCTCAAAAATAAGTGTCTGAAGAGATGGCTCAGCAGTCAAGAGCACTGCTCACTCTGCAGGAGACCCAGGTTCTAGTCCCAGCACCTACATGGTGGCTCAGAACTATCTGCTCTTTCAGTTTCAGAGATCTGACACCCTCTTTTGGCTTCCTTGTATTTTGCATGCATGTGATACACCAAAAATAAAACAGATGTAGAAACAAATCAAGGGGGAGGAAGGAAGGGATTGGGATGGGAGGAGGGAGGGAACTACAGGGGTATATAAGGTGAATAAAGTGTAATTAATAGAAAATATAATAAAAAATTAAAAAATCAGAATACTTCAAAATACTTTCAAGTATCTACATTTGTTCCTAGATAATTGCTAATTATTAGTAGTAATTTCTAAACTTTAGATAATGTTCAGAAAAAGATACTGGGTTCTTCCAGATGACCTGCTGTCACCATGGAGACAGCAGTCTATTGGTTAGAATCACTTATGTGGAGGTCAGCTACTTGGCACTGTCAGGTCCAGAATGAGTGAGAGCTAGTGGGGTGAATAATAGATAGGGGTAATTTATAGTTTTCAGAAGCCACACACAAGTGTTAAGAAATCCTGGTGGTAACGCTCCTAACCTTGATTTGTGCTTTTATACCTTTTTTTTTTTTGGAGACAGGGTTTCTCGGTATAACCCTTGCACACTCCTTTAATCCCAGCACTCAGAATGCAGAGGCAGGTGGAGCTCTGAATTTGAGGCCAGCCTGATCTATAAATCAAGTTCCAAGATAGCCAGGGCCATACCCATATATTATTCACCCCACAAACTACCGCTCATTCTAGGCCTCAGAGTGCCAAGTAAGTGACCTCCACCTAAGTGATGGCAGTTCATGTGCGTCAGCCGATACCACCGCCTGCCTTTGTTTATATTCTTAATGTGAATTGTCTTGTGTTTAAACTAAAATAATATATTAGATGCCACTGATTTTTTTTTTACAAAAAAATAAATTATTTTATATGTATGAGTGTTTTGCTTGAAAGTATGTCTGTATGGCTGGTGCCCGTGGAGGTAAGAGGAGGGCAGCATGGTCCTCTGGAACTGGAGTTACAGACAGTTGCAAGCTGCTGTATAGGTGATGGGAAAAGAACCTGGGTCCTCTGGAAGAACAAGTGCTCTTAAGTGTTGAGACATCTATCCAGCCCGAAGGTGCCATTGTTTTTTTAATTTTAAAACTTTTCTGGTGTAAAGAAAGAAGATACCTCTATACCAGAGGGGTCATAGATACCTGGAAGACTCTATAGAAAAGGAATCTTGGATTTGGGCTGTGTACATGTAATATTTATTTTATTATTACAATGTGTGGATATGTGCATGTAAGTACAGGTGCCTGAGAGGACGTCAGAGAGTTATAGGTCATCAGCTACCCAACGTGGGTGCTAGGAACCCATTTTTTTTTTTTCAAGAGCATCAAGGTCTTTTAACTGAGTCATCTCTAGTCTCAGTGTGTGTGTGTGTGTGTTTGCGCACACATTTTGTTTTGTTCTGCTTTGTTTTGTTTTCAAGAAATAGGGCCCTACTTTGTAGCCCAGTCTGGCTTTAAACTAATTCTTATCCTTTTGCTTCAGCCTTCTGTGTGCCTGGATGGGACTGTAGGCATGTTGTCACCGTGCTTAGAAGGACCACATTCTAATAATTAGAGTCATAGATACATTTGAATACCAACATTAACTTGCACTATATCAACTTTAAGACTTCTATCTGTGCATTTAGCTTTGCTGTATTACATATCTACAGCGACATGAGGATGGCATAAACTTTCTGTTTCTCTTCAAACTAGCCCTTCATAAGCGAAATTGTTCATTTGAATATTTAATTGGAGTTAAAATTTGGTCTTGCCAGTATCCAGGGAAACTCTGACACCAGATTGCCACACTAGAGGAGGAAAGCATTCTATTACGTTGTAGTAGTGTTTGACTATCCAGCAAGGGAAACACATTTGAATTACATGTAAGAAATAGGAATTAGTTGTCTGAATGTTAGATGCTCAGGGCAGCTGGAAACGTAATTAAAAGCCAGGATTTCCCAAGAAGCAAGTAGATGGCTTGGGGGCTGACCCTTTGAAGTGGAGAGAGCACAGGAGATCTGGACAGAAGGGGTGCTGCTGAGGGGTTGGAAGAGTTTGTCTCTGAAATCCACAGCAACCGATAGAAATGACCCATAGCAGGTTGTGACGGCTATTCTGTTTGCCACAATGCCTTGTCATATCCGCTGGGTAGGCGGAGCCTCAGGGACAACTGTTAGAGTGGAGTGGTAGAACTGGAGGTGCAGGTAGGGAAGTGTCCAGGCATGGAATGGAACAGCCTCTGGCTGCCTGGAGGACAGCCTTTCTGAATCATAGCCGTGGAGAACTTTGTTCCGCTGGAGAGCAGGTAGAGAGCAGGAAAGTGCATGCTCCCAGTTAATACTCTGATGTCCCTGCGGAGCTCTGAAGACACCACAGAAATCGCTCAGTCTGCTGTATCCACTACTTAAAAGCTCTTTGCCTTTTATAAAAGCCTTAAAAACTTTTAAACCAGATGCCACCAATCAGCTTTAAACCTAAAGTTGCTCTTACAGGTATCAAGTCAGTTATCAAGAGGGGAGAGGAGACCCAAGGAAGGAAAAAAAAATTGATCAATTGATTTGAAGTTGTTGGAGGATTAAAATGTTACTTGATTGCTGGTCTTATCCTGGATTTGGAGATTTCAAGGAAAAGTGGACAATGACGGCTTTTGTCCAAGGATTTCAGCAGTCACATGATCTGTATACCAGTCCCAGGAGCTGAAAGTGCTGGCAGCCTCTGTGCTTCATCCACCGAGAGGAGGAATTGCCTGGTAGAAAGGATGTTCAGACATGGGAATCACTTAGCCGAGAACTGACTTTGGTCCTGGCTTTAATTTTATACGAAAGTTGGCACACCCCAAAGTCATGATATGAATGGGCTACAATATTTGGGTGTAAGTTGGAGTTTAAAGGAGAGGCAGACACTTCAGTGCCCTGTTTTACCTAGAGAAGCTGGCCCAGCCAGGTTGGGGCCTGGGCACAGGGGTCATCTTGATAAGCTATCTCAAATAATTTAGAGATATGGGCAGTTTATTCAAGTCTGAAGCTGGAGACCTCTGAACATAAGTAAATAGGAATTTGGGTTATGTAAAGGATACCATTTATAAACTCCCGGGAATTTATTTACAACTGGATTCTTCAGGATGGGCATGTGTGTAGAAGTGATTAAGTTAGACCACAAGAGCCACATAGTATTGCTTTATGTAGCTTTGTTTTCTCAGTGTTAAAGCCCTGTATCTCTTTTCTTTCACACAGAAGCATGTAAGGGCCCTGGTTTGACGGGACAGTATGAGTGTTAGAAAGTCACTGGGCTGAATAATAAATCATTTAGGAACCTTGTAGAAAGTCACTAGCAAGAGTTGATGCTGAGTTTCATCTAGTTAGTAAGATTCTTTTCTAACTGCACACAATTCCTGTTACTTATATTTTTCAGTGGTCCATCTTATTTCCTAATGAAAAGTGAAATGATCTTGCTTCAGGATTCAAATGAAGATTTATTGATCTTCTCAACACAAGTAGAATGACATTGTTTTTGTGTAGGGGGCTGGTTAAAAACTGTTTCCAGTGCTGGGAATATAGTGTAGTGATTGGGAGCTTGCCTAACAAAGGTGAGAGTCTAGGTTTGATTTCAGAGTGGCCATATGGAGAGGGCATCTTGCTCTGTCAGCCAAACTCAGAGGCTCAAACAGCCCTGCTTCAGCCTTCTGAATAGCTAAGACAGTGGGCATGTACCACTGTACCCAACCTTCCCTCCATCCTGGGGTGGGGGTGTTGAGACAGGGTTTCTCTCTGTGTAGCCCTGGCTGTCCTGGAACTTATTCTATAGACCAGGCTGGCCTTGAACTCACAGAGATCTGCCTGCCTCTGCCTCCCAAGTGCTGGGATTGAAGGCATGTACCACCATACCACCCAGCAATAAAAAAAAAAAAGTATGGGGGGTGGTTGGGGGAGTTTATGTTCTATGTAGAATGATGGGTGTGTCCTAATAGAAATTTCTGCCTCCTTTGAAAAGAGGTGTAGACTAGGGTCCACAGCGATAGCCCTCCAGGGAAGTGCTGTCTGGCTCAGTCGACTCAAAAGACCATGTGTGACTCTGTTAAATACATTTTCTTTATTGTTTATTTCCAGTTCTTTCAATTCTGTGTGTTTCTAGTTTAAATGCGGTTTGTGGTACATGCTTCTAATCCCAGCTCTTAGGGAAACTGAGGCAACAAGATTGAGATCTTGAGGCCAGCCTAGGCAACTTAGTGAGATCTTGTCTGCCCTACCCCTCAAAAAGAAAGAGATTCTCCCTATACTCACCTTGATATTCTGGCAAAGTCAGTCCACACATAATCAAATAAAATGGAACCTTTGTGCTCTTGGTTTGTCCTGAAGAAGCGGAATGAAAGATGAAAGGGATCCAGTAAGGAAAGACCAATACAGTCACCCTTCTCTTCTGCAGGCAGTAGCTTCCAAGATCCCTTGCCAAGGATGCTGAAATTTGGTAATCTCTAGATTACTTATACTATCTTATACAGTCCTTACACGACTTTATTCATGATTCAGTATAGCATTCAAAACACACAGCAGATCTTAGTTTTCTTTAGGAACTTCCAGATTTGGGGGTAGAGGTGGGGGATAAGATTATAAGCCATAGGTAGAGAAGGCCTCTTCTGTGCACACTTCAGTGAGCTCTTATTCTAACACCCCCCCCCCACACACACACACACCAGTGCTTACTTTCCACCTTGGAAATGCTTGTTAGCCTATTTAGCCTTCTCACTGACAGTTGTTTCATGAACATACTGCAGTGAGGGGTTTTTACAATTGGCTGGAAACAGACCTCAAAAGGAAAGACGTAAAAACATTTTTTGCAGATAAGTTATGAGGGTAGTGTAGACATCTTAGCTAATTTTAAAGAATAACCCACTCACCCTTTTATATCTGTGTTTGATAGGTTGAATATAATCTGTGTATTCTTTTCATAAAGATGATAGGCACTGGGGTTTTTTGTTCTTTGTTTTGGGGTTTTCTGGTTTGGTTTGGTTGAGACAGACAGGATCTCATGGTCGTAGCCCTAGAACTCACTATTTAAACCATTCTGGCATGGAGCTCACTGAGATTCACCTTCGTCTGCATTCTAAGTGCTAAGGATTAAAGGCATGCGCTACCATGCCTGGCAAAGATAGACATTGGTTAATGTAAGCTATACAGAATGAGGTATCAAGTAAGCCCTGAAATCTAAAACATTCAACTCATGCCTTGATATAAAATCCTCAGAAAAGTTATAACTCATTAGTATAGCTCCCTCCCATACCAATGATTCAAGGATCCAGGCTGCAGTGGTCTCTTGGCCATGTTGGCATTATGCATGCTTACAGATGGCCGCAAGGAGAGCAAGCTAGCAGGTCATATGGTCAGCTTTTGGAAGCCCGTAGTGATAAGCATCACTTGTGCTCACAGCCCATTGGTTCTAACTAGCAACATGGCCTGCCTGAATATAAAGGTAGTTAGTAGAGCCACATGCTTTGTCTCTATCATTTCACCTCCTGAAGGTTTACTTTGAACACAAATAAGACTTAGTCCTAAAGCCTAAAACATAAAAGCTAACTGTTCACTTAACAGTGATTCTCAAAGTGTGGTTCCCCAAATATGCAGCATAAGCATCACCTGGGAACTTGTTGGTAATAAGAATTCCTGAGCTTCTGGGGTTTCATCAGAAACTGGAGGGGTGTGGGATTCTGGGGTAGGGTGTAAGTGCAAGGGCCTACGTTCTTAAAGCAAAAGAAGAAACTTCAGTGGGTTCCTGAAAAGCTGTTATGAGTTGTTGGTTGGATTGAATTCACAATTGAGGAATTAAGCCTAGAGTACTGGTAAGCACTTACTAGTGTGAATGTATGGGAAGCATACGCAGGATCACAAATATGATAAAAGCAAGTGTTGGAGGGATTGTACCCGGTCTCTAAGCTCCTATCGGTATCAAATCATCTGTTGCCCACAGCAACTGTATGATGTAGCTCTGCTATTGCCTTCATCTTTTAGCCAAGGAAACTGAGGCACAGAGGGTGGGGTCACAAGGTCAGGATGCAAGCAGTAAATGCAAGAACTGAACCTAGGCACAGAGAGTGGCTCCAGAACCCTCTCCATGCTTGCTGATCTTTAGGGTGACTTTATAGGGCCATATCGTAAGTTTTTACTTTTTCTTGAATGGAGACAATCTGAGAAATAGCAGGAAGTGTGGTGTGTCAGTGACAGTTCACATTTTAAGTTAAGCTTCATTCGTTGGTGGTTTACATGTGTGGTGGGCTACAGACAGTATTGGCCAATCATGGAAGTGCATGGCTAGGCTGCTGTTGCTTAGCCATTTAAAACTGAACAGTAAACAGAATAAGGCTGTTAGGGGGTAGAACTAAGGAGTTAGTGGGAAGTGGTTTCTCAGAGTGAGGTGTAGTTCAGTCAACATTACAAGAACATTTTCTTCAGTTAACCTATGTGCAATCTCTGGGCTAAACAGGGAGGCCCTGTTCTCATCACCTTCCCTTTTGATTCTTCTCTGGCCTTCCATCTTTCTGCCCTCTCTGAGATGCCTGTGTGAAGCTGGCTTCCATCAGACAGTTTAAAAGTTTCTCTTGAGTCTCCAGCATTAATAGAGAAAATGTGTTTTTCTTTCCAAGAGATGGGATAAAATGGTTCTCAGCCTTCCACTTGAGAAAGCCCTTGGAAGAAGTTACATTGGGGGGGGGGGATCTAATCATTAGCGTTTTAAGCCGATGAAAATATTTCCAAATGACTTTAAGAACTGTTTATTTTCTTACATTCTTCTAAAATTTATGATGGGTGAGGTGGGGGCTAGAAAGATGGTTTGGCACTTAAGGGCACTGGCTGCTCTTCGAGAGGAGCCAGGTTTTGGTTCCCAGTACCCACACGGTAGCGTACAGCCTTTTGAAAATCCAGTTCCAGGAATTTCCAGTGCTTTCTTCTGGCTTCCTCAGGCACCAGGCACGTACGTAGTACACACACATGCTGCCGTACGTTATATGTATACATATTATAATATATACGTAATATATAAGCATGTTATGCACATATAACACATACCTAACTATGTGTATGTCGTGTATCATATACGCATTATAGAAATAAATACATTTTTTATTTAAAAAAAAGATAAAATGTGAGGATCAAGTATGTTCTCGAGGCAGGACTGAAATATGTTGCTGTTAAGTGTCCTTTGCCGCTGATACATTTTCTTGCCTGCTTTCTCTCTCGTCCTCAGCGGACTACAGTTGAGATGGCTCCTTAGCAGCGCTTCAGGAGGCAGTGGCTTTGCCTCTAGGTGGAGGATAAAGATACTACCTACTTTTTCAGGTTTCATGTTGGCTGGGAGCAACTGCTAGACTTTGTATAGTCTGAACATAATATTTCACTCCCAAATTGCTGAAATTTTTAGTTCTCTGCGAGCTAGGGCACATCCAAATTTAAGTCTAGGATTCTCCTTTGAGAAGCAGTTGCTCACCTAGTAATTGAATGGAGATGGTAAGAAAGGAGGAGATTATTTGCATACATTGTTTTAAAGTTCCATCCATCTCATTCCTTCCCCTTCATCATTTTAAATAGTTTGATTTGCTTAGGTACTCCAATGATGGTGTAAGTAACTGAAGGAGATCTTGAGTCAGGTATAGACAAAATAAAGAACTAACCTAAGAACAACTGAACTCACACTGACGGACTCACAAGAGTGTTCCGGACTTGGTTGAGCCTGTGAGAACTGTCCAGATCACAGTGCTCCTGGTGGGCCTTCTGCTGGGTGTGGTAGCCCATGTATCTAATTCCAGCCTAGGCTGGCAGATATTCAGGCCAAGCCAGGACTTCATAGTGAGACCCTGTCTTATGTGACTTTCCAGCCTGCATTTTACACTGAGCCACATCTTGGTTAGAGTAGAACCCACTAGTTTATAGTTTGGTGAACAACTGCATGACTGGATTGGGTACCGGCTGGAAGAAAAAAATGACAGGCTTGCCTCTAACTACTGAAGTGTAAGATGCAGTGTTTAGAACAGAGTGCCATAGACTCCCTGAGTAAGAGGAGGGGGCTTTTCAAAAGTACCAGTGTACTTCCCTTGTAACGTTGGCTGGCCTAGAATTAGTGTCCTGTCTCAGGCTCTTGAGTGCTGCCAGGATTACAGATTATAGATATGTTTGGGTCACACTGTGTGAGGATGTATGTTTTGAGGTAGACTCATGTCTGTAGCCTAGACTGGACTTATATTCCCTATATGAATGACCTTGAACTTTCTCCGTCCTGGCTGTACCTGGGCTGTAGATAAGAGCCATACATCAGGCTCAGGACCAAAGGAGAGCACCTTGAGCACCTATAAAGACGGCTTCAGCCTCCCTGGCTGCTGGGCTGGTGGATGGGGCAGGGGGTCATCTGTTTATCTGTGGCAGCCACTGGGCTGTCTCCTGCCTGCTCTCTGGGTTCCTTTGTTCATTGAACCATCACTTGCCCCATTCTCTTCTTCCTACTTGCAGCTAGGACCACCTGTCTGTCAAATATTTGAGTTCCTACTGTGTGCTAAAGATTAAGACCTCCAGCAAAGGAGCCTCTTTGGACTCCCTGGGATTCCACTCTACCACACTCGGATGAAAGGGCTCTGTCCACTGACCTTTATGCTTGGGTGAAGGGTGTCTCTTCAGTTCCCTATTTCAAGCTTCCCCACCCCCCACTTCAACACTACCACCACCTTCTGGACTGGCCCCCTTGCATTGTTTCACATCCAGAGTCTTGAATAGAATTTAGCCCAACTGCCAATCGTCTGCAGCTTTTTCTTGGTTACCATCTTAGTGCCTCAGGCCACTTGCCTCTGGCTGTTCTTGTCTCTTGCCTGCCTGCTTTTCTTTGAAAGTTGTTCTGGTTTACCTTCTCTGTTCCCTTTGTTCCCCTTTCTAGTCACCCCACCCCCACCCCAGTCACCATGTTCAGACAGGTTTTCTGAACTCTTGCTTCACCTTCTCAGACTTCGCTGCGCCTATACCCCTCACTACCCCAAACCCAGCTTTCCGAGTTCCCCATAATTTGCCCTACACACCCTCTGTAATCATCCTTTGGCCTTCAGCAGCACCTGGTGCTTTCTGAGTATCAGCTCTGCCATCAGTTTCTCCATACCTTCCCCAGGCGCACACCTGTCTGTGTCTGAAGGGCTTGAGGGCCTATTTAGTTCTGTTACCTCCTGCTTCTTTCTGCCCCCTAGGTGGTGAGCTTGTGAGCAGTCCCTCTGTCCTTGATCTAGTAGTGGAGCTTTTGCATGAGGTTGTGGGGGAAGGGGTCCGTTTTTTACCATAAGAAATATTTACCAGGTACAGTGGTACATTCCTTTAATTCCAGCACTGGAGGGACAGACAGCTGGATCACTGTGAGCTCCAGGTTAGCCAGAACTGCACAGTGGGACACTATCTCAAAACACATATATGCATATACATAAGTATAAATAATATTTGAGGCCCTAGGAGAATTTTCTTCCCACATCTTTGGAAGCAAGAATGCAAGTGCTGTTTGTTACTCTTAACCTTTTTTTGTGGGGAGGGGAGCACTTTGTAAAACAGGGTCTCACTGTGTAGCCCTTCCTAGAACTTGCCTAGTCTGGAACTTGTAAACCAGACTGGCCTCAAACTCAGATATCCACCTGCCTCTGCCTCCAAATGTTGGGATTAAAGGCACGCACCACCATGCCACTCAGATTTCTTTTAAAAACTCTTGACAGCTTGAAGGTAAGAAAAAAAAAATCATTAGTTTTCATCTTCAAAGGATGTATGCAACAAGATGAAGTACCAGCTAGCTTAGCACCAAATACCTGTTAATCGTAGTCACATTCCCAATTCCTCATCATTTTTGTTTCTGTAGTTTATCTATTCTGTGCATTGCCTTTTAGATAGACGCATAACTTTTAGGGCATCTCAGCTTTTAGTCAAGGTTTCACTATAAAAGGCTCACTCAGACCTCCATAACCTTTTGTTAGTTAAAAAAACAAACATTTCCCATAAGGCCACCTTCTAGTCTGTGACCTGAAGTTCCCAGGAGTTGCTATTGTGGGGGCATTTTCACATACCCAAGGCTCTCTTGCAGCCCTCTAGAGATAGCTGTGACATACAGGCTGAATGTCTTCTGGAATCTCAGAATAGATGGGACAGGACAGACCTGAATGAAAGCAGTGACAGGGCTGAGGCTCACCATTTCCCTTTCCTTCCCAGGAAAATGAGCCATGGTCATGCTTATATCATGCTTCAGGGGAGTCTTAGAAACTGATTTGACCAATGTGTGTTGAGTTATTGTCATATGTTCCTATGGTAGTAAATTAAATTCTATGCTTTATCTCTCCACGAGAGAGGGAAGGCTAGAATTTCGGTGTTGTCACTAAATGTCACTTACCGTTGTGGTGCCTGCCTAAAACTGGTGGCAGTAGTGATGGAAAAAAGCCTTAGGTGATAGGAGTGTAGTTCAGTAGATGGAATCCATTCCTAGCACAAGGTAAAAATACAAAATTGAAGATCATGGTATGTAACATAGCCCAGGCTGACATGGAGCTCACCGGCCTTATGACTTAGGCTCCTGCTGTCTCAGCACATGCCACCATGCTTCACTGCATATTTTTAAAATCATTATATTTATTTAGTTTTTAGTGTTTATATTTGTGTATGTACATATATGTCCATATGTGTGCCACCTTGTGCATGCAAGTGGAACAACTTTCTTTTTTAAAGAATTTTTAGTTTTAAATGTATGAAAGTTTTGTGTGTATGTGCACCTCATGTGTGCCTGTTATCCTCAGAGCCCAGAAGAAGATGTTGGATCCCCTAAAACTGGAGTTAGCAATGATTGTGAGGCACTATATAGGTGCTAGGAACCAAACCTGAGTCCTCTGCAAGAACAGCAAGTGTTCTGAACAGCTGAACTCTCACTCCAGCCCCTAGATAGGACAACTTTTAGAAGTTGGTTCTTTACATTATGTCGTTTTGAGACTGAAACTCAGGTCTTCAGATTTGGTGGCAAGCATCTTTACCCACTGAGGCCCACCTCACTAGCCCTCATGGTAGTTTTAAATGCTGTACAGTTAATGTAAGGTATTATGCTCATTCCAGACCAGCTTCATCAATGCATAAATGTGCCAACCTGCTTTTTGTGGTTGATTTGATTTTGCAGACCTGAAGCTTAAGCCCAGGCCTGAGGCATGCTTGTCTAGTGCTCTTCATGGCCAGACTATACTTCTGCTCTCAGACTGCACTTAAAAGTGACCTAGATTTATAAACATTTTCCCAGTGTTTTCTTTAACCTGTTTGTTTGTTTGAGGTAGGGTCCCAGTTTGAGCAGGATCTGAGCAGATTAGTAGTGTGGGAATGACTCCTTTGCCTACGTAGGAGATAGATGTCCTGTCCTATTGGTTTCATGGGCTGTTTCTCTCTATATACTGAAACTCATAAATATTAAGCAAAGATACTTCTGGGAGCTACCTCCATTCCCATGCCTACAGGGAAGGCTGTACTAGACTATTTTTAGTCCTCTGCCTTGGGGCTTAAAAACAAAGGACTACAATCGAGTAACCTGGCAAGCCTGAGGACCTGGACTTTCTTAGTTGTGCTGTTCTATAATCAGCCTCATTCCACTGTGTGGCCCCTACTCCTTCCTCCACCTGCTGACTGCTTTGTCATCCATTGAGTTAGCTGATATAGGCAGTCCAGGGTCCTTCCGAACAGTGCCCTTTCCACAGAGCCTCCGCTCGGTTCTCCCTTGTGTCTGTCCTTTAAGCTATCATGATGCCTCTTACCTGGGGCATGAGCCTCTAGTCCTCCATTTTTTAAACTGCTGAAAAGATTCTTAAAATATGGATATAATCAATTCATCCTAGGCAAAATAAATAAATAAATAAAGCCCATAAGTGGGTTTCCACAGCGGCAGGCTAAAGTCCATTCCTTCCCAGATGGAACCTTGACCTCGGAGTCGCTCTGCCAGCCTCGTTTTGCCATTTCCCCTACTCCACTCTCGCTCCCTTTTCACAATTTGCTGTATGCTCTGAGGACTCTCAGGGGAGTTTTCTCGTGGGTGAGAAACAAAGCAAAAGGTTTGTAGTTAGATAGAGGGTGGGGGGGGGTTGTTTCTTTTGCCAAGTAAGGGCAGGAAAACAATCTCAGTCATTTTCAACTTTAAAGCAAAAGCAATTTGAATGAATGAAGGAGTGAGTGAGTGAATGCAAACAAACCAATGAGGGCTTTAGCATTTCTAAAGAAGAGTGAAAATGGTAGTATTTGGGAACTCTTGCTTTCTCCACATTGTGTTCTTGGTGCCAACACTTGGCTAAAAGCTGGATCCTTTCTTCAAATTGAGGTTTGCCTTTGTCCTACTGCCTCATGTTCTGCACCTCTTACTCTGATGAGCCCCACAGCTTGAAAGCATTTGGCTCATGGTCCACTTTCCCTTGGGTTGGAATTTCACTCTGTATCTCCTGTCTTTCCAGCCTGCCAACCAGGCCCTCTTTCGCCTCCTGGTGCTTCTGATATCTGGAGCCTCAGTGGGCTCTAGTGCCTGCAAGATGACAGGCTCAGGTTTTCTTCCCATCTAGAGTGCAGCAACAGTGCAGTACATCTTCAGCAGGTAACGTGAACACCTGTAGAGAAGGTACATGATTGTGGTTTGGATTCAAAAGGCACTACGGATGGGCCTAAAACACCTCTTCCCTTCATTCCCTCCCCATCCACCGAGCTGTATGCTTGGTAGTTGAAGCCAGGGAATGACACAAAGAAACCAAGTCCCTCTTTTTAAGTTCCTTTGCCTGATGTGATTTTGACTATTAATTTGGGTTAGAACCAGCAACACATTATTTTTACAATTTCCACGTAAAATAGTTAGAACTGGAATTGCTTGTATATCTGTGTCCCAAATACTCATTCCATTCAAAATAAGTCATGGCTTGAGGCTACAAAAATGTCACTACCACAATTAGCAGTTACTTGTAGAAGAATCAATCATAAAAGGATTTTTTTTTTCTTGCCTCAGCCAGATCAGAAAATTAAGGGAGTAAAGAGGTGGCACATTTGGGATTGTTCTGTTTTTATTTTTTCTTTACATGTCTGTCTTTCTTGGAAATGCTCTTACTGTGAATAGGCAGCCAGTTGTATAGTCTGTCAGACCTTTGATTTGGTTTGGTTTTCATTAATTAATTGAGAGACTACCCAAATATCATAGTGGTGTGTCAAGATCAGAGGTTAACCTGAGGGAATCCATTCTTTTTCTCTACTTTTTAGTTGCCAAGGATCCAACTCAGGTCAGCAGGCTTGGTGGCCTTGGAGGTGGAACCATCTTGCCTACTGTCCTTGGTTTGGTTTTCTGAATGTGCTAGAATTATAGATATGTGCCACTGTACCAGCCATAGTTTTTTGTTTTTTAATATTAATATTGAATACCATTTGGGAACATGCCAGGATATCACCAGCTTCTAATAATACTTATGGAAATGTGCTTGTAACTGAAATCAGTTAAGCAACTGCTTTTGACTTGAATTGTATTCTGACTTCTGCATAAGCGTGTGTGTGCCTCGGTTTAGTGGACTGTGTTTTTGTTGTTGTTTTGTTTTTTCTTTCCCAGAATTGTAATGAAGCATCTTTAAGAGCCTGTAAGTTTCTTCTCAGGGGTATTCAGTGAGCACTGTAGATATCATTGTTTTGCAAGTTTTCTTTTCTTTGTACAGGTTGTTTCTAACTTCATGGCTGGGGAGGGACGCCTGAGGGTGTTGAAGAGTGCCTGCTGTTTGCTGCGGAGGCTGAACCAGCTAGCTGGCTCCTCCTCTCCCATGGTCTCTGAGTAGCCATGTCCTGTGGGATGGAGACCACATGGGTGACAGTTCTGTCTAGGCTGCAAATGGGCACAGTTCGTATGGTAGAGTGTCTTTGAAAGAAATACTGGCCGTGCTTGAAGTATTGGCACAGAAAGTGGTATTGAGGACTTAAATTGTAAGTAGTCCAGTTTCTCACTTGTCCCTTGTGTGTCATCCCATGTTCCCCCACTATCCACTCCCCATTCCCTTTTCCCTGGCCTGACTTATTATTCTTAGTGCCTTTCTCCTCTCCTACCCAGTTCTCTTTGTGAGATTTCGAGACACCGAGGGTGTTTGGAAAAGGAAGTGTCCCTTATTCTTTGATTGTGCAAAGAAGCTTCATATCCCTAGAAAGAGTAGCATCTTGAGTAGTTGGTTGGCTGGTTGGTTGGTTGGTTGGTTTTCTCAACAAATTATACTCATGTTCACCAACTGAATGCTAAGAAGAATGGAACTCTTCTTACCTTGTATGGTGGGCTGCTGCACTGGGGGTGAATTCTTCCGGTACATAAGTAACAAACATAGCTTTAACAGCTGCCTCGATTGGTGCACAGAGAAGTGAGTTTCGCTGCTGTTATCCAAGCAGGCAGGAGTGCTTTTGAGATTGAACCACAGAACACCCTGATGCTCTAAAAGTTGAGCTGTTAAGGCTGAGTGGGTGGATTGACAAGGGATCCAGGGTGCTCTCTACCATCGTGTGTGCACACAAGCATGTGCTCTTGGTTCTAGTGGTTAAAGAATAGTAGCACATACAAGTTACTTTAAGAATAGTAATGTATGTAAATAGAAATAATGGCTTACACCTGTAATCCCAATACCCAAGAGGCTGAGGGAGGGGGATCATGAGTTCAAGGACAACCTCGTCTTCATAGCAAGATCTTTTCTTTTTATTTTTTTAATAGTACGTAAGCTGTGTTTTATTCTAGCTACTGTTAGGTTTGTGCACCTGATGAAGATAGCTATTGTGTTTGCTCTAGACACAGCAAATACCTAAGTGGCCCCAGAAAGTATATTTGTTTCTTGGGCACATCAGGTCTCAGGCAGCAGAGATGGCTCAGTGGGTAAAGGCACCTGCCACCAAGCCTGGTGGCCTTAGCTTTATCCCCAGGACTCACATAGTGGAAGCAGACAGAGAATCAACTCATGCAAGAGGTCGTCTGACCCCCAGATATGTGCACAGACACTAAGTTCAAATGTAAAAACAGTTTTGAGTGTGCTACTGCGTTGTACTGCAAGGTTAAGTTTGGAGCTGAAGTGGCTGTTGGGTAGGTGAGCAGAGTGGCAGGAGAGGCAAGTATTTGAAACAAGTCAAACAGCCCCTCTAGGCTAGCTAGAGGAAGTCTGACCCTTGGCTTTGAGTGGTCAGTAGGAGATAAAGGGTGGACTGTTAGAGGCCCCTCCTATCGCTGGATGGCAAACTGTGAAAGGAAGATAAAGAGCGTGGGGATGTTCTTTTTGAATAACGGGAGAGTGCCTTTATCATGTGCTTGGTTTATGATTGTATTTCAAAGGACTCTGCTTGAGATGTAGGGCTGTGTTCCACTGACACGTGAAACAATTCCATGTCTTGATTCAGAAGTGCAAATCACTTCCTACTTAAAGAGACATCAGCTTGCTTATTCAAATCTGTGTGCCAGGGAGATTCTTTACGCCAAGGTATCTGGCTCTTGGGATTGTCCAAACACCCAGCCAGCCAGGTCCCAGATGTTTGGGACTCTCCTGGGTCTCTGAGTAGCACTGGGGTCAGGGCATCCCTTTTCTTTTAGCTGTGGGTCTAGTGTTGTCCATAGGTATGAGAGGGAGTTTAAGAAGGGGACCTGTCTCTCTGGGGTTATCTTCCCGTCTTTTTCTTTGTGTACTTTGTAACACTTGGTGGGAATTCACTTCTTTGTAAAGGAGCTGTCTGTTTAGGGTGGGGCCTGTAAAATGTGAACTGGCATTTAGAAGCCTGGCATGTTCAGCACCTGGTAGAGCAACCTAAAGCAAATGAACCTGTGTGCTTTTACCAAGCAGGCTTCTTTCAGAGCCAATCAGGAGTGGTGGTGGTGGTGGCACTTCACAGCTGCAGGACCAAAACCTAACCCTACAGGCCCCACCCCTGCCAGGACAGTTGCCAGGGGCTAATCCCCTCCCAGTGGCCAAAGCCAGGGCAGTCAGGACCAAGCCTCAGACTTCCTTGAGTACTGCATTAAATCTCCTCAAGCTGGCCTTAATCCTGGGCCTGACCAGGCTCTTGGTGCTCAGAATATGCCATGATTTCCTGACACATGGTCTCCTAGGAGGGACAAGCCTTGCTCCATGGTAGTCACATTTGCTTTCCAGTGACTTTTGATTTGTTGGTGTGTATTGATACTCACCAGTCACTTATTTCTCAGAGTATTTGTCCACCTTCACACATGCAGCGGTGAATTCTTTTCTTAGAGGGAAAGTTGGGGCTATGGGGAGAGGAAAGACCATCTGTTCCTTGCACAGAGGGCAGCCCATCAGGTCCCTGGGAGCTGGAGCACGTCACTTCCCCGGCGCAGTCACTCTCAGCTGACGGTTGGTGATGTCTCATTGCCCACTGTGAGATTTTGACCACAGCTGACCACTTTTCCAATGGGCAAATAAAAGATGGGACTCTTCCCCCTTCCACTGCCTTCTGGAAGCAGCCAGGGGAGGAGCAATTCAAACAGCAGTTTTATCTTCCCCCAAATCATTTTGGTTTTCCAAGGAGTGTTGTCCTGCAACTGCCCTGAATTCTGGGAATGTGCAGCCCCTTCTGATCTGAGGTTAACCACCTGCCTCGGGATTGCTTAGTTGCCCTGGCTCCTCCTGGGGGAAGAGGAAAGATTCCTGATTCTGCTGCGCTCTTTCCCCAGCATATCAGAAAGTCCAGCCTGAGACCTCAGGGCTCAAGAAAGAGTTGCAGGATATTGCCAAAATTCTGCAAACTGCTACTGAACTTTACCCCAGCTTTCCCCCAAGCTGTAAATGTAACAGGATCCTTAGTTCTATTTCAGAGAAGTGCCCAGAACAGTCAGATCACTGCAGTCCAGTTGCAGCCCTGGCAAGTTGCTGGGTGTCAGCAGCACCAGGTTTAGATGCTGCAGTTGGAAGAGAAAGGGCTGTGTTGGTGAATACAAGGAAGAAGCAGCCATGGCCCTGTCTGTGTGGGCGCCAGAAGTACTTCCTTGGTTTAGCAAATGTGGAGCCGAACAGGATTTGTTTCAGCAGTGCATGAAACCGGATGGGTTTTATTTCCTGCTTGCCATGCAGTGTGGCGAGAGTTGACAGCTGTTCTGCTCTTTGCTGTCAGTGGGATTGCATTTGTGATAAGCCAACTTATTTATTGTTAATTGTCTCACTTGTGGGCTGAGACAGGATTTTTAACAAAGATCATCACATTGGGATGCTGTCAGAGCTTTACCAATCTAATAAGAGAAGCTGGTAGGCAGCTTGAGGTAGTCAGACTCAGCACCAGGAGGAGAGGGGCAGGGACTGTTGAATGAAGAAGTATAGTGTTGTTTGCTCAGACTGGGGGTGTGCTACTGTTTCCCATGTATTTTTTAAAAATAATTATTTGTTTATTTTATGTGCATTGGCATTTTGCCTGCATGTATGTCTGTGTGACGGTATCAGATCTTGGGGTTACAGACAGTTCTGAGCTGCCATGTGGGTGCTGGGAATTGAACCTGGGTCCTCTGGAAGATCAGTCACTACTCTTACCTGCTGAGCCATCTCTTCAGCCCCCTCCCATATTTTTAATAATTCCACTCCACTCTCAGATCAGCAAATGGAGGCTCAGAAATATGTTACTCGTCAGCCAGAAGAATCATAATCTGGCCAGCTTTTTAAAAATTATTTTCTTAACGTTTGTGTGTCTAGTTGGTTACCTACTCTGTTTGAATACACCCAGATGAAGCAGGCTTACGACTAACATCACTGGGCTTCATGCCATCCAGTGACTGTTCTCTCTTAAAGCTGGCAAGATGGCTCAGCAAATAAAGTTGTCTGCTTCCAAGCACGAAAAAAACCTGAGCTCAATTCCAAGAATTCATGATCAACAGAGAACCATCTCCTACAGGTTGCCCCCTGCCCTCCAAACACCATAAATACAGGTTTGGGTTTGTTCTTTTGTTTTCAGAAAGCCCAGACCAGAGCTAGCCAGTAAGCAGCCTCCCTCCACTGGTCTGCTTCTGTTCCTGCTTTCAGGTTCCTGAACTGATTTCCTTCAGTGATGAACTATTACCCAGAACCATAAGATGAAATAAACACTCCCTTCCCAACAAACAAACAAAAAGCTCTGGCTTAAAGACACATGGGCCCTAGCACTGGTTCTTTGTGTCTTCCGTCATTCTTCATTCTTTTCCTGGTGGAACTGTGGAATGAGTTCATTCACCCTTTCTCTTCCTCTCCAGCTTCATTTTTCTACTACCTTGGTTTCCCCATCCTTTAGCTTGCTCATTTTCTTCAACTGAAGGATTTTTTTTTTCAGTGATCTTTCTGGTGTCTTGATGAATACAAGAGTCTTGGAGTCACAGAATCCTAGGGTGGAGACCTGTTCCATCCCACAAGAGCGGTGTAGCATTTAGCAGATACTAGTCATTACTGTATAGGATTTGAAGGAGTATTAAATACATATAAACTGCTTACTGCATTGCTGGCATAGAGGTTCTGTCTCAGGAAATACCCCAGTTCTCTGTAAATATCATACTTGAATACAAGCAAGCTTCTGGTATACTTGTAAATTGAACCCTGTTTTCTGTGACTCACAGTCTTGTCTTTTCCACTTTTAAATTCTACCCACGTATACTGTCAGGGCCTCTCCTTAGCCTTTCCTGTACCTGTTATTACCTGATAAGCCAGAACTGCTCTGGAGGTGGGTAGGGTGGGAGTCAAGCTTAGCTCCCACCCTAGACCTGGTGACTGCAGGTGGGCAAGGACATTCTCTCTGTCTTGCTCTTCTGTCTACGTGGGCATTCTTTGTACAGGTACAGACCACCTTGACCTCTTAACCCCACTCCCCAAGCTGCTTGGTAGAGAACGATACAGACTTCTGCTAAGCTGGGCAAGAAAGTGATGAAATACCTAGACCTAGTGGCCAAGCAGAAAAACAATGTTCAGGAAAAGTCTGGCCTGCCTGAGGAGAGGGCCAGGGACTTGTTCTTCTCACAGCCTGGTGACAAGGGCCACCCATGTTCCCCTCCCAGGGGAGGAGGGTGCTGGGTGACAAATGGCTGCCAGGTGGCAGCTGCATCTTGGCCTTGTGAATTTGGCAGTTGTTTGATCCTGTCTGTAAGACCTGCTCCAGGAGAAGAGCCACAAGGAGTGGCGTCAGCATCTTCAGTGCTGTGCACTTACAGGGCAGCCTGTGATCAGGGAAGGCACTGCCTGCTTCCTTCCTATAAAGAAGTAAAGAGACGCCGGGGGAAGAGGGACTACAGTGATATGGTTCAGCCCAGCACCTACCAGAAGAGCTCTGTCGTACCAGCAGTTCACATTTTGTTTTTGTTTTTCATCTTTATGGTGCTAGGGATAGAATTCAGGGCCTCCCAGATGCTGAACAGGCACTGAGCTGTGGGAGCAGTATTCTCCATTCACTCTGCCTCCCACCCTTCTTCCCTAGCTGAAGAGGCACAGCTCAGTAGATCCTGAGGTAATGCTGAAACCATAGAGGCAACAGTCTTGCTCCCTAACTCTTCTCTCTTCTCCTTCATGCTTTGTTACACATTCCTATTATCCATAAGTAGCAGGGAAAAAGACAAAGGGGGGTTGTCTAGGTCCACGGAAATCCTGGCCAAAGGGCTTGAGTCTCAGACCAAATTTTCAAGGAGTAGCATAGGCTTGAAGAACACTATTTGCTGGAGAAGTAGCCTTTAGGATGCAGGACTGCAGGTCACCCATGCATTGCAGTCCAGCCCTACCGTGTCTAAACCTTATATCACAGGCCTTGTGTAATGACTTCCTTTTCCTTTCTCTCACTTAGTAGTAGTAAGTAAGCTCAAAGTTAGGACTGGCTTCTGAGTCTCTGTCTCGGTACCTTGGTGTTTGTCCAGAGCTGATAGGCCAACGGCTGTCAGAAACGTTGTGTAAATGCTTACATGTTTTGACCTTGCTGCTGACCTTCATGAACTCGTTCTCAGGGCAGACTGAACAGAGTTCCCTAAAGAACTGTGAGGACAGGCTACAGGGTCTTCCCTCAAAGGTGTAAGTTTGAGGTAGAGATCCTGAATTTTTGTTTCTGGTGAAAGGCTAGGCTGTAGGTAATTCCCAACTTAAAATTTTCAACTTGTGCAATTTTTTGATTCCTTATATAAAGTTAATATATAGTCAATAGAATGCATACCTGGGATTTTGAATTTGGATCTTCCTTCTGATTAGCAGTGGTCTGATCGTTTCTCTTGCTGCTGGCCAGAGAGCTAGAGTTTCCATTCAGCCCTGCAGTTGTGAGTGGGGACAGCTGGTACTCTGCACTGTGCTATGTATGTTAGTAAGCTTGGGTGTCCAGTCTGTCAGGGGCATGAAATGCATTTTGAGTATCATTGGGTTTGTTGGGATGGAGCCCCATATTAGATTGAGGCACACCTGTGCCCTTTGGAGTGGTAGTGTTCACATGTCAGCTGCAGTTAAACTTCGTGCTGTCCAGATAAAATTACTGGTAAGAGTTGCTTTAAATTATATTTGTCTAGTTAGTCTATGTTATCTACTACTATCTTCTGCCCTGTATTATATTTAAAGAGACATTTATTTGTGTGTGTGTGTGTGTGGTGTGAATGTATTATATATACTATGTACATGCAGTTGGCCTTAGAGGCCACAAAAGGGTAATAGATCCCTTGTAACTAGAGTTACCAGCAGTTGTGAGCCCCACTATGTGGGTACTGGGAACTGAACCAGGGACCTCTGCAAAATGCAGCTAGTGCTGTTAACCATTGAGCTATCTCTCCAGGTCCTATCCCATACTTCTAATATACATATTTGGTTGGTTTGTTAATTTGCCACAGATATCTGCCCTACAGTCCAGGAGTGTGGACTCCTCTTAGCCAAGCCTGTAGAAGTAGGCATAACCTGGAAGAGTTGTATCCTGTTGATGGATCAGTTAGAATCAGCCGCTCCACAAGGCTGGGCCATGACATAATTCAGGTTGAGCTGTGGAACTTCCTTTAGCCTCTGTGAACAGGGAGGCCTGGGTCCCTGTGCACAGCAAAAGAATGTGTCCCAGCCTTTGAAGGCCAGCCCTGCCTCGTTCCTTTGACCAAGGGCAGAGAAGAAGAGGAAAGGGAGCATTCCCTTTTCTTGCCCAGACACAGATGAGAAATGAAAGACCAGGCCTTGGCTAATTGAAAGGGCAGAAATGACTCAAGCTAAGATTATGGGAAGTCAGGCTAAGGGAGTGCACCTGTGCTTCCAAGCCTTCTGCCAGGAGTCACACATTTTGCCCAAAAGAAACTTAATAGAGTTCAGAGACAATATCCATCGGACTTGTGCTCTCAGATGACAGTCACCTTCTATTTCAGGGACATATATAACTTCACCCCTAAGCAGCCATCTCCTTTACATAGCAAGATTAATCCTCAGAGAGATATCACTTGATGGTGCTGTTTTTTACTAAATATGATGGCAGAGTAGCCATGAGTCTTAGGGTTTGGAATGAAAAGACCTTGGTCCATGAGAACTAAGGAGGTGCCATGTTCAGTTAGGGCAAGAAACTGAGTAGAGTGGTAGCCATGGGTACTGGTGGGCGACAAGGCTAGAAGTCAAACTTGTGCTAAAGCATGGAGACCCTTTGAGTGACAGGTTGAAGAGGGCACGTTCTGTAGACTTCAGGAAAGAAGTAGAGAAGACAACTAAAGAGCAAGATCAGCATGTTTCTTTCATTTCTGGATGGCCACCTCGCCTTCATGCTTGCGTCTTAAACTTGGTCTGTGTAAAAGCAGGCCCATTTCTTAGCAACCCATCTTTACTCAAGAGAAAGCAATACAGAGTTGGCTATATAGCACCCCACCATGCTCAGTTAAGCTATGTGATGCTTTAGCCAACTCCATTTTACCAAAGTCTGTGCCATTGGGGTAGGACCTAGTAACTTCCATGGGTTGCCACCCTATCCAAGCAATAGCCTAACCCCTAAGCCAAGAAACACATTGACTTCCTAGAACTCAAGAGAGCCATCATCCCAGCTGTCTCAGCCTTCAGAGCACACACAGGCCATCCTAGTTAGCAAACACCGGTTTGTCTTGGGTTTGGGGTAGGCAGGCTTGAACTGGTGGAACATTTAGTCAGGTTAGTCAAGTCCACAACCTAGCCCACCCTTCAGATGTTTTTGTAGTTTGTCAAGTGCTTCAGTCATTTTCATATCTGAACTTCTGTTCTTTCTACTTTGTAACTTGTTCTAGATTGGCCTGAACTGGTCAGGTCAGCTCTCTCCTCACACATCTTTTGAATTTATGGACATTATAGGGGCTTACATTGCAGCCGCAGCCTTTTCAGTCAAGTGTTAGAAAGGCCAAGGCCTCTGATGTCATCCTAGGCATCTCTACTTGCTCCATATTTGCTGGGAGCCTGAGGACAGATTTTAGATTTCATCTTCAGAAGACGGGGTGCCGCCCTTTACTTCTAAACCATCCTTTCTTTTATCTTCCATCTCTCTGTTGCTATCTCCCTGGACCTGGAGACAGGCTCCTTAATCTACTCTTTCTGGCTTTACATAGCATTGTCCCTTATCTGGAGGGGTGGAGAGTGGAGCTGGCCTTCCCCTGCCCCTCCTCCTCCTAGAGGGACCTCTGCCTTCTGTAAAGATATCCTGCCTCTTTGACTTTGCACAAGACTTCTGGAAAGGAAAATACAGATACTCAGCATTCCAACCCACCTCCAAATGCTGTAGCCAGTCTTTGTAACCTTCTCTCTTCTATGACATAACTAGCAATAATAGCCCCATGTCAACCCCGTTTTTTCCAAGGTGGTGATAGAGGTAAGGGGTATTCTTTGAAACCCTGCCTTTTTGTGCTTTTCCATCCTCCAAGCTTTGTGAGTCCCTTAGCCCAGTGGAACTCAGGGGGCTCTCAGCCGAACTGGACACTGACGTTATCCAAATCATTTGCACCCAAGGTCAAAGGATACAGTTTTTAGAGTCAAGTCTCAGCCTGACCCTGTGCTTCCTGGCTGGTTCTTTGTGTTTGTGGGGAAGCTACTTGTACTTGTCTGCGTTTTTAAGTGTCTAATGAAGAGAGAAGATTTTTTAATTCCTGACATTTGTCTCTGACTCTGAAGCTTGCTTGTTGTTGACTTTACTTGAAGACCTTGACAGATTATTGAAATATAGGAGGAGCTGCTCCCTTCTAGACCCTGCTTTTTAAAATTGTGTGTACTTTTACCCTCGATGGCTTATTTTTTGTTCTTCAGTGGTGGGCATTGATCCTAGGGCCTCAGCATGTTGGACAAATACTCTACCATGAAAGTTTCACCCACAGCCTCCAATTACTTTTAAAATGAATACAATCGGGAAAGCTTGCTTCACTTTTTTTTTTTCTTTTTTCTTTTTTGACAGTGGCGTAAGTGGAAGGGATAAATCTAAGCCCCACCTTTTTTTTTCTTTAAGGTCAAATAGTAGCAGTAAAACAAAGATCCTTACTGAGCTGTCTCTAGATAGACTTCTTCCATTACTTACATTAATAGTGAACAAAAATGCCAAGTGTATGAATATTTCTTTGGAAGGATTTGTGGTTTTCTTTACCCCAAGAAGTATTGGGTTGTATCAGGTGGCTCCAGGCATGAGGGTCTCCATGGCTCATTGAGAACCTTACCTGTGAGTTGTTCCCTGTTTCCCAATACTCTGAGATCCAAAGAACTTTTCAAAGAGAGTAACGTAAAGAATGGAATCACGGAAGTATAAAAACAGGACTGCTGGAGGAGTCCTGGCATGAAAACCCTCCCAGGAACTGCTTGTGGCAGCAAAGGGTGGTAGAGTGTTCTCATCCACACAGACCAGTCCTGCTTGGGAGCAGTTTGTGGATGACTGGTCCAAGTGAGGTGTGAGATGATAGCTATATGACCCACGTACACAGCTTGTTTCCAGATGCTCTGAAAACGGATAAAGTGAGAAGATGTGCTAGACAACTGCATCTTGGCATTCTTGTTTATATGCCTCCCCCACCCCCTTTGTGGTACTCAACAAGGAACCCAGAACTCCTGCACATGCTAGGCAGATGCTGGCCCACTGAGTGTGCTCCAGCCCTTACTCTGCCTTGCAAGTTTTTTTTTTCCCTGTGTTGCACTCTTTACTTCAGCTGAGAAATGTTGTGTTGAGAGCAAGAGACAGTATACTGCCTTCCAGCTGTCTCTGTGCTGAGGAGCAGGCCCGGTACTCAGATTGCTGCTTTCATGGCCTGTTTCTGGTAGCACCAAGAGCTGTTTCTGTTTTCTTCCTATATGCTGGGGAATCTTCTGAAATCTGTTCAGCCATTTTTGTGTCTTGTTGGTGTTCATGATGCTAGGCCTGAAACCCAGGGCCTCACATGCTAGGCAGGTGCTTTGCCAATGTACATCCATTTCAGTACTATTACCATGCCTTTCGGATGCTCAGAACTTCACCTCGGGCCTTCAGCCTGAGCATTCTCGTGTGTCCCTGTGCTCGCCACTGATGGAATGTAGGATGTACTTTGGTAGAGGTAAAAGCTGTCCTGGCTGTTGAAAGCACACTCAGTCTCAGCAGCACCTGAGTACATTCTGGTAGAATCAGCTAACAGCTTGCCTGCAGCTGCAGATAGGGGGTGGGAATTGCCCTCATCATGGTGACACTGAGTAGCAGAAACAATAGAGAGGAAGAATTGTTCCTCCTTTTAATGTTACCTTCTTTTATCTTTTCAGGTTGTTCCGAGTCGGTGTTCCAGAAGTAGTGGCTTTGAGGTGTGACCCTGCTCACATTTGGGCTCAGTTCTTGTCAACTCCTCACAGAACGAACAGGTCAGTTACTCTTTATAGGCTTCCTTGAGTCACAACAGTGGTGAGTCTTCTGTGCACTCCCTCTCCTATCTTTACTTTTGAATTGTCCTGCTTCTTTTCCAAGCCCATCTATCCTGTCTCACCCTGTCCTCCTCCCCACACCCCATCCATTTTCTTTTCAAGGTATAGAACAAAATCAGGTTAAAATTGTAACTGCAACTGCTGGTTCTTCTTGATCTGTTGAATCTGTGGCGTCTCAGGATGCCCAGGATTTACCTCACACCAAGCAAAACTTCAGACACGTCTCTTTCCTCTTCCTTTCTTACCCACTCCCAGGTCCAAACTGCAGGTTCAAAACTAGGGCAGTAAAACTGAAACCACCTGTCAGTCAATCACTTTTGTGTCTTGGGAGCTTCATCTGGGATCCTGTCTTCTGATTCTAGTTGGAGATGTTTGTATTGAAACAGGGCCAGTGATTTTTATTTTAAAGATGTGTGTGTATGTGTGTGTGTCTGTCTCAGTGTAGGTCAAAGGACAATCTATGATTACCGGTTCTCTTCTTTTTGTCATGTGGGTCTTGGGGATTGAAATCAGGTTGTAAAGCTTGGCAGCAAGAGCCATTACACATAGAGTCATCTCAGCAGGTTTATCATTTTTATTTTTGCTTTAAATCTTAAATGAGCTTAATACATATATAGGTGGTAGTAGGCGACATCTTCACAAAAGAACAGTGAAATCAGAAAGATCTCACGCCAGACTATACTTATGTATGTTTGTATATATCAATTTTTAACAAATTAGAAATTAATCCATGGTCTGTATAACTTCTTTGAAGAGACTAATAAAATACTCTAGTACGTGGGAGTCCAGGGAACCATCCTGGGTTACAACAGAAAGACTTGTCTCTCAATAAACAAACAAACAAAAACTGTATCAATAGCTCAGAAAAGAAAAGGGGAGGTAGTGCTGAGACTAAAGACCATCATTTAAACTTGGTATAAACTGGTAGAAAGATTTGTTTTCACTGTAACGGAATTATACTGACCATTTCTAGTTCAACTATCTTAAACTTTTCTGTAAATTAAAAATACAGAGGAGAGCTGGGTGTGGTGGGTGTTCCCATTAATCCTAGCAGTTGGGGAAGCAAAGGCAGGTAGAACTGTGTGAATTCAAGGCCAGCGTGGTCTACAAAGTGAGTCCAGAACAGCCAACGCTACACAGAGAAACCCTATCTCAAAAAAACAAAACAAAACAAAGAAAATGCAGAGGAGAATATATAAAAGAGGTGAATTAATTTATTAGCAAATGCGTATTTATACATGATGATTGGTTACAGCAGGAACCGATGATATATTTGTTAGCAATCTATTAAGAAAGAAGTATTTGTGTACGTTCTTCTATACATGTGCTCCTGTCTTCATGTTTTCCCTCAAGAAACCACCCAGAAACTATTCGTTTTTAATAAATTTAAATGATCTGATAGTGGGAACTGGAAAGGATCATCCTGAGTGAGCTATCCCAGAAAGACACACACTCATATAGACATATGCTATAGGATGAACCTACTAAAATCTGTACACCTAAAGAAACTAATCAAGAGGGAGGACTCTTGTTAAAATGCCCAATCCCTATCCAGAAGGGCAAAGGGCATGGACATCGGAAGAAGGAAAGGGCAGGGAACGGGTCAGGAGCCTACCACGGAGGACCTCAGAAGGGCTCTGCCCTGCAGACTATGGAAGCAGATGCTGAGACTTATGGCCAACACTTGGGCAGAGTGCAGGGAATCTTATGAGGGGAGTGGGAAATAGTGGGATCTGGAGAGGACAGGAACTCCACAAGGAAAGCAAGAGAACCAAGTGGTCTGAGCACAGGGGTCTTTTCAGAGACTGATGGTCCAACCAGGTACCATGCCTGGAGGTAGCCTAGGACCCCTGCACAGGTGTGGCCCATGGCAGTTCAGTGTCCAAGTGGGTTCATAGTGATGGGAACAGGGACTGTCTCTGACATGAACTGATTGGCCTGCTCTTTGATCACCTTCCCCTGAGGGGGGAGCAGCCTTGCCAGGCCACAGAGGAAGACAAAGCAGCCGCTCTGATGAGACCTGATGGACTGGGATCGGACGGAAGGAAAGGAAGACCTTCCCTATCGGTGCAGAGGGAAGAGGAAGGGAGGGACTGGGACGGGAGGAGGGAGGGAACTACAGGGATATATAAGGTGAATAAAGTGTAATTAATGAAGAATTTAATAAAATGAAAAAAATGATCTGATAGCATGAGGAAAGCTTCATGAAAAGGCAGCAGTTCAGGTTTGAGTTTTGTTTCTTCCCTTGAAGAGGTGGGATGGGTCTGCTCGGCCTCCTCCTTTCTTCTTCCTCCCCTGGAATTGCCGTTCCTCACTGGATTTCAGGAGCCTACTAGAAGGCCCACCTCCAAAGACCAGTAGCTTATAAATTTGAGAATTAAGTTTCTGATGCAAACCTTTGAAGGAACACATCAGAGCATAACAATGTGAGGCACATTTTGTCTTTGGAGGAGAGGTGTTGGAGATTGAATTTAAAGCCACTACTGAGTGACTCCCATATTTTATGTTTTGATATTAAAGTTCAGGAATAAGGTCAATTTTGATGTGGTTTGGGGCTGTGGATTTCGTTTTTGTCATTTGTTTCTCATCACCCAGGCATTTTCTTGATGTGACCTAATATTGTCACATCTGACTCTGAGCTCTTGGGATGAGAAAGGAAGCGGGTCAAGTGGCTTTGTGAAGAAATACAGCACAGTATTAAAAACAATGGTGTGAAATAGTAGCCAAGAAAGAGTAAACTACTGTAAAAAGTCCTTGGTTGTTGAGAGTGTGTGAGGCAGCACAGTAGGGGATGTGAGGGTGAAAACCCACATCATACAGTTTTATAAGAAAAAGATTATTTACTTTGTCCTCCTTGTATTTTGTGAGTATAGCGATCAGAAATCACAGGAAATGGTTCCACATTTTTCTTACTAAGCAAAAGGACTGAATCTGTTTCCTTTTCTGAAATAGAGCCTCTCTACATAGCCTAGCCTTGCACTGCATTCAGATTCTCAAACTCTGCTTCCTATGTCTAGGGTCACAAGCATGTGCCATTTACTGCCAGTCAGTACTGAGTCATTTTCCTTGATGAATTAACTACTCCAATGTCTCCTGTTTCTCTTCCAGTGTAAAGGAGTGATACCAAGAGAAGAAAAAGGACTCCGAGAGCCATTCCCTACTCCATGTGGATGACGGCTGTAGCAAGGGACAAAAAAAAAAAAATGGAGGTAATTAGCAGGTGACATAGTTCTTTTTTCCCTCCTCCTAGGTTACTTACTTTTTTAAAAAGAAACATGCCTTTTAATGTTGGTTTTAAATTTAGTTATAATTATAGCAGTGTTGGCTTCTATAGAAATGCCATACACACAACTTTGTAAATTACTGCATTGTATCCATGAAGTCAGAGGAAACGTGAAGTTTCCCATCAGCTACTTCTTAACTCTAAAACGTTTAAATACAAGAAAGCAAGTACAGAGCATGTGGAAGGTGATGGGCAAACGTCAGCTCTGTTTCTTCTTGTCTTAGCCTCTTCAAACTCTGCACACAAGGATTAGGGAAAGCTTGGGCTAGGGAAGTGGCACACTGAGGAAAGTGCTTGTCATGTCAGCGTGACATCAAAGTCTGCATCCCCAGCGCCCACATTAAAAAGTGACACACACACGCCATAACCCAGTGCTCAGGAGGCAGAGACAGGATCCTTAGGCAAGTGGGATAGGTAGACCAGCCAAACCAGCAAGTTCTAGGTTCGGTCTGAGACATTTCCTTAGTACATAAAGTCGGCAGCTGTCAAGGAAACTATACATATGCACACATAATACACATGGATTAAAAAGGAAAGGTGAAAGTAGCTGCTTTGGGTAGCTTGAGTTCTATGGGTTGTGTGCACTTAAAAAGGAAGCAGATTGATAGCAGCAGAAGAAAGCTTAAACTGTTTTGGAACTGGTTGTGGTGGCTCACACCTATAATCTCTACATTTGAGAGCCTGAAGCAGGAGGGCTGGGGGGTTCTCAGTCATCCTTGGCTACATAGTAAGTTTGTTTGGTCATTCTGGGCTACGTAGCAAGCTCTTCTCTTTGAAAACAAACCAAAAATAAAAAATCTTTTTGAGTTCTATTCTGGCTATGGGCTGAACTAGGACTATGGTGTTGGGCATTTCTTTCTCTCTCTTAAAATGGTAGCTGTGATTAGCACCACATGACTGTGACAAGCCTAAATATTCTCATGAGAACATCAGTCATTTCTGTTTTTCAGTTCTATAACGGAGACTTCTTAGAAGCATAAAACCCTGTCCCAATGACGTCAAATTCACCTGTTGGTTTAGAAGGCTCGGACCTGTCTTCCATCAACACCATGATGTCAGCAGTAATGAGTGTATCAAATATCACTGAGAATGGCGGAAGCCCCCAGGGCATCAAGTCCCCCATGAAGCCTCCAGGACCAAATCGGATTGGCAGAAGGAACCAGGTAAGGATCTGGATTGGGTGGTGGCCACCGGTGGCTTTCATCTTCTGAGAATGTAGGGGAGAAGTTCCCAAGCTGCCTAAGAGGAAACTCTGTTTACATTCTGAATTAAAGATATACCCAAAGGACGCCATCATTTTTCACTATTTATATCCTTGCATGGCAGACATCTTTTCTGTCAACGCTATCTTTCTGGGAAAGCACCCTTATTCTTTGCCCTGTGATTTGTCTTAAACACAAGCTTATGGTTAAAAGAATGAATGTGACTGCCTCTGCTATGATGTGGTTTCTTTCCTTTTAACACAGCTGATTAATTATTTTTATTCTAAGCTAGCTCCTTGATCTTTCTCCCCCCGCCCCCTTAAGTATCTTCAGATTGGGGGACAAATAAGTTCCTATTCAGGGTTCAGCTTTCTAGTATTAAAGATAGTTGATTTCAGCTTCAGAGAATCCCCATTTAAGATCCATCAAATGGAAAGGGCTTGTGCTCAGAAAGGGCTTGTGCTCGGTTGGTTCATAGCAGGGCAAGGCCCTTAGTTCAGTCTGTTTAATCCTCTTGAATTTTCAGCGGTCACAGGATTGGGAGAAGTTGGAAAGAGTGATTGCATAAACAGAAATTGGGAGGAACAGTGCTGATAAAAAAGCCCCTGTCTCCTCTACTGGGACCATGGTATTGTGTTTGTCAGTTAATAAACACATGGGGCACTTCAGAAAGTTGTTGCTGTTATGATAGCAACATTTTTAACAAGGTAATAAGTGGGCAGAGAGTAAACAATTCTCAGTTCATCTCTGAAATCATATAGTATAAATTGACTTTCCTGTTAGTTTCTTGTTCCGTGTGGCATAATAAAGTCATGCTTAACCTTGTTGGGAGACAAGGCATTCTTCTCAGCTTGTCTGGGAGCCAGGATGGACAAGAGAACAGACCTGTTGGGGCCTTTGTGAACTAATTACTGTTGTGATGTAGACTTTTCTCCGAGCACATCTGTGATGGGTTTTGACAAACCCTCAGGTTTGTAGTTCAGTGTGCCCTCTAGGAAGTGACGGCAGCCCCACGTTTCCTACAGCGTGTAAGTATGTAAGCCTCTGTTCTTCACCTCAAGCCTGAGCACTCAACAAAGCTCAGCAATTAGGCTTGAAGCATTGATAACTTTCTCTTTTCTCTCTCTCTCTTTCTCTCTTTTCCCCTGGCCTTCGTGTGCTTCTCTTCCTGTGGGTGCCTAAGAAAAATACTCAGCCCAAGTACAGAAGGAGCACTAGCCCTGGGAAGAAAAGGTTTATTTCCACTCTCATATGCCTGTATATGCCTGTCTGTCCATCTCGCCATCTGTCTGATCAACTCATTTCACAATAGACCTAACTTCTATTTCCGGCTAGCTACTGTGCCAGGTGTCAAGCCCTCAAGGATGACTAAGAAATGTGAGGTCATTGTCTTCCTCATCTTTTTCTGCTCTACCAAGAATGAATGGAGGATAGGCAAGAGCCTTTCCTTAAATAGCACAGCACGGGCATAGAGCCCCAAGTCCAGGCTCTGGTTCCATCCCATTTCAGAGGTAGTTAGGGTCACCGAAGTCAGCCATCATTCCTTCCACCTCTGGATACTGAGTACAGGCTGTTTTGCAGGAGTGAAGACGGCAGAGTGCAGTGTAACTGAGCCACTTGTCATCAGCTTCCTTCTGCCATCAGGGATATGATAGACTGGCTTTGTTTTTGGAAGGGAGGCCCTAGGCCAGAGGTAGCCTGCTAAATACAGCACCCAAATTAAGAAAACAAAGCATAATGTGTAGACAGCTCACAGGGTGAGGAAGTGTCCTTCTTACCTGAAAACTGGACAGGGAGAGTGGAAGGAGGGTGCCTTGGGAAAAGCTGCATCCATGTGACTGTAGCATTCCAGGAGAGATTAGCCACAGCCGGACGCTGACAAGGGTGCCAAATTGTTTCATTATGAACTGGTTAGTTATCACATTAGCTGCTAATTTTATCTCCCAGCTCAGGAACTTTGTTTCTTTCATCAGTGTGGCTGTAATATCTGGGCTCAGAAGCCTTTAGTGGTCCTTTTCCACTGTCACAGAGTTCTTTTACTATTCTGTTCACCATTAAAAGTTAGTAAATCTGATTCCATCAGATCACCTCAGCTTTTGGGAACTTACATTATGGACTACACAGCAGCATTACCGGCTCCAGGCTTGGCAGAGGTTAATGATCAACCCCAGAGTCAATATCAGTCGGCCCTGTGTACCTCCACACAATGTGCCTGGTGTCTGCTTCAAGGTGACCACAAGATGATTTTATTAAACTATGTCTCCTCGAGTGATTGGCCACTTGGAAGCCTAGAGGGTTTTTTGAGACAAGGTCTCTCTGTGTTACGCAGACTAGCAAGAACTTGTGGGCTCAAAAATCTCCTAACCCCAGTCTTCTCAGGGCCTAAAGGGATGAGCCAGTGTCTGGCCAGGTTTTCTTTTTAAATGTCCACTAATACAATGTACCAGTGAATCTTTTCATTATAAACAATCTATATAGTATTTTTAGTCTGATGACTTGTCAGAAATATCTCCGAGCTTAACTTTTTCCTCAAGTTTCGGCGTGGCTATGAGACATCTTCTTATTGTGTCTCTGAGAGAAGAAGTGATTGGGGAACTGGGTGAGGCCAGATTTTTGTTTTTGAAATGTCTCAGGGATCTTCAGCATAGAATTTGAGAGAGAGAGAATGTTTGGCCTAGTTCAACAACCCACCCCTACAGGTTAGAAAAGGTAATTAGAAGAGAGAGAAGGCAGCTGTGAACAAGACATCATGCATTCACTCCACCCATCTGGTTTACGGTGCCATTCTTCACAGTCTTCAGAATAGCATTTATTCTCATCACCTCTCATGAACAATCACTAGAGTGTTGCTTTTCTGTGCCTCGGGGTCTGATTTATATAGTATCATGGTTTGGGCCATTGAGCAGCGAGTCTGGGGGTTAAGCTGGTGTCGGTTTCCCAATTGTTCTCTGTTTGGAGCAAGTTCCTTGTCCCTCTGTACTCTAAAGTTTCCTTTTCCAGAAAATGGGATCCATAATAAATGGCCATCTATCTCTTATTGATTGTGGAAGGAAAAGAAACTCCAAGAATTTGAGTTGCTATAAATTCACCCATCAGCATGTGCTCAATAATTGATATCAACAGTGGAAAAGCAGAAACACAGTCAAATGAGCTCAGGTGAAGAGATAAAAGACCAGAAAGGATGTGTAGGTTAGCTGGAGCATCCGGCTGCTCTTCTTCCCTGCCCTCTGCCTTCATTTACACCAACATTTCCCCCAAATGCTTTCTTGTGCCCGGAATTGCCACAGTGTGAGCTCTGGGTCCAACTGTACATGAATTCCCCATGCAAGTGCTCATGGTCACTTGATCAAGTAATTGGTGCTCCCTCAACCCAAGTTCATCAAATGTCTTCTAGGGAGATTTTAAGACAAACAGATTTCGGGGTCCCCCTCTCCCCAGTCCTGGTCTAGCATGTTGGGAGTGTAAGAAGTTTGAATTGCACAGAGCTCCTGGATGGTCTTGCTGGTTTTGGAAACCCAGTGATGCAATATTTGAACATCCCAATTTCCGAGAGCTGCCCAGGCATGAATACAGTTAGTTTCAGGGACATAAGACATTTCTGAGTTTTATGTGGATAAGGAGGTAATTTTGGGCATTCCTCGTGATTTCCCATTAATTACCTGTCAGGAGGAACTTCTAATAAAGGGTCCATGAAAGAAGTGAGCCTTTAGAAGGGTAAGAATATATTTCTTGAAGGGAGCTTATCCTGTATGTTTTGAAGAAAAATAAATGAACCACCTAACCAAATAGTGAGCTGGGGCTTTTGTCGCCGCTTGTGGAGCCTTCAGTTTGGGTTGTCGTGCTGGCTGGTTTTGATGAGGTCAGAGCTCTTCTTGTTCTTTATTTATGGGTGCCACCAAGAAGATGCTAGCTCATCTTAGAGCCTTGTTATTCCCACTGAGTATTCTTAGTAGGATGCTAAGGAATCCTTCCACTGGTAGGCTGGTCTTTGCTGATGAGGCTCTCATTACCTCTCTTAAGGTCCCGAGGTTCTTGAGACCTAGCCATCTTAGCTCATGGAAGGAAGAGGCAAGAGAATCAAGAGTTAAAGAGTGCCTAGGCTACTTGAGTTTGAGGCCAACTTAGGGTGCATGAGACAGTAACAAACAAGAAAACAAGATAGTACCTAGAGCTTGGGTGTGAGTTGAGGAAGAAATACATTCTTTCATAGCTGGGCTGTGGGTGACATGATGTTTTTCACTCATTGGGATTAATGAAGTGATTAATGTCATTATATGTGTGATGGACACAAACACCTAGTGCCTCCTTTGTACTGCCTGCTCCTTGACCACTAATTTGGTCTTAGCACAGTGTGGCCAATGTTATTTTTCCCATTTATAAACAAGGAAACTGAGGACAGATGGGGGAGTGACCTGCACAAATACCTGGACAGGTTCCAGTAATGGTTGCAGCTGCTCAGACCCAGCTCCTAAGACATGGGCTCATCCTAAGAATAGAAGGAACCAGTTGACTGTGATTGCAAAGTCACCCTCTGTTTTAATCTCTTTTTAGGAAACTAAAGAGGAGAAGTCTTCCTACAGCTGTCCCCTGTGTGAGAAGGTTTGCACCACCCAACACCAGCTGACCATGCACATCCGACAGGTTTGTCCCTACTTCTGTGTTTTTGTTTTAAATTATTCTTCACTTGACAGGATGATTTGATTTTAATTGAATTTAGTTGTCTAATAAATTGTATGCTATGTTTAAATTTTAGTGTTTTAGCAATCTTGGGGGGATTACGAAATAATTTTTGCATAGCCATCATTCTGTGACAGTCTAAAACAGAATGTTTTTTAAATATAGTGGATTTTCAGTTAACTGATCACTTAATGTTGACACAGTACTTTTTACTGTTTGTAAAGTTATGGACTAAACCTCATCATAAAAGGTTATAGGTGCCTTCATTTTTGGTTTTTGGTTTGTGTTATTTTTTATTTTTTCTGTTTCTGTATATCTGTATAGAAGAAGGGGAACAGACATGGGATCATTACATGTAGTAGTCGTCGTGCTGGCTTTGAAGTCAGTGTTTGTTTATTTGTTTGTTTTTATAATTTTATTTAATTTTACATGCATTAGTGTAAAGGTGTCAGATCCCTTGGAACTGGAGTTATAGACAGTTGTGAGCTGCCATGTGGGTGATAGGAATTGAACCTGGGTCCTTTGGAAAAGCATGCAGTGCCTTTAACCTCTGAGCCATCTCTCCAGCCCCTTGAAGTTAGTTTTTAGACCTGGCTATCCAGTCCTCTGCTTCAGCCACCATAGTGCTGAGATTGTAGGTATCTGTCACCACAGGGTCACTTTTTGCCATGTAGTCAAGCTGGGTGAAACCCCAAGCTCTGGTGCCCATTCCTGCCATTTATTTGTTATCAGTGTGCCTCGTGCAGCCAAGGATTTCCTGGGCTTGGGGATCTTTTTTCCTTTATCATAGGCTGCATCTTTCCCCCCTCCCCCTATGCCATTGCTGATTTATGACACACTGCTGGTGACCAGAGAGAACAGGCTAGAGAAAGTGATGATGTGTTAAAAATCATAACAGGCTGCTGAATACTAAGAACACTGAGTTCCTAAGGAAACTTGGATTTGGGTAGAAATGTTCCCTATCATATTTCAGAAACCCAGACTACCTCATATAGGTTTCTGTTCTCTAACAACCAGCCTCAGTCTTCAAACTAGAACAAGGATTGTGACCTTCCACTGTGAGAATCCTATTTCTTTCACATACTGGCTGTATAGTTGAGACTCCTTCTGCCCAGAGGAATTAATATGTGTTCATTTAACCCATATAGACCTGCAAAGACTAGCTTTTTGCAGAAGAACTGATTTTCAAAACTAGAACATGTAAATAACACAACAACTGTATGCCCGTGTTCCTAATACCTTTTGCTCTTTTGAAGACACTTTAAAGAAACCGTGGGGGTGGGGTGGTTTGAGAAACTTCACTGGTTTTTTACAGAGCTCCAGGTCTATATTTCTAATGCCATGCCATGTTCTCAGACGATCATTGCACCGATTGCTTTCTGCAGCACAACACAGACACTGGAGGAGCTGATCACTCATGCAGCATCTGTGGAAAGTCGCTGAGCTCTGCTAGCTCCCTGGACCGTCACATGCTGGTGCACTCTGGCGAAAGGCCTTACAAGTGTACAGTGTGTGGTCAGTCTTTCACCACCAATGGGAACATGCACAGGTGGGTGCTGTCCTTTGCTTGGGTGGCTGACTGCACCATTGAGCCGTTAGTAGACTTGCCTACAAATTTCAGAGTTTTGTTTTCATTCGTTCTTTTCCTGTTCCCCATAGAGAAAAGGCTGAGATTGTTTTATTTGCCGACTCACACTATCTCAGGGAATCAGAGGTATTGGGTAGGCTAAACCTTTGATCCTTGGGTTCTTTGGCATGAAACAGCATTATTTCCCCTGTTCCACATGGAGTTTTTCTTTATTAAGAGTGCTGGGGATGAGTAGCTTATACATACAAAAGCACACTTCAGATGAGGCATCATGGATGCAGCCTTTCAGTTTAAATAGCATTTTCCCCCCAGATATGACACAAAGCTTTTCTTTGGTAGGGAAAAATTCTGGAGCCTTTGAACAGTTAAACGGCCTGATCTGAAGCTTCAGAAAGAGCATAAAATTAGGGGTAAGAACATCTGATAAATGGCAGGAAATGACTTTCGGGGAATGATGCTCAGTCCAGGGTGAGACAGAGCAGAGGTGAGTATATTAAGAAGCTGAGAGGCGAGGCGATGGGAACATGTTTTGTGGAGCAGCAGTGTAAGTGTCAAGCTGTTAGAGCAGAGCAGAAACAGCTTTTAAATGCGCTCTCTCTTTCCTTAAATGAAAACATTTTCAGGAATAGTAAGAGAAGTAGGAGAAAAGATTCAAAATGTCACATTGTCACAGAGTCAATGACACTCCAGAAACCAAATCTCTTTTGCTGTCTGTAAATTTCTTTTCTTAATTTCTTTGGACATCAGTTTTAAATCTTTGTTGCTGCTGTTTGCTGCTGGGCTTTGAATCCAATACACTTAGTTGGATTAGGATGAGGTTTAGAAGGTATGAATCTAGGAAAAAGTTCCAGGCTTGTGGTAAGCACTCAAAAACATTACCTGCTGTTATTATGTGGGCCTAAGTAATGCTGCAGTAATTTACACATGGCGAATCTCTTGTCAAAACTTCAGAAGTGACATATGCCAAAGTTTTGTGAAAGGCCTCAATGTTTCGTAATTTTATTTATTTTATGTGTATAGATATTGTGCCTGTGTATATGTATTTACCTGTATAAGACCTCAATATTAGAGTGTTCAGCTATATCTATACCGTGTTTCAATTCTGATTGGGTATCAAAAAAGGAAATGAACACTTTCACTTTTTTAATATACCTACAGTATTTGTATTTTGCATATCATTTTACTTTAACACATTATTTTACATGGCAGTTTTTTGCTATTTTAACACTGCACTAGCCAGTTGGTATTACTGACCTCTAGTTTAAGCCTGTTCCTTTTGTTACTCTGCTCCTTTGTCCATCCCACATTTGCCATTCTCAGGGGTATCGTCTGTGCCTCTCTTCGATGATTTCCCCATCTTCTGAATGGAGCTCTGTGCAGGCAGCTCTGAATTGGCATGCCGCTGTTTTGGCCCTCAGTGCTGATGGCTGATGGTTCTCCATTGTACATCTCTAATCCTAACCCCAATCACTTCTGATTTAAAATGGTCTCATTTTGAGATCCTACATAATCAGACAAAGTTGCTATTTTGACAAGAGATGTCTCTGGCAGTGCATCAGTGAAACTCTGCCTTCCCCATGTGTCAAAAACTGCATTTGCTGTCTTTTTGTCTACCTTAGAAAGGGGTAAGATAGACTTCTGGGAGTTCCATACTTGGTTAGACTTTAGGTTTATGATCCATTTTGAGTATGTGTAGGCTCCTGTGTTGAATTATCTCATGACCCCTGTCAAAATTCACAAATGTGAGGGTCTGTTCTTTATTTTGCTCCATTGCTCCAGTGTGCCGCCTAGTCTGCCTTTTAGATTAGTCCTCAATAAGGAAGTACAAGTCTTTCAACTAACATCCTTTTTTTGAGTTTTTTTGTTTGTTTGTTTTGAGATGGGGTCTCACTGTATAGCCTTGGCTGGCCTGCAATTCTATGTAGACTGTGCTAGTCACAACCTCGTGTGATCAGCCTCCTTCTGGGCCCAGGGTCAAAGACACGCACCTCCATGCCTGGATTCAAACTTGTTTTCATTAATCTGACTTGTCTATATTTCTCTCTAGATAATTCAGGGTTGTTGTTTTGTTGTTGTTGTTGTTTTGGGGTGTTCTGGGGGCTCAGATGTGCTGTGCAAGTGCTCTGTTGCTGAGCTATACCTCTGCCCTATATGGAATTTAGAAACAGATGGAAAGAGCACCTACAGTTATTGCAGGGATATGTTCTGCCTGTAAGTCAGTTTTGGTTTGTTACCATCCTTGTTGTTTTTCTTCAGAACTAGGAACCAAACCTTATGCCTGGCAAGGCACCACTAAACTTAAATCTCAGCCCTGTTATTCCCATCTTAATAACACTGAGTCTTTCTATCCATGACATTGGCTGCTTTCTCTTTCATTTGCTCTATCTGAGCTTCTTTCAGCATGTCTCAGGATTCTCAGATTATGAGTTTTATTCTTCATTAGATGTGTTCCTCTTTTATTCCTTATGGTGGCATTGAATAGGATTGTTTTCAGTTCACTGCTGGTATGAACTGGTATGTAGATAGCAGTTCACGTTTATGTGTTGATCTTGTTTCCTACACTCTTTTGGGGCTTCCTTCTTTGTCCTTAGTTATTTAGTAGACTTCTTCTAATTTTCTACTCTCAAGGTTATGGCATTTGCAATGGATGCCTTCCTTCTTCTTTCCATTCTGGGTGTCATGCCTTACCTTTTGGGGGTGCATCAGACCTTTAGTTATATACTTCTAAATGGAAGTAAAGTGTGTAAACATTTTTGTCTTTTTTTTTTTTTTTTTAATTTTTGGAAGAAAGCATTCTCAGCCCTTCCCCATTGTAGTCTTTGTTGTGGGTTTAGTATTTTAAATGAAATTTACCAGGTGAAGGAAGTTCATCTCTGTTCCACGTCTGTTGGATGTTTTTTTTTCATAAGCATTAGATTCTGTTAATGAATTTTGTCTGCGTCTGTCTTTGTTTTCTTTGTTCTTGTTTCTGTCTTCAATCCTGTCCTACCCAATAGGTTAGACAAGCCTCTTTCTTGGGATATGAGCACTTCAAGTATTGACTGGCTCAGTTGACTGGCACTTTATTAAAGGGTTACCAATGTGTTTGTGATAGATGCCAGGGTGTGGCTTCTTTGCTGTGTCCTTGATGTTGGAATTACTATTAGAAAATGAACTGAGAAGCTTTCTCTTCCCTTTTGGAAAACTCTATGAGAAGTTGGTATTGTTTTGTAAGTTCACTATTGACGCCACCTGAGGATTTCAGTTTATGCCATTTTTCAGATTAGCAACCAGCCTCTTAACTTGTTACAAGTCTGTTCATATTTCCTGTTTTCTTTTTTAGTTGATTTCACTGTTTACATACTTGAAGAAGTCTGACCATTTCATCTCAGTAATCAAAGTATCTGCCATACAGGCTTCCCTTGTAATCTTTCTATTCTGTGAGATACAAAACTGTTGTATCTTTTCATTTTTGGTATTGTTTCTGCATGTATTTTTTTACATGTTTGTGTGTATGCCTTGCATGAGTTTATGTTCATCATGTTTGTGCAGTAGCCAGGAGGAGGTTGGGTCCTTGAACTGGAGTTAAATACAGGCGCTGTCAGCACATAGATGCTGAGACCTGTACCTGGAGTCCTGCAAGAGCAGCCAGCACTCCTGACCCAGAGCCATCTCTCTATCCCTACTTCTGTTATGTTTTCCAAGAGCCAGCTTTTGCTTTGGTTTATTTTCCTATTTCTTTCTTGCTCTCTGTCATCTCAATTTTCTGGCCTAATCATTATTTCACCCTTCCTCCTTGGGTTCCATTTTCCCTTTTTCAGGTGTTGTCAAGTATAGTATTAGCTTTGTGGATTTGAACATGTTTGTAGTACGGGCACTGACTGATAACTGCAGTTTTACATTGTTCTTTTTTGGAGACAGGGACTTTGACTGTCCTAGAACTGTGGAGGGCAGGCTGGCCTTGAATTCACAGAGATCTGCCTGCCTCTGCCCGGGATTAAAGGTGCATGCCACCATGCCAGGAGACTATATACATTTTATATACTGCATATGTATCTTTATACATATGAACACTTTATCATTTGCTACCATATTTTCTAATGTACCTCAGGATTTCTCCTTTGATATATTGGTTACTTAGGAATATGTTGTTTCAGTATACAGATGTGTCTCTCCAGATTTCTCCCTATTACTGATTTAAGGTCATCACACTATATTTATTTTGTCTTTTCTGCCAAAACTTGTAAATGGTGGGTTAAAAGAATCAATCACAAATTCATTATCACCTTCATTTGTTGGCAGAGCTGTACTTTTGGGAAAAAAGTTTTATAAAAATGTGAAAACACTTACAAAAATGTGTCAGAGTAGAGTTAGATTTATTTGCCTGGGTGGATCCATTCCAGAATTTGAGACTTCAGTGGTGAGCTGTGATCTCTCCTAACCACATACCTGTGCTACATTGATCAGGAGCCAAAACTGCCCTGGGATGTGTGTAGGAATTTAAGTAGTAATGAAACCTGAGGCTCTGATAACCATGGATAGAAGGAAGCAATCAACTGAGAATTTGGTATTTGAGACCAAAGTCCTTTTCCCCACTTCCCTGCCGTTGCTTCCTGGGGTCCTTTGGCACCTACTAGCACCTTTTGTGGAGTTTCCAAAGTTGACACCAAGCCAGACTGCCAGAGGACCGACCTACACAATAGCTTCCCTGGGCATCTGTGACCCCATCTGAGTATCTCAGGTCCATCGTGGTGGTTTTGTTTGTTTGTTTTGTGTGTGTTTTTGTATTTTTGTTGTTGTTGTTTGTTTTTGCTTTAAGATGGGGTCTGGCTATCATCAAAGCCAGCCTCAAACTCATTTCTCCTGATTCAGCCTCCCAGGCTACAGGCTATCAATGTGTACCTCCATACTGACACCTGTATTTATGACCGGCCATAAGCAGTTTCCCTTGACATGGCCATATGATCTGATTACCAGTCTCTCTCTTGATGAACATAAATTGCATATAATCTCTAATGGAGCCTGATTTCTTTTGGAATTGTTTTCTGTATTTCTATTTCTTTCAGGCTCAGGTGTAGCTCATTACGTGTACTTAACAAACATTTTAAATGTAGATTTCCATTTCTTTGAGGACTTAATTCCATAAGAGGACAGGACACAATGGCACCAAGGGCCCTTCCTTTACTTTCTGCTCTGAAGGCTGTCTGTGTGATGTGCCTCCAGATGAACTCTGACCTTCCACTGGTTGCTTTGTGAGACAGGTCTAGGCTCCATTCCAGAATTTTTTGTTGCTGCCACTCAGGAGGACATGACAAACTTCATAACATAAACTCTAAGGATTCAGGTTCTAGGGTATTCTAAACTGATATTGCAGTGCCTTCTTTGGCCACTAGCTATTTTATGAATCTCTTGGTTATTGTTTTTAAGGCTACTCAGCCCTTTATCTGTGTGATTGTTATGTTAGTAAAATAAACTCTTATGGGTAGTCACTTTGATAGTTGCTTCACAGCACCCATATAGCCTATATTTCTTATACTTTAGTTACACTGAGTAAATTTACATGGTATTTTGCTTTATGTGTAAATGTGTGTGTGTTCATTCATTCATTTATTCACTAAAGTACATTATCTAGGACTCTAGGGTTCATAGAATCTTGCTGGCTAAGCCTCCCATAATACTACATCTGCACACTAGGACAGACACCCAGCATAGTCTTCTATCTTAAAACTAAAGGTAGACCTTCATGATCTGAATCAGCTCCTGCCTGATCAGGTTCCTGTCTGAGTTCCTGTCCTCACTTCCTTCAGTGCCCAATTAGGATATAAAACTGTAAGCCAAATAAACCCTTTCTTCTCAAAAAACAAACAAAAAGCAGAAACCTAAAGGTAGAGTGAAGGAATTTTGAAAAAGGTTAAGGAGACTTTTTAAGTAAATAACCTATTATCATATGTTGTTCCTGTCCTGAAGATTATCATATTCTTCTAGTTTGGGATTGGGGGGACGGGGTATGTTTATATAAACAGGTGGAGGTCAGGGATTGTCAGGTACCTTATTTCCTTTGCTTTTTGAAACAGGTCTTGAAACAGGTTTACCGATCCAGCCAGGCTCTCTGGCCAGCCAATGAGCCCAGGGCTGCCTCTCCAGCACTGGCCCTGCAGTTGTGTACTGCTGGCCTTGGCTTTTCCTGTGGATGCTGGGGATCCAAACTCAGGTCCCACTACTTATCTGCCAAAGAGTTTATTGGCTGAACCTTCTCCCCAGCTCCCTAGAAATTCTTTATCCTAAACCCATAGCTTAGTTTGTGAGCAGAACAAGTCTCCAATCAAGTAGAGAAAATAATTCACAGAACCATCAGTGTGGCTCCAACCTCTGACTTTCCCAAACTCTTTATCAGCTGCTCTCATGTTGAAAATTTGGATTAAACAGTGCATGCCTTCCAAAACAAACTTAGGAAACCACGCCAGAACACACCCTCCAGGTGCAGCTAATGTAGGAAAAAGGGCACAAAGCTCTGCAATTGGCAAAGGTTGCTCCAGAAAGCCCTCAGTTTCAGAGCCATGAAGAAGAAAGAGAAGATGGGGATGGACCTTGCAATGTCCATAAAATGAGTATTCTTTAAGAGGCAAAAGCAAAACCCTGCAGACCATAATTGCCCTTGCAGAACAGGAAACTCAGTTCCACTTTGCTCCTCATTTCCCACACATTAAGCTGTGAAGAGTTGTAGATGTTTATTAGCTTAAAGGCATGCTGAAGACGCTGGTGGCAGCGTTCATGGCAGCCTTTCTATTTACTCTGCGAAGCACAGGGTTGAGTTCTCATTGACTATCATAGAAAGGTGAAAAGGAGGATCCTGGAGTACCATCTAGTTGCTTTCCCATGGACTTTACTGGTGTGATGGATCTAATTTTTTTATCATTGCTGCGTGGAGAGAGTGTTGACCCAGGGATGCTGCTGGAAAGCAGATAGTCTTAAGGAACACGAAGGCTTATGTGTTCCTGTTACGCCTGAAGAAAATCTGAGCTGCACAGAAATGTGACCTAGTCCACGGTAAATGAAACCACGGAGGTTCTGGATTTAGCATGCTTCTTTCCTATGCTTGAGCTAAGCCTGCTGCTGGCACGCATAGCCTCACTCCGGTATCTGGAACAGGTGTCAGCACTAGGTGAGAAAAGGAGCGGAGGTGAGGCAGCTCCAAGAAGTCAGCCACTCCTTCACTCTCCGTCCCCACCAGGAGAGGAGCCCCGTGAGACCCTCTCACAACCACCGCATCAAGCTTCTGAGGACACCCTGTAACAAACCCTGACACTTGCTGCTTCCCAAGTGTGGAAGTAAGCAGGCAAGGGTTCAGCCAGTCCCTACTCAAAAATATGTCCTTCATTACCTGTTCACTCTGCCGCTATGTTCCTCTGTGGGAAGGAAGGTATCAGGCAAGAAATAAGTTCCAGGACAAAAACCTGTGGGTCATTCCACCGAGGACAGATTGTAAAGTCTTGTTTCCCTATAAATATCCCCTGCTTGTTCTTGTTTGTTTGAGGTATGGTCTTGCCTTACCACCCAGGCAGGCCCTAAACACCTGGGCTCTAGTTATCTTCCTACTTTACCTCTCCAAGTATGTGGAATTATAGGCACCCGACCTTTTTAAAAGTCATTTACAATGAAGGTACCGATTTTGAGGAAGCAAGATCAGTTCAAAGACAATTGCTTCAGGAACAACTGGACATCGTAATGCCTTTAATTCTACTTAGAAGAGCGTAGTACATCCGTAGTTAGACACAGTGTCATGTGCCTCTAATCCCAGTACTGGAGGCTAAGTTGGAGGATCTCAGAGTTGCATATCAGTCTCGGCTACAGAGTGAGACCCTGTCTCAAAACAAAACAGACAAAAAGATCATAACCATGAGTGTTCTGTTATCTTGCATGTAGCACTCTACTGAGATTCCCAAGGGTTTCACATAAGTGAGGTTTTAATTATGTATACACAAAACAGAATATTAGCACTGAATATATGTAAAGGTACATGCATCATCTATGTGTAGACATATGTTGAATGTTCAACAAGTGGTAGTCTTATGATGATAGTATTATCATCAGCATGTCTGGTATTCTATATTAAAATAAACACACCTCTGATGTAGTTCATAGGGCTTTCCTTAAGGGTGAAACTCTTTTTTTGTCTTTCAAGACAGAGTATCTCTGTATAGCCTTGGTTGTCCTGGACTCAATTTGTAGACCTAGCTGACCTCAAACTCATAGAGATCCTCCTGCCTCTGCTTCCTTGAGTGCTGGGATTACAGTGTGCACTACTGTACCCGGCTTGAGGTTGAAATTTTAATCAGGGGAGTTAAAAAATAAACATGTATATATTCCAGTCCCTGCTCACTCCCCTTAATCTGCTTTGCATCCTGTTGAAAGTCCACATGATTCAGTGGCCTGTCATTTTCCCTGGACAGTGAATATGGACCCTTATAAATCTGTTCATCACAGTTGAGAATGGCTATATCAGTTTGTCCCTAATTACATTATTAAGTTTTCAACAAATAGCTTTCTTTCTTAACTATGTTTAAAGCTTCCTTGTTTGATCATATTTAAGCACTTTCTGTCTTTGCTGACATCTCAGTGGCCAGGTTTGAGACTTGAGTGCTTTGATAAAGGTGACCTTTTCTGGACCACTTCTGCAGCCTTTGATCTATCTTCCTTCCATTCTGGCATTCTGTTAAGGGGGTCTTCGTGGAATAACAAAAAATGTCACCCAGCGTCTATCACAGGATTAAAAGCTAAGCCTGCTGCTTAACAACTTGTCCCCATATACTTTTCCTTAGGATATTTAGTTCAAAAGTCTCTTCTGCATACTCGATCAGCACACAGATTTATAAAAAGAAAGAAAACAAAAGACTGTGCCTTTTAAAATGGGTGAGCGGCTATATTCTAAGAAGCCAAGTCTGCAACAGTGTTTTGCAAAGAAGCTATGTGCCAGAAGCCTAAGTCTCCATTTTAAATTGTGCAAATTCTCATCACTATCTCAATACATCTTTTCTGCTTGTTCTGTAATGTTTTTATATTTAGAGTGGGGTGTGGATTTGCATTGAGCTATTAGATCATATTCTGTGGCCCTTTTCAGTGCTTTTACTTTGCATTTTAGAAATCTACAAGTAATAGAAGGCTGCTATTATTCTCTGAAAAAGAGTAGGCGAGGATGACCTATCAATTTTATTATTCAAATAAGATAAAATGCATGAGAAAACATCAAAGTAGAAAGTTAGCTTTTGTTAATTGAGTCTTGTAGCTGTTTAGAGACTGCACTTTTTTCTGATCAGCTTGGCTTTTTTTTTTCTTCTCTAATATACTTTTAAAGGCTCACTATAGTTTTATTTTTGAGAGAATAATTTAAAAGTGTACTTGTGGCTGGTGCTTATTTTTTATTTCTTTCTGAAAGACAAGTTAGAGTTCAGTTAGGCTGAAGGGAGGGAAATAGCTCATAAAACTGTCCATGCACGGGGTGTTAAATAGCAGTCACACCCTTCTAGTGCCGCTTCCCAAATTCATGATTTGGTTTGTAGTCCTTTATCATTTGGCTGGCTGGATGCTAATATTTTTAACAGCCTTTCTTCTGTTCTGGCAGTAGGGATATTTATGTATTCATCTTCTTTTGGAGATGAAGTAAATACCAAAGTTTTCTCTTGAATGTAGGCAGTGTGGTGTTTTTGACAAATTTTGGTAAAATATTTCAAAAGCTTAGTCATACTGGGTGAAACTAGTGGATGGCATCAAAACCCAGAGCATCGTGCTTGCCCACACTTGAACAACCCAGCAGTTATGAGAGCTGAGAACTGGGTCACTGCAGGCAGGGATAGGTATGCTGGGAGCAGGGTAAGAAGTGGAGAGTCTCTCCTCCTGTGCCGTTGGCTTATTGTTCTGAGGAATTGGCATAGACCATGGGTGTGTGTCCTGTTCAGTTTCACAAAATGAAATTAGCACCATGGGGGAAGATTCTGATTTTTCAGCACTAGATCATAGAAGGAGACCTGCAAGGGTGCTGGCTGCATTTCCTTGGGCTTTCTACCTCACAGTTTTCCACCTTTGTTTAAATATCCAACCTGTCCAACCTGTTTGGGCTGTGCAAGCTGGTGCTAGCAAACACTGAAATGTGCCCACTCGTCAACGTTTTTCTGATTTGTTAAGAAAGACAACATCTATTCCCCTCACCCACTTCAAGGAGGAAATGAACAAGAAGCAGGGAAACCTTTGCCTCTGTGTTTGTGGAGTGAAATCGCCATCTCTCCTTTGGTGCCTGTGTGTGTCTGTGAACTGTTCCTTACTTCTTTCAGTGTTCTAGGATCCTGCATGGGGAGGTTATTGGCCTTCAGTGGAGATTTTGTATTTTCTCAGATCACATTCTGTTTCATAATGGGCTCAGAGTGTCAGCAGTTCATTCTTATGTTCCGTGTTTATGTAACCCCAGCTCACTGCTGCCAGCCTTACGGTGAGAAAACTGAGGGCTGCTCTTCCAAAGCCCCCTCCCTCGGGCTGCCGAATTAGGAATAGTATGTAGTTCCTTCCTCAAAGCACAGCATTTGATTGTGTCATCTTTGGAAAGCAGAGGCCATCTGTGCCCCACATCTGTCTTATTTAAGATAAAAGGCAGCTATAACTATCACAATCCTGGAGAAAGAGTCCTAGTGGTTTTGGCAGGTGATGATTCTCCAAGTTCATTTGTCAACATTCTCCTAGTCCAGATTCCTCCTTCTAATTCTCAGTTGGTTCTCATTGTCCTAAACAGTACAAGGTGTCCCCAAGTGTTGGAGACTTTTCTCTGTCACCATGTTCTTTTTCCTCTACCCACTAGTGCCCTCCATTTTTTTCCTGTTGGGCATGAGGTGACCATCTTGAAGGGCTCAACCTAAGTGTTTCTTGTTCCTCTTCTGGAAGGGCTCAGGAGTGGCAAACATTGATTCGTTGTTGGCTTACTATGAAGATGGTTATCTTTTCCTCTTCCACAGAAGGGAGATGAATGAATGATGAGGTTCTGCCATCTTTCAGAAACCTAAGAAGAACCTCCTTTCAGGTTGAAGTGACAAATGGTCTCAGTGACTTGAACATTCCATTCTACCATGAAACATAGGTTTGGGCTTGGTTTGATGTTGTTATTTTAGTCCTTACCGCAGACAGTCTTTCTCTGTGGTGAAGCTGGCAGTGACTTCCCACAGAGGTAATGGCTCTGAGCCAATGAGGCCACTTTGAGAGTAGTGACTCCATTTGGGGCCTGATCACCTGAGACTCATTTTCAAGACAACACTACCTGTGGGTGTGCACTCTGGACTGCAGGCTATAAGGGGAAAGTTAAGGAAAATGGGACAGCCTGGGGAAGGAGCTTTCCCTTAAACCCTGTCTGGTAGAAACTGTACCTTTCAGTCTGTCTGCCCTCACATAGGGAAGATGAATAAAACTTCTGTTTGATTGTAGAAAGTGTCAACTCATACAGCCGCTGGTGTCTTTGTTTTTCAAGAATAAGTTATTTTTGTTTTATTTTCTTGAGGCAAGGTTTATCTCCCAGGCTGGTCTTAAACTCCTGGCTTCAGCATTGCTGGTAGCTAGAACAATACGAACTGACCTCAACTGAACTAGTAATTTTATAGAAAAATGTGCAGAAGTAACATATACAAAAAGTAAATAAGAAATTGCTTTAGGAAACAAGTACAGGCAAAGGGAAACGGGGTGGATGGAGTCAAAGGCCTGGCTCTAGAGGAAAGATTGAAGCGATGGACACTGTCTGCCAGTGCCCCTCCTACTGGCTGTGAGTCAGGACAGCAAGAGAGAACTAGCTGGCCACTAACTGGGGGCTCCCATTTCTAAGAAGACAGAAGATGACAGCGAGAGGATGCCATCTTCCTCTCTTTTAAAGCCACTTGAAGAAGGGAAAGGAAAAGAATGTAAGAGCCAAAGTTGTCTTTGTGTCCCCAAAAGGAAGGGGGGAAAATATCTCTTGAGTATTAGAATTGCAGCTCATTTCATCAGTGAGGAAGTGTTACACAGGACCAAAACAGAAAAGAAATTGTCAATGGATAGATGGAAATTGCCTTTTTCAAACCCTGAAAGAAACCTGACAGGAGATTAGAAATTGTGATCTAGCCTGTAGGCCTGGGACTCTCAGTTTAGAATTAGAGCGAGGCCCTAAGCTGACAAAATAGTGCCCAGAAGTATTTGTTAACGAGGAACATGAGAGCACTACTTTGCAATATGATTCCCTAACCTAAAAAAATTGATCTTTCCTTAGCTGGTACTATCAGAGTACCCTCTACTTTGGGGGCATATTACCTAAATATTGTGGGGAAGTGAAATCGTAGGAAAGCAGTCTGTGATCATGGAGAATGTGGTCTCTACATGTTCCTCCTGAGCAGGGGAAGTAGAAATGAAGAAATTTCAATATTAGGGATAAGGATAAGAATTTCACTTTGTTACAGCCTCCTTTGGGCCACATTGTCCTATGAAACGACATAGACTCTAACTGGACAGTGATGGGGTGGGTTTGCTATGTGTAGGGCATTTTACCCAAGCATCAGAGAGCCCTGGGAGAAGTGAGCCAAGACAGTCCCACTAGAGCCTGCAGACAGAAGGTTTTTGCCTCATGGTCTGCTGACTTCTAGACTTTTCTAACAATGCTGGTGGTTGGGGCAGCACAGCGGCTTATACATCATCAAATCTTCCTCCACACCCTGGCATGGCTGGTGTGACCTGCCTTCTTGGACAAGCATGACTGAACAGGAACAACGCCTTCTAGTAAGAAGGGAGCATTGCCCTAACAGGTGGGGCACACTGAGACTGTCTAACCATTCCCCTCCCCAAGCTGTCCTCTACTCTGTCTTCATGATCCATCCCCCTTTTCATTGCACAGAACTCGACTGACATTGTAAGCATCACTCACAGCATTCCACCCCAGACTCCTTTCTTAGGTATTTGTTACAAAAACAAATACAAATCTTTGTAGAGACATGTTTTTCTTCAGTTAGAAATGTAGGTTGTAGAGCTGTGATGCTTCTTAGATTTATTCACTTCTCCTTGGCTTATCACAAAGCACTGTGCAGAGGGGCAAGAAAAGCTAGCACCAGGTAGATGCGATATATCTATAACCAGGTTGCCAGAAACCTGTTTGAACCAGTTACCTTAAGTAATATAGAGCTAACTCTGTAGAGCTTTGTGTGTGATACGTTGACCTTGCCAATAATGTCATTTGCTCAGAGTATCAAATACTTCAACCCCTTCACTAATAGTCCTATGAGGAAATTACACGACTAGAAAGCTAACAAATACTGGAACTGACTAGATCTCTCCTGAGCACCACCCTTCTGATGTAAATTAGATATGGGAGACTTAATGAATGCCACTTAACTGGGTAGATCCTTAGTTTGGGTCCCATTTAAAACTGTTCAAAAGAATTTTAAGAATCCCAGCTTCTTTCAAGAATTTATACCCAGTATATTGGAAGATGAGTCAAAGAGACATTTAACATTTGTGTCCAAAAACTGTCCACGTCCTGGGCTGATGTTAAATCAGATCTGAAGCCAGTATAAAGGCCTAAGGAATTTGAGTACTATTTCCCTTGTTTCATACTTGCATCTTTTGGTCACCTGCTAAGCCTGTGGAAGCCCAGCTGGACAAGCCCTGCCTCCTCAGACTCCTGTCTGCTGTAGGTCTAGGGCCCAGCCTCCTGTCTGTAGATCTGGGAGTTGAGGGTTTGTAGTTAAAGAAATTTCCAGGTGATGTGTTAGAAATCAGAATGTAATGCAAGTTGCATCACCACTCCAAAGCCACTGTAGTCCATAGTCTTCTTTTTTTCTAAAGTCCTGACTGCTGCTCAGGGCAGGAGAGCTACCAATTTACCTCTTGCCAAAATCTAACACTGTGTGGATTACTTTACTTAATCTGCTGAAATATAAGAAGAAAGTTCCTGTATTTGGAAATAGAAAAGATGTCAAGAGCTCCGGAGGGGTGCATTTCAGGGACTGAACTGTGATCTGTCTTCGAGTAACTTAAGTCAGTTCTTGTACAAACTATACAAAGTATGATTTAACAGTGGTGTCTCTGGTATTCTTATGAATAATTCATCTTGCTAAATGATCTTCTCATGACCAGAAGTTTTAGCTCATTGACAGGTGCTTGCCTGGCATGCTCTGGGTTTCATTTCCTGCGCTATAATCAATCAGTCAATAAAGTGACCCTCAGATTTTAGAAAACAAAACAATTTCATTTATAGAAGGAAATCGTTTTTGTTTTTTGTGTATGAGTGTTTTACGTAGATGGTGGTTGTGACTAGCCACCTGGGTTCTGCAATAAGTGCTTTTAACCACTGAGCTCTCCCTCCTTCTCTCTTTCTCCCCCAAACCCCAATAAAGAAGGAAGTTTAAGTTAAAAATTAGTAATCATCCTCAAATTCAAAGTAGCTGTTCAAAAAAATATATATATTCACCTAGTTTCAATGATAAAGGTTCTTGTCAGCAAGTCTGACCTGAGGACCTCTGCACCAGTAACACACACATGCCTACAAAAAGATCCACACACAACAGGTTAAAAAAATGTTTAAAAAATACTTTTAGATACTCAATTAGACCTACTCTGCGTTCTAAAATGTCTGCATTGTCTTTGCTTGTCATTGTAAATGCCTTCTGGGTGTGGGGAAAGGCAGGTGACTGTGAGAGGCTTGGTGCCATATCCAAAAGCCTGGTAGCCAAGACTGTACCCAATGCAAAGGGCTAAAGAATTTCACTAAGTTTTGGTGGAGAAAATTTCTGATTCTAGAAATGTTAACAAAAGTGTTTAGACCACAGTGCAGCAGGATTATTACTGTTAATGATCTAACCTCCAAAGGAAGAGTCTAGAATTTTATGCAATAGCAGAAGTATGTTTTGGATGTATATTAACCTCTTTCGAGTAGAGGCAGTACTCTGATTACAATTAGTTGATTAGTTCTAATAACAGGAAAAAGTCAACCTATATTTTCAGCATTCAGTTTCTGCTTGGTTTCCATTTAAATGCCTGTGGTACAGCACTCTTTGTACTCAACAGTCAGATATCAAGTCTGTTCACATCACATGTTAGTCAGGTCATTAGAGTACCGTGAAACTTGAAGATGGCTGTTACAGTGATGCTCTGACTAAAATGATTTTTTTTTCCTGTACTTCATTCTTCATTTGTTCATTCCTTGCTTTGACACATTCATTTCTTCATCCCTCCAGCCATGTGGTCCTTGTCTCGGGATAGTGTGGAGACAAGAGGAAACAGGCTCCTATAGCAGTAAAACTCATGTTTGGTTGACAGCCCAGGATCAAATTGAATACATGATAGCTTTGGATTCTTCTGTGTCGTCTAAAGGAAGTAAAACTGGGTAGTACACTTGAAAAAGAGGTAGCATTTGGAACCTTAAGGCCTCATTGGAGGAACTGCATGATATAAAACCTAGATAGGTGAAGCCATATCTAGGAAGTCCTGGGGTACTACTTCCTAGGCAGAAGGTGTGGGAACATCTGGGCCTCTCAAGTCAGGAGTTTACTGGTTGAGTTTAGGGTATCTTGGAAAAGCTAACCTGCCTTTTAAGGGCCTTCAATGAGGAAGCTAGGGTGCCCACCACTGAGCCTCAGGAAGTAGGTGAATGTAGAATCACATTTGACTCTAAGAATAATTTAGAATTCAGAAGAATTTAAGCAGGAGCAATATACTGGCTGGTTTTGTGTCAACTTGACACAGACTAGAGTCATGAGCAGTGAGGGAGGGCCTAGCTCATGGTGGGTGGTGCCATCCCTGGGCTGGTGTCCTGAGTTCTATAAGAAAGTAGGCCAAGCTCAGCAAGCCAGTAAGCAGCACTTCTACATCAGCTCCTGCCTCCAGGTTGAGATCCTGTGCTGACTTCCTCCAATAATGGACTGTAATCTGGAAGTATAAGCTAGATAAACCCTTTCCTCCCCGACTTGCTGTTTGGTCCTGGTTGTTTCCTCATAGCAGTAGAAACCCTAAGACAAGAGGGTGTGAGAAATCACCCCTGTCCTGTGTTGAGGATGAGGAGCAGGAAGGGCAAGAGGAAAGATGTTGCACCTGTACACTCACATATACTCACAAGCTGGACAGGAACTGTAATTGCAATTAGGGTCATGGATGTATACATATTTAAAATTCTGATTTTTACAAAAAGATGATTATCAAATTTATCATCTTTGTCAGTCTGGAAAATGAAAATATTTCAGTTAAATCACTCAAGGGAAGAGCAGAGAAGGCTTATTGTGGGATTGATTGAAGGGCGCAGGTATCTTAGTTCACAAGCTTAGTGAGAATTAAGAATGTGTCAGGTAAGTACACTTGCTCTGCAGAACCCAGTCTGCTCTTCCATCGTGTTCGGTGGTCTTTGTGTCAGTGTGTGCTCTGGATCCAGTGTTGATAAGCACCTCCTTTAAGATCAGGTGGTGACCTCTGTGATTCCTCAGACTTGTATGCAGTGTTTCAGTTAGGAAGAGAGAACCTGGACAAATGAAACACTATAATCCTTCAGTGCCATTTGAAGAGCTGTCCTGTGGAAAATAGTGTAAACTGTCACTATTGCCCCTGAGAAGGCTTTAAAACAAGAGAGGAATTTCGGACTGGTATGGCGAAGACAGAGCTTTACAGTAAGAACATCTGGTGAAGGTTGAGACATCCGTGTGACTGGAAGCATGCGGTGGAACTGGAGGACGCACACTCTGCTTGGTTGGAGGGGGACTTCATGCCTTGGGTGGGCAGCTGGATAACATCAGTGAGCTCGGGGCTTATTGGCCTTTACTGGTTTGGGGTACATGGAAATGAGATAAGATCTAGAGAGAAAACTGACTCTGGCCTTTTAAGGACCGGAAGTAAGAGTTCTGTCTTCTCTACCCTATCCTCACAGCCATGACCCAAGCTTGACAGGAAGAGGCCATTCCTGGCTCATTGAGATGGCTCAGCCATGTCCCATGAGCCTTTGGAAGGAAATGTGCAGCTGGAGTTGCCATCCCTGCCTTTAGAGGGTAGGGAAGTAGAGCCAGGTGAGACTTGGCTAAAACTGTCTAGCTGGTGACTGACTTGAGATTTGAGTCATCTGCTACTGTTGTCATTGTGGAACTGGCTGAACAAATTGGGAACTCCCATTAATGTACCCACAGCCAGAGGTTTCACCCTAGACAGAAGCTGTACTTGGGCTTTGACTGTGAAGTCCTAGTGGGAATGTGAAAGGAGGAGAATGGGTTGCTTTGTCCATCCAGCCTTCAAGTGCACAGAAGACCTGCTTTGACTGCCGCCTTCACCCTGTGCCCTTAGCACTTCTGCTGTTAAAGGTGTGACACTATGGTGGAACTTTCTACAGCCCGTGATCGAGACTGAACTGTATTCCGGGCCTGCCCTCACCTCCCCTGTCTCCTGATGGAATTTGCAAAGAGTTTGATACCTGCTCTTCTGCCTTGTGCCACAAAAAGCCAGTGAGAAAGTGCATAGGTTCAGGTTGTGATCCTGAGTTTCCAGCAGGTGATCCAGAACAGAACTCACTACCTATTGTGGCCTTTAGAGGCAGTCTTGCTTAGTAGGAAGACTATGATGTCAGAATAGTTGTGCTGTAGCTCATACTGGCGGAAGAGGCCTGGCCTCCCTGCGTCAGAACTGTTTCATCTGCAGCATAGACGGTCATCTATATAATGTTCTCTCGGGGCCCTTGCTAAATGCTGGTTCTGGACCCTCCTTCCTGTCTGTTGTTTCTCTCGCAAATCCTGAGGGCGGAATAATACAGTGTTGCTGTGTGTGTTTGTATCACAATGGGGAATATGCTGCCTGAAATGAGCCAATGTTTACAGCCGTCATTCTCTAATTTCTAGAGGTTTTTTTGTTTTGTTTTTGTTTTTTACTTTGGGTATAGAAAGGACTATTTATTTGGCTAACTTAATTAAAATTTATGGAAAGGTAAAGGTAAGATTGATACTAGTTGATCTCCTTTGAAAATCAGTTTTTTTCAAATCATAGAATTTTTTCTTCAGAACATAACCTTTCTTAAATTGGGTGAATCATATAGCACATGTACCTCTGTTCTCTGCCCTCAAAAGCCACCTCTTCAGCAGGCTGCAGTAGCTGTAGTCTAGACAGGAGGTTCTAATTCTAGAGTAAGTGTGAGACAGAAAGAACACTGGGACACTCCGTAGCATCACCCTGCTGTAGGACAGGGGCTGAGTGTAGGAACCAGCATCCCGACTACCTCACTTGATCAGCCTCTGCGGGTGGCCTGCCACTGATTCACAAACTGCCTGGACTTTTCATATTCAGCCTGTCTCCTTTTAAGGTCTCTGAAGAACACAAGCTAAGCTGCTTTTCAGAGTGAAGGGACAGTGCATGAGAAATGCTCTATTCCCACTCTTAGAACTAGGCCTAATGGTGCCATTTTATAATCCCAGCTAACTTGGAGGCTGAAGCAGAAGGATCACAAATTCAAGGACTGTGTTGACTGCAGCAGTGAAAGACCAACTGGAGACAGAGAGGCCCTGTCTCAAAAAGAAAAAGAAAAAAAATTATAACAGATGTGGATAAAGTTCTACTATAGAGCACTTGCCCAGCCTTTTGGAACTGGCACATTACTTACAGTGCTTTCTTGCTGTGTGCACCCTAGTTCCGTAGCTAACAGAGTTGTAATGTATGATGCATTCATTGTGCTGTCCAGGTGGTTTTATGGTCTGTTATTCCACAGAGGTCTTAAGCACTCTGCTCATGTGCTCTGTCTGTACACATCCAATTTGACAGCTCCAGATGCTTCTGCAGGTAGAGAAGGACAAGTACAGCTGATAGGCAGAAGGTAGTTTCTAGGGTTAGTACAGAACTGGAGCTTAGTGTATGATTTAGTAGAACGATTTAAGGACTGGGAGTTCTTTATAATATAGAATCATGTGTCCTAAAATATGCTTTTTGTCCAAGTACAGTGGATCACCTTATAGTTTTTTTCTATCTTATATTGGTGGTCAAGTTTGTGAATGTCTTCTAACACAAGATAGGGCATTGAGCAACACTTCTGCGCTGAGCCTGAAGAGAGTCAAGGAGATGATTAAGCTTTCCAAAGACTGAAGGCACTATACAATGATGCCCTTAACTATAAAGTTTAGGGATGTGGTGTTGCTCAGCGTGAGAGCAGTTGCCTAGAGTGTACAAAATGGTTGATCGTACCCCCAACACTTCAAAAAAATAGTGGTGACTGATGAGAAAATTATAAGTACCCCTGCCTACATAATAATATTTTAAAAATACCGTGGTGGTGTTGTTGTTGTTGTTGTTGCAGTTGTGAAATCACATTTCCTGTGTGTGTGCTCTTTCTAGACATATGAAGATTCATGAGAAGGACACCAACAGTACTGTAGCTGCAGCCCCTCCATCCCCTCTGAAGCGTAGGCGCTTATCCTCCAAAAGGAAACTGAGTCATGATGCCGAGTCAGAGAGAGAAGACCCAGCACCAGCTAAAAAGGTCTCCAAGTTTACAGCACAGCTGTGCTCCATCGTGCAGCTTTTGGCAGAAACGCCCCTAACCTTTATTACCATGGTGTGAAGACTTGGAAGATATCAATCCTGGGCTTTTTGATCTGCATTTCCCATGCTGTTTTTATAAAGTATCTGGAAAACGGCACCTATATATATGTGCCTTTGTTTCTCTGTGTAACAGCCTTGGCTGTCCTGGACTTGCTTTGTAGATCAGGCTGGCCTCAAACTCACAGAGATCCGCCTACCTCTGCCTCCTGAGTGCTGGGATATAGGCGTATGCTACCACTGCCCAGCAGTGAAAAAAGGGGGTGGGGGATGAGAGTGGAGTCTCCAGGTGCTGGAGTTACAGGCATGTGCCACCATGCCTAGCGTGTTCTCTATTTAGAAGCCCCATGTAGTACATGGATGAAATGAAGAATTTCCGAAGTTGTTCCCATGCCTTTTACATTGTCCATGTATCTGAAGTGGAACCTTCATCAGCATTAAGGACTCTTTTTGTTCTTGTGTTTATTACTGATGCTCTTGCAGGTAACTGTGTTCCATAAGAACTTGTTGATTAGATGAGGGGACTGAGAAATGGGTAGGTAAACAGGCTGGGTGGATTTATAGTAATAGTGTTCCCTGAGTAAAGTGCATGGATGGTCAGTCAGACCTTGGTGCTGAGTAAAGAACATATTTCTTAGAACTTTTTAGACTAATGTTAGGCTTTCTTCTAAAGTAAACCTCTGTGGGAGACCACCTTGGTGATGCCGCTCTTTGCTCTTTCCTAAGATGGTAGAAGATGGGCAGTCGGGTGATATGGAGAAGATGACCAACGAAATCTTTCACTGTCCAGTGTGTTTCAAGGAGTTTGTTTGCAAGTATGGTCTGGAGACTCACATGGAGACCCATTCAGATAACCCATTAAGGTAGGAGAAACTGTGAATTAGACTGGGAAATTACTTGTTACTGTTGCTTTGGGCATCTGACATTCTCACTTCTTGTCACTCCAAACTGGGGTCCAGCAATTGAGCTAATTTATGAGGACATTGGTTAAGAAACACATGGTCTGGAAAAGAGGTTGGGCTAAAGATTCTGAGCAAAGGTGGCTGTAGCCATGGGCCATGTTCACTTTGCTCCTTTGCTCTTCCTGAGGTCCCTTGAGTAACCACTGATTCTCCAGGCATTGGGAATCACCTGCACAGGGCACCGTTGAATAACAACATATTTTCTTTGCAAAAGGTGTTGCGACCCAAATGATTATTTGCTGCACATGGATAAGTGGTCTAGACAGGGACAGCTCATGCATTTCATGTTCCCAGCACAGTGTTGATATGTACCAAGTGTTCAGAAGTACTTAGATTGACATGGGCCTATCGAGTGGAAACCTGAGGCATTATAGGTAAGAGATCTTGGGCATACAGGTGGGAAAGCCTGTTACATAGTACAGATGTTCAGTGCTTGTTTTGCTCTTCTGACTTCTGCTGGGTCTTTAGCAACCATTTCCTGGTCCTCAGTCTCAAAGGGCTAAAAGTACGCAAGTTTATGGTTATTTTTTTTCCTAGCAGTGTTAGAGAGGAACACTCCTCTGTCTTTGTCTAACTTTCTTAGTGCCTTTCATTAGCCAAAAATTTCCTGTATTCTTGGTGAACTGTTATAGTAAGTTAAATGGTACCTGGCTAACTAATGTTTATTATTAACCCTATAATTATTATGGCGGTATTACACTACCAAAATCAATAAGACACAGACACCTGTTAAATTTTATAATTGCTTTATAACAACCTCCTTTGCCTGGGCAGATATTTCTACCTATGCTATCTCAATAAACTCAACATCCACCTCCCAGCCCCCATCCAATGCCATCCTCCCTAACCATTCTTATCTCGGCTACCTTCCATCCATAATCTTTTAATTACTTGCTTATCCTTCATCTGGATCACTCCTTTCCAGGCTATTCTCGGAGTCCTTCCTTCCAGCCCACATGGTTCCTTTTCCACACTAACCTATTGTGGCTTCCTCCTCTTTTCCCCTTTTCCAGTCTATCTCCTTCCAGTGATTCTCCAGCTCTCAAAGCCTAGGATCCTTAGCCACGCCTACCTCCTTCTACCCTGCCCAGGTACAGGCCTTTTTATTAACCAATCAGAAATGATGTCTTAGGCAGCTTTACACGACAGGGAAAGGGTAGTAAGCAGCAAGGACAAAGCTGCATAGGAGTTTCTGTTCCAGAACATAGCAGAGGGTTTATCTAAGAACAAAGGGAAAGCCCCCTCCCCCACCCACCCACCCCCACCCCCCGGCGTTATCACACTAGGAGAACAGGATTTGGATTACAGGTTTTGGAGTTCACGAGTTGGCATCCTGGGAGTGCAGGATTTGAATGTCTGTTTGCCTAAATTCCGTTATGTCAGTTTTATGGAAGATTTCCATTGGAATGGGAGAAAGAACTTTTGGAGAGGTTAAAGTGTGAAGCATTGAAATACTATAAAGTACCTGGATGAGACTTCCCAATGTGAAAACAATGGCTATGGGCTGGCCAGTGTCTTGTGTGATTACACCTCCATTTTCTGGGAGGAGAAATGGTCCCAGTCCAGAAAAATCCCAGGAATGTGCTAACTGTAAGCCTGTCTCTGCTCATATGTGGCTCCCATCAACTGCATCTGTATCTCTGTTTTCCCATTCACACTGAAGATCAGTAATGCCTGTGTTCTCTCCCAGTCTTCTCTAATTCTAAAATATTTCTCGGAACTTTTATATACGAAGAAATAGGTGTTCCTCTTGTCACCAACCACTGGATCTAAGAAATTCAGAGATGATTTGATTTTGAAACAAGATTTCTCTACATATGCTCAGCTGTCTGTCCTGGAGCTCACTGTGTAGACTAGGCTGGCCCTGAACTCATAGAAATCTGCCTATCTTTGCCCCACAATGCTAGGATTAAAGGCACCACCATGCCTCGCCAGGAACTTCACCTCATAGTTTCGTTACCCACAGCATCCCTGAATGTGGGGCTGTGGTGAAGAGTGAGCACTGAAATGACCCAAGCGCTACTAGAACAGTGAAGAGATAGGAACAGCATGTAGGGTTCTAGTTCTTTTGGTTGGGCATTCCTGCAGCCATTAATTTAACGCTCTCGTTTTATCTCACTTTATGTTTTGTTTTGTGATCAGATACTATTGTAGGACCAACCTACTTTCACCTTTTTTGGTAATTCCATCATACAGGAAAGTAACCCGGCTCTTGTAAGTGGTTTCTAGGCAACCTGAAGGGGAAAGACCAAGTGCCCCTTCCTGAAATTCTGGTCTGGAAAGCCTTCTTCCACAGAGCAAATGGAGGTGGGGATGACATTAGATGTGAATCAGTTGTGGACAGAACCAGCTTGGCCATGGTGCACAGGTTGGCTTTGAGGTTGAACCTCCCTGGTCCTGTCCTGTTAACCAAGCGGGTTTCCTCACCTGCTTAATGATGACACCATTTGGTGAGGGTTGACTGGAGAAGTTCCTTAGCGTTGGCTGGACTTGGCCCCTCCAGGCAGCCTTTCATTCTACCAGCCCCAGTTTCATGGTTCTTTCTAGTGAACTGTTGTGAGGCTGGGTGGCGTTGCCTTTTGAAAACCGAAAGGACTTCGTTATAGAACATAGTTAATTTCCCCTTTCTCCTCTCTGCTCTGCTCCCACATAATAGCCTACTATCAGAGAAAGCCTTGGGGCCAGGCATGGGCCAGTAGGGGCCTCACTAGGGTGGTGCATTGTGACAGTAGCTGATGGGAGAGACTGCTTGTTAACATAGAACTAAAATAGACACCAACTCCATTTTTCAAATCCCAAAGGCAGTAGAGCCACAGTGGGATGCTACCAGTTTAGAACCAGAGTCTGTAACTTAAAACAGCTGTTGGTTTCTTTCTTCTGCTCTGGCCCTGCTCCTTCCCCTTCTGCCAAACTTGGCAAGGTGCCTGTGTTCCTTAATAAAGTGTTGGCAATCCAACTTTGTATATATGCTGAGTCTTTTCTCCTCCACTCTGCTGTGTTTCAAAATAATGAAATTCTGGCATTGAGCAAAAGCCACTGGTAAGGATTCTCGTTCTTAAGGTCTGGTATTACATGTGACCTCTTATATCCAGCTCCTGGGCAAGGGGTAACAGGGCAGAGAAGAAAGATGAATAGAACACACTGGGCAGTGGCATTCAGTGCTGAAAGTGGGGAGGTGTTTTTTATTGCAGAGGGCAGGTGAGCAAGGAGGGAAGAACATTGCTGGTGCTGAATGTCTTGCTTTGTTGTTAGAGTAGAGTGACAGGCTGCACTGCTCTGAACATAGTGAGCTGGAGCAACGTGCAGGCTCGTACTGTTCAGAACAAAGTGACCCACGTGTTATTTGAAATCTTTTAGTTGCCACATTTTAAAGTGAAAAGTGGATTGGCAGTGTTATCTCAGTGGTAGAGCATATGCTTAGTATTTGTAAGGCCTTGGATTCAATCTGTACCTCCCCCAAGAAAGAACTTTTTTTTTAAAGCCAAACTAATTGCTGTTGTTTATTAAATTCATTTAAGTCAAACAGAATATATCACATATTCTGTGTTTAGAATCAGCATGTAATTATTAGTAGGACATTTTTATTCTCTCACCATCTTATGTTTAGTCATTGAAATCAGTGCTCTTTGTGCAGTCATAGCCCCTCTTAATGGAAATCGGTCCCATGCCAGGTGCCCACAGAGCAGGTTAAAGACAAGCCAGGGGCCAGTGAAGCCTTCCCCAAGAGTGGGCTGTGTGGCTGGATAGTAGTCATCATGCTGGTGAAGGAGCTGCCAAAAACAAACTTGGCCCAAGTTATTGTATAATCTTAGGTGGCTTCTTGATTAAAGGAGATTGGGTAATAAGTAATTTTAACATTATTTCAGTTAAAATATATCCAACAAATACCTGAGTCCTCATTGTGACCGTGCAAGGCATTTGACCAGTCTTGAGAAAAGCAGGGATATTTGAGGTGTTTGAGGCTGGTCAGAAAGGAAAAAAAAGGGGGGGGAGGGGAGAAGTTCAGGGTCAAGAAAGACACAATGGCTAAGAACTTTGGATCTGACATTGGGCAAAGGTAAACAGTATTATAAGCTTTTTTTTTTTTAAGACTCCAGGGGTCTAAGGATCAGCCAAGTGTGATCTGGAAGTGGAGAACAGAGACTTTTAAGGGGAGGCTGCCTCCCTGGCCTGGCAATTGGAGGCACCGTAGCCTCACCTTTCACAACCTCCTCACTGCCCAAAACCAGAGCAAAGACCAGGTTCACCTAGCTTCCTGTCTCTTAGGATCCTCCGTAGGCTATTCCCTGCTTCATGCCATGCTGGCTTGATTCAACAGGCCTAGCTGGGTGCTGGTCTATGGTGGACAGCCTGGGCATGTTCCTAGGATGTGACTAGAGAAGGCTACCCAGCCAGGGCTCTGTCACAGGCTGTCATTGCTGCTCACAACAACTGGGAGAGATTACTGCAGCTGTGGGTGTCAGTTCTCTGCCCCAGGATGGGCCAGGGAGGGTGGGCTGAGGGAAGAGGAATGTGTGGGTGGGGTGGGGCTCTAAAGGAGGAATTGTTTGCTCTTGCTTCTTTTGGCCTCTGGAGACAGAGCAGGAAAAAACGAAGCATGAAATCCCCTTTTAAAAGGAACGCCATCAAAACTCTACCATGAGCAAGGAATTGAGTGTCGAAGGCTGGCTGAGTGCCCCCTCCCAGCAGGTATTCCATAGGTTCTGCTTACTGCTGTTGCAGGGAGTATGGGAAGTTATCAGTGTTAGGGAAAGGGACCAAGCATTAAGGATGTGCCATGGGCCCAGAAGGAGCTAGGACATCTGTAAATGACTATCTTGTGAGCAAACAGGGTTGTAGATAGCACTGCCCCAGTCTGGTACCTCAGGCAAGCAGAGGCTCGGTTTCCCCATCCGGAAAATAGATTTGACGATTTGTGAGTATGAGGAGAGTGAGCTAGGCCTGGAACTGTAACAAACACTGAGGGTTTTGTTCTGCTTCTGCTACTTTAGGACGTGTTGCTTTTTGAAGGGTTTTTTTGTTTTATGTGTGTATATGTTTGTGTGCTTTCATGTGTATGAAACTTGATATCACACCCAGCTTTTATGTGGTTACATGGATGGGAGGTCCTCATGTTTGAGCAGCCAGTGCTTTACTGAGCTGTCTTCCTGACCCTCTGTGTTGGGGCTTTAGAATTTTAAAAACTCCAACCTAACAGTTAACGATTTGCCGTGGTCTTTCTTTGCTATCCCATTCCAGTGACACAGAGGAGTCAAATTCCAGGACTGCTCCCAAGTACTGTGTACTGTGACAGAGCATGAAAGCATTTGTCCTTTGCTCCTTATTGTCACGGAGTCATTTTTTTTATCTTGTTTTGCTTTTGTAAAGTTTAGAACATTGAGCAGCTATCAAAATGGGCAGATTTAGCAGCTCAAAGGTCCTTGATGCCTACAAATAAGAGAACTACATACTTTTTCATTTCGGGTTTTTTTTTTTTTTTTTTTTGGTAGCATGTTGGGTAAACCTGCAGTTATAAAGAGGTTTCCTAATTTTTATACATGCCACTGTAGTGTTTTGAAAATATGTTTTGGACAGTTAGTTTTGTTTTGTTTTGAAGTTAATCCTTTATGCTTAAGAGAAAGGAGGACATCTGTCTATCCCTCTACTACCCCAATTTTCCTTTGGTTTTTTTTGTTTGTTTTATGACACAGGATCTTTCTATGTATCCCTGGCTGTCCTGGAACTTGCTATGTAGACCAAACTGACCTTGAACTTGCAGAGATCTACCTGCCTCTGCCTCAGGAGTACTGGGATTAAAAGTAGACCACTGTGCTCAACTTGCTTATTTTATTTTTCAAGATTTATTTTTAAATATGTCTGTGTACATGAGTGTGAGTGTTTACAGAGGCTAAGAGTGTTGGGTCTCCTGAAGAAGGACTTACAGGTGGGCTGCCTGGCTTGGGTCCTAGGAACCAAACTTAGTTCCTCTATAAAAGCAGTCCCACCTCTTAGCCACTGAGACATCCCTGCAGCCCTCCTTTTACTTGGAGGGAGGTTTTTTTTTTATTGTTGTTTGTTAGGGGTGTTACTGTTTTGAGACAGGGCCTTGCCATGTAGCCCAGACTGATCTCATTCTCCAGAATCTTCTTGCCATAGCCTCCTGAGTGCTGCTGTTACAAGCACACAGACTAACACCTCACTAAGATGCCCTGCTCCGGAAGTGAAGAGGCTGTGGGGGAACACCTGAGTGGCTTACCTCTTCAGGTTACTGTTTGAAACTTCTCTGCTGACTTCAGCTTGCCCTAGAACATTAAGGTCACCAGATAAATTATAAAATACTACTGTAGCAGATACTGGAGGTAGCACATCCCAATAGCTTAGCTACAAAGTTAACAAAGAAATGATACCTGGGCGGCGCGTGCGTGCATGCATGTGTGTGTGTTTCCTATTTTGGGCTGAATCATTGAGTTCCTGTAGTGAATAGGCATGTCAGAAGCGTGGTGACTCATGCCTTTAGGCCCAGCACCAGTCCCAACAGAGGCAGGCGGATTGCTGTGAGTGAGTTCCGAGGACAGCCAAGGCTACACAGAAAAACCCTGTCTCAAAAAAACAATAAGTAAGTAAGTAAATAAATAAATAGCATCCCACTGCATTTCTACCTTAGCCTTGCTATTTTCTCTCAAAAAGAAAAAGTAAATGAAAGAAGGATGCCTTTTAGCAAGGATGCTTGCCATCAACAAAATGGATACCTCAGTTCCCTTCCTAATTAGGCACCTGGCATGCAGCAGTTAGCAGTTTTGTTAGAGATGGCTTGGCTTCCAACTTGATATGTAACTGTAGCTGGCCTTGAAATCTTGATCTTCCTGCCTTCACTTAACAAATACTTGGGATAAACAAGTGTGCATCACCACACTTAGCTTTAATGCTTTTTTTGGTTTGGGAGGAGTTTTTGTGCTTATTTTTATTTTTATTTTTTTTGAGACAGGGTTTCTCTGTGTAGTCCTGGCTATTCCTGGAACTTGCTTTGTAGACCAGGCTGGCCTCAAACTCAGAGATCTGCTGGGATTAAAGGCGTCTGCCATCATGCCTGGTGCCCCAATACTTCTTAAATCTTTAATTGGACCTCTCCTTTAAGACTGACTAAATTAGAGTGTGATCAGCAGCATTGCTTGTTGCATGCATTACAGTGTCTTTTAAGAACTGAAAGAACAAAACCCCAACTTGTGTTTCCTGGTGGATATGCTTGCCCCCTACTTGCCATGGTGACTTGAGCAGGTTGAATGCTAGCTGTCAGGATCAGCTCTTCTGTAGCTTAGTGGCTTGAGGTTGAAGTAGAGATCGGTTCCTCTGGAGCCAGGCACACTAGCAATAAAATCTTTCCAACCTAGCAAAAGTCACAGCTAGAATTCAGTGGTCTTCTCCTTGATACTTGGAAGAGAAAGGGGGTACACTGTGGATATAGGGAGGGGCTCAGAGCCTTTTTTTTTTTTTCATGACTGGGGTTTGAAACCAGGAATTTACATATGGTAAGCAAATGCCCTACACTTAGCTACACTCCTGGCCTATAGAACCAATTCTCACGGCAACAACTGAAAACAAAAAAAAAAAACCACTTCCCTAAGCACATATTATGGGTTCTCTGTGATTGTAGTTTTCCAGCACCCCTGTTCTACCTCTACGACTTCACATACTAACAGGTACAATCAAAACTTTGTTCCATATCCTGCCTGCTACTGAGAGGGGTTTCCCATCCATCCATGGGATACCTCCCTGCCCCAATACCACCTACAGAGCCTGCTATCTGTGCTCCACGCCTACCCAGTACCCATCCGTGGTACTCCAGTGGAGGCTAGGCGAGAAGAGATAAGCCGCAGGCAGCTCTGCCCTCTCCCCACTATTGAGAACTTCTGTAGGAGCCTCGGCCCTCCAACCTACTGAGGTAAGACCCCAGATTCAGTGACTGGGGAAAATTCTGGACTATGTCCTAACATGCCAAATTCAAATTCTCATCTTCTTAGCTATACTGGCTAATGTGGGTGCTAATTCAGGTGCTTTCTAAGTTTGAGTCAGTGTCTATGTTCTACCTTGGGGTGCCAAAAGCTGTTTCTTTGAGCACCAGGCTTTAACAGTCAATATATTGAGCATGCCTATAGAAAATGAGGTCAGGCAAATGTCTTCCTTTGTCTTCATCTGTGTGCTCCATGCATGCCAGACTGTCCGTGAGCCATTTTTCCACAGAATCTCCTGACCTCATCCCCTTCAGCCCACCGTGGGAATAACCTATTTCAATATGATTTGAGGAGACCTTTTTATTTTTGGAAGGAAGTATGAATTCTTAGTTTCTTTGGGTTTCACACACAGGCAAAAAAAAGATCCATTTTCTCCCAAATACATTTATTTTATTGACAGCAAAGTTGGTTTCCAACATAGGGCCTTTTCAATTGCCAGAAAATCAGAAGACAGCCAGTCTGGTGTGTAAAAGTTCTCTGTGGCACGTCTTCAGGATCTGTTACAAAATGGAATTCTCCTACAGCTTCCTCTGACTGTGACTCGTGAGAGTGCTCCTGCCTCTTTCTTCTAAATATTTCGCAATCATTCTCTTTATGGATTCCTGGCAGGGCTAAGATATTCCACAAACCCGGGTTGAGGACAAGAGTCCTGGGACCACTAAGCCAATGACTGTATCCTTAATGAAGAGTGACAAAGCCAAGCCAGGTCTATGGATACCCCGAGAGGAGCACCAGCTGCAGGCTCTGCCTGCTGCCACGGGGCTTTGCAGAGCTACAGTGACCTCCTTTGTCCTTCAAGCACTTAGAAACAAGGTTGCAAAGCCATGGGACCCAGCCTGGGGATGGCCAGGAAACCCTTGTCTCTGATAAAGACTTTTCTTTTCTAGGTGATGGTTTTTCTCCCCAGCTTTCTTTAAGGTCTGTCAACAGGTGCAAAGTGTGAGACAAAGAGGCACAAGAGTGTTCGGAGTGTGCCTCTTTTTACCCAACCTCACAATGCGTTTATGGTTTCAAAGCAGATATGGTTTGGGTTGGTTTATTTAGGGGGATATGTTTTATTTGGGTGGGTTATAATGGGTTTTGGTTTATTGGGGGGAGAATTTTTTTTTTTTTTGGTGTGTTATGGTGAGGGTTTTGATTGGTTTATTTGGAGGGTTGTGTTTGGGTGGTATGTGTGGGTTTGGGTTAACGGTTTGCATTTTGGTTTTTATCTGCCATTTCAAGCAGGTTGTTTATGAGCTACTCTAAACCAGTGGTTTTCAACCTTCCTCATGCTGCCACCCTTTCATACAGTTCCTCATGTTGTGGTGACCCCCAACCATAAGATTATTTTGTTGCTACTTCATGACTATAATTTTGCTGCTGTTATGAATCGCAATGTAAATATCTGATATGGGACTCTCAAAGGGGGTGGAAACCCACAGATGAAGAACTACTGTTCTAAACCTTTTCAGAAGGGAAGTGAAAGTACCTGCTGTCTTAGCTACTTGGTGTGTCTCAAGGTTCTGGGCCTGAGAGGTATCTCAGGTGGTCAGATCTCAGGCTCTCTGCTCTTAACACCCTTGGGCAACTCCTGCAACCAGGGCCAGCTCTACCCTGCTGCCCAGATGAGATGCAGGGATCACTGGGGGCCACTCTTTACCTGATTAACAAACTATAAGCCTGCTGGCTTTAGACTAGACATGTTATGCAGGTAAATGCTTTGTTCCCAGGAGTGACTGGTTCCCATCCTTACTTTCTGTGTCTACTATAATTAGAATAAAATGGACCAAGATATATGCTGTAGGATTTTATTTAATCTATGTATATGACTGTTCTGCTTTCCTGCATACCAGTAGAGGGAAACAAGTTCCATTACAAATGGTTATGAGCCACCATGTGGTTGCTGGGAATTGAACTCAGGAGCTCTTCCAGAGCAGCCAGCTCTATTAACCACTGAACCATCTCTCCAGCCCCATTCTGTATGTAGGTTAGTGCCAAGCAGTAGTAAAGATTAACTTAAAATCTACAAGTTCTGCAGAAAGTGTAATGTTGCCATAAGAAGAAGGAGTTAGTGCGTTGTTGAAGATGGCAAGTAGAAATGCACCAGTGACAGGTCTCCTGCTACCCTCCATTTTCCCACCTTTCAGGAAAGGCACAACATAACTTCTGTCATCATCCTGGTGCGTAGAGATCAGTGCACTGTCACAGGCTTGAGCCAGCAGCTTGATCCTGTGGGGCATTTTGAGCAGTGGACTTAGCACTTCCCTCCATTCCCTCAACCCTCCCCAGCCTTTCCAAAAGTTCTCATAGTCTCAAGTGTGCAGGCAGAAAAACAAGAAAAGGAGCCATTTTATGTTACATGTGCCGAAGAGAATCAGGATTAGTTTCTGTCAGCTGAGGCCCCGCCCTACACTAAACACCTGCTGGAGGTCATTATTGTTGAAAGTTGAAGTGATACAATGCCACCTCAGTAGCTGAGGTAAAGTAGTTCCCCTTCTAATGCGTGTGTTAAGGAGCATTTAAAGGTGGTCAGAGGTCAGCTTAATTCCAGTCTTCCTCATCTTTTTAAACCAGAATAGTATAGGGAGGTGAATTGGTAATCATGTCCAGTTAACTTGAACCTAGTCTAAAAGCTGGAGTCCCATCTGCAGTCAGCGTCCCATCTCATCAGTCTCCAACATCAGCATCACGTGTGTGCTCTCGGAACTCGAACCTGTTCCACCCAAAAATAGACCCTGGCCTCAAGTGCTAGTGTCTATGCTGCTGTCCTACTTAAGTGTCCCCTGACGTGTGACTTTGCCCTATTTGTATTCTGGCAAGGGATGGATCCTATAGTATAAAGCCTCCCCCAGAATATGCCCCACCCACAAGGTGGGAACTATGCCAGGGAACCCATGGCCAGAGCATTTCCAACCTTTCATGCATTCTGGGGTTGTCTGAGCCCAACACTTCCATGACCACGACTGGTGGACGCTCCCCTCAAAAAGAGCATTGTATTTCCAGTGGCCGATGGGAGACCATTCCAGATGAACAGAGGAGAGGCAAGAGGTGGATATCTGACCTGGCTACATTGTGCTGCAGCCACTAGGGAGTGAGCAATAGGGCTGCTCAGACCCTTCAGCGGTTCATGCACATGAGCTCAGTTACAACATGGGTGGTTTCATTGTCTTTCTTTCCAGAAAAGAATAAACAACAAGGTTTCTATTAACAAGTAAATAGTTGCTTTACCTCTGTAAAAATGGTGGCAACAAACCCCTCCCCCACACACAGTTTATGAGACTGGGACATAGTTATACAAGTAAAAGGAACTCTCTGCCATCATGTAAATGTGCACATCTGCCGTGCCTCATTTGATGAATTTCCATTTAAATAGCCACATGGGCTCCAGTGACTAGTAAGTACAGGCTGGGGGATGCATATAATACCATTATTGCAGCGTTTGAAATTCTGCACTCAGTGAAGATTTAGAGATCATAGTATCCACTACCCTTTTGGCCTCCTGTCCACTTCCTAAGCAGGGCTTTGCACTTGTGTGAGCTCAGTTCTTGGTTATTTGTCAGATAGTAGTATCAGTAAAACAAGAATTTAATACAGTTACTACCAATTTAATTATTTTTATCTCTGTTAAATACCAGGAGCGCTGTGTGATTCCGCTAGTGCTGTATGGACGTGTAGTGAACAGGGTTTTGACTTGTGACTCTTACGAGCCATGTGCCACCATGCCCAGTAGCATAGGCTTTTTGGTGTTTTATTGTTTGTTTGTTTTATTGAGACAAGGTCTCCCTGTGGTGACTTCGGGATCTCAACTGCTCTCTCTTTGTGTACAGACTATCGATGATGGTGTCTTACATACATCTTGTACCACCTGCAAAGACTTAGTATCCAGAATTATTACAAAAATAAAAATAGCTTTACAAAATCAAAAGGAGAGTATCTGTAGCCCACTAGCAAGGCGACTCCTCTATACCCTATTTTTATTTTATTCAGCTAAAATGAAGCAATAAAGCCTATGATAAAGCTAACAGACCGGTGGAGACGGAGCTATCGCCTCACAGTTGTCGCACCTTTCTCCTAGATGTGACATTTGCTGCGTTACCTTCCGTACACATCGAGGACTGCTGCGCCACAATGCGCTTGTCCACAAGCAGCTTCCCAGAGATGCCATGGGAAGACCTTTCATCCAGAACAATCCTTCGATTCCCGCTGGCTTCCATGACTTAGGATTTACTGACTTCTCCTGTAGGAAGTTTCCTCGAATATCTCAGGTATGCTGATGGACCTCGGTCTCCTTGGGTTTCTTGGGCTGAAAGGAGTCAATAGTCTTTTATCTTAGTTTTCCCTGAGTTTTTATGTGAATATTGCTCATCAGCACCTTTGCCCATTTTTCAGACTTTGAGATTTAAATTTGTTTATTTGCCACCCCTATCAATGCCCCATTGTAATCTTTAGTATCTGTATCACAACTAGGTATTTTTAGCAGTTTCTGTTAAAACACTTTGAATATTTTTGTGTGTGAGAGAGCAAGAATAAATGTGGATGTGGATACTCATGTTTCTCCAACCCCTTGTATCATTATTCATTTGAACAGGAAATGAACCAATTTGTTCCTTGCCTATACAAAAAATGCCAAGACTGTTCTTTGATTTTTTTTTTCCATGTATAGGAAGTATCCACATAGAAGTCCTTGAAGTAGGCAAATCTCAAGTGCAGTGAACTTGACACATAGGCACATGTATGGCTCTCCCAATTGATTGATGTCCCCTCTCCCATGGCACAGAGCAACCAATTCTTGTTGTGTGAAACAGGCACCCTGGTTTGTCCTCTTAGCTAGTCCTGGCGCTGCTCAAACTGGCAGTCCTCTTGCCTCAGTCTGCTAGGTGCTAGCTTGTGCTATCACCACCATGGTAAGCACTCTCCCCTTCGTAAAGACTTAATTCTGACTCCATCATGATGTTATTTCACTGTACTTTAGTATGTCCCTAATGAGGGTGTCATTGATCAAGTGAGATTCTTTCAGGCGTGTTCAACCTTTTGACATTATTATCCATTTAGAGCTCACACTTAGGAACTGTGCGGTTGAGTTACAAAAATATCTCTTAATGTCTTAAGTAAGTTTACATTTTTGTGTTGGACTGCATCCGTAGCTGTCCATGGCCTCATGTGGCCCACAAGGCTATAGGCCTGACACCTGCTTGTTCTCTGTCATTTTCCTACTTCAGTCTAAGAACCGCACTCAGAAAAGTTGACTCTGTACTGATGAAAAGGCTGCTGTTACACCAGACACTTCTCATGTCTCCCTTCAGGATCGTGTTTAAACTCTCACCTTTCTTTCCCTTGCTTTTGCTTGTGGGTTCCACTTAGGCCTGGTGTGAAACAAACCTACGAAGGTGCATCAGCGAGCAGCACCGGTTCGTGTGCGACACCTGCGACAAGGCGTTCCCCATGCTGTCCTCACTCATCCTGCACAGGCAGACCCACATCCCTGCTGACCAGGGACGGGAGAATCTCCAGGCCAAGACCCTGACTGATGATACCCTGGACCAGAAGGCCTTTCTGGCCTTGCTGGGCCTGCAGCACACCAAAGACATCAGGCCTGCACCTGCCGAGGAGCCCCTGCCGGATGACAACCAAGCAATACAGCTCCAGACACTCAAGCATCAGCTACCTCAGGACCCTGGCCGCACCAATGTGCTGAGTCTGTCTTCTTTTGAAGCTGCTTCTCTAGGTGGTTCTCTGACAGTCCTCCCAGCTACCAAGGAGAACATGAAGCATCTGTCCCTGCAGCCCTTCCAAAAGGGCTTCATCATCCAGCCAGACAGCAGCATTGTAGTTAAGCCTATTTCAGGAGAGTCGGCCATTGAGCTGGCAGATATCCAACAGATTCTAAAGATGGCAGCTTCAGCTCCTCCACAAATCAGTCTTCCGCCACTTTCCAAGGCTCCTGCCACCCCCCTTCAGGCAATTTTCAAGCACATGCCTCCTTTGAAGCCAAAGCCCTTGGTCACACCCCGGACAGTGGTAGCCACCTCTACACCCCCACCTCTCATTAATACGCAGCAGGCATCCCCTGGTTGTGTCAGCCCTAGCCTTCCTCCACAGTCCCTGAAGTTCCTCAAGGGGCCAGTCGAGGCAGCCTCTAATGCCCACCTGCTGCAGTCCAACTCTGGGGTCCAGCCAAACACCACCACACAGCTCTTCCTGCAGCAACCTGGAGTGGAGTTGCCAGGCCAGCCAGAGATGAAGACGCAGCTGGAACAGGACAGCATCATTGAGGCCCTGCTGCCCCTAAACATGGAGGCGAAGATCAAGCAGGAGATAACGGAGGGTGACCTCAAGGCCATCATGACAGGCCCCAGTGGCAAGAAGACCCCTGCCATGCGCAAGGTGCTCTACCCCTGCCGCTTTTGCAACCAGGTGTTTGCTTTCTCTGGGGTTCTGCGAGCCCATGTTCGCTCCCACCTGGGCATCTCACCCTACCAGTGCAACATCTGCGACTACATCGCTGCAGACAAAGCCGCACTTATCCGTCACCTTCGTACCCACAGCGGGGAGCGACCTTATATCTGCAAGATCTGCCACTACCCATTCACAGTCAAAGCCAACTGTGAGCGGCACCTACGCAAGAAGCACCTCAAGGCCACCAGAAAGGACATCGAAAAGAACATAGAGTATGTGAGCAGCAGCACAGCCGAGCTGGTGGATGCCTTCTGCTCCCCAGAGACTGTGTGCAGGCTGTGTGGGGAAGATCTGAAGCACTACCGTGCACTGCGCATTCACATGCGCACACACTGCAGCCGAGGCCTGGGTGGCTGCCACAAAGGCCGCAAACCCTTCGAGTGCAAGGAATGCAATGCTGCCTTCGTGACCAAGCGCAACTGCATCCACCACATCCTTAAGCAGCACCTGCACGTGCCTGAGCATGACATCGAGAGCTACGTGCTTGCAACTGATGGTGGCCTTGGCATTACAGATACACCCACAGAGGCCTCTGCCAGGGGAGAGGAGGGCAGCTGTGTCACTTTTGGGGAGTGCAAGCCTCTCGCCACTTTCCTGGAGCCTCAAAATGGCTTTCTTCACGTGAGCCCCACCCAGCCCCTGCCTTCCCACATCTCTGTCAAGTTGGAGCCAGCCAGCAGCTTTGCACTGGACTTCAACGAACCACTGGACTTTTCACAGAAAGGCCTGTCATTGGTCCAAGTGAAGCAGGAAAATATGTCCTCCTTGCTGAACTCTTCCTCCTCTGCCCTCTATGACTGCTCCATGGAGCCCATTGACCTGTCTATCCCCAAGAGCATAAAGAAAGGAGACAAAGACACAGTTGTACCCAGTGAGGCCAAGCAACCGGAACCGGAAGCTGGGAAGGCCGAGCAGCTCTCTCCCTGTCCTCCACCCTGTCCTACCTTGTCAGTGACTGTGGAGCCCATAGGGAGCCTGGAAAACCCTGCAGGCACTGTGGTGGCCGTCACCACAGTTGCCAACCTGGAACCCCCCACTCAGTCCCTCCAGGGCTCCGTGCAGCTGGCTGTCCCCATCTATTCCTCAGCACTCATCAGCAATCCTGCCCTCTTGGGCAACTCTGCCCTCTTGAACAACCCGGCCTTGCTTAGGCCCTTACGTCCAAAGCCTCCCCTCCTCTTGCCAAAGCCCCCCATGACAGAGGAACTGCCGCCACTGGCCTCCATTGCCCAGATCATCTCATCTGTGTCCTCAGCCCCTACTCTGTTGAAAACGAAGGTAGCTGATCCTGAGCCACCAATCACCAGCAGTAACACTGTGGCCACAGATAGCTTAGGAAGCTCCATCCCCAAAGCTGCCATCACCCCCACTGATATCACAAGCTCTAAAGAATCCAGTGAACCACCCCCTACAGCCAGCAGCCCAGAGGAAGCTTTGCCTACTGAGCAAGGGCCAGCTGGCTCATCCAGGAAGAGGGGTAGGAAGAGGGCAATGAGAAATCGGCCCCTTCCCAACAGCAGTGGTGTGGACCTGGACTCCAGTGGGGAGTTTGCTAGCATTGAGAAGATGCTGGCTACCACAGATACCAACAAGTTCAGTCCGTTTCTGCAGACTGCAGAGGATGACCCTCGGGAGGAGGCGGCGGGAGCCCCTGCAGACCACCAGGGGCCCAGTGATGAGGAGCAAGGTAGCCCTGCAGAAGACAGGCTGCTGAGAGCAAAGCGGAACTCGTATGCCAACTGCCTACAGAAGATCAACTGTCCACACTGTCCCCGGGTCTTCCCTTGGGCCAGCTCCCTCCAGAGGCACATGCTTACACACACTGGTAAGAAGGCCCTCAGGGCTCACCAAGCGGTGAGTCTTGAAAGAGACAGTGAGGGGTAGGGTAGGCCCTTTCGCATTCCGTTCTTCCTCTTCTTTGTCTCAGAAGTCCTGCTGTTAGTTTCTGTATAACCTATGCCAGTGGTCTGAGCCACCAAGGGTTATTGGTAAACAAATGTATCAGACACAGGTGACATAGTGGTCATAGAGTCGCTCCCTTTCGTCCTTACATCCTTTGTCTGACAAGTTTCAAGATTTCATACTTAAGTATGAAGGCCATTCCAGAGAAGTGGGGCTTTGCATTAAGGTACTAGACATGTAGTGAGCGAGCTTGGTGCTTTGACATGAGGAAGCTCATCCTGGTATCTTCAGGGCCCTTTCACTGGAGTTCTGAGCCTACCGTACATGTAAAAGGAAGTACTACAAAGTGTGATTTGCCCTTTCCCCACGTTGCTGGGGTAGATGCATCTTTCCCTTATTTTATTTTATTTTAGCTTTTTCTCCTGTTTTGAATAGCTATGGTAGATGATTGATAGTGGTAAATTCTGTTTGTCCTAAAATTGTCAACTGTTGAGGAATACATTCTAGTATAATTTGAATGTTTTAAGTAACAAAGCTAAATTACCAAAATGATATTTAAAAAATATATTTTTCAGATGTCAGTTTCTAGAAGTTAGATTTTAGAAGTTTAAAATACAGAATATTTATTAAATTATTTTATGTTGGATGCTTCCAGTATTTCACTAGCCACATACATATCTTTCATTATAATTACAATTTTTTAAATATTGTCACAGGATTTTTGTCAGTGATCATTGGGGTATATACATTTGAGTGAGGTCCTTACCCTTTTGGAGTTTGCAATTCAAATATTAATAGATTATACCAGGAAAAAATATTCTTACTGTATATATAGTACAGGATTGTTAGATAAAGTATAGATCAACAGCAAGATTTGATTTTCAAACCAAGTAATTTTTGAAGTATTTGGGACAGATGAAAACATGACTTGTTGATCTGAATGAAGTTCAAATTTATCTGGACGTTTTGTTATTTTGCATGCAAACTATGGAAACGCAAGGTAATTGGGTTTACAGCAACATTGTGAAGAGAGGATAGTGGGAAGTGGGTGTGAACTGTGTTCAGGGCCTGCCGGAAGCACTGTGGGCGGGACTGATAGCCCAGGAGAATCTTTTGAGCCTATCTGGACCTCATGATTTCTCCCAGCCCCTCCCCACATTTTCCTTTAGGTGAATGAGAGCCCTAGGCTTGGTAGACACTGCAAATTTTCTGTGAATAGGCCATCTCCCAGCAAACTGACACTGAAGAACCCATAAAATTCTTTTCCATTTGTGCTGGCATCTGCAGATACCAAAGACAACGTCCCCAGTGGACAGTGCAGTCCCTATGATTGTCTGGGGTTTTGTTTCCAGAAGGCCATCACTGCTGGCTTAGAAATATCTGCGCTTGTTCAGTCCCCAGGACCCACATGGTAGAAGAAAAGAACTAACTCCCACAAGTTGTTCTCTGACCTCTCCACACATGCCATGTAGATGTTCCCTCATACATACATACATACACGCACACATACAGAATAAAGTCCAACCAACAGCATTGAACAAAACCCAGTTTCCACTATAGTTAAGCAGTCTGCCTCCACTATGAGAGATGGCCTTTTCCAGTCCTCTGAACTGTGGAGTTATCCCAGCATCTATACTTTGTCTCAACACATTTCTCCAGCCTACCCACTCCCTACAATGAAGCAAAGTGCCGGATGCTGGCTGCCAGCACAAGCGTGGCTTTAGCCATTTATTCTGCTTAGGTTCCAGGAACTTCATCTGAGGAGGAAGTTGTCATCTTTCATGTCCTCTTGTGTGGTTTCTACACACTCAGTTTCCTCCCTCCTCCAGCTCTCTCCAACCTGTGGCTCACTGTTCTGTTCTTGAACGTGTTGTACCTCATGAGACAACGATGTACTGTTCCTGCCAATTCCCTCTCGAGCATCTCGGCCTGTGTCTTCAGGCCACGGGAGGACAAAGTGCCAGCAAACACAACCAGTCCCTTTCAGCTTCTGTCCTCATCTCTTCCTCCTTCCCTTTGCTCTGGTTCCTTGTTCCACAGTGACGGGTCAGGATGGTGCAATGTCTGAGAGCCCCTCCAGCTGTAACATCTGGGGTTCTCACTCCCTTTCTCATGGGTGCCTTGAGCTCCTTTGCCAGCTCCTGGGCTCTTCCCTCTCACCTCCTACCCATTGCTGATGGGTAGCAAGCACTGAGGTTTAAATTCAGGAGATGTCCTGACAGTATAGAAAGCAGCTTGAGCCAGTTGTGCCTGGCTGCCTTTTACTAAGGTTTAATTTATGTTTCTGTATGTGTGCTTATATGTATGCCTGCACATATGTGTGCAGATACCTGCAGAGGCGACAAGAGGGTATTGGATCTCCTGGAGCCCAAATTATAGGTGCTTGTGAGCCAGCAAGTGTAGGTGCTGAGCACCGAACTCACATTTTCAAGAGCAGTGCTCCTTACCACTGAACCCTCTCTCCAGCTCAAGTTTTTACTTTATTACGTGGTAGCTTTGATTGCAGAAGAAGAAAAAAGGCACCAAAAGAGCAATGTCTTGTTCCTGAGGAAAGTTCAGGAATGCTTGAGCTCCTACAGTTTGTCACCACAGAACGCTCCGAGTGAGTCAGTCACCGGCTAGTTCTAACCTTGATTCTCCTCAGAGAACATTTGCAACCCGTCCATTTAGAACTTGACCAACAAGGTCCCGTTGTCCTCAGCAAACTGTTGTTCCTTCTGACTGGCTTTGTTCCCGGTGTCCTTCAGATAATGCCTCTCTTCCTTCTCTTCTCTGACTGCTCTGCATGAATGAATATTGGCTGACTGGTGGCTTTAATGTTCACATTGAGGTGGCAGACGCACAGGCCCTGGCTACAAAAGTAGTCCCTTACGGTTACAACTGCTCTTACACACACACAATGGGCATCCCATGTGATATGGGTAAAGTCCATTTATAATTTTCAGACCTATTATAAAATGCTAAAAAGGCTCACCATTTTTGCATCTCTCAAGGCAAAAAGCATACTGCTTTTAATTTTTTTTTGCAGTGAACATGTGAGCTTTATAATGATTGTGTTACTTGTTAGCTTGAGGTCCTTCCTGTGGCCTAATGCTTGGATAGTACAAAACTGTCTTTTAAATTAACATGACTTTTCATGAAATACAGCCTGGCTGTCCAAACCACCTTTAAAGGAAAAGCATATGAAAACTAAAAAGTAAATCACTTACTAGATAGGAGTATACCATTTTCAAAATCTAGAATCTAAGCATAGTGGAGATGGCTGGGTGGTTAAGAACAGGGTTCAGATCCCAGCAACTATATCCCAGCTGGCCAACTTACCAATGCTGGTGACCCCATCACGAAGAGATTCCATACCTCTTTGGCCTCCCACGCACGTACATGTACTCATACACACAGAGGCACAAATTTTGTAAAAGTTAAAGAATCTCAGTGTGGCAGCTTCTGGCCTTTTCCTCTATTTTTTGACCGCCCCCGCCCCCCCCCTTAGTGCTGGTACCTGACCCGACGATGCTCTAGAATGCAGCACAACACTCCACCACTCGCTGCTCTCCAGCTCCTCATTTCTGGGTTCTCTTCCCCCCTCTGACCAGTCCTAAAGAAGCTGCTACCTGGCTTTCTTAACCAAGAAATAGTAAAGGAAATTTTAAGATACGGTGCTCAGTTATTAATGAAAAGCGAAAAGGCCACCTGAAAAGATGCAGCAAGATGTTTTACAGCTAGTCCTTCAAGATTTTTTCTGTTTATGAACATTTAATTGATAACCTTTTAAAGATTTATTTACTTTTATTATCGAGACAGTACTCTGCCTGCAAGTGTGCCTGCATGCCAGAAGAGGGCAGCAGATCTCATTGCAAGGTGGTTGGGAGCTGGGAATTGAACTCAGGATCTTCGGAAGAACAGCCAGTGCTCTTAACCCCTGAGCCATCTTTCCAACCCATGGTTTTTATCTTTTTTTGTCTTAAATGAGGGTGCTTTCTGTACTCGTAGCCAAAAACTCCTGCAGACCACCCATGTCAGGGGACTCACCAAGCAATTGGTAGGTTCTCGGCTAGTATGCAATGGTCCCTTGTCCAAACACATGGCAGGATTTTCATATGGCCTTTCCAAGGACTCTAGGTATGCTTGGATTGATGTAAACATCCATGTCTGTCTGGTCACTTCAACCCCACACACCTCTTGTATACCTTTCTACTCCTTGGAGTAGACATTGCTGGGGTCAGGGTCTTCAGTTGTTTGGTTTTGTGGGTAGTTGTTACTGCCGCAGCTCTTCTCAATGCTGTAGTTCAAGCCCTGAGCTGCATCCCTGGCCCATCTGCACTGTCAAGACAGCTCCTGCAGAGGTCTGGGAGGCTTCATCTCAAAGGGTGTGTGCTCTCAGAAGGGAGTAAATACCCCTTGCCTTTGATTGATTTGAGTGAGTGATTATTCCTGATTGCAATCAGGTTGCATTATCATGGACACTCTGGGCCTTACTTCCCCCTGGAAAACAAGAAGTTCTCTGGCTCCTCCCAGTAGCAAGCACCAGGGGCTTCTGCAATGCTAATCTTGCTCACTGCACTAGTCCAAGCTTTGCCAGTCTTGGAAATATTATCTAAAAGGGAAGGACCCTGGTTTGTGCATCCCTGGGTGCTGTGCCATGTGACTCTTCCTATTAGCTAGCGAAGGCTGCCTTACAGGGTCAAGGTTCCAAGATAGCAGCCCTAGGCAACAACTCTAAGGGTTTGTTTGTTTTTTTTGTTTTGTTTTGTTTTGTTTTTTTAGTGCGAGACACCTTATCCCCAGTGGAGTCAGAAACTGGGCCCTGGAATCTGGCAACTGGGGCAGAGGTGAGGGGTGAGAGCACACCAGGGACACTGAACAATCCACGATTGCTCACTCTCCCAAAGCTCTAGGTCCTGCCTCCTCCCCTTCCCTTGCCCTTCCTAGTTTCCTACCTCTTTTTTCTTTTATTTCTCCCCCTTCCTCTTTCCTTCCCTTTCTCTTATCCCTCTCAGTCCCTCCCCCCTTCTTTACCTCTGTCTTTTCCCGTTCTCCTGGCCTACTTTCTCGTGCACACTCTCCCCCTGGGCTTTTGGGCTTTCCGCTCTGAATCAATCCACATACCCAGGACTAGCCACAGGGAAGCTGCGCAATTTGAAGCAATGTTTACAGCACAGACTGAATCAAATAAATGAAGAATATAAGCAGGCCTACACTGAGTCCTTCCCTGGGTGGGAAGGAGGCCTTTCCTCCCAACACATCACAGCCTTTTTGTAGCACTGGCATGGTGTTTGGGCCAGATATCTGTGCATTGGTACATCTGCGGAGCAGAGCATATGACCTGATGCAGACCTCGCTATGTGTTGCTCCCTCACAACTTAGCCTGTACAAAGCAAGCCAAAAACCTGGGAACCTGTAGGATGAGTCCTCATGTCATTTGTCAGGAAGGTCTAGGTAGTGGCGACTGCAGAATTTCCTCGGTGGGAGGCCACAACTACCCTGTCAAGAGGGGGGAGACCTGCCACATTGCAGGGAGGACTCACTCAGACTTTATGGACCTTGAAGGTTGTCGGGGGGTTCATGATGTCTCCCTGTTCAATCTCCTAATTTTTAGTACTGCCTGCCAAGCTAGAGGGCAGTGTTCCCCCCCCCTCTGGTTATGTAGGTATTGCTTGCCATGACTTAAAATCTTGTGTTAACGGTTTTTATTGTCTTGTTTCAAACACATTTATCTTGGTTTCATTGTTAACTCTCTTTTAGTCATTTGACAGCTCCTTCTATTACTTGAAGGTTAAGGGAAAATGGTTATTTTAGTCATGTTTCTCGGTTTTTGTTTTTGTTATGTGTGTTTCTCTTGTTTTCTGAAAAGGAAAGGGTGGAGGGGTGAACAAATGCCAGCAATCCAAGGAGAGTAAATAAAAAAGCAACTTTTCTTTTTCATTGCAGTAGAAAGCCAGATAAATACATATTTTTTTTTCCTGCTTCAGGTCAGAAACCCTTCCCTTGTCAAAAATGCGACGCCTTCTTTTCTACCAAATCTAACTGTGAACGCCACCAGTTGCGCAAACACGGAGTTACCACCTGCTCCCTGAGAAGAAACGGGCTTATTCCCCCAAAAGAGGGTGATGTTGGATCCCATGATAGCACAGGTAGAGCCTCCAGGTGTGGAGAACCAGAGACAGGAGGGCGCTCCCCAGAGCTCCGTTAAAGTGTGAGCTGGGGCCGGGCACCATGCAGCCACAGCAAGGGCTGGCAGAGGACCGGAAGCCTAACCGCTGCCTAGACTGACACCAAGACCCATGGAGTTGGGGGAATAAGTGTCAGTGCCTAGGGCAGTTTGGAGCTGCTTGGGAGGGGAGACCCAGCACCTTCCCTCCAGAAATTGCCATTGTTCTGAGCCTGAAAGCTGGGATGAACCGGACATTGTGCAGCTTCAGCTCCTAGTGTAAATCACTAAAGGAAATGCGAAACTCTCAAGTTTGGGGGACCCAAGTTCTGCAGCTTTCTTGAGCAGCGCTTGCCCAGTGGACTCAGTACTGCAGGAACTGTGATCCCCTACCCTAAGCCTTTAGTTGGGGGTGGGTCAAGGTGGGACAAGGCAAGGCATTTCTTTTCAATAACTCTTCCCAGTATAAGCCTGTCCTTGTTTGAAAAAGCGCTCTGCATGTCCTTTCTTTAATCACAACTCTGCTTGACTTGGATCCAGGTATTATTGTCCTGTGCTGGTGTGTGCTTCCTCTCTCCAACCCTTACAGAGTAATTAACACTGCCCCATTCCTTTTATGCCACCTTGGCCCTTTCAGCTTCTGTATTGACATATGTCCTCTATTTAATACGCTCCATATTTTGACAGCTAAGAGTATGCTATCCCTGAAACACACCATACAAAAACAAAGCTGCAGCCAGGTGCGGTAGCACACTCCTGTATCTCGGCACTCTAGGAGGCAGAGGTAGGCAGATCTCTGTGAGTTTGAACCCAGCCTGGTCTGCAAAGCCAAGTCCAGGACAGCCAAGGCTACACAGAGAAACCATGTCTCAGAAAACCAAAATAAAATAAAAATAAAAATAAGCTGCTGCAGGCTACTAATTCCAGTCAGCATAAGAGCATTGCAGGATTCAAGGAGTCAACCCCTGACCCCCTTATCCTTACCTCAGTGATGACACATCACAGTAGACCGGATTTGCGGAGAGCTGACCCCAGTGGGGAAGCCAGCTCTACCCTTTCCACACTTTTCCCTCAACCTAGTGAAAGCAATGAAATGCCTTTAGCTTTCTGGGTCCTTCTCTCTGAGTCAGACCCTCTTAAGGACAAGAATGGTCCAGCTGGTTTGCTGCCTCCACATCCCCCGACACCCACGAGCTCCATTTGCACATAATTCCCCAGGATCTGTGAGTAAAAGGAAGGTATCCTGCCATGGTTGAGTCCCTGTGAGCTAAGCCTGATCTGCTTCCCAAGCTGCAGACTGTCCTGTTAAAGTTTAACCATCGTTGCCACAGCACCTATTAGACTGGAGCACATTCTCGTGCCGCCTGGTTTACAGAATGGGCCTGTGGTTCTCCCCGAACCAGTCAAGGGGGAAGGCAGCTGACGTGGGGTTGCTTTGGGGTTGGAACCCATGTCCCCCAAAAAGCCCCAGTCACTGCATCCTGCTAGTCCTAGAGGGCGTTCACAGGGGCCCTGCTGATGGCAAAGCTTGGTCAGAAATTACGGAGTGTTAGTTAGCCTGTGGGTGTGTGTATTTTTTAAGTTTACAGTTATGGGTTTTCTTTTTCCAAGGCCCTGCCCCAGAAGTTATATAGATTTTCTTAAAGGACAAAGCCTCTGGGAAAAGAAGTTACTGAAAGTTGTGAAATGAGCGAAGAGAGAAGTGTTTGGTTTAATTGCAGGCGCATCCCATGGTGAAGATAAATGTAGAAGGGAGAGAAAGCAGAACAGGAGACATAGGAGTTAAGGAATTTGAGAAATTTACAAACCAGATCAGTGTGCCACCAGCAGGGGGTGGGTGGAGGAGCAGGTACGCTTTTATTTTTTGGCTTTGACCTTGGAAACAGGCTAGCCCAGGCTAGTCTCAAACACAAGGAAGACCTTGAACTTCTGATCCTCCTGCTCCTACCTCTGGTGTGCTCGCAAGTGTGTATCTCCATACCAGATTTATACAGTGCTTAGGGGCAAAGCCAGGTCTTTGCAAGTCGATCAGTTTAGGTAGGTGAACACTCCACCAACTGACCTACCTCCTTAATCCTGAACAGACTTTGTTTTAAAGAGACAGCAAATGGCAAGGTAGTTGCTGAAATTTTCAAGGTTTGGTTTATGTGCATAGATTGAATACTTTTTAAATCCCTAAACGTGTTTTATAATGTCAGTGTGACTTTTCCAACCACATGAGGTATTCCATGAAAATGAACCCAGTTTTTCCCCTACACCCAATGCTAAAAATACAATGATGGGGGACAGTTTTTCCTTAAAGGGCTGTATTAAATACTCAGTTTTAAATAAACTGAAACTCTTTCCTCTGCTAGGTAGATGTAGCCTATCCTGCCCTTAAGGAATGTTCTTGGTTCTTACTCCAGTGATGAGTGAAGAGTCAACCCATCTGGACAGGACCCTTTACAATATAAACACGAGTGGGTTTTTAAAAATACTTATTTGTGTATTTAATGTATATGAGTGCTCTGTCTGCATGTATGACTGCATGACAGAAGAGGGCATCAGATCCCATTATAGATGGTTGTGAGCCACCATGTGTGTGCTGGGAATTGAACAGCAGCCAGTGATCTTAACCATGGAGCCATCTCCCTAGCCCCCAAACATGAGTGTTTTTAAGCTATTCCTTGGTGAAAGGTGCTTTTCCCAACCCAGGAATCCTGTTGTCTGTCCACATGGGCTGGTAACCCAAAAGTGCTCTGTCTGCTTAAACGTCAGACAAAGTACAGCCAAAGGTACCCCTGTCCATCTGGTTGTGTAGGCCAGTTGCATCTGTCACGTTAGCTGAGTGACATTTCATTTCTAGGAAGCAAGAGACCCTTAACTGTGGAGATGACCAGCAAAGTCTGCTGTCCTGTAGGAAGAGCTGGGCACTCATCATCTACTAGGGTTCATTCTTCTTCCTCCAGCAATTTTCCTGAGTGTCCAGGACAGTAAGTGGGGAGTAATAGCACAGAGAAGCAGTGCGTTCTTTTAAGGTTGCATTGCCCATGAGAAGTGATGAGGTAAGCAATGGAAGTAGGTTTGAAAAGAAGCCGTATGTTCTAGGACGTGCCCGTTCAAGTTCTACTCATGCTCCATATGTGAGGAAGTTAAGTCTGTTGTTCCCAAGAGTCATACAAAACCAAGTCAGAGGCTGCTTTGCTAAAACACTCCCCCTAGTGGAAGTCTGGAATGTAACCAAGCCACCTTTGTTCAAAAGTGTGGGCCCCATTGTACACAGGGAGAACTTATCTACCCTCAGAACAGGATCACCAATGGTACAATTCAGTCTTAGTGCGTGTACTTGGGTTTGGTTTCAGAATTTATTTTTATTTTCATAAATTTATCATTTTAAATACATTCAAACAGCTTATGTGCTAGCTTAGTCCAAGCCACTCCAGGGTTAAAATGGGACAAGCATGAGTTCAGGAGATTAGCTTAGGATACATATAGCAAGCTCCTGTTCCAAAGAAAGAAATCACATTTTTGTGAAAACCCAATAATAGGAACAGCCTAGGGTATGCTGGAAAAAAATAGAATTGACCAGAAATTAACTTTATTTTTAAACTGAATATCGCTTATTCTGAAAAGTACTTGCCACACAAATGAGGACCTGAGTTCAATCCCTAGCACCCGTTTAAAAGAAAATCCAGTAGTGTTGGCACATGCCTAAAATCCCAGCACTGGAGATGCAGAGGCAGGTGGATCTCATGAGTTTGAGGTCAGCCTGGTCTGCAAAGCAAGTCCAAGACAGCCAAGGCTACACAGAAAAACCCTGTCTCAGGAAAATAAAAGATCCCAGCACTGTGAGAGCAAGATGACAGAGGACCCTGGAACTCATTGCCCAGCCACTCTAGCCAATCAGCAAGCATCAGGTTAGTGAGAGACTCTGTCAATTACTTAATAAATGAGAGTAATTGAGGAAGACACAGGCAGATACTGGCCTCTGATTTCCAAAAACATGTACACACAAACACATAAATGCACACACAGAATTACTTACAAAGTAAGCAATCCAATCATTATGTGCTTTTGTTGTTTGAGAGTTTAAACCAAATCCATTCTATAGATGCCTTCTGTAATTCCAGAAAATGAGCATAGTTTTGTTTTTAAGTATAGCCTGAACGTTAGTGTACATCTCTCAGGGTTCCTGCTTCTTGTCACAAATTATCTTCATATCATAATTACTTGTTTAATTCTGAAGCCTCTTGACACAAAACAGTAGCCTCTCCCAGGTGCAGTAAGAATGAAACCAGTGAATTTGCCATCGGTGGAAATGACCCTACTTGGTTGCAGGAGAGCTCAAATCCCCAAGCTGGCTTTAAGTATAAGTACTATGTCTAAGGCAGCTTCTCTCCCCAGCCCAAGACCCACCTCATGGCACGTGAGAGAGCACGTGACTGAAGGAATGATATGAATGTGGTAGCCTTCTCGCTTATTCCATACAGCAAGTAAGAGCCTCAGATTAGGTGCATGAATTGTTGCTGACTCAAGCACTGATCAGAGATGTGCCTGTCATAGGGCACACCTTACATGTGTGTGGTAAAACAGTTTCCTCTGTGGGGTTCAGAGGAAGCACAGAACACCTATAATAAGTTGACATTAAGTTTGCAGACAAACAGTTCTCAGCCAGTTTCTGTTTTCACTGTAAGAACCATTATTAAGTCCTTGCTCAGCTCTCTTGAAGAGATAATGCTCTAATACTGTTTGATGTGGCTCTCTCTCTCTCTCAACTGTTTCATAGCCCATGCTGGTCTTGAACTCACAGTGGCGCTCACCTGGCCTCAAACTCTTACCAACTTTAGTTTCTGAAGGGCTGAGATTGCAGGTGTGCACCAGTGTGCATGGCCTTGTCATTTAATGTTGGACGTGGTGCCCTCTTCTAAGGTCATTGAAAGCTCATGGACTTCCCATGTCTGGTTTTGCTGTGGGGGGTTACATGTGGCAGCAAGAAATCACCGCCAGAGGCTCATTTAGTAGATCCCTGTCCTCATGCTCACCCACAGCCCCTCAGAGCCACCTGCTAACCCTCCCCACATGCTCTTGAGCAGGTTTGCCTCTCCATGCATTGCTTACAGGTGCAGGAACATCTTTGGCCTGTGGCCTCTACCTGGAGATGTGCCTGTAGACCATATACTTAGAATACACATGTGTGGTCGTTTTCTGTGGCACTCCTTGAGGGCCATGTTTGGAAGATGGGGGCTGGGGGTGTTCTTGTGTGTGTTGCATGTTTGCAAAAGCTCTTTGCACTGGAAAGATAACCTTTACAACTTGGCTTCCTCAACCTCCCTAGTACTTTTGAATCTCTGGAATGCGCGCCCTCTCTGTCTGCACTGCCTGAGTAACACACCTTCCTGGGGGTGGGGATAGCTGAGCGTCCCTGGGTTTGACTGTGGAGATTAGGACTTCTGAGGCACAAGAGCCCATCTGCTTTACTTGGGAATGTGAAGGCTGCTTTAGCCCATATAATTCCAAATTTAAAAAGTACTCACTAGGTTTAGTGTCCAGGCTGCCAGGGTGGGTCCAGCCAAGTCCCAGTAGAGCCCTTGAAAAGGGCATACTCGCTGTCACCTCATCTGAACCCCTTTCCCACTCTGCTTCCTTACACAGACAGCCAGTCAGACACAGACACATTGGCCACCCCAGGTGAGGTGCTGGATCTCACAGCACGGGATAAGGAACAGCCACCATCAGAGGGAGCTGTGGCACTCAGCCCAGCTACACAGGACCTTACTGTTAAAGAGGCCAAAGCAGAAGCAGCGCCTCCTGAGAAGGAGGAAGAAAGAGGGGCAGAGGAGGACCCAGAGCCAGAAGAAGAATGTGGTGGGGAAGAGAGAACCATGGACGCAGATGCCCCGGAGGAAGACACAGCCAGCAACCAGAGCCTGGATCTTGACTTCGCCAGCAAGCTGATGGACTTCAAGTTGGCAGAGAGTGAAGCAGGTACTGTGGATAGCCAAGGCACAGCCCAGCAGGAGCAGAAGTATAGCTGCAGTACCTGTGGAAAGAACTTCAAGTTCCTGGGCACCCTAAGTCGCCACAGGAAGGCACACAGCTGCCAGGAGCTGAAAGAGGAGAAGGAGGCCCCTTCGCTGGAGAGCGAGAGTGCTGGCAGAGCAGGTGAGGAGCCCTCACCTTCCCCTGAGCCTGAGGAGAAGCCTGCCGAATCCCCAGCAGTAGATCCAACACCAGGAACCAGGGAAGCTTCAGTGGAGAAACAGAATGAAGAAACAGAGGGTCCCTCTGATGGGGAAGGCACAGCTGAGAAGAGTGGTGATGGTGACAAGAGACCAAAGACAGACTCCCCCAAGAGCATGGCCAGTAAGGCAGACAAGAGGAAGAAAGTTTGCAGTGTGTGCAACAAGCGCTTTTGGTCCCTGCAGGACCTCACTCGGCACATGAGGTCACACACAGGTATGAGAGACCACACCCAGTCTGCCAGAAGAGGCAAGGGTGGCTTGCAGTAGTTGTTGGGAGTTTCGCTGGAAGTCAGTTCCAAGGGTCTTTGAGAAAACTGGTTAGGTTTCAGGGTTGTCCTTTGAGCTGGGGAAACTGGGGGTCTTGAGAAATTGGCACAAGCCTTCTGCAGGGCAGGAGGGTGTTCCCTCTGCAGTGGTACTTTGGAAATTACTTTTCCTCTGTCACTCAGCCCCAGTCTTGTTCTCTATAGGTAGGGAGGATGGCTGCCGGCCGTGACTGACCACAGGCTTCTAGAGTAAGAAGAGTGGGCATATGTCCATCCAGTGTAGTCCTCAACCAGATCCTGCCTCTTGGGGAAATGCCAGGGAAGGCAGGTGCTAACTTGGCCCATGTTGTGGAGACCTCAAGGAAGGTTCTCTTATTTGGGCAGGGGGTGGGGAGCTTCCAGTGAAGCCAAAAGATAGAAACATTCTTCCTGCACCATCCTTCCAAAGAGAGCACCCCAACCCCTTGTCCCGATCTCACCATCATGGTCACCCATGCACAGCCATCTTGGCACAGCCAGCCAGGCCCTGCACTGAGGTGTGGCATGCTGCTGCGTTGTTCTGGACAGAGATGTTCTCAGCTGTTGGGAACTTGGTATGTAAGCTGTCAAAAAAGCCAAACTGTACTTCCTTGTGCCTTGATTTAGAGGGCTATTGTTGGCCTTGCAGAGCCTGGGCGAGGACCAATCATTCCTCCTGTAGGACTCTTTGCTTCTGGGGTTCTTGTTTGTTTGTTTTTGTTGTGTTTTGTTTTCTCTAGACATGGTCTCTGTATGTAGTCTTGGCTGTCCTGGACTTGTTTTCTAGACCAGGCTGGCCTTGAGCTCAGAGTTCCACCTGCCTCTGCCTCCTCAAGTGCTGGGATCACTGGCATGTACCACTGCGCCCACCTGGCTCTGGGGTTCTTTTAAGATCAGTTTGTAGAAGGCCTAGGTGGAAAGGTACAAGAGAAAGAATGTGACCCCTAGCCTTGTGAGTTCAGGCAAATAAGGCTCTTCCTGAGCAGCAAAGGGTCCTGTCCCTGTTTATTTAGTTCTGGATGCTGAATTTCTATAGAGCAGGGGAGGGGGGAACCAATGGCCTTCATGCTAATGGACATCCTGTTTTCCTTCTCTCCCGCTCAGGAGAAAGACCATACAAGTGTCAGACCTGTGAGCGAACCTTCACCTTAAAGCACAGCCTAGTCCGACACCAGAGGATCCACCAGAAAGCCAGGCACAGCAAGCACCATGGGAAAGACAGCGACAAGGACGAGAGGGCCGAGGAGGACAGCGAGGACGGGTCCACCCACAGTGCTAACAACCCTGTCTCAGAAAATGAGTCTGAGTCCGCTCCTGGCACCAGCAATCATGTGGCCATCACCAGGAGCCGGAGAGAGAGCTTGGCCGGTTCTGGGAAGGATTGCAGCCGGGAGGAGAAAGCTGCAGCGGAGCAGACAGCCGAGCCCAGCCACAGTGCCCCCAAGGAGCAGGTGTCTCCGGGCGACACAGACCCCCAGAGCCCTGCGGCCATTGTGCAAGACTTGCTGGAGCTGTGCGGCAAGAGGCCTGCCCCCATCCTAGCGGCCGCCGACAGCGCCTCGCAGCTCTTGGGGATGGAATGACAGCCTTCCCCGTCCCTGTCAGCACACTGAGAAAGCCAGCAGAGCATCCCAAGCTTAGATTTCACAAGGTTTTCTCAGTGTCCTTCAGCTGTCTGCAGAGAGGAAAGAGAAGGCGAAAGAGAGACAAGCAGGTGTGCGGCCAACCAGCTCGTGCCATAGCCTTACCTTGTGTGCAAGCACCCGGCCCCAGTGTGGCCGGCTCCAGTGCCTTAACTACTTATGGGTTCTCCCATGTTATTGTGGGTGTGCCCCCCCCAAAATGACATTTTAACAAAGCAAATATTTTAATGAATTTTTTCAGAGGACCTCTTCATTTAAGCATTAACATTACCTTTTGTATTGGTGTGTTTGAGCTTGTTCTTGTGAATCTGTGATAGTACTGTTTGTTCTGTGAGCTGGAAGCAGAAGAAGAAAACCTTTCCCTTGGATCCCTGTAGCCAATAACTGGAAGAAAATGATGTGAATTTCATGTACATGACCAGAGGGAAGAGGGTGTGAGGCTGATCCCTAAGCTAGACCTTTCCTGTCGGGTTCTCCTGGTGGAGGAGCCGTGATCTGGCCTTTGTTGTTAGTGGTGTGGTCAGTGCAGGGTCCTGGTGTGGTGTGGGCCAAAGCCAGGAAGGAGACTAGCTTCAACCTCATGTTTCCACTCTCTCCGTGTTAGCAATGGTTACTGTTCAAATTCTATATTTACAGAGTGACCTCCCCAGTATGGTGACCTATGGAGGATGTGTCTGGATGTCATATACTGATTTTCCCCTCTCCCCATTCGGTATATGTTATTAATATTATTAATATTATTATTATTATTAGTTCATCAGTTTGCTGGGCTCTGCATTCAGCAGAAACAAATGGGCAATATTTGTCCTGGGAGACCTGAGCTGCTGCCTGGTCCCCATAACGAACGTGTGCCTGAAGCTCTCGTTGGTGCACCGGTGATGGTTCTTCTACTGTACTCAGGCAAGCCTTTCTTCCATGACTGCAGAATCCAGCAGGGGCTGGAGTGCTCCCCCAAGCATGGCCGAGGGGTGGCTCAGAGGGCAGAGCAAGGATGCAGGAGGGGTAGGGAGAGGCATCCGAGACACCAGGCCACACCTGGGCCACCTCAGAGGCGGCTTGCAAGGCAACCCAGTCTTCCTGCTAAGCCGGGCCCAAGTGTCCCCCAGCTGCACTACTGTCATTTGAAAAGCAATGCTATACTACTGCGGTGATGACCCAACTGCGTGTGCAAAGTTTGCACAAGAGGTTGTCTTCACCTTCCTGCAGTGGGGGGTTGCTGCTTGGAGACAGAAGTGCGTTTAATTCCCTAACTGGCCTAAGACCCTGGTGCACAAAGGTAGGGTTCCTTTTATTCCCGAGTGTTCTCTACAGGCAGTAGACTTCCCTCCTCGGCAGAGAAGCCTCCTACCGTAGCTGCGCTCTGTTCAGTTCAGCACCCTGCCCTTAGTGGACACTCGAGGACGCATGAGCCACACTGCTACCAGAGCCCCGAGCTCGTCCCCTGCCTGCACAGCCACAGGACTTCCCAGGGGGCCCCCCCTCTGCTCCACTTGTTACCCCCCCACCCCCGCCCCGGGGCTCCATTTGCTCCTCTGCTGAGATGTGCATACCCTCTTGTCCACCAGTTTCTAGTGGCTAAAATCCAACCACGCCGACTTCAATGGAAGATAGATATTCTAGAGAAAATGAAAAGTGATATATTTACATATGAAAGAAAAAATGTTGAGGTATATATGTATTAACTGTATTAGGGATGTATGAACCAATTTAAAATTGAGATTTTATTTACTGTAGAGAGAAATCAGAACCAGTGACCCATTGGTTGAAGCCAGCTCCTACATCCCGTAGGTTTTTTTATTATTATTATTACAATTGTTATTGTTATTTTGTTGTTATTATTTGGGGTTTCTTGTGTTTTGTTTTCCTTTGCAACTCTCCACACTAAACTCATGATATTGTGGGGAGAAGCCATGACTGAACTCTACGCTGCAGTAAGATGTAGCAGGGATTGGCAACCAGCAGCAGCCGCAGCCAGGGCTGCAACTGGCAATAATCACTATTGATTTAAAGCTTTATACAGTCTGGTCTGTTCCTTCAGAGTCAATAAGGTCTTGCCACATTTTATTAGTGAGATTGAGAGGTTTATTTGTTTGTTGTCCTCCTGCCTTCCCCTCCCAATATTAAACTGTGAAATTTGTGATTTGTTTAAACGCTGGGTGAATCATAGTGTAGTTTGCATGTCCAGCTAATTTGTTTCTTTACATTTTGTTTGATTCTCTTTCTCCTCAGGGCTTTTACAAATATATATATATTATAAATGTATATATATATATATATGGATCTTCTGAAAAAATTTTGAGGTGCAAATTTTCTTTTTGTGTTGTTTTGTTTTTGTTGTTTTGTTTTTCTCTTTGATGGACACAATGCTGAGATTCAATCACTACATGACATACCTGGCTGTGAAAACAACAAAAAGGGCCCGCGGGGCTGTTCTCCGGCAGCTCGAGGGAAGCTCCGCAGAGGTCGGTTCCAGACAGATCATCCTGCGTTCCTCTCTGTCCTCTCCTCTCCTTCTAGAAGAAAGTTGATCCTGATGATTTCAGCCCATTGCATTAAACAGGAAACAATAATAACTGTGTAAAATTCATATTTTTCTAAAGGGAACTTAAAAACTGCTGCTACGTGTCATGTACAAAACTGGTTTATGCCACATGAACAGAATCACAAGTTTGGTTTTGGTACTTTTTGTTTCTCTTTGTACTCAGTTGTATAGAACTTCCAAATTCAGAATGAAAAGAAAGCTGTTCTGTATCAAACCATCTAAGCAATAAATGTTATATTTTAAAAACGGTGCTTGACCGACATGTGTGTTCCTCCGATCCTGTCCCCAAGCCTGCAGCCCACTGGGGGCAGGTCTCAGGGTCACGCCTCATGGAGTGGTCAAGAACTGATCCCCAACTACGGAGGCCCTTAGAAGTCTGGGCACCCAGGCAGCATCTTTAAAAGACAGTTGGGCCTGGAGAGATGGCCCATTCAGTCAAATGCCTGCCACAAAAGCATGAGGCCCTGGGTTCAGACTCCCGGAATCCACCTAAAAGCTGTGTGTGCAGTGGCATGTGGGGAGGAGGTGGGAGGGGCAGAAGGCAGTGATCCCTGGAGCGCTCTAGGCTGCTGTCCAGCCAGATTGGTGATCTCAGGTTCACCGAGAGGTCCTGCTTCAAGAACTAAGGTGGGAGGCTGGCATGATGGCACAGTGGGTAGAGGCTCACCATCAAAGCCGACAGCCCAAAATAGAAGAGAAAGGAAGGCCTCAGACAAAAGGATGGATGGGAGCGAAACGCTCGCACATATGACCTGAGTGTGTACTGTTAAGTCAGAGACCCAGGGGCTGGAGAGACGGCTCAGTGATGAGCACTGTGCTCAGAGGACCCAGATTCACACCCAGCACCCACATGGCAGCTCACAACTGCCTGTAACTCCATTTCCACGGGATCCAACACCCTCACACAGACATACATACGGGTAAAACACCAGTGCACATAAAATAAAAAATTATTTTTTAAAGAGTCCCTTTCATAAATAATAAAATGCAGTCGGCTGCAGTTACAGATGGTCTGCCTTGAGAATGTGAATGGGGATGTCAGTGGCTGTGGTGAAATTTCATGATGAGGCCAGAGGGGGAGACTTGAGGGACAGCAGCGGGCAGCTGAGGCTGGGGTGGCCCTCACAACCATTCTCAACTCCTGTTTAGCTGCAGCTGAACCAACAGGTCTGTTTCCTGTGGATTAGTAACTCCTCTAAGGAGACTGCTTGGTCCTTCCCCAACGAAGTAAGGGACCAAGTGTAGAATGGTGGTTTTGACGGGGGTCAAATGGCCCTTTCACAGGGGTGTCACCTAAGACCATCAGAAAACACAGGTGATTTGGAACAGCAAAATTAGAGTTATGAAGTAGCAGTGAAGGTAATTTTGTGGTTGGGATGATCACAATGTGAACTGTATTGAAGAGTCACAATGTTAGAAAGGTTGAGAACTCTGGCAAGCTGAAATCTTAAGTGTTGCAGATTTTAGTGAACCTAACCATGAAACAGCAGTTCCAGGGCTTAGAGACAGCTGGTCAAACCCCTGTGTGGGGGCGTCTGTCATGAAGACCCCTGTACCCTCTCACTTGGGGAGTGGCCCTCAAAAGGGAACCCCAAGAGAAACTGGCTTGTGGAAAGCTAACTCTTGGGTCACACTCCATTATCCATGGGAGTCAGGGCGGGAGGTGAAGGAGAGACCTCGGAGGGGTACTCTTTGCTTGTACACCCAGTACTACCTGACAGGGACGGTACCACCCACAGAGGGCTGGGCTATCTCATCAGTAAGAAAGTGCCCCAGCCTGTCAGAGTGGGGCACACCTTTAATCCCAGCACTCAGGGAGGCAGAGAGGTGAATCTCTGTCAGTTCGAGGCCAGCCTAGTCTACAAAGTGAATCCAGGACAAAAGAAGGAAGGAAGGGAGGGAGGCAAAGAAAAAAAGAAAATGTCCCAACACATCAACCATGGAGAAGCAGAGGCAGTCCTGGTCTACATAAAGACCTTAGCTTAACACCAACAAAAAAGAAAAGGAAGGAAGGAAGGCCTGCACTAAGTACTAAGGGGTCTTTAAGTTGCTCCTTCCCACTGGATCTATTTAACCTTGACTGCACTTAAAATGTTCTCCCTGGCAGATACTGCCCGCAGACACAGACTGGGGCAGTAAGAGATCGAATAGAAGAAACCTGATTTCTTTGCAATTTAAGTTCTAACAGGGAAACTGACAGTAAAGGAAGTAGATGAGGAAGATAAAGAAGATTTGAGTTCAAGTGAAAGGAGCCGGAATGGGACAGGAATTGCCAGCTCTGAGGAAGCGACCGATGCAGGTGTCTGGGGAGCCAGCCCTGCAGGAAGCTGGGGAGACAAACGGGAGGGACACAGTGTGGCGTGGGGTTCTGGGTGGCAAGGATGGCCTCAGGAAATTAACTGAAAGGAGGTCACAATAATGCCTTCTTACAGGACTCTGGGCGGGGTTTTTTGTTGTTGTTGTATGATTTTTAAGACAAGGTCTCACTATATATCCCTGGCTGGGCTGAAATTCATGTAGACCAGGCTGGCCTCAAACCCAGAAATCTGCCTGTCTGTGTCTCCCAAGTACAGGGATTAAAGAAGTGTGCAACACTGGTATTTTAAGAGAGGCCCCGGATTGGATGATAAACCAGATCCAGTGTGAGAGCTACAAAGCAGCCAAGGACAGACACGCTTAGCTATGACTTCCTCTCGGGGCCAGGAGTTAGCTTTGAAGAGAGGTTCCCCTCACACACACACACATACACACACACACACACACACACACACCCCGCCAAATGATTTTGGCAGGAAATACATTGCAACTTAGGGCCCATTTTCAGGAAGTGGCTGAGGAACATGGAAGACTCGTTGCTCTTCTGGGCTGGGTCCCAAAGAGCCCCACAGGGACTCTTGGGTCTAGTCCACCACCTTCATGCCCTTTCCTATATCCAGATGACCGCTGGATCAGTTGCCCATCTGTCCTGAAGACCACAGACCCACAGAAATTCCAGAAACCCCTAATAGTGACCAACTAGTGAAGCTCTTCCCTGAGGAGACAGGCAGCAGTGCGGGACTGTTCTGAGCAGGGGGGAAAGTCTTAGATCTGCGGTCCACACCTCCGCCCTGGGTGGTTCAGCCCGAGCAAGATATCTTTGTTGTTGTTCTCATCTCTGTTGCTGCGATTAAAAACAAAACAAAACAAAAAACAGTGACCAAAAGCAACAGGGGAGAAAAGATCTTATCTGGCTTATACTTCCAAAACACAGTTCATCCCCCAGGGAAGGCAGAACAGAATCCAAGGAGTTACTCTGCCTTCTGACTTGCTCACAAGGTCATGCTTAGCTATCTTTCCTGTTCAGTCCAGGACCAGCTGCTGAGGGAATGGAGCTGCCCACAGTGGGCCGCGTCCTCCTGTATCACTTATCAGTCAAGACAAGCCCACAGGTCAGTCTGTGGCCCGAGATTGTATAACGTTGACAGTTAAAGCTAACCAGGACAGTGACCATGATGATCTGTTAGACATATCTGATCACCCAGAGATCCTATCTTCATTTTGATGGCAATTGCTCCAGACATGGATATCTGCACAAAATGAGCACAAAATGCAACACAGTACTCATCTGTGCTGATCACCTACACTCGACCCTTGGTAAACCTGAAGTGTTTGGTGTATACCTTCCATCCCAGCACTGGGGAGGCAGAGACAGGCAGATCTCCATTCAAGACCAGCTTGGTCTGCAGAGCCAGGGCTATAAAACAGAGGGGGGTGGAGGGGGGGGAAGCAAAAACAACAAAGAATTGTTAATCACAGACTGAATGATAAGAAACTGACCCGAAGGACAAACTGTGGCTAGTCAATAGGCCAGTGCCCAACCTTGACTCGGTGGATTTCAAGGCTGGTGCTTGTGTTAGTGAGCTTCCTGGGGATAGCACATGGTTTCAGAGGTATTGGGCCATAGTTGCTGGTCCTAGTTTGCTTTTTGTTGCTGCAATAGATGCCATGCTCAAAAGCAACCATGGAGAGAAATATCAGTTCATCTCACAGAATATAGTCCATTCTCAAGAGAAGTCAGGGCAGGAGCTCATGGCAGGAACTGAAACAGAAGCTCTGGAGGAATACTACTGACTGGCTTGCTTTCAGGCTCGTGTCCAGCTACCCTTCTTATAAAGCTCAGGACTGCCTAGCTCAGGATAGCACAGCCCACAGAGGACCGAGCCTACGACATTAACCAACAACCAAGAAAACACCCCACAAATATGCTCACGGGCCAATCTGATGGAAACAACTCAGCTGAGGGTCCCTCTTCCTAGACGTGTTAAATTGGCAACTAAGATTATCCATCACAGCCCTGTTGCCTCCGGACCAGTGGTGAGGCAAAGCATCGCGGTGGGTTTATGAGACTCCTGCTCACTGCTAGCAAAGAAAGAGCAGGGAAGAGGCTTGGATCTCAATCTCCCTTGAGGGGACCAAATGAAGTCACACTTACCCAGCACCCCCACCCATACAGGGTTTCTCTGTGTAGCCCTAGCTGTCCTGGAAGTAACTCTGTAGACCAGGCTAGCCTTGACTCAGAGATCCAGCTGCCTCTGGCTCAGAGTGCTGGGATTAAAGGGGTGTACCCCCACTGCCCAGCCAACCTTGCTACTTTTAAGTGTACAACTCACTGGTTCCACATCGCTGTGTGCATCTCCGCATTTTCCTCCCATGGCCACTTCCCTTCTGCTTACCTGTCTCTGTGAATGGGACTCCTTAGGGTACCTCACACAAGGAAAAATGGTTTATCTCAAGGACAGCATTCACTGAGAGCTTTAGTTTATGGAAGTTCGGGTGAAGGGCGGGCCTCTCAAAATTTGTTTCCCGGAAGCAGGTGCAGATTAAACAGTGTTGGCTACAGGGATGCCATGTCTCAGGCCTTCCTACTGAAGACACAGCCCCTGCGGTTTGAGATGCTGTGGGGGTTGGTATTAATGGCCAACGTGGCAGCCTGTAGAATCACCTAGGAGACAAACCTCTGGGCATGTCTGGGAGAGAGGTTCTAGATTGCATTACATGATCGAGAAGAAGCACCCCTCACTGTGGGCAGCATCATTCTGTGGCCTGGGTCCCCATTGGGATAGAAGGGAGAAAAGGTGAGCACGGTGTCCCCCTCCCTCTGCTTCCTGACCATGGCTGCGATGTATCCTGCTTGCTGTCCCTAGCTTCCACCATGATGCACTGCCCCTTAAGATGGGAACCCAAGTGAACCCATCCTTAATTTGCTCTTGTCAGAGAAAGAGAAGTGTAACTAATACAGACAGGTAGAGAATTGGCCCACAGGGACTAGCCGGAAGCAGGCAGGTCCTAGCTCTGCCTCTGATGAGTGGCTTTGTGCCTTGGTCTCTCCTTCCATAGACTGTAACAGTGGTGTCGGCCTCCCTGGATTATTGTGTGGGTTATGGGAGTTACTGTATATATGAGGTAAATATTTCATCTCTCACTAACATCTCAGTGGTGACTCTGAAGGGATTGGGCAGGACTTCCAAGCCATCCGTTCAGTTCACAGATACTGGTCAGCAATTAGGAGGAAGCGCTCATGGGAGACTTGGGCCTTGCCCTGCTAAGCAAGGGTTCCCTTCCTTTCTCCTGGCTCTGTGAGCCAGGAACCTAGCAATTCAGAGGTCCATCATGCGCAGGACTCTTCCGTGGCCTTGATGCCTCTCACTCTGGGAGGTGGGAGGGAGATACTGTTTAACACCTCCCCTTCTACGGCAGAGCCCTGTGTAGATCCCTGAGGACAAGGCCTAGTCCTGACTGTCTGATTATCCAGGGTGTGGCTGAAGACCCATAGCATCTATATTCCTTGGGGTCTGGTTAGAAAGAGAACTTCAGGCCTTCCCAGGCTGCTGGATTTATCTTCTGAACTAAACTTTAGGCTCCAGACCCGAGACTCGCTAATTTTAATATACTTATGAATCCCCTGGGGCTGGAGAGATGGCTCAGCCACTGGGGGCAGCCAGACCACACCTTCTGAACCTCCCCAAACTGCCAAGTGTTACAGCCTATGGGAGTCTTTCTCATTCCAACCACACCATAGGCTTCCTGACATTTGCTCTCATACCCTGCCACTCTTAGTTGGTGCCAATTCACAGGCCCCAAGCAACCGAGGCCCTCTCCCTTGCCGTGACCAACTCCCAAGGAGGCTGGGAAGGCTGGGTTTATTTTGAGCCTATAATTGAAGGCTGCTCGTTAAGGACAACAAAGCCGTGCCCTCCAAACCCAGGCTGCCGAAGTCAGTGCCCTAAATAAGGAACAAGCAGTCACTCCTTTCCCGTTTTACTTTCAGGGGAAGAAAGCTGAAGCCAAGTGGGGAAGTGACCCGCCACGCTTCGGCTGTGGGCTGTCCCAAATCTTGCCTGCCTCACACAGGAATCGACAACATGGTGATGGTTGAGGCCTGGGCTCCCAGGTGAGGAGAGGTCGGGTAGAGAGCAGCCCTTTCCCACAAGGACCCCACACGGCTCTCTCACATAAATATTAGACCCACCTATTCTTCATGAAAAAGTTAGCAGCTTCAGGGAAATGGTAAGGGTGGAAAAAAAAAATCTAGGAAAACTGAATACATCCAGGTGTGGTGGTACAAGACTTTCATCGCAGCCCTGAGGAGGCTGGACAGCCGTTCTCTGTGAGTTCAAGACCAGCCTGGTCTACATAGAGAATTCCAGAACTGCACAGAAAGACCCCATCTCAAAACAAACAGAGAAACAAATGGCAAACAGAATACAGTTCTGTTCCTCTCCCGAAACTTATCGAGCACTGCATTGCGCTATTTTAGGTTAACATTAACACCGCACTCCACTCCGCTCTCACGTTCCCTCACACAGTCCAGGACTTTGCACATGGTGCCTTTCAACCTCAGTCCAGTGAGCTGGGGAGGAATAAAACTCGTTCTTGTCAGGGGCTGGAGAGATGGCTCAGAGGTTAACAGCACTGGCTGCTCTTTCAAATGGTCCTGAGTTCACTTCCCACCAACCACATGGTGCCTCATAACCATCTATACTGAGATCTGGTGCCCTCTTCTGGTGTGCAGTCACACATGCAGACAGAATACCATATAAATAAGAAGATAAATAAATCTTAAAAAAAAAAAAAGATAAAACAAACAAACAAAAATCCTTTCCTGTCAGAGCAGATTTAAAGGGTTAAGTGACTAGCCCGAGTCTACCTTTTTAGGATGAAATGGGGAGCACATGGCTCCTGGTGAACTCTGGAGGCAGCTGTGACGTGGCACCCTCCAAGTACCCCAAGGTCACTGGGGAGGTCTCAGTTCTCTCGTGTGACCTTCGCATAACTTATGACTGCTACACAGGGATGGAACATCCAGAAATGTGTCTTTGCCCTCCTGTCAGGAGCCTCAGAGGGGTCCACACACCCATACCCACGTACTCTAAGACAATTTCCTCAGTTACTTGTTAGAAATCCCATTTCAGACCTGCTGATCCAGGACTTTAGGCAAGGGAACCCAGCCAGGAGCTACGCCAAATTCTCTTGGTTCTGGAGCTTGGGAAATTCTGCCAGCCACAGCTCCAGGAGCTGAAAACTGTCCAGGACTCGGCCCCCAAGATATCTCTCTGTATCAACAAGATATCTCTCTGTATCCTCTCCAAGATCCTAGCAGATAACAACATTGAGAGATGATCAAAGTGTCACCATAGGTGGCATAGTAGGGGCTGGAATGATTGATCAGTGGTTACAAGCCCTGGCTGCTCTTTCAGAGGGCTAGGGTTCAATTCCCAGCATCCACACGGTGGTTCACAATCATCTGCAACTCTAGTTCCAGGGGTCAGATCAGATATTGTCATCTGGCCTCCAAAGGCACCAGGCATGCAAGTGATGCACAGACATACATGCAGACAAAAGACACACTAATAATAGTTTATTATTATTATTAATTACTAAAGTAGAGTCATGTTTGCACACAATTTGTGCACATCCTCCCATACGTTCTTTTCTACATTTTTATTTACTTAATGTGTGTGCACACATGTGTGAGCATGACACGGTATGCATGTGGAGGTCAAAAAACAACTTGCAGGAGTCTTCTTTTTTTCCCCATCATGTTGGTCTTAGAAATCTTCTTGGTAGCAGGTGCTGTTCCCTCTTGAGAACACAAAGTAACTCCTATGGGAATCCTTGTTCAGTACATTGTTTAAGGACTAACGACAAGGGGGAAGATCCACTGTCTCTTCAACCCAGACAATACCTTAAAATCTTTTTTCCATCTGCGGCTGGTTGCATCTGCGCCTGTGGACTACAGGGACGCAGGATGAGTACCTGTAGTTGCCTCTCAGAACAATGCTACATCAGAGACTATGCAAACCCTTGAATTTGTGGCTTTGCTCTGGCTAGAGCAGTTCTCTGAGATCCGGTGACCGTGTCAGCTCTTCTGTAATATCTGGGCTCTTCCCTAGCCTGTACAGGCCCTCTCTGCGTCAGCACAGTGGGGCCACCCCGCCCCAGGATCAGCAACCCCGCCTCCTGGGAAGAACCTCCCAGCAGTTGTGTCCGGGTTCAACCTTGGTACTCAGGAGCACGATACTGCCATGGATTTCCCACCTGCCTGGAACTTTCAGCCCACCCAGTTTCCAGACACACTCGTCCTTCAGCCAAGAGCTGGTGGTGTGATGTGTGGGACTTCATTCAAAACCGTGGGGAAAGAATTCCCCCCTTAGTCTGAGTCCTAGTTTTCAGCCAGGTGCAATCTCAGCTATGTAGGAAACCCAGGCATGGGGGATGGCTTCCACCTACAAGTTTTAGACTTCCTATGCAACACAACAAGACTTCTATCTTAAAACAAAACAAGAATCAAATTTCCTTAATTTGCTAAGGTCACAGGACGCTCTGATGCTTTGGGAACATGCCCCCAACAGGACTGGGCGGCTCACTTCCAGTTCAATGTGGAACCCAGTCTCAACCCTCCATTCCTACATACACACCCAGGCCACCGCCTGAAGGTGGGGTGGGCTGTGGTTGGCATACAAGGTTGGGGTCGTGGGCAGTCCAAAATCTGCTCAGAGAGCTGGGGCCACATGAGCACCAAGGCTGCAAGCCGTCTGGGCACACCCCATCGTCCTGCAGAACACAGTTTCGAGAGAACCCTGTGAGGATTTCAAGATGGTGCCTCCAAGCAGAAGCTCCCGCCCTGCCCAGGGCTCTGAGGGCAGCTGTGAGGGTCATACTGCACAAAGCTGGCTCTGTCCTCCTCCCAAAGCACACCTTCCATAGGCCTGGCCGCTCTCCCAGCTGACAAAGTGACACACTTCTGTCTCTGACGCCTTTGTCCACCCACACCCGGAGACGGTTCTCTTCCTTTCCACCCTCTGTGGCTCTGCCTGCTCTAGCCGGGCATTAATGCCCCTAGGAACCCTTGTCTGTCCACCCACTGTTTATTCGCCATCCCGGGGTGTGCATAGGTCTGTGCCTGAGGCTCTCCTGGAAAGGCTCTCTGCCTCCGTAAACAGAGCAGCATGGCTCTGTCAGGCTGGCACTCAGAGCTGGGGCTGACCTCTTGAAACTTCACTCCACACAGCCCATGCCACACCCTGTCCCTAAGCTCTTGGTACTCAAGGGGCCAGGCCAGCAAATAGCTTTCTGGCTCCTGCCTTGCCCTTGCTCCAGGGACTGTTCTAGAGCCTTCCTGCTTTCCTTGGTCCCCCTGCTCCACATCGTACCCATTTCCTTAAAGGCCTGATTCTTCCCAGTATTCAAGAAGCAGAGGCAAGTGGATCTCTTGTGAGTTCAAGGCCAGACTGGTTTACACAGAGAGTTCAATGAAACCCTGTCTCTTCTTAAAACTCTTGATTCTCTGGGGTTTGCATCCTGCTGGAGAAATGTTGGAGGGAAATGTGAACTTGACTGTGAGACGCAAGAGAGGAGGGGCCCGTCAGAGGGGAGATGTGGGAAATGACATCAAAAGATGAAAAAGTGTGTGTGTGTGTGTGTGTTTATACGTGCACGCGCACCTCCGTGTGTGGGTATGTGTGCCCGTATGTTCAAGAGACCAGAGACTGACACATCTCCATCCGCTGATCTCCATATTCAAGACAGGGTCTCTCACTGAAGAGCTCAGATGGGCTAGACTGGCTGGCCAGTGCACCCATGACGCTGTAATCAGGACACCACGCACCACACCCAGTGTTTTTATCATGGACGCTGGGGGTCTGAACTCAGGCCTCCATGCTTGTACAGCAACATTTCACCACTGAGCCATCTCTCCAGACCCCAACGGAGGCCTTTTTAACTGACAGTGAGTATATTATGCCAATGTGTATGTAAGCTTTTTAAAAGTGTGTTTGGGGCTGGCAAGATGGATCAGCAAATTAAGAAACTTTCACCAAGCCTGATAATCTGGGTTTGAACTCCAGAACCCAGGAGCAAAACAACTGAAGGTTGTGCTTTGACCTCCACATGCTCACTAGCAGCGGTGCACACCCGCACCCGCACACACACATACACACACATACACACTGACTAAATGGTATAGTTTTCTTTAATGTTTTATTGGGGGAGAGTGTGCGCGCAGATTGGGTTCTTGTAAGAAAGAGTTTTAAAATGACCTCCAGAGGCAAGTTTGGAGCCTGGCAGCTGACAAGAAGCACAAGGCTCTGGGCCTACCTGTGGGATGCTGGGACTACCAGGAATAAGGCCAGCAGGAGATGGAGAGCTAAGCTGGGGACCAGAGGCATGGTGGTTGCCTGGTCCTTCATTTCCCAGCATGCCTTGCAAAGCACCAACATGTGCTGCCTCTGAGCTGGGCTTGGGAAGAAAGTAACGGGATGAGCAGACTGACCTCACAGCAGGCCAGGAGGGACAAGAAGCAGCAAGTGATGTTGATGTGAGAAGGGCAGGGATGCTGTTCTGCGAGGTGGCAAACACAGGACCTCAAACTCTAGAAACGACCTAGCTGCATTAAGCAGGATCCTCTAGACAACTCAGACCATACTGTTGGAGTAATCCAACAATGGCTACCTTACACTGCAAAGGCAAAGAAGCCAGTGGTTGCTCAGACGGTGAGGCCGGGTGCCACCACAGTCCCAAATCTATCTCTGAAGGCCTAGGGGGTTTCCAGAGAGCTTCTGGTCTTCAGTCCACATTGGAAGCCCCAAAACCCTGTTTCCAATATCAGCAAAGGAATCAGCAGTAGCTGCTGTAGGGTAGATGAAGGGGCAGCAAGAATGATAGCAAACAGGCAAATACAAAGCTCTCCTTCTTCCACATCCTTTTATCTGCGTTGCCGTCAGAAGGCGCTGCCCACACTCAGGGGGATTCCTCTCACTTCAAACCATCAAGAAAACACCTCAGCGGAGGCCCCAGCAGCTGCCTTCTAGTCCACCCTAGATCCAGTCAAACTGACAACCAAGATTAGCTAGACTGACTTCGGCTGAGGCAAGAGGGAGTGAAGCTGGACTAGAACAGTGCTAAGAGGAGCAAGGACAAGCTCAAACTCATCACCACTTGGCTGAAAATAAAGAAAGAAAGAAAGAAAAAAAAAAAAGAAAGATGAGGGCTAAGTCGACACATCAGTGTTGTAACTTGGGGCCTGGGAGAGATGAGGGCGATGATAAGCCGAGGAAGCCTGCGGAGGAACTGAGTTGCTGGATTGCAAGTTCTGTCTTGTCTGAGGTACCTGAATGAGTCTTGGTTAGCAAGTGAGGAAAAATCCATCAGACCAGATTCTGACACAAATGAGAACGTGTCACCCTATATCGTGGGAGTCCGGACAGTGGCCTTGTGTACAGACAGATCCGGGTACTCTGTGGCTAGCTCCAGAATCTAGCTGCCATGGTCCTGTCCTGCTTTCCCCACCTCTTCCTTTCAGGTCCCCAGTATGGCATCGATGGTGGCCCTGCCAGGTCACTTTGATACTGAATTAGCTGAGCAAGCCTACACGATTGTCCTACAAAGTCTCTTCTTCCTGGCCAGCCTGAACCTGGGCCCCATGTCAGGCCACAAGCCATTTGTGTAGTAGATGAGCCAGGCATCCCTCGCTGCCCGGAAAGACCGTAAGAGGTGGGCAGAGCAGTCACCTCTCCCGGCCTCCAAATTACGACATTGGTATGTTGACTAAGTCTTAATCTAAACAATTTTTCTTTCCCTAAGAGATGGGTCCCAGGACTCAATCCCAGAATACCCGAGCCTGTTCCTAGGAATAAAAACAGGTCCAAACGAGATAGACCCCAGAAGGGTGGAGGCCGGGGAGGGGGGGTGGCCCCGGGAATTGGGCCCCAGGAAAGTCATCTCCAGGAAGTGATCCTCAAGAGGAAGCCACTAACCAGAAGTGTCCCCCGGGGGAAGGATATCATTAGGAGGGTGGGCCCTGAGAAAGCTTGGCACCGTAACCAGGAAGGGGATGACTGTTCCCGGAAAGTCCTCTAGGTGGGGCAACTGAACCTAGGGAGTTCTTGAGAGCCACAGCTAGGAGTGAAGTAGTTTAAAGTCGACATGGAAAGAGCTGGCAAGGAGGGAGGAGAAGAGGAGGAAGAAAGAAACAGAGGATGTGGTGGAGGAAGAAGGCTTAGAGCCTTACATCCTTTAAAGGGGGAGGGGGAGGGGTAAGGACCGGAGAAGTGGGCGGGAGCAGCACCACCCAAGGGAAGGGGGTCCGTGTGTGGTCCCTGAGCCAGCCTCCAGGGGTCGAGGCTGATACCAGGCTCCAGGAAGTAGAGGAGGTGAAGAAATGAAGCTGCAGAGTTTCACATGGAAGGAAAGGAGAGATTAAACTTTCACCCGAGGAGCATGCCGGGTACTGGGGAGTCTCTGGGGACTAAAGGACAGGTGCGTGTTGGAGGGGGCAGGTAAAAGAGAACCAGAGAGGACAGAACCGTCACCAAGGCAAGAGAGAAAAAGGTATCGGTTACTACGACCGAGAGGAAAAGGGACAGCATTGCAGTGGGAAGGAGACCAAGAGAGAATGGGTGTCTTGCTCCCCTGGGAGCAAACTTGGGGAGAAAACGCAGGAACGCAGAGGTCAGCGAGGATAGAAAGGGATTCGGAGAAGTTCAGTTTGGTTCGGTGACGTGCTGGGTAATTTGCAAAGAGCCAGCTGGTGCCAGGACTGTCTTAGGAACCCAGGACAAATGTAGTGCCAGACAGGCCCCTCGGCAAAGCTGAACCGGGCATGACCGTGGAGGGGAGTATGAAAACCGACATTGCTGTTTGGTGCGTGTGCCAGTCATAGATGCCTTGTCTATCTTTTCGTGTCCAGGAATGTAAGGAGAGAGAGGCATCCTGGGTATCAGGGATGGGTGTGGCAGGGAGGGAACGAGGACAGTGTGGGGGGCAGTGGCGGTAAAGACAGGAACAGTCTGGGGGAAGCAGTGGGATTGAATAGGTTCTTGGGAAGCAAAACAAGGGGTTGCCTAAGTAAAACTATCCCAAACCCAAATCTGAAGGCGCAGCCCTGGAGTGCAGGTCCCTCTCAGCAGCAGCATCCAGGGACTCGGGGCTGTCCCATCCACATAAATCCTCATTTCAAAAAAGAAAAATTATGCATTATTTATACAACATTCTGCCTTCATGTATTTCATGTAGTGTACCAGATCTCACTATGAGCCAACGACATGGCTGCTGGGAACTGAACTCTGGTCCTTTTTAAGAACAGCCAGTGTGTTTAACCCCTGAGGCTTTCCAGGTCTCTCCAGCCCTGATGAATCCTCATTTTATCAGCCTGTAGACGGGCAGCAGCAGCGGCCTTGAAACTCCCAAGAAGGCGGGCTACTGCAAATGTGTAGCCAGCCAGCCTCGAACTCTGAGAGACAGCTGTGTGGGCTTCAGGTGAGCCCTCCCTCAGGGGGTCTGAAATAGCCTTCCTCGGGCTTCCCCTAGACAGCATTCCATTTCTTGCCTGCAGAAAACAAAGAGGTCCTCACACTCTTCTGTCTCGGGGAAGTCTTGCAGGCGGCTATAGCCTTCTCTCCTTGCTGCTTTCCTTCTTTCCCCCCACTTCTCTTTTCATCTTCAGTTATTCAAGCCAGGGTTTCTCTGTGTAGCCCTGGCTGTCCCGGAACTCCCTTTGTAGGCCAGGCTGGCCTCTAACTCACAGATCCACCTGCCTCTGCATCCTGAGGGCTGGGATTAAAGGTGTGTGTCACCATGGCTGGCTGTGGAGGGAGATTCTGAGGGACAGGGGACCTGAAAGACACCTGTCTCTTTCCCTGTCACAACCTGTCACTATGAAAGAACATCTGATTACCAGGACCCTACAGAGTGGAGCACCAGGACAAAGTGAGACTGGCTCACATCCAAAAGCTCTCTTCTTCAGGCACATTTCCCTCCTGTGTCCTCTCTCTCTTTCCTGGTTTTTCCAGTGTTTCTCTGGGTGGCCTTGGCTGTCTTAAACTCATTTGTAGATCTGCCTGCCTCTGTCTCCCTGAGCGCTGAGATCGCAGCCTAGCGGCACCACACCAGCTTCCTCCAGTCTCTGCAATGGAGACTGACACCTGACCTCTGCTTCCCAAGCCTGGCCCCACCCACCTTGCTTTCTGATGGGCCTGGTGCTCCTGGAGGACCACCCCCATGGGCAAGCTGACCTGGGAATTTCCAGTGGATGACCTGCATGGGGCTCACAGGGTGCTTGTCTGTAGCTGACTTCCTTCCCAAGCCATTTCCTCCAAGGCTGGAGGTCCTCTCCCTGTGGCCACCCATTTGTCACCTGAGGAGCATCCAGATTTCCTAGAACAGTGATGGTGTGGAGTCTCCCCCAGGTATCTGTGGGATGGAGTCACACAGTAAGAGCGTTCTAAGGTGTGGAGTTAGTTGAGACCCACCTACCTAAAGGAATCGTGGAGTGGGAGATGTTGGGATGCTAATAGGATCTGGAGCCAAATAACTTGGTGTTCAAATCCCAGCTTTATTATATTCAAGGCATTTAGGTTCTTTAGACTTCAATTATCTTTATCTTTAAATGGGTGTAAAATGCCCCTCTCCCAGAATGTATGAACACAGAGTTCAAGTAAGCATGTGACCATGGGGTTGTAAGTTCAAGAAATAGGTCTTCAGTATCTGATCTCCAGGGACATATAGGGACATGGTCCTTCCAAACAAGATGATTTGGGGCCACCATGATGA
>CM053760.1:58587756-58686968 GCA_028658305.1 Pachyuromys duprasi
TTGCCCCCCCCCCCCCCCCACACACACACACAGGGGCAAAGCCACATTGCCATTTGTGGTATGGCCCGCTGTTGTGATGTCGGGTGCTGACTCCCTCTGTCGGCCATTCTTGGAACTGCACCTCACCCAATAGATTCGGAATTCTCAACCTCTTCCTTAGTGTGAGCCCTTCAGCACCAGTCAGACTCAGAGAGGGAAGGCACCCTACAGGTGTTCAAAGGTCACTGACCAAAGGGAGTCTGTTTTGTTGTGTCCCACAATCCTCTACATCATCATACCACCTGCTGGGTCCTGAGTTCAAGTTTCACTGTTTGTTCATTTATTTAAGATGGGTCTTGCTATGTTGCCTACTTTGGCCTCTAACTCCTGAGTGCAAGCATTACTTGGAACTTCCGGTGGCACCACCCTGGCTTTTGAGTTTAATTTTTTTTACTGGCAGTAGAGAATGGCTCCCCAAGAAGCAGAAGGGCTTTCTGTATGCTCAAGAGCTTGCAAAGTGCATACATGTTAATTTGAATCTAAGATAAAGTGGGTCATGAAGTTAGAAAAGGCAAGCGCGGTGCTGAGATACAGCAACACCACATCTCCCCAGCTGTTTTCTCACATTTATTTATGTATTTAAGTGTTTGGTTTTGGTGCAGGCTCTTAAGGCACCCCCCAGAGGTTCCTGAGTTTGACTTAGACTGGTGGGGTAGGAGAAGGGAGGGACAGAGGAGGAGGGGCTGTTTCCAAGGGGCTCGGATGCACGTAGTTCCCTGGAGGGGTTGGGGACCCCTTTCATCTGTACGTGACCATGGATGAACAAAGGTGCGCCTGCAGTTGTGGGCCAGAAGCAAGGCTGCTTCCTGCGGCCAGTGCGCTGCCCTCACCTCCTCTCAGGTTCCACCCAAAGTTCCACACGTGCTCTTTCCACCAGTCCCACAGCACCTGTGGGACACACCTGGGAAGACCAGAATGACTGCCTTCACCTGTGACCTCCGGAGGCCTGGCCCCGGGCAAGAGTCACGCATTGTCTGTAAGCGTTTCACGTCAATTTATTTCCACCCAATTTGATTCAAAGCAGTTCAACTCCGTTGCCATCAGCACAATTCAAGCTCACGGAGAGCATCCACACACAGAAACCAGCCTCCAAGGGACAGCTGGGGGAGCCACTGCCTCCCATAACTCACATTTGCATGTGAGCTCGGGTGCCTGGCTCACCTCCACCAGAGCCACTGTGGACTGAGGGGACCGCCCAACCTCCTGTCAGCCCAGCCCGAGGACACTCATCAGTGAACGTTTCCTCAAATGGTCACGGAAACTGCCGAGGTGTGTTCAATCAAGGTTTGCTAGCTTGCTTCACCCAGAATGATCCGTCTCCTGCCGTCTTTGTCACGAGGCCATAGATGATGTGGGGAAATGACAGCCTGCTGACCCAAGTGGCCCTAGAGCTCGGCCTGAGCTTCCTCCATCCCTGGCTGGTTGGACTCCTCCCCTCCTACACACTAGCTGTAAGGGCTGCAGGGTTTCCTGGGGACACTCCACCCAGAGACAAAACACGGCAGCTGTTATTCATCAGCCACAAAGCCCTAGCGACACAGCCACTTCCAGCAGCGGCTTCATAGAGGACCCATATGAGGGTCCAGTGGAGTGTCTGGTGCGGTCCTAAATTTCACGGTCAGCAAGCTGGTGCAGAGAAGACTGCAGGGGCCACGGGTCTAGGCAACTTCCCGAAGCGGCTGAAGCAGGCACACGTGCACCTGAGACCACAAGATGGCTGAGCTGCACGGCCGTCTGCTCAGGGAGCCTCTTTCTTTCTGCGCCTGAAAGAGCAAAGGAAGATGGTGAGCCAAGAAGCTGTTAGATGCGTTCCTAGCCACTGCCAAAGGGTCTGAGGCTTGCAGGACACGGCAATGGGGACTGTGGCTGTCTCATTACAGGGGGGCCTTTAGGCTGCTGTGTCGACCCAAACCCTTTACCCAGCAGAGCTAGACTCTCCCTGACATGCTCTTCCTCCTATGAGGATCTAAAGAGGAGAGCCGAAGCCGGGACTTCAAAGCCATTAACTGACCCAGAAAGAAAGCTAAACAGTGGTGCCTCTTCACTGAGACATCATCAGATTTCGCTGCTTCAGGAGGGACACGGTGTGAAAACCAGCTTCCCCGTAAAACAGAGACCACAGAGGACTCATCTGGAGAGGCGTGGAGCTTTGCTCTATAAACCAAATCGGTGCCTGACCATTCTCATTCCTCCATTCACTTAACGCATTTGAGCGCCTCCTGTGTGCCAGCCTGCACACTAGCAGCTGTTGCTGCTGTCCCGGGAGAGCAAGACCTGATCCTCGAGGTCAATGGCGAAGTCAGTGGCGGCCCACACCCGGAGAACTACCCTCTGTACAGTGTAGGGAGTCTAAGAAAGCTCCCTTAAAGGTAATGAGAGGGGCTGGGGAGATAGATGGCTCAGTGCGTACAGCGTTTGCCATGCGTGCGTGAGGGCCAGCGTTTGGATCCCCAGACCCACGGACTGCTGGGTGGACTCAGAGGGACTAGAAGGCCGGGGACCACCACCTGGGGACACTGGCACCCGGTACATGCTGGTGTATGGAGGAACCAGGTGTACCCAGACACATTTGTGTGGTCCAGTATCAGGCAGTGTGGCTGTCTGCAAGCACGAGAGCAGGATCTGAGATTGACTGGAGATGGGTGACATGAGGAACGATGGAGGACTAAACCATTTAAAGAGGTCATGGTTTGGAGGAAAAGGCCGATGTGTTTTTAGCGGCAGACGTGATCGTGATCACTGCTTACATGGGGAGGGAACAAAGGAAGTTACTGTGGGCTGGGCATTGGGATCGGCTTTCTTTGTCATGCTGCATTTTTTAAATACAGAAATCTTCATTGGGTTAACTAGTAACTCTAGTTATTAGTTAATTGGACAGGTGAAGAAACGGGCGAAGCAAGTCAGGAGATTAGGGGAAGGCTATGCAGGCAGTAAGTCAGCGAGTGGGAACAACTGCAAAGCGGAGGAGTGGTCAGCTGCCTTTGTTCAGCTTGCTTCTGTTAGGGGGACAAAATGAATCTAGAGCGCACACCGAGTGTGCTGCTCGCTCCACGGGTTGGTTATTTCGGCGGTCATCCTGACAAACTGTTCTGTTAACCCTCTAAGTGCCCTTCACCCATCTCTTGCTACAGCAGCATTTTCCGTTCTGTTGTGACATGTAGCCTGGAGTGGGGTGCGTCACAGGCATGCTGTGCCAAGGGCCAACTGGAGTAGGTAGTGTGCTTAGGAGTGAAGCCTTCCCAAGCCTCTCCAGCTTTCAGGCAGTACCATGGGGCTGGGAGGCCCTGGGAATGGGTGGTTCAGTCACCTCCATACCCTCCATGGGCGGCAGAGGGCAGCAGAAGCACATCTGTACAGACGGCTTCTAGGGAGTCTGATAACTTCCACATTAAAACATGAAGTTTATTGTTACTATTGGATGTGTGCCTGTCATGGTGTATATGCAATCAGAGCACAACTTAGTGGCGTCAGTTTTTTCCTTCCACTATGTGGGCTTCTGGATCCAACTCATGTTGTCAGGCTTGTGGCAAAGGCCTTCACTTGCTATCTTGCCTGCCCTGCCATTCATTTGGAAGATCCCTATGGTGGAGGACAGCATCTCTTTAAAGGTATGAAGAAAATTAAACAAAAACCCCACAGGTGAAAAGAACTATTACTTACAAGAAACTGACTTGTATATGCATTCAGAAATGGGTACATTTAGCTGGGCAAGGTGGTGCATGCCCCAGCACTCTGGGAGGCAGAGGCAGGTGGATCTCCATGAGCTCAAGGCCAGTCTGGTCTACAAAGCAAGTACCAGGACAACCAAGGTTATACAGAGAAACCCTGCCTCAGAACACACACACAAACAATAAAAAGTAATGTGTACATTTTCTTCATGCTTTTAAATTAGAACTTAAATTTTATGCTGTGTGCATACGCAGGCACATATGTGAAGGTCGAAGGTCAAACTCTGGGGAGTTGGCTCTCTGCTTGTCCTTGGGCTCTGGCTAACCCATTTCACTGGCCCTTCTCAGACCAGGACTCACTCTGTAGCCCAGGCTGTCCTTCAAATACTGGGCAAGCTTCCTGCCTCAGGCTTCTGATTACTACAGTTTTAAGTGTAAGCATCTATGACCAGCTAGTACTTAGTTTTAACTCTTAGTGACGACCATTGTTTTGGTGGAAATGGCTATACTCCTGGCCTCTCTTCTCCCAATGCAATCATGGCTGGTGGGCAGCCGTGCTGTCTGTGAGAGGCTAATGACTTTTGCCTGGCACCATTTGGCAATGCCTGGTCATTATGCAAGTAAGAAAGTATCTGTAGCAAGTCAGTTTTGGACCAAGTCTTTCATATTGAAGCTACAGCTGTCATGCTTTTATGCCATTTTTAGATCCACCCAAAGGCACGTCACAGGGACCATTTCCCAGCAAGCAGTGTGCGTGGCTGCCGTTTCTTCTTGTCTGTCCCTCACAGGCAGCAGCTGAGCAGCCTCCCCCAGGTGGCAGCAGCGGTCTGCAGACTCAAGGCGGGCAGCTGTGCCGAAGCTTGCAGTCCTGCCTGTGACTCCCACGCATGGCATGCAAACTCCTCCTCCCCTTCGGTTTTCAGGGGAGTGACCAGGAGGTCATTCTGTTTGGGAAAAACACCAAGCAGTCACATGATTGCTTGGGACACACATACAAACCTGTTTGCATCTCAATTTCGAAGCTTAACAATGGAAATTTTTTGTTTTGCTTTTGTCAAATTATCTTGTACTTTTAATTTCCTTATTTGCAAATATATCACAGTGTGGCTGTGTAAAGAGTTTCTATCATCAAACACCTACCATGTATGTACTGTTTGAAGACTCCATTTTTGCCTGGGCTGGGTGTGCAAAGTCTGACCTCGTGCATTTTCGGGCCGTGTGCGTTTAAGGCAACTGATCTACCACTGAGCTACATCACTAGTCTTTGAACAGTTCTGGTCCTAAAGCTCCCATTTCCTAAGCGTGAAACAACCTAAGAAGCAGGGAGTAAGAAGACAATAAAGTGACGTGGGTGATGCACTTGGCTAGTAAGGCCCTGCTGCTGAGGAAGTGTGGGGGCTGCAAGATGGCAAGAGGTTTGGAGAGGGGTGCCAGTGAGAGCAAGGCAGCGACGCTTTAACCTAGGCCCTGGCACACCCTGCAGCCACAGTGAAGCACCCTATCCATCAGCCAGGCAGAGTCAAGGTCCTGGCTTGGGAGGGACAGAGATGCAGCACTGAACACGAAGGCTGAACTAGCTGAGTAGAGGAGGGAATGATGGGACATTGGAAGTTCACATGAGGAAGCCGGGCCTATAAAAATACCTGTAGGGGCTCCTGTGGATAATTCTCCGACCTACAAACAAGAAGCACGTTAACACATTTTAGGCTTTGGCTCACTTTTTTTTTTTTTTTTTTTGCTACAGGAAAGCTATCTGCAACTGCTTTGAGGATCACACTCATTTTTGGAAGACAAGATAAATTCAACATTCATATTTATTGCTTTCATTATAAAATATAAGCACTTTACAAACATTTTGAAAAGGAAAAAAAATTCACCACCCTAGTAAAAAGACTGCATCGGCATTTTGATATGTCTCTCAAATTTAGCATATAAAGATTTATCTGAAATTTAATACTATCCCAAGCATTTAAAAGAAAACATAAAAAAAATATACTGCTTTTTATAGACCTTGTATTTTCTAACTCTTCAGAGCATGTTTTTCTTTCACAGAAGAGGCTGAAGTCATTAGTTATAAAGCTATATTCTCTAAGTCTGCAGCCTCCAGTCAGGTGACCTTTCTGTGAAGAATACACAGTGTGACTGCCCAGAGTGAAGCCTGGAGAGAAACCTAGGTGCTACTGCCTCGGCGGGCTATCCAAATGAAGGAATGTTTACCTGGCTGGTTTGCGATGTGTCTGACTATTGGAAACCCAAACTCTTAGTATGTGGGAATGGAAGGAGGGAAGGTCTTGGTACCCTAGAGTCTTTTATGACCATGATCTACAGAGTCAACAGCCTGAAGCACATATGAAATGTGTGCATGTGGGGTGTGTGTGTACATGAGGGGGCATGCATGCAGTGCTGGGAAGGAACCCCAGGGCCTCATACACCCTAAACAAGCTCTCTACCACTAAGCTGCATCTGCAGCTCTTTTCAGACAAGGTCTCATTACATTGCCCAGGCTGGCCTTGAAATTCACCCTACAGCCCAAGCAGGCCTAGAAGTCACAATGCTCCTGCCTCAGCCTCCTGAGTAGCTGGGCCTACATCATCAGGCTTAGTATGAAATTCATTAGTCCCCTTGGTTCTACAACACTTTGTTATCTGAAATGGCAACATTTTTCTATATGAGTATCTTACCTTTAAAAAACATAATTCTAAGGAAAATTATGATCAAATTTGTAATTCCTTTTTAGATAGGATCATGATACATAGACCAGGCTGGCCTTGATCTCTTAAGAAATCCACCTACCCAGAGCCTCCCAGATTACGAGCCACTATGCCTGAATTAGTTTTTCTTCTTTGTTCTGTTTAATATTTTAGATAACTTCGTGTGTTTCACCTCTCAAACCAACCTTTGACGTGGGCTGGTACTTGAGAACACTTTCCTATTGCAGAGGTGCTTTCCTAATTGGTTTTAACAGTAGGATATACACCTTGGAAACAGAAGCAGGTACAGAGGTAGGTACATCTTAGGCTCACCAGACTTCACACAGTCATCTTGATACTCATGAAGAATGCATTACCAAAGCTGCTTGAGAATTACTGGCTCATTCCTCCTACTGTCATTGAACAGACACAAAAGATACCCAAAGAAAAACTTCAGACACTTCACCATGAAGAACCTCACACTATAAAGCTTAATAAATGAGTCTGTGGGAAACTACAAGTGGAGAAGCACAAAATTAACAGAGCAGATCCAAGCCTCCTGAAAGAAATAGAGAAACAGAAAAAGTGATGTTTTGATTCAGAGATAGCTCCTAAGTCCAGAGAACCAAAATCTAATGTTACCTCACAAAGAGCTAGGATTCGCTGTCATTAAAACATTAAGGCTGGATAAAAGGGAGTCATGCTGCTAAAAGGTGACAGAGGGGGGAGGAGGGCCACCTAGGAAAGCAAATGAGTTATTGGCCTGGGAAAAAGGAATGAATAACGGGTCTCTGGCAGTTAGAATGACCCTGAAGGAAATAATTTACACCAGAAAGTCCAGGACTGAAGCAAACAACAACATGAAATTGTGGTGAGAAACGCCAAAGCTCCGAAGCCAGCCAGCATCCAACAGCATGGTCCTAGACTGGAAAGCAGACTTAGGGTTGTTGGAGGCCAGGAAACTGAGTGACAGTGGCTCTCGGCATGTGGGGTGCTCTAAGATCCTAGAAGAGCGGGCTTTGTCTGGCAGGGATAAGTCAGAAGAAAATTGAGACTGCAAGCCTGCTCAAGGAAGGCAAGGCAGCCAGCAACACAAAGGAGACAACACAGACCTAAAAGAAGCAGACGCATCTGCAGGCTTTCAAGAAGTATGAAAAGAGCCAGAGATGGAGAGGATGGTGGGAGAGGAAGGGGTTCAGCCAAAGGGTCAGCAGCTAAATGTTTTATGTGGCCTGCTGTCAGCCAGGCAGTCCTGGTGCTGGATGGGACAAGTGCTTGGTCAGGACTATCCCTTGAAACCCTACCCAGGCCAACAGACCATGTGTAAAAAGCAGCATGGTGACCACCGGGTCATTCTTCTCTGTGGCTCCTGAGATGCAAAGATTTCTAGGCAAGGTTTCAGTATAAAGCAAGTGTGCATGTGCGTGCGCACGTGCGCTTTGGGTGAACTACAAGAATGTCCTCATGCTGACACTACAGTGACCTTCAGCCTCTGTGCAAAGCAGGCTGAAGCCTTGCTCCAGCTCTCATCCCCTGCACGGTAGCTCCTGGCTTGGAGGCTGGACAGACAAGCATCAGTATGAGTCGATCAGGGAAAGAACAGATGATGGTCAGGACAAGGTCTAAATGCAAGAGCACCTTAAAGCAAACACATCCAAGTCTAACAAGCTGCTCAGGAGATTCAAGGGATGCAATCCTGACCTCATATGTACTAGGAGCTGAATGCTTTCAATCTCCCACAGGGATGGCAGCAAGTAGTGTTAAGAACTCAGAGGGGCTGGAGAGCTGTTTCAATGGTTTCGCGCCCTGGTAGCTAAACTTCACATCAAAGTCCAAGTCCCTCTGTACCGCTTTCCTGTGCTCCTTGGGTAGTATTACAGCACCACATGTTCACAGGAAGAACCATCAGCCACTGCTGATTGTGTACAAGACAACTGTAAGCCTTTGACTCCAGAAACACCTAACCACCCTGGGGGGGAAGGCAGAAACCTGTCAGAAAGGAAACCAAAGTTGCCTCTAGCTGAGACACTGGGATCCGAACCCTTCTGATATAATGTGACTCCCCGTCCCCTTTTCTAAGTAAACAGCTATTTTGAAAAAACATCTGATACTGCTATACTGACTACAGGTTTGTTACTAGAACCAAACAATTAAAAAGCATTTCAAGTTTCACTCCACTTATGAAGAACCAGAGACTGTGGATAAACCTTTGGCTAAGTGGCCACACTTCAGACCCGAGTGTCTTCTAGTCTCCAAGTGGGCAAATCACATTGTATTAGCTCTCCTTTCAGCTTCATGGCTAATGAGTTCCTTACTAGGAATATTTATTTTATAAGGAATTATGTCTTTTTAACCATGCATATGTCTGTGTATAGGTACAGTTCTGAGTCACCCAATATGGGTGCAAGAGCACTAAGCTCTTAACCAGAGACCTCTCTCCAACCCCACCAAAGTCTTTATGAACCATGACAGTCATCTGGCAAAATGGCAAGTGAGGAGGGTGTGTGGAAGCCAGAAGACGACCTTGGGTATCACCTTTGAGAGGGCGGCGCAGCAAGCCCCGGGGCCTTTTGTTCCCTTTACTTCCCCAGCACGCGACACCACAGCTGGCACTTTCACATGCATTCTGGAGAGCAACCCCAAGTTCTCGCGCCTGCAAGGCCACTGTCATTGGAGCTATGTTCCCAGTCTTTGTTGCCTTCTTTCCAGAGACAGGGTCTCACTATGTAGTTCTGGCTGACCTCAAACTAAGGGATTTACCCACCGCCTTTGCCCTGTTGCTTCTTATAGGCAGTCACAGGTTTCTACCTAACTGTGAGCTAGAGACTGTGAGTTCACAAAACTCAGGCTGATAACCCAGCAGAGGGAGATATTTGCTTACAGGAAGACAGACTGTCCCGGGCACCTACAGAAGTCTATATATGGAAAAGCAAAGGAAAAAAACAAGCACAAATTACCCATGCCTTGAAGACCACAGAGCTATCCTTTGGACTTCCCAGGTATACTGGGTTTTCTTTATGATATCTTACTGTGCTTAAAGAAAATCCAAACTGAATAGAAATTATCTCAGAAGTCTTATAACCCAGACCTGTCCAAACCTGCCTGTCCAATACAATCAGATATTCCATCTCTAACATGAATATGGGTATTTCAGCCAAAACAAACAAAACCAATCAAAAAACCCAAACACAGTTTTTGTTTTTTAAAACAGGAACTTACAATGTAGCCAGGCTGGCCTTTCTTATGATCCTTCTACCTCAACCTCCCTAGTGCTGGGATTACAGGCATGTACCACCACACACTGACAGATGTTTTTAAAGAACATGACAGTTTTCTAGGGAGACATATAAAGTATATTAATGAAGATTAAATGTGGTATTGTAGTTAAAATTATGAAAATTAAATCTCCAGTTCAAGTAATTCTACACACACACTACACAAACCAAGTACAGAGTGCCTACGAGTTAAGTGTCAAATGTGTTCAATGTGTACATGGTACAAGCACATCTATATATTCAAGACTACTTCAACTTTCTAACTGCTAGATTCTGGAAAATGAGTATTTGAAGCTGCCCAAATGCTTGGTTTTATAAGACTTCTGAGATTCTGTATGGAGTCAAAGGAAAGAACACTATAGAGTTGAAAAAAAAAAGACATTTCTGAAGCATATTTAACAGAGAAGCCTCTAAGTCACTTCAATTCAGTGACTCTTTTTCCATGTACAAAGAAAGAGCAATGCACCTGCCCTGTTGTGAGCTGCCACAAGGTTCATAAACAGGAGGACCCAACAGAACACAGCTCATGACTCCTGTCTAATAAACAAGCCCCCCCTTCCCACTTTCTTACAAAGACAGCTGCAGGGAACCAGCTTCAGTGTGTGTCTCCACAATTCTAAGATCTAGAAGAGACCCCCAGAACTTCAGATATGGTCACAAGTCTAGGTTTTGTGTAAATAAAAAATAAACAGAACCATGGAAATATTAACAAAATTAATGCCCTGAAGCAACTATTGCTTAGCTACCTGCAAGTAACTACTAAGTCCTGTCCACCCTTAGAGTACTCTGCAGAGGCAGTTCTCTCCGGACGGATTGGCACAGCCGTGAAACCTACCATGACACACACGCACTGCTAACAAAGTGACCATTAGGCTGCTCTTCCGTGAGCTGAGTACGGGTAAGTTCTTTTAAGAAATTCAAACCACCCGGTGCAGTGGGTGGCACGCGCCTATAATCCCAATACTTGCGGAGACAGAGGCAGGCAGATTTCTTTAAGTTCAAAACCGGCCTGGTCTACAAAGCAAATCAGGACAGCCACAGCTACAAGAGAAACCCTGTCTTGGAAGAAAACAAAAACCAAAACAAAAGAAGAAACTGACCAAGTTACTGACTAGTACTATGGCTGTAAATGCCATACAACACTGTATAGGTACTTCAACTGTATCTAGAAATAGTCTTAATTCAAGCTAACAAACAACTTTGGAACTCAAAGAAAAATCAAAGGTTTAATCTTATCAAATCTTGCTGAGAGCATATATATTGCTGAGTTAATGAAATTGTTTCATCCCATTCTGAAGGAATTCAAGACCATCCTGAGCATGGCTGTTAAGACCCATTTAAAAAAGAGACAAAATTCATGACTCAAATATACTACCAAGCACATTTTGCTTTTGGTATAAAGAGTAGAGACCATCTTTGAGCTACATGAATGCTGCACATTCCTGCATGCAACACCCTCTACTATACCCCCATGTTGCATGACTGTCTCAATGTTCTATCCCTCAGCGCTCCTTAACAAGTCCAGGCTGAAAAGCTAGTCATACTCTAAGGACAGTAGCCCTTTCCTTCCTATCAAAGTTCTATTTTCTGATGTCACTGTTACTTCTCATTTCTACCTGATTCTTTCCCCTTAGCTTTTACAGAGTCTCACTTCTCCTTTCCAAACTCGTCAGCAAAGTTTCAGTGGACAGTTATCAGTTCCAAAGTCCCTAGCTGTAGCACATGATCCAAATGATGAAGCTATACAATCAGAGATCCATGCTTTACGACATATTGTTCTCAAATGTCTGGGTGACAGGGTTTGATACACATGATCCTTAAATTCATTTAACAGATTCTGAAACCAACTTGTCCAAAAGATAAATTCTGAAACCAAGGTTGATGATGCAAATGACTATACTGAAACAAAGAAAAGCTTCATCCAAATATTTACATTTTAAAAAGACATTTAAAAGTAGACTACTTATAAGTGTGCTTGAACAAACCATGTGTGGAATTAAATTCCATTCATTATGGAGTTAGTTTCTGCTAAATACTTACTGATGCTATATAGCAGATGCCTGGCACCTGAGGACTCAAGTTTTCAACTGTTTCCCAGTCTACACTAAAAAGTAATACATTCTACACTCCTGAGGCTCTAATCTGGGCCCCAGAAACGAAAGAGCTGGTAATAAAGGCTTATCCAGGGATGAGAATGTGGTAGCTGTAAGTGTGGTTTCTGCAACTGCCCATATTTATCAGGTGTTTAGTCAAACTCTACAGGCCATTTAAAGGTTTTAATTACTTATACCTCACTGTAATGTTACAGTAGCTTACCAAACTTAGTCACAAGTTCTGGAAAGTGTTTCTTGAGAAAGGTCTCCTATATTACATCAAACCAAAAACCACACAGTTCCGCAGGCCTCAAAGAACCTTTTCAAAATAAACTGATTATACAGCTCAATTAAAAACCCACACAAATTATATTACAGGCAATAACCATTTACAGTTCAGCAATGCAAATACAGGCAATTTGACATTTCAGCCCCTTTTGGCATAGTGATTAACAATTACAGAAGACCTTTAATCATTATTGGCTTTGGCTCACATGTTGAACAGCTTAGAAGTTTTGTTTCTGTGTGTATTTTGTTTTGTTGTTTTCCTTTAGCTGTCTGTGGGAGGGATTGGACCACAAGAAAACAAGAATGAAAAGAAGGCCAGGAATAAGAGAGCTACTGAAATTACTACTTTCTTATAACACACAGGGGGACTATGGCTTAAAAACAGAGCGAAGCCTCTGACCCAGTCACACTCGGTATTATTTAATTTCTAGTAAGTCTGACAATAATGCCAAACTTAAGTCACTAGTTCGGGCAAAAGTAACTAAAGAGATTTTTATCAAACCCAACTTAATTTTGGTCTTGAAATCTCAAGTGCTTGAATTTTGGGAAATTTTCACATTAACAAAGACAAAAAGTAGGTCAAAAGCCCCCCAAAAATCAGATTAAAAGATAAACCTCATAACTACTTAAAAAATTTCCAATTAAAATGTTTGTATATTAGGATTAACTAAAATGTATGCTTGCCCCTAAAATGTGATGCCCTTGGTCTATAGATCATGACAATTTTTCTTAAGATTATTTCTACTAAGAACAAAATGCTCTGCTTAAAGACAACAAGCAAGCAAACAAAGGAGGTCACTCCAGAGCTCCCCCAGGTCACACAGAACAATGGACAACACAACAACCCACACAGTTTTTTGTTTAGAAACAAAAACAAAAACCAAGCATAGACTTAGGATTTATATACTACCATCAGCGGAATTGTCAGGTTTCACAATTTTGTTGTTAGATATTCCGAAATTCCTTGACTCCACTGCTAATTCCTGCAATGCGCACATAGCAAAGAGCAGCAAACCCCACATGCCTCTGCTCCCAGCGCGGCCACTCCTGCTGCGCCTTACCACACAGCTGTAATACACAGCAAGCAAAAGGCCAGTTTGTGCCATCAGTTTGGATTTGATCGAGTCCAAGAAATAAACAAATTATTTCCTCAAAGCAATTCATGGTAGAACACCTAAAACCACACTTTGGACAAATACCAATTTCGCTTGAGGACAAAGTTCAGAAAATATCACAAGAGAAGCGGCAACAGCGTTTTTGCTGAGTAGTCTAAAGGCATGTTTCAGGTAGTTTAACAATGATTCTCGTAAGACAGCTGCTCACAGACATTCACACCCACACAGTTTAATGGTTTAAAAAAAAAAACCAAATTGGTTACTTTAGAAAACGAATGCAGTGCACTTTCAGCAGCACTATCGCCACAGACTCTGACTGCTCAGTCCACACATAAGCAGCAGTTGCCTTCTATGGTGATATGGCTTCTCTGCACTAATTGCCATGTGGCCGAAAAACATTAGGGCAGGGAAGCACAGACTGAACTGTTGCACAAAGAACATTTACTCATCAGATCCCACCGATCTCTTCTGTGCCCGCTTCCTGGGCAGCCTTCTTGGAGAAGCTTTATCTGAAAGAAAAGAGCAAGTTAGAAGCTAATTAACTCAAGAGGGTTTTGCCTTCTCAGGCATCAGTAAACCACACACATGCACGGACGCATGCCAGCATACAGAGTAACAATCTAGCTCTTGGTTTTAAAAATAACTTTAAAAATATCCTTCAAGGGTAATACCAATTAAAGTTTTCGTATTTAATGAAGGAAATGGTTGCTGTGTTGCTGCAGACACCATGCACATTCTATAACATGCTTATAAAGACAAAAGCAAGAATTTTAAAATACTTTAAAAGACCTAGGCATGGTAGTCTACATGCCAGGCCTTGGGAGGTACATTTATGTAGAAACCAGAAGACAACTTTGGGAGACATCCACTTTGATTTGATCTCATTGGCCTTGAATTATCAGAAAGCTGGGCTGGCCAACAAACCCCAGAGAGCTACTATTTCTGCTCCCCAAGCCCTGAGTTACAAGGGCATCCCACCATCCTTGGCCTGTGTTTTGGAGCGTGCAGCACACTTCACCAACTGAGTTCTCCTCCCAACCCACCTAATGGTATTTACATAACAAGTTTTCTTTGCATTTACAATTTGTGCTTTGTATACACTAAAAATATTATTAAGCGAAGATGCTAATTCTTTTAAGTTAAAAAAAAAAAATCAGTTAACCTGTAAGTTCATACATTTAAAAACCAAAAAAAAAAAGGCTTAGGGACAATAGACCCATTCCACCTTAAAATGTAAAATAATTATCAGAAAATCCAATTATTTGAAGCTCAAAATGCCTCAGTGTCCTACACTGTGTTGAGGGAGCATGCTCTGAAAGCATGAGCCAAGCAAGAAAAGCAAGGCCATGGACACTGTGATCACCATGCAGACAGAACATCTACACAGAAATAAGCGTGCAGAGAAAATTGTTTTAATATGTAAGTACAAATTATTTATAGAAAATGGGATTAGTGATTGATTGCTCTTAACCTCTGAGCCATCTCTCCAGCCCCCAAAACAACATTTTATATTTTTGTACAATTTACGTTTTCTCCACTGAGGCTATTTTGAATTTTTTTTTCTTTCAATTTCCCTCCCTCCCTCCCTCCTTTCTTTCTTAATGTGTATGGTTGTTTTACGGGCATGGATGTCTGTGTACCACATGTGTACACTGCCAGTGGAGGCCAGAAGGGGTTGGATCTTCCAGGACTGGAGCTGCAAACGGCTGTAAGCTCTCATGTGGGCACTGGAAAGAAAACCTGGTCCTCTGGAAGAGCAGCCAGCTCTCGTAACCCAAGTCATCTTCCCAGGCCCACAAGTGCTTTCATAAGAGTCACTCAGAAAAGGGGAACGTTTTCCCTTCATAAAAATTTATGTTATTTTTAACAAACTGCTCACTTAAAAGCCCACAATTTACTAAGTAATATTTTCTATTCATTTTTTCAAAAGTAGTTTGTAGTTTCCCCTAAAATACAGTTCCATTCATTAAACTTGCTATATTCATGCACTATGCAAGCTTCCCCAAAACTACTGCGGAGACCACTGAACAAGTTAATCCTCACCTCTTCTACTCTGCACTGAAGCAACAGGAAGGAAAAGACAGGAAACAGATTAGAGAAGTCAGACAGTTACAAATAAGCTGCATGGTTGAACACACTTAAAATCAAATAAAAAAACACTATAAACAAAACAAATCGTTAAGCGCTTCACTAATCATACTAGTGTCTACACAAGTAACGGGAAAACAATGTTAAATAGCACTGACTAAACATTTTGGCTGAAACTAATTTCCATTTAGGGAACGAATTTCCTCCAGGTCTGTAAGGCTACTTACTGATCTGATTCAAAGTTTCCTGGGGGATCCAGCTCATGTCAACATCATTTTGACTCGATGTACCCATTTCTACTTTCTGTATGGGTCTCTTACGCTACAACATAAAAGACATAACTTTTACAAGACATGCCACAGCATTGTTTATTCTAATTTTGTTGTTTTTTCCAGGCAGGGTCTCTCTGTGTAGCCCTGGAGGTTCTAGAACCTGCTCTGGAGACCAGGCTGGCCTTGAACTCAGAGATACACCTGTGCCTCTGCCTCCCAAGTGCTGGGATTAAAGGCGTGCACCACTACCGCCTGGCTATGTATTCTAATTTTTAAAACACTGATTAATTTGAGCATCTTTGCAGACAAATTCCATTCTTGTTTTAAAACACCCTAACATTTATATTATCTGCTTAACTATACACAGTCAGTCTTGAGCCAGCAAGATGTCTTCTTAGTGAGTATGAGTAGTCTTCTTAGTAAGTGGCAGACACCTTCTGCCACCATGCCTTGTATTTGATCCCAGGGTCCCAAAGGGTAGAAGGAAAAAATCAACTCCAAGTTGACCTCCTCACATGTACCAAAAGCATATACATGTGAATGTATGTGTACATATGCTATAACAGGGAAATGCTTTAAAAGAACAAATCTTAACTATTTTTAGCCTATAGATACTCACCCTTGTTACAGATCTTAATTTGATGTTATATCACTGATTTTCTTTCCACTTGGAAATCAAATCATAAAGACTATATTTCCAGTGTGGTGTGATGGTGAATACCTGTGATCCCAGCACTTAGGGAGGCAGAGTCAGGTGGATCTCTGTGAGTTTGAGGCCAGCCTGGTCTACAGTGTGAGTCCAGGACTGCCAAGGCTATACAGAAATACCCTGTCTCAGGAAAACAAACAAACAAACAAATAAAATAAAATAAATTTCCAGTCATTGAAATTCAGGATAATTACTGAAATGCTCCAAGCAGGTGATCTTGTATTGTTAGCTAAATACACTTAAAGAGTAGGCACGGACACAACAAAACACGCAAAATCTCATGTAGGTTAACAACAATGAATTCAACTAAGAGTATGAAAATTTCAAGGCACAGTGGTGTGTACATACAATCCCAGTACACAGCAGGGAAAGGAAGAAGGATGAGGAGTTGAAGGCCTGCCTCAGCAATATAAGGAGTTCGAGGCCAGGCCAGGCTACATGAGCTCCTGTCTCAAAAACAAAGGAGAGAAAGAGAGAGAGAGGGAGACTTTCTCTGTAGCTTATCTGCTGCAATATGGAAATAAAACTCATTTAATTCCATTTTCTTTAGCCTTGCTCTGAAATTTTAAAATCAAAATCTGTGCAGGAAGCTGGGCGTGGTGGTAGACACCTATAATGTGGGCTCTCAGGGGGCAGAGGCAGGTGAATCTCTGTGAGTTGAGTCCAGCATGGTCTACATTGTAAGCTCCTGGCCAGCCAGATCTACATACTAAGATTATCTCAAAATTCTGTGGGAAAGGTTGGCACACGTTTGTAATCCCATCATCTTGGAGGACACAGGAGGATCATGCAAGGCCAGGCTGAGTTACACTGGACTTTAAGGGCAGCCAGACCTACAAAGTGAAACCCTATATCCAAGCCAAAGGATACATACAGCTACAGCTCCATGTAGAACACTTGCCTAGGAAGTGTTATAGTCCATAAATTCTGAATACACAAAAAGTATACCCCCCTCACTAAGAATTTTAACCCAAATAAATTGGTTGATTAGATAATACACCCACCTATGAGAAAGATGTACTAAGTGGAATGACAAAATCTTTCTGAACTCAAGGAGCATTACTGCGTTAGGACAGTAAAGATGACTTTAGAGGGCAAACTCAGTTCATTCACTGCACACACCTCAACAAATTCAACTCACACATCCAAAGCCTCATCTTCAGATATTGTTTTTAAAAGGTACAATAAAGCTCCAAGTCCACAAAGTACAGCAGGAGAGAGAAGCCCCAAAGAACTGCAGTGCAGTTAGTTTTCGGAGCTATTCGTTCATAATTACCTTTCTAGATTCTAGGAGCTGATGAAGGCCAACCACAACGAGAAGCCCAAGGCCAGCAAGGAACAGGTACATAAAAATTCTGGCACAGAAAAAGGAAATCTAGCTGATGTTAATTCATAAATACCATAGCTAATTAAAAGCAAAATCCTAACAATACTACAACAGCTTTCCAAAAAACTTGTAGGAAAAAGAAATACATAATTTTAATTAATTCTAGGCAATGAGCTTTCCAAATCTCCTTTTATTTGGTTAAGAACACTTTTTCAAAAAAAAAAAAAAATTCTACCATCTAAAATGTGTTTTATTTGAAACTCACAGCTTAAGACAATTCTAGTAGTTTGATTTGCCTCACATTTATATCATTTTTCATAACTGGACTTATAACCCCTTCAAGTGATTCACATTTAAGTTCACAGATAATCTTCACTCAGAAAGAACATTTTTCAAGAAAAAAAAAACAACCTTCTAATTTATGTAAATATCTTAGAACATGTAAGTTAGATAGGCTAAGGCTCAAAAGCATGGGGCAGAAAAGATCTCGGGAAAAGAAAAATTCAACTCTTATCTCTGTAAAAGCACTTTTTCAGTTTCAACCATCTTTCCTGACTTGTATTAAGAGGCACAAGAACCACATAAAGGTTACTCTGTGATAAGTGTTTCATCAACTCTGTAGGGGCCATTACATTCTGCCCACTTGAGTTCTGCAATCTGAGCACACCCTCCAGCTTAGTCTTAGTCCCAGATCTACAGGTACAGCTTTACTCACGTTTCGCCATCTAACCCGTCCTCTCTTTCAATAACTGTGACTGTCTGATTGAAGACAGCATCTTGGAATACATTGCCCTATTTAAGAAACAGAGGTTAAAATCCATGTGTGAGATGTGCTGAAAGAATAAACTTACAGCTGGTCTTAAAATTGTTATCCCAATAGACTTAACTTTCTCACCATTAGTCATGAGAGACAACAAAGCCGTATGTAATTGCACTATTCAATGCCAGATACAGAACCTTATAATGTTATTTCTCCTATAAAATAAAAATGCCTACAAGCTTGCCAAGACCACCCTCTGTCTGCTGGGAGCAGGGAGCCAGGACAGCGGTGAAAGTCACTGAGCCCTGGCAGGAAGAAACAAAGCCAACAGAACTCCTCAGCAGCGCTAGCGTCCACCTGCAACCCTGCAAACAAAGACAGTGGCAGCTGCAGGAGCAGATCACTTAAGGAGAGACAGGACAATGCTCTGAACTGAAACCGAAATGGAAACCAATTCCACTATAAGGAATGGAATAGCGACTTGCAGTATCAAGGGACATTGTTCCATTACTTTCTTATTCTGCCACAAAGGAAGCACTTTGAAACTGAACTCAGTTCAATCCTACTTGAAAATGATGAAATGAAAGACAAAATGAAACGAAATAACTCTTTAGCTATTCAGATGTCATTCTGAGGACAGAATGAGAAGCTTTTCCTTTACACTAAGTTATCACAAGGCAGGGCTTGGCTGAAGATGTTAGCACCGGGTGAGGGAAGGTGTGAAGCCATTCCTCAAAGGAAACTCTTGGGAAAGGAAATGGTATAGGCACACCTTCATCTGTACATACGGCCTACTTGGGATCTGCACTAGTAGATTCCTCTCAGGGATATGAGAAATTAATATAAACCTTGCTGTTAAAATTGTGGGTTATATTCTACCTATGGGTATACAAAATATCAAAACAGTAACAAAGTTTTTAGAAGCATTTAAATGGGCAAAAGGGCTACAACAAAATGGGACAGAACAAATACCTTATATTCAATAGCATCTCTACTGCATGCTTATTTGCCCTTGTCAAGATCCAGTTCAAGTCACTCTCCCACACACATATAACAGCACCTAGTGACACACAGCTCAGGTATGCACCCCTTACCACTATGCTACTGCTCATTTTTGGCCACCTCTCTCACCACATTATAAATGTAGATAGAGACAGATAGGCGATTCCTTTTATATTCCTGGTGCCTATTACAGTTTGAACCCCAAATTAAGCACTTAGACAGACAGAAGAGTATTCGACAATGGCCACTGTCCCTGCAGTCTCTAACAAAACAAGACACAATTCAAAAGGTCTTACATTCAAATCTTTGTAGTTCAGGTTGATGACTAGACCAAAGGGCCGTCCCCCCATGGGCTCTGCAGGAATGAAGGAATACTCAAAAGTCGCTTGTCTCTGCGGTGGCACTATCGTGTTCAGAGGAAGAGCTGTGAAGTTCTGGATGTAAAACTGGTAGTCCTGAGGATAACGGAATGAAGCGTCTAGCGATTCAACAATAAAATCTTCTGTCCCCTTGTTTGTAAAGCCCACCAGGAACTTCACGATGTTGTTTGCTGGAAAATCTAAGACACAAAATAGGGGGTGTGGGGGATGGGATCAGAATACATTCAGAGTTCAATATGAAACAGACATGGACTTGGTTTCAGAAGTCTCCTTACCAGAGCACTCTAGCGTGACTGTACACAAAGCTCTGACTAGCCAGAGCTGTCATCTAAATGTAAAATCTTTTGTCTGTTCCCTGGGATCCCAACTTAGGAGATAAACTGGGTATGCAATTTCAGCCAAATCACATCATGGCAGCAAGATCATCATGCAAGAGGCTTATACAACTTAGTATGTTACTACAAAAATAAATGAGGAGTAATCACAAACTCAAATTTCCTTTTCTGCAGTGCTGAGAATAGAATAGGAGCCTTGGGGCTGGTGAGATGGCCAGCAGTTAAGAGCACTATATATGCTCTTCCAAAGGACCCGGGTTCAATTCCCAGCACCCACATGGCAGCTCACAACTGTCTGTAACTTCAGTTCCAAGGGATCTGATACCTTCACACTAGTGCACATAAAATAAAATTAAATTATTAAAAAAGAAAAAAAAGAACAGGAGCCTTATACACTCTAGGCATGTGAAAAACCACTGAGTACATCCCCAACAATCCAATCACTTTTTTTTTAGGCATAAGACTGGAATATAGAGAAAAAAGAACACTTAAGACCAAGAAAATTAATAGTTTCTGGTGTTAAGTCCTCCGTTAAGAGTGTATGAGAGTCTAATGGGCTGAATTTCACCTAGTACCCACAAAAGGCTATAGAACAGACAGAGCTGGGTTTGACTCCTGTCTCTGCAATCTGTTTTATGTTCTGGGTAACACCAGAACAAGTTTCTTAATCCCTCTAAACTCAAGATCAACAATAACTATTCCCTCAGGGTTTGCTGGGATTAAATAAGTACTGCAAAGTATTAAGAACAATGCCACCCACAAAGCCCTCAATAAATAAATGAACTCAAGAATCTGAGTGGCCCTAACTGGAAGGTTGGAAATGTTCCAAAGTATAAATCTTTGTGGGCTAAGAAGATGTTAGCAGTGGAAAACCAAGTCTCAAGTGATGAGGTACACATGAAATAAACAAACTCTACCTTCCAAACAGCTCATTATGTATGTGTAACACACATACACAGAAAGAAAAAAACCCAAACCACTTCTGGTCCTATGCATTTGGGGCAAGAAATACACAACAGTAACATTCTTTTTTAAATTAATGCTATGCTATAACCAAGGCCTAATTATAGACATTTCACTGATAATTAAACATTCTAAAATACCACCCAATTCTAGACAGGTCTGATAATACATGCCTAAAATCTCAGCAGCACTTGGGAGCCTGAAGCAGGAGGATCTTGAGTTAGTATGTGGATGAGTGTAGGTGCACACACGTAATGCAGAGGACCATTTCTAGGAGTCAGCTCTCGCCTTCACTTGCAGAGGAAATGGCTCTCTTGTTTCTGCAATGCTGCCCACTCTAGGCTAGCTGCCTCACATCCTCTATGAACTGCCCTAACTGCCTTTCTCATGTGATTGCTGGCTCTTTAACAGGGGTTCTAAGGATTAAACTCAAGTCATCAAAACAAAACAAAATTGATATTATTGACACAGCTTGGAAATGATTTCAAGAATGGTACTTGGGGCTGGTAAGATGGCTGAGTGAGTAAATGTGCAGGACATCAGCCTAAAAACACCAGTCTGATCCCCAAAGCCCAGAGTGAAGCCTTCTTGCAAGCTGTCCTGCAAGCATGCCCCACTGAGGGCATGTGCACCCACATACACACATAATGTTTTAAAAACTACGTTTGAGAAAAATGTTTAATTTCTAGGCAAACCAAAGAGCATTTATTTTTTCCCCCTTTTATATCAACATTACTACACACATCAGCATTCATATATGTAAGGCAGGAATTAAAACAAACACTTGTATTACCTTCTCCTTTTACAAATAAGATAGTTGTGTCTGCACTTGGTGAAGCTTCTGGTTCACCAGACACATCTTCTTCTTCCTTATCTTCTGCCTAAGGGAATCAACATTAAAAACAGACCTGTGAAAAAGGTGAGAAATCACTACAGCACAGACTTCACTAGACTGGGATAAAATATTGCTTTCTTGGTACTAGTGGTATGAATTTCTAATTTTTTAAAGAGGAGATCATGAACATGGTCCCGCACTGTCAGTTTACACAGTGAAGTTTCCTGCATTGGGGAAACCCTAGAAGTGCAGTGGACTGGCCTCTCCCTAGGAAAGCCACCTCCTGGATTGTGGCAGTTTCCTGCCAAGTAAGTATAATGGTATTACTTTGTTCTACACCTCATCAGTTAAACAGAACCTCTAGGACAGCACATGAAAATGTGCATACCAAGCCACTAGGAATCTGGCAGCTCTACCTCAGGTAAAGCCTGGAATTCTGTGTCAGGAAATGTCATCAGGGCTCTCAGCACAGCCACACCTTGAACTGCAAAGTTCCTAGAACAGAGATTTGCAAGTTGGCTTCCTTTTAAAGGTGAACCATAAGGTCCCTCTCCTTGTCACTACTCCCCTCTGCTGCTGCTGTGTGAAAGCCACCAGACAATAATGGATGAGCAGAGCTGGATCTGGCCAGAAACACATTTCCCTAGCCCTGTTCACAACCACCTTATTAGCAGCCCAGAACGATTTCCATTCCAATTAAGATTTCCTCAGGACAATCAATCATATACCACTGAAATGGTATGGACACTCCCCTTACAAACACCCCCTCCCACACTGCAAAGACATAGATCCTTAAATCTAAAGACTCCACAAGCTGAGATATAACTTTTGGAGGCTCAGGGAGGATTGCTTAAGCATAGGAGTTTGAAGCCAGCTTGAGCAATACAGTGAGCAATTGTCTCCAAAAGATCAGATGCAAGTAGGCAAATATACCTGAGACAAGGAGGCTAAAAACATTCTGTAAGGACAAAATAGAAAACTGTATTTGAGGGGCGACAAGAGAGAGAGCAAAACTGCAACTAAGATTTGATTAATGGACTTCAGAATAGAACAGAAGAAAATGACATGACAGAGTGCACCCACTGGAGCTACAGAAAGCAGACAGTCCTTTATGGGGGCAGGGTGGACTGGGCAGTGCCAGCCTCCATGTGCACATACAAAATTGAAGGTGCTGCTAACCTGCAAAAAAAGCAGAAATATAATGTGGACCTCTTAAGGCAAGGGGCTGGAAAGGAGACCTGAAAGCCATCAACATATGGCTGTAGTGGTTAACATCAACACTCACCAACACTATGGAGCAAGCAGAAGGACGTAGCCTACAAAATCCCAGCAGCAAGTAGGCATGAAAGAGAAAGGGGTGACCCAGAAACCAACTCAAAGAGATTCAAAGTGCAAACAGTACTAACACTAAAAAGGGCCTGAACTATGTAACCAGAAAAATTGCAAGTTGCTGGTGACCTTAGCAACTTTCATTATACATAAAGAACAGATCCTGGAAGGCAATGGATATGAAGCTGAAGTAAAAGAAAAACTACAGATTACTCTTTCAGGAAGTACCTGGTATAGGCAAAGATAAAAAGGTGAGTAGTAACTGAAGGTTGGAAGACATTACATCTGCATGTGTGCAGCTCCAGACCTCAAGGTCAATGAGAAGGACTGATGCTTTAGAGGCTGCAAAAGTAAAGAACCCTGAGATGGGGATCCTTAGATGAGAACACCTCTTTGTTAGGGGAAAATGAATAATAATAATAAGAGCTCACTACTGAAGGCCCTCACTTTCTGACACCAAAGCCAATGCTGCTGCCAAAGGACTGATACAGGGGTTAAAGCAAGCAATGTCTGAAGAGCAGATGTGAACACAGAAAGTAAGATAAATAACTCTTCTACATCCTTATGATTTACCTCCTGTTACAAACGAATACAAAGCCCAGTGCCTACTACCTCATGCAACAGCAATCTAGTCCATGTATCTCAGACCACCCCCATAAGCAGAGAGAGCAGGTAGCATGGGCACTCCCCAGGGAGACAAGTTCAGTGGCCAGTGGCCAGGCATGAATGGACAATACAAATCTATTTGAAAGAGTAACCACCTAAGGATAGTGTTAGTACAAGTTGATTAGGAAAAACAAACGAAAAAAACCTTTTAGGTCGATGGCAAACTACCCCACAATCTCTAGCTTTAGAAAGTGTAATCAAGGGTGTGTGTGTGTGTGTGTGTGTGTGAATCTCAAGACAACTCAGGATACTGCCATAATCTCCCAACTCCTCCATGCCCTGACAGCTGACTATAAGCTGCTAATAGACATTCAGGGAGTGGCTACAATGGAAGCTCTAGTTCACGGGCCCAGAGGTCACTCTGTAGTGGCTGTAGCTCTAAGAACTCATCGTTCAACGACAGCCTACACCTAACAAAGGATACTTCCACTTCCTGTTTCAGCCTATCCTGACCATTTATTTTTCCAATGAGAGAAGTTTGGACCAACTTCTTAAAAAAGGACCCACAGCCCATTTTGATCTCTTTTCTCCTCGGTAAGTACATTCCAGTATCAGACAGCTCAAGTGATTCAGAAAAAGGATACAGACCCTTATTAAATTTCCATGTATGCCCAAATTTCAAAATCCTAAACATCATCTTTAATCCTAAATTACATTCCAATACACTCTATCTTATCCAAAGCACTACTACAGAACAGTCAAATATTTATGTTGAACTAGGAATGCATTCATCTATTCAAGGCTGTTCATCCAATGAAATGGATTGAAGACGCAGAGCCCGGGTGTAAGGCTTGGCACAGGTCACCAGTAAATGTCTCTTAAAGGTGGGAGAGCCAGAAAAGTACATATACTAATGGTATTCTACTCAGATGAAACACTATGTGTCTATATTTCAAAATGTTAACTCAAAAACAAAAAACAAAAACACCCCAAAAAACAAAAGAGCAAACCACTAGCCTAAGTGGCAGGTACATCCATAAAAATAAAAACAAACTTTAAAAAAACAAAATCTGTGGAGGACAGATTACAGCACTCTTGGGCAGAAAACAAAATTAGCGAATTAGCAGGAAGCACATTGCAATAACTCTAATTTGAGCTCTTTTTGTTGTTGTTTAGACTTTATGTGTACGGGTGTTTTGCCTACATGTACATCTATGGACCAGATGTACACAGTGTCCATAGAAGCCAGAACAGGGTACCGGATCCCATAGAACTGAAATTACAGATGTTTGTGAGCAGTTATGTGGGTGTGGAGTTAAAGAACCTGGCTCTCTGGAAGATCAGCCAGCATCTTAACTGCTGAGGCATCTCTCTAGCTCTGAGCCAAATAGTCTCACTGTCATTATCAGAGCACACATTTCAGAGCTAACTTCTAAGAGCTCTTCTCTAACCTTTACTATCTGTAAGGAACATTTTATCACCTGCTCTTCATCCCCTGCTCCCAAAACAACATGTTATCCAGAAGAACATGAGCTTTGGGAAAGCAGAGAACTACTTCATCAGTTCAATCCAGTACACAGAATAGTGCCTTGCTACATGGTAGAGATGCCCCATGGGAGTCAATGTCAGGTTATTGGATGAAAGCAGGCAAGCACAAAAAAGAAAAAAGACAGACTCAGAAAGCTAAGTCAATAGCTCGGGGACTGGTGCTAGCTTCATGGTACTGTTCTCCTTCTACATTCACTAATGAGAATGACCTTGACTTTTTCAGTGCCATCTTGTCTTGCCCTATTCCAGAAGATGCTTGTGCTCATTCTCAAGTTGCCCTTAGGGGAGGTGGCTCAAAGGCTGAGAGCACATACTGCTTCTGCAGAGGACCCACGTCTGAAAAGCTCATAACTGTAACTCCAGCTCCAGGGAATCCAGCATCCCTGGCCTCCCCAGGCATTTGCACTCATGTGCAAGTACTCACACATACATAACTTAAAAATTAATTCACAAATTTGCCTATAAAAAGAATAGATTCTTGGGCTGAGTATCTAGCTCAGAATATATCATATATATTCCAAATATGGTATACTGCACTAACCAAATCTGTGGGTTCATCTTCTTCTACTTCAGCTTCATCATCTTCATCTTCAATTATTGAATCTTCCACTGTTTCTTCATCTTCTGTAAGATCTTGAGCCACAGCTAATGACCCTAAAAACAAAATAAAAAAAGAGCAGTTAACCTTTATCAGTGTCTTTAAACATCAGGTCTAGAAAAGAAAATGTTACACATATAGTAATAGTCTCCCTTTATTACTATGGCAACTGAACTGTGCCACTGCATAAAATATTTATACTATTTTACTAGTAGTCTTAACTACTGAATGATAATTTTAACGGAATGTTTTTAATATTAAAAGGCACACACACACACACACACACACAAAACCCAAAAAACTGGGCAGGCTCAGTGGGTAATGGTGCTTGCTGCCAAGCCTGACCATGTGAATTTGATCCTTGGCAAGACCCTGCAAACTGTCCTCCAGCCTCTGCATGTGCACTGCAACACACACACACACACAAAGTGTAATAAAAATAAAATAAATATTGGTAACTTCATGGTTAGAAGCAAAGAAAACAATCCAATTTTTTTTTGCACATGACTTCAAGCATATTTTCAGATAGGTTTAAAATATTAAAAAAAAATAAAGTATACCCATAATGCTAAGCTATAAATCATAGTTTTAAACACAAAACCTTTTCAACAGGTTATACTACATCAATTTCAGGCAAAACTCTCAAAAGCCCTTCAAAGTTCTAGCAGTTCTTTCCACCACTTCTCAGAGAGTGATGATGTGGCAATTCGGTAGGGAAGGAAAATGTGGGAAACGCCACACGTGCAACACCCAAGAGAAACAGTGTCATTAAGCCCACGGGTTTTTAAGTCTTTTCACTTCCCTGAGTCAAAGCGGCTTATTCGTAGTTTACAGCAGTTATAAAAGAAAAATAAAACGGAACCCCCATGGGGCAGTAGCTCCGTTGTTAGCGTGCAAGCCTTGCAAGCCTGAATCCCTGGGTTCATCCCCACAGCCTCATTCACGGGGTGTGGTGACAAACCCCTGAAACCCAGCACAAGGATCAGAAATTCAAGGTCGTGCTAGGCTACAGACTTCCAAGCCAGTTAGGGCGACCTATATGGGACTCTGTCTCAACATCAGTCCTGTGTCCGTCAGTCCCACACCTCCAACCAAAATCCCTAACAGTCCTAACTCAGAGTCATACTAGCCATTAAGCAGAAGGCAATCACTTTTGTTCGCTTGGCTAAACAGCGCGTGAACATGGATCGTCACAGGCCACAGAAACTTAAAGAGAAAGGAAAGGATTTGTGATGACCACTCACACCAATTCTTTTTGTAAACTAGAAAAACCAAAGTTCATGAAGGGCAGGGGGAAAAGGTTGTACGTTGTTTTTACACTCTGCCAAGTTTTTTAACCTCAGGTTAATCGTTGGAACGAATCAACTTTTAAAGCTCGGGGTAACTTTTCCCCAGCACATTTCCAAACAGCAAAAACTGGCTAGAAAAGGGAGAGGGGAGGGAGGAGAAATTAGAGGAGGAGGAAGAAAGCCTTCCCGCCAGGACTGGCGAGAAGCAGGAGAATGGGGCGTTTTGAAAGGTCCACAGAGACCGCGATGGGCGAGCGAGGGGACTGCGCGATGATGATCCACGGAGCCGAGGTGGAGAACCGGCTCCGAGCGAATGAATGGAAGCGCCCCAGCGTGGGGCTAGCGACACGTCAGCGCAGAGACCGGGGGGCCGAGGACTGGGGGCGGGCGGCTCGCGGGGGCGCGGGCGGCGGGGGGAGGCCGGTCCCGGCGCGGGGCCCGCGCTCGCAGAGGGCGCCGAGCCGCAGCGGGTCCTGGGGCAGCACGGTCCCCGAGAGTCGGGCCGCGGTGAGATGCGGGACGGGGCGGGGGGTGGCCGCGGTGCCCGACCCATCCCCAGAGCCCCTCACCTCCGGGACCACCGCGAAGCAGCACGGCGGCCGGGAAGGCAAGCAGGAACAGCAGCAGCAGGCGGGGGAGGAGTCTCATGGCGCGGCCGGTCAGCGTCCAGTGCGCGTCCGCTAGGGCTCTCGGCAGCTCCGGCGGTAATGGCGTTACTCTTCATCCGGGCCCCGCAGGAGGGGCGGGACACGCACGCGCGCCAGCCGTCGGCCCGCCCCGCCACCGCCGACGTGGCCGCTAGGCGCCCAGGGGCGGAGCCTGCGGCCCGCTGGATCACGTGGCCGGAGGTGGAGCCTGGGGCTCCCGCGAGAAGCTCAGATCCTTCAGTGGCTGCCCAGCGGGACCGATCTTTGGTAACAGTGGCGTAAGGAACGTAAACTTTCTGCGTGTGTGGCGATTGAAAGACGGAAAAGAAAGGATGTGGATAACAACAACAAAAAGTGAAAAAAGCCAACAGTGATGCCTCTCACTGTTATCCCAGTGTTTGAGACGGTGAGGCAGGATGATTGCGAGTTCGAAACCAACTGGGCTGTGTAGCGAGTTCCAGGCAACTCTGGGCTACAGAGTTAACATTTTATCACAAAATAAAGCAGATAGAAAGGGAAACACTCACATAGGCTGGGAAATTTACCCGCATCCTCTGCAATAACGATGAGAGTTCTGGAGTTTTATTCTTTTTTTAAATAATCTATTAAATTTTGTTTTGTTATGTTCATTGGTATTTTGTCAGCATGAATGTCTGTGAGGGTGTCGGATCCCGGAGTTACAGTTCTGAGCTGTCGTGTGGGTGCTGGGAATTGAACCTTCTTGAAGAGCTGCTAGTGCTCTTTGCTGCTGAGCCATCTCTCCATCTGGAGTTTTATTCTTTTAAATCTCTCTGTGTATGCAGTGCACAGATGTAGAGGTCAGGCAGAGGGCAATTTCTGGGAATTGATTTTCTCCTTCCACCTCAATATGGGTTCTGGGTTTGAACTCTGATCATTAATTATGCTTGCACCACATCATCTCCCAGGCTCAGTACTGGAATTTTCTTATATAACAACCCAGACTTAGAAATCACCTAGTATTTCTGCTATTTCCGCACCACAAAATCTCACTTCTGGTATATTTCTGGAGTCTTCAGCTGGATAGTGTGAAACAGGATGTGGCTGTTGGTTAGGGGCTGTCTTAGTTACTTTTCTGTTGTTGATATAACCAAGGCAACTTATAAAAGAAAGCATTTAATTTGTAGTTTTCTTTACAATCTCAGAGGGGCAAGTTCATGCCATCATATCAGGGAGAGTGGGAGCAGGCAGGTACCATGCTAGGGTGATACCTGAGAGCTTACATATTGAGCCAAAAGGACAAGATAGGCCAGGTGTGGTGGCGTGTGCCTTCAATCCCAGCACTCAGGAGACAGAGGCAAATCTCTGTGAGTTTGAGGCTAGCATGTTCTACAAAGCGAGTCCGGGACAGCCAGGGCTACACAGAGAAAGACTACCCTGGCTCGAAAAACAAAACAAAAAGGGCTAAGGCATAGATATAACTTCACACCCAATGACATATCTTCAACAAGGCCAGACTGTGCCTTACGGAACAGTTCCATCAACTGTGATGAAGTATTCAAACACGAGCCTGTAGGGGCCATTCTCATTCAAACCACCACAGAGGCTAAGTGGCTACCTGGATCTTCGGAGCCTCTAAGTCAGGCAGGATTCATTGGAGATGAGTGGAGTGGAAGTCAAAGCTTCCATCTAAACTTAGCTACAACAGGTTCAGATAGGTTGAAACATGTCCTGAGAACAGGTGAGAGAGACTGTCTTTAAACTACTAACTGAGGAATCTGAAGTGCTCATCACCTGAAGAAGTTAAACCTTAGAAAGCAGTGATTGCACTGACAGTGTAACTTCACCTCAGTTGATTCTTTTATAACTTGTGGGAGCAGAAAATCACTTTCCTTAGTACTTAAGTTTGCCTTGGCATCATTAAAATTTCCTGAGCCCCGGGTTTCTCTAGGTGACTTCATGTCCTTCAGAACTCCACTCATCTGTCACCTCCTGCACGTACTCTGACCCACTTTAAAATTACAACCCTTGGATTGGAGAGGTGGCTGTTCTTCCAGACTACCCAAGCTTGGTTCCTGTCACCCATAACTACAGCCCTCCTGCCTCGCACCCTCAGGCCTCCCCTGTGTGCTTTATAGCTATCTTCTTAACAGTCCATAGCTCTTGGGTCTCTGTGAATATACCATGACACAGCTAGAAAGCAGTGTCACCAGAGAACTTCATTTTGTTTTGAGACAGGGCCAGCTTGTGTAGCCTAGGTTAGCCTTAAGCCTTGGCCCCTCCTGCCTCAGCCTCCCAGGTGCTAGTACTGCAGGTGTGTGCCCCCATGCCCAGCTCCGAAATACTTGCTGAACCAGTGAGATACGGTTTTGTTTTGTTATCTTTCCTCGTTACATTTTAAATCCACTTTTCATTGTAGCTCTAATAAAATATCAGTCAAAACAGTTGTGTTTGTTGTGTATGAACAAATGCTCAAGTGTTCCTTCAAGTAGCAAGGAGCAGAAAAGATTTGTTCTGCTGTATACCTCTCAGGGGGAGGGGTAAATGAGGCTGTCCCGGCCAGCTCCTCAATTAGCAGGACGGCCTCCGTTCCTTCCCCAGCCCATACTTCAGAAAGAACACGGGCAGTCCGGTCACCAGGTTTATCACCAGAAAACCCACCACTTAACCTTCCTCTTAACCCTCAGGCTCTGTCCTCCTTTCTCTTACAGTAAAATGTTTATAGGCCAATCAGAAGCCAGTCATCGTTTGTGCTTTGGATCCCATCGCCCGTGTAGAGACGTGATTCTCGAGCACCCTTCACACCACGGTTCCTGCTTCTCAGTGCGTCACTCTGTCGACACATACCACCCTCTAATACTACCTCCCAAACCTGAAGGCTCGGAGGCCTCTCCTTTCAGTGAATCTTCACTCTCATTTTGCAATTTTCTTCTCAGTCTAGTCCAACTATGGTTGGCTTTCAAATGTGTCATTAAAACCTGATAAATCCGGTGACAGTGATGTAAAGCTTCCCTCGGCCTCCAGCATTCATTTTCTTTAGGCTCTAGATTCCCACCTCTGTGGCCCCTTCTCTGCAGGACGACTAAATAATAACAAGCCACTGCCTGGGAGTGTCTCCCCACCTGCTTTGGTTTTCTATGAGGGCTTGCAGGATGGGAAGGAAGACCCTGGTGAGAGGCTCTGGGAAGAGAATCATCAGGTGCAGTTTGGAGGCCAGGGTTAAACGCAAGAAATCCTGGACAGTACAGGCCCAATGGCAGTGGGGATGAGAGGATGAGAATGGAGGCCAGGGAGAAATAGCCTGGGCACAGCATGAGCCTTGCTTTCCAACAAGGCCACACCTACTCCAACAAGGCCAAGCCTCCTAATAGTGTCACTTCCTATAGGCCAAACATTCACACACATGAGTATGTGGGGCTGTTCCTGTTTAAACCACCACAACCACATTCCTGTTTGTCTTAATGCATGTCAGTCTTAGCTGATCCAGTATTGTGTGGGCCTCCCTTCCCACCTGTCCAGAGCCCTCCAGGTCATCCATCCAGTCAGGTCATTAGAAACCCTCCTCTTTCCCAAAGATAGAGCCTGTCTGAACCCCTCTGGGAGGCTCTAGTGGACCACCTTGTCCAAGTGTCCCAAGGCTTGGACATTTTCTGTTTCAAGCTCACACAGGAGCTGCCTTATAGAGTACTCCAACAGACAAAGTGCCGATAGCGCGACTTACTCAGCATGTCCTTTGGGACCGTTATGCTCTCCACACATACTCCCTCTTGCACTAACTGACTGAAGTGTAACACTGGCCTCTGTGACATGAAAGGATTTCCATAGACAGAATGTACTGATCAACAGCTGCATGTTCAGCCTTGGAGGATTTGACAAAGGATTGCAATGGGGAGGGTGGGGTCAGCGCATACAGGAAGACAAGCAGGCTATAACCAATGGGTCACATGTTTGGTGTGCAGACAATGGGGGACCTGATTTGCTCTTCCAGACCCACATTTTTAAAGAGCTGGGCAGTGCTGCATGCTTGTAGTGTTGGCACTGTGGAGATGGAGACAGGAGGATTCCTGGGCTCACTGGCCAACCAGCCTAGTCTATTTGGTAAGTTCTAGGCCAGTGAGAGACCCTGTGTCAAAAACAACATGGATGACTCCTGGGGAGGAACAGCCAAGTTTGTCCCCCACCATATGCACACATGCAAATAACAACTTCAGGAATGAATATTTAATCATGTATTACTGTCAGTTTACACGGAAACAGAACATTCTTTACAGTGGCCATCAAGATGACCTACCAATGTCATGGACTTCGGGTGACTTTCTAATCTTGGTCTGTAAGAAAGAATGAAAGAAAGATAATGATATTAAAATGGGGAGAGAAGACTAAAATAGTGATGATGATGAAAAATACACCATTATTTGGCATATTTGCCTCTCACTTTCAAGAACTTGTCATTTATATCAAACTCTAAAACCTTAAAAAGACGAAGCTTTTCAACATATAGTGTGTGGTCCATGCTCAGTGTGAAGCTCGCCCGTCACAGTCTCCTTATATTTAATAGGCTCCTGACTTACTTAGGTCAAGACTCAGCTTCCAAATGAAACCTACAAGATCTTACAAGTGCTGAAGCAAAAAAATTGGACACCCAGGGGTGGAGATGGCTCAATGGCTGAGAGCACGTGCTGTTCTTTCTGAGAACCAGAGTCTGGTTCCCAGTACCCACATCAGGTGGCTCATCACAGACTGTAACTGCAGCTCAGAGGGGTGTGAAGCCTCTGGCCTCTGGTCATCTGCACTCACATGTACATACCCACATACAGACACACACAACATAAAAACATTTTAAAGAGTTAGACACCTGGGAATGTCTCTTAATCCCAAAGTTCCAGTGTTTCCACTGCCAGAGACACCTGGGTAGATTCAGCGACGTAATTTTGAGAAGACGTAGAGGATGTCTCAAGCTGAACTTCTGATGGGGACACTGAGGTCAGTAGGTCAATCAAGACTTCAGAGTTAGTCATGGCTGAAGCCTGTAGGGAGTCTGGAGTTTTCACACAAATGGACTTACCAGCCAGGAGCCCTTCCCTTGTTTCAAATTCAGTGTAAAAATAAATGTGACAAGTAAACAAATGTCTCAACTGGTAAATGTGCAAAATTATATAAAAATATTTTAAAGTGATTCTAGAAATAATGCCCATAGTTTCTAGGACTCAGAGAAAACCCACACTGTTTTAAAAGACAAAACTCCTGAGCAGATTGGGCAAGGTGGCACACACCTGTGATCCCAGCACTCAGAAAAGCAGAGGCAGGTGGTCTCTGTGAGTTCGAGGCCAGCCTGGTCTATAAAGTGAGTCCATACAGCCAAGGCTACACAGAGAAACCCTGTCTTGAAAAACAAAACAAATAAAAACCAAAACAAAACTCTTGAGCAGATTTTAAACTAGTGTTTGCAAAGTGGTCATATAAAATAACTATGACTTTTCTAACTTTCCAATTTTAGTATTATATGTACTGCTGAATCTAGAACCCAGCTGTAAGACAGTCAACCCACAAGAATATGTACTTACCCTATAGCACTGAGCTACGTGTCTGACTGAGACTCTTCTAAAATTACAGAATTTAAGATTTTGTGTTAGTGGAGGGAGTCAGTTTATAAACATGTAGAAGGTAAGCATCTTTATTGAAGACCAGAACCTCAGCTCATAACCTGTGTAGTATGGGGCATACAGCTTCTGTGACAACAGGCAGCCTGGCCTTCTAATTCAAACTCCACAAAACCTATCGTAACAAGGTAGGTGGAACATGCCTGTAATCTCAGAACTCAGGAGCCTTTGGTGAAAGGATTTTGTATTGCAATTGCTGCTGCATAGCAAAACATAGTTAAAAAAAACAAAAACAAAAAAAATCCAGATGTGAGAACAGCTCAAAAATAGGATAAAAAAAACCAACATCTGTTTTTGACACAGGATCTTACTAAACTTTGGGATAGCTGGGGGTTTTAGGTATTTGCCAGTGTGCAAGGCCTACAAGAAAATGTTGGTCAGGTTACTGTTTTGTACTAGGAAATTACAAAATACTTCATACTTATCTTTTTATCTTAAATAAAAACATAAGAAGAGAAAAGTTTTAAAATATATTATTTACTATATGTATTTTAAAGACTTTTTTTTTTAAACAAAAGGAAAACTTACCTTGGCCTTCTGGTTTTCTCTCTGGGCATTCTAATTAAATCTTCCAAATGTCTATTTCTTTCTTCCAAACTAAAGGAAGAAACAATTGCATTTTACACAAAATGGACTTTTCTAGATAAATATTTTGTAGATTCTTTGGAGACTATCTTAGTTACTCTTCTAGTGCTGTGAAGAGACATTATGACCAAGGCAATTTTATAAAAAGTATATAATTGGGGGCTTGCTTATAGTTTTAGAGGATTAGTCCATTATCATCATGGCAGGAAGCAGGCAGGCATGGCACTGGATCAGTAGCTGAAGAGCAAGCAGAGACAGAGACTGGGCTTGGCATGGAACCTCCAAGCCCACTCGGTGACACCCTGTCTCCAACAACATCACACCTCCTCATCCTTCCCAAACAGTTCCAGTAACAGTGACCCAAGCAGTCAAACACAGGAGCCTGTGGGAGGCATTCTTCCTCAAACCACCACAGAAACTGTGAGTAGATACTCTAAAAATCAGGAGCTAAGGTTTTTATCTATAATAAATTACTGTTACATATTTTATGATCAGGTCTTTCTCAAAACTAACATTAATCCAAAGCTAATCATGTATCATTTGTCCATCTCATCATATAAGAATCTGGGTATTTTCCTGGAAATTCAGAACACATGGCCAATTTTTCCCTTTACATGTTCCAGGGCTAAAGATAGTAGTAGATAATAGCAAATATATAGAATACATTTGCCTATTCTTGTTTGTTTGCACAGTGGGTATGCTATAACATAGCCTAGAGGTGTGTTAACAGAGACCCTCGTCTGGGGCAAACACTTGGTAGTCTCACTGTATGATCCCAGCATTCTGTTAGTCTGCTAGAGATGTGCCTGTTTTCTGTTTTTATGCATTAAGAAGGGCGGGGGGAGATCCAAGCAAACAGACATTTAGAATCTCAAATAGACTCTTTAGGCCATAGTCAACATGTTCAAAACAAACCACTAAAAGCTACAAGGGGGAAAAAAAGGTCAACTCACCTACAAAGGCAAATACAGTACATCACACCTCTCAAAGGAAACCCTAAAATCCAGGGAAAAAAATGGAATGCTATATTTCAAGTCCTAAAAGCAAGTAACTTCCAGATAAGATTGCTATATCCAGCAAATGGTCTTCTGGATGGTAGGGAAGTATAGACATTTCAGGACAAACACTAAAACAATTCAGAGGAATACCAAGCCAGCATTGCAAAGGTTACCTAAAGGAACCCTAAATACAGAGGAAGAAGAGTCTGAACCAAGGAACACAATAAACCCACACCTCCTAATATGAATAGGAGAGATCGAAAAGAACATATACTAATCCAATTAACCAGAGAAACAAGCAGCCAAATTACAGGAGTCAGCACAGAGCTCTAAAAATAACCAACTCTAAGTGGAAGTGCTTAAAGCTGCCCAATCAACCAACCAAAAGACACCGGCTAGCTGATTGGGTTAAAAAGAATGATCCAAAGTTCCTTTGTCTCCAGGAAATGCATCTCAGTTGCAAAGAACAAACAGTCACAGACTGAAAATGACAGAATGGAAATCAATTTTCCAAGCAAAGGGAAGTCAACAGCCACGGCAGAGCAAACATGAGGTGTAAGAGGTCAGTGAGATGGCTCAGTGGACAAAAGTTCTTGCCACACAAGCCTCAATCTGGTTTCTATCGCAGAGAGAACCCAGGAAGGAATGACTTCCAAAAGTTGTCCTCTGACCTACACACACACACACAAGCCTATGCACATACACTGAACATAGGACAAATAACCTGGAGAAAACAAAACCCCAAACAAAATGTTAAGGATGTAAAGCATATGCGTTTACCTGGTTTAGGTCATAATGTAGAACATTTGGTACCTTCCTTGTTCTGTACCCTTAGAACCACGACTTAGAACCATCATTTAGGCTGTTAGGACATTTTCTATACCTGAATTTCTTCTTCTAACGTTAATAGTCATTTTTGGAAAGTAACATGAACACGGGATGATCTCGGTATTTACACTGTGCCATAGAAACAATTTAAGGGATTTCTTGTCTTCCTTCTCCCTAACTCATCTGATATAAACCCTTACACCCCAAACTTCCAGCTACTTCTGGTATTTTGTAAAGCAAAGCGTTCAAGTTGTGTTTGGAATGGGAATAATGCGGAGCTGCTCTCAGTCCCCATCTCTCGGTCTTGTCTGCTGGATTCCTGTCTTTCCAGCTTTTACACATTCACAATGGGCCGTCTAGGTCCCCATTCGTAGGGCTTGTCAGCTAGGCCCCTCCCTTCTCGGGAAGGGTGTGAAGGGCTGGGATATGGGCGCCACCCCCCAACCCCAAAGGAGTCTTCTGTGTGGTGGCTGTTGTCCACCAGGTGGGAGGGGCAGTGGGGGCGGTGCCGACAAACCCAGGTCTGCTCTGCTGAGCTGCAGGGCTGCGGGTGAGGGCGCTCCACCCAGAAGAGGAGAATGAAGCTGATGTTCATGGGGACGCAGTGAGAGAGCCAACTGATTCCTCGGGAGAACTTCAAATGGAGAGAATAAAGCCCGTGAACCCCTGAGTCTCCTTCGTGGCTCAGTCATCAACACTGCGCTACCACCCTCTAGGGCTGGGGCCTTGGTCTTCTTGTAAGAGCTCTTCCAGTGACTGGATTGGGCAGGGCAGGCGGGAACAGCACCTCACTCACAGCCTACCAGCGAGGTCACAGGAAGCCCAAGGCCAGCAAAGATTTTTTAAAATAAGAAACGGAGTTCCAGGACAGCCAAGGCTACACAGAAAAACTCTGTCAAGAAAGAAAGGGGGGGAGGGAGGAGGAAGAAAACCCAAGACCAGAAGCCCCAAACTGCTTGAGATTCTTTTCTTTTAGATTAAGCATAAACTGGTGGTGCCTTTTAGAGAAATTGGTTTGTAAACCAAAATTCTCAGAAAAGCTGTAAACTCTTGAAGGCAGCGGAGGGCAAGTCAGCAGTCAGACGCCAGGCTGCGCTCAGACTCAGTGAGTTCCCCAGAAGAAAGAAGAAATAAAGTAGCTCATTCCGAAACCATGTCCTGGGGCCTACTTTCAGGCTGTCCTAAATGACACATACCCTTGTTTTCCTATTTCTAAGAGGCAGAGAAAATGATCTTACAAGCCAGAGAATAAAACAAAACGTCAGTAAATACTCACAAAAATTTGTTTTATTAACTTACTGTGCAATCTGAGAATGGGATATCTCGAGTCTTTGGTCAGCACATTTTATAATTTCTTCATATGACGTTACCTTGGGAAAATAAATATTTTTTTATAAATACAAGCATTTGTAATCTAAACTTTTTCCTTCTTAAAAAATCTTTACAAGTTGAAGTTTAATTATTTGACTACCATAAATGAAAATTCTACAACAGACAAAACATCCTTTTTCCATTTGGATGTCAGGAATATAAGTAACAACAGTTAGGCTCACTCATCAGGCTGGAAATGTGAGTCCCAGAAACTGGATAGCTCCAGTGAATGCACTAAAACCCACCTGTCTCCCACACAACAACCCAGGGTAAGGATTATAGCCTGTTTGGTTAAAGTTAATGCAGTCTTTGTTTGTTTGTTTGTTTGAGTAAAGTAGAAACTTGGCTCATGTCTGCAGTTTCAGCACTTGGGAAGCTCAGGCAGTAAAAATTGACATTCCAAGGCCAGACTGGGCTATATATGGTGACACTGTCTCAAAAGACCAAAATGAAAACAAACAAAAGGTAAAGTACAACACTGAGTTGGCAAGATACTTAATTAACTTGAAGGTAAAGTAGCAAAATTAAGAGTTTAAAGTGCCGGGAGCAATGTTCTGGACACTTTCCAGCTCTCCAGCTAACGGGCCATTTATGTGCATTGCCAGTTAAAGGGAGCAGTCTACGAGGCTTAGTGAAGCTCAGATCGCTTTAGTGCTGGAGTTCTATCAGTTTTGATGCCACATTTTGGTTTAGTTTTACTGTTGCTGTTTGGTTTGGTTTTTAGGCTGAAGACCAAACCCAGGGCACAGAGCCAGATCCCTATCCTGACATCATTTTTTGAAGTCATTTCTTTCTTTCATTCTTTTTTTTTTTCTATTAGAAAACTTGTACCTTATTTATTAGGCTGCCTACGTGTCTCCGGTACTTGTCGTTCTCCTCGATGAGTCTGCTGTAGTGGTCTTCTTTGCTCTCCAGAAGGCCTCCCAGCTTTGTGATCTATGGAGAAACACCAGCGGAAATGTAACCTGGAAGCCACGAGGAAACGGGTGTTCTCTGAAAGTGAGTTCTGCTAAAGCGAGACGTGGCATAGACGCCAGATCTGGGGATAGATTGCATGTAGAACATACGAGCAGGAATTATAATCAATTAGTCAATTGTGTTATTTTCTAGTATGGAATAGCTTTGTACATAACCAAGCACCTGCTAATACCTACAAGCAATAATCACGTGCAAATTCATTACTCCCCATCACACAGGTAACCCATGCAGAAGCGTGTTTGAGTCTGAGTTAAAGGGGTGTGTGTGATGATGCATGGGCAGGTCTGAAGCATACCCTCCCACGCAATGATGCTCATGTCTGAGGTTCAGCTTAATCTACTCCAGGGTCCAGCATATCATCCATCTTTTGCAAAAGTACTATTGAAAATTAAAAATTATACAGGTTGGCAAGATGGCTTAGTGAGTAAAGGCACCTGATGATCGGAGCTCTATCCCACAGAGCTCCCATGTGGAAATCGAGAAGCAACTCCTGCTATTTGTCTCTGTCTCTGTAACACTTCGCATGACAATATGGTTACACACACACAATCAATCAATCAAATGTAATATAAGTTTTAAATAAAAACTTACTTTTTTCTGAGAATGGCACGTAGAGTCATCAGGAAAGCTTATTAACAATTTTCTTTGAAAGTTATTTTTCAAAGCAATTATAGAAGAAAAACTACAGAGAGGTACCTACTAACTAGCAGTACAAAAGTGATTTTCAGTCTTCTCACACTTTAAATATAATTATGTGTTGGGGTTTAGTCTGGTGCTGTGTATTCAAATGCTGGTTTCAGTGCCTTGAGATCTGGTTACTGCCCTCCCATGGGCATTGTTATTATAGTTGAATTATCTCCTGTACCCATGTGATGAGAAGGAATGTTCCCTAATTATCTTTGATTGGCTGGTTAAGAGGCCTACACTTGTCTTATTGTTCCTAAAGACATTTCTATATCCCCCTTCTTTCTTTTTAACCTTTTCCTCCTCACCTAAGATAGAGAAAGAAAAGAAAAAGAAATGAGAGAATCTGAGTCTAAGTTTTTGTATCTTGGGTGTTCTCCCCTTCCCCCAATCTCACATGGTTCGAAAGGCACATATGGTAACTTAACGCACGTGAGCCCACAAAGCAAGGGCAGTTCACAGGTGCTGCTCCTGGCTGCTGCTTGCAGCTCAACTCTCACTGAACAGCAGGGGATTCGGAGACTTGGTGGATTAGAGGGGGATCTGGGAGGCCGGCAGTCTTTTAGACTGAGTTGGGGAATGAAATTAACTTCCTAGATTGAAAAGGAGAGACTGCTATGGTCTCTCTCCAAGACACCATGGCAGAAGGTGCTTGGATCCTTTGTGGCTTTGTTCTGGTTGTTGTCATGGATCTGTTTGCAATGTGTTCAATGATGGTCATGATTTTCCAAGCCCTCCCTAGGAAAGTTTAAGGGAGAGGTGAGAAAAAGGCAGAGAGATATGGCTGGAGAGATGGCTCAGAGGTTAAGAGCACTGGCTGTTCTTCCAGAGGTCCTGAGTTTGAACTCATGGTTGCTCACGACCATCTATAATGAGATCTGGTACCCTCTTCTCGTATGCACGTGTATGGGCAGACAGAACATTGTATACATAATAAGTAAATAAATCTCTTTTTAAAAAGGCCTAAGAGATGCAATGCTAAGTTATAGGCAATAGGAAGGAAGAAAGAGAGGGGGCTCTTCCAGATATAAAATAGATTGGTAGCTGTTAGCTCAGCTGTTAGTAGCAGCTGGAGTTCAGAGCTCTCTGGCTGCAAGATGTTTGTCAGCTGTTTCTGGAAAGAGCCTGCTGATACACTTTAGCAACAACTAAATTCCAAGGAATGATGGACAGGACTTACTTATTGCAACATGAGATGGCATGTAATACTAAGTCACAGGGATTCTGTAGCCAACAATAATTATTGGCTATGCATAAATATTTATGTCTCAGCCAGTCTCAGAGTTATTCCCATGTAGCTGGATCAGCAATATAAATTACCTGTTTGTTCTGTAATTTGAAGTCATATAAGCACAGACTGATTTAATTTAGCAGTCTCTCTTTTACTTAGGTCTGTATATTACCATTATCATTGAACAATCATTATATCACGTTGAAATAAAAACAAGATTGTATATGCCTAAATATCCTCCTATGGGCTCCTGGGTGCCTGTTGTATTAGGCCACTGGGCAAAGAAAATGCCCTTGTTTCCATTACAGACTGAATTCTGCCCAAAATGGGCAAACTTGGATGCAGGCCAAGTTGACTGCTGAACTCTTCCAAGACAAGATAAGCAAGTCCTTAATAGTTCCTGCTTCACAAATACATCTTTTAAATATATGAGGCCAGAAGGCAGAAGATGATGCTCCAACATTATAGAGTTTTGTGAGGCTGTTCAGGCAGTGAACTGTCTCTATCATTTTTTTTATTTTTTGAAAGCTGCTAACCTGCACTTTCTGTTTACTCAGGTAATTAATTTTATTCCTTCTCAAGTCTCTGATGGGGTTGAAGACCAGATAGTTATAGCTTTATAATTAAGCTTAGTTGCTAAGAGAATTAAAAAAAGATGTGTTAAGGTCTAGATAGATGTTTTAAGGTTGATACATACAAATTATAATAAAAATAATTTGGATATAAAACTTTAGGTTCCCCAAGATAAGCTAAGTAGTATTTTCTTCAAAGTTGCCAAATATCTTTAGCATGGACTTTAAGTCCTGCCTGTTGGTCTTTATAATTTTTTTCATTATTGTTCTTATTGTATATTATGTTATAAAGATGGCCTTTTATTTAGGCAGAAAAGGGGAATTGTTGGGAGTTGGTCTGGTGCTCTGTATTCAAATGCTGATTTCAGTGCCTTGAGATCTGGTCACCTCTCTGCCATTGTTATTAAGTTGAACTCTCTTCTTTCCCAAGTAATGAGAAGGAATGTTCCCCAATTACCTCTGTTTGGGTGATTAAAAGGCCTACACTTGGTCAGGGCAGAAGGTGGTAGGTGTGGGTAAGGTTTGAGACCTTGGGGGTCAGAAGGATCATGGGAAGGAGACAGGTACAGGAGGAGGAAGAAGGAAGAAGATGCCGCCATGGGTTAGGGTAGGAGAAGCACATAGCCGACCAGAGTGGATGGAGGAAATTAGCTCAAATGAAAAACATTAGCAAGTATTTTGGGATTATGGATGGGAGGTAGCCCAGATAGGAATGATTGAAGCAAATGGCCTGGAATGCGGGCTTAGAAGTGATAAGGATAGTTTGGAGGATTAATATCTGCCATACCCATGTGAAATAATGCTGTTCTAAACTCTATCAGGTGTCTTTTATTATGAAAGCAGGTTAGAAAATACGGCCATAATAATTATAAGGCTAATAATGTTATTAGCCTGATGCCCTTTATTTTCTGCAACAGTTATGTGTCTGTAGAGAAGGATCCTATGAAGCAGTGGTAAAGCCATGTGCTATAGAAACTGCAACATTCCCTTCCTCTCCTTCCTCCTCCTCTCTTCATTCCAGGGATGGGAAAAGAACCCAGGACCTAAAGTGTGATAGATGAGCTCTACTTCCAGGATATTTTATTTTATATTTATTATATTATTATTTTTTAAAATTGTGAGGCAGGGTCTCCCTAAGTTGACCAGCCTGGCCTTGAATTCAATATATAGCCTGTTAATCTTGAACTTGAAACCCTCTTTCCCCAGCCTCCAGAATTCTGGGACTATAGGCATGTATCTCCACTTTTCTTCTCTTTTGAGGGTGTGTGAATGGCTGTGTAATAAATACAGTGCATAATTCTGCTTTTAAGTTATTTGGAATATGTAAGGGTAGACCTCTGTGCTATATCAGAGACATCATCACACTTTTTCGTTATGGTAAGACCTATAGGGATTTCTAGTAGTATTTTAATTGTATTTTTGGCATGTGTAATAATCTAATATACACAAAATCTATAGTGGTAAAATTAGAACAGTGCAGATTCTCATCCCTTTAAAAAATCTTTGACTATTAGTTTTATATATATGTATATAAAACATATATCATATATATATTTATATATATATGCAGCTAAGTGAATGGAACTGGAAGAGATTATAGTAAATGAAATAATTCAGCCCCAGGAAGATAAGCACCATGTGTTCTGGTTCATGGACAGACACTTTTAGACAGTTGAAGTGAATTTACAATCGTGATATGTAGAGGATGGGAGGGCTAGGGGAGAAGACAGGGTAGCAGGAGGCTGGGTAACAGATATCAAAACATAGATAGTAGGAATAAGATCCAGTGTTCACAGCAACAGGAGATATATCCTGTAAATAATCAGAACAGAAGAGGCCCAAACTCCAAACACAAAGTTATGGTAAGAAGAAAGATATTTGATTAATACACACTGTATATGTACATTAAAATATAATATGGAAAAAGGAAGAAAATATACCCTACCAACTCAAATTTTTATTTTGTTCTTTGTAGCTATCTAAACACAAAAATCAGGTTTTCATTTTCTTCTATTTTCTTGCATTCTCTTTTGTACCACTTGAGGTAAACTGAGCGTTATTTCCAACCATTGTTATTGAATGCAGCTACTATAGTAGATATACAAAAACTTAAGTGTGCCTTATTCACAGTGGAAAATGGCACATATTTTGGAGAGCTCTGTGTGGTGTGTATCTGTAAGCCCAGAACTTTAGAAGCTGAGGTGAGACACTGTGAGATGAAAGCCAGCTTGAGCTAGACAATATGATCCTCCCTCAAAATAGACAGGCAGGCAGGCAGGCAGGCAGGCAGGCAGACAGACAGACAGACAGACAGACAGACAGACAGACAGACAGTGGGCTGGAGAGATGGCTCAGCAGTTTGGTTCTCAGCACCCACATGAGCCACCTTATAACCAACTGTAACTCCAGCTCCAGGTGATCTGGCACCCACTTTCTGGCCCCTGAGAGCACCTGCATGGATGTACATATACACAAATAAATAACATTTTAAAAAATAAAAGGAGGGATACAGACAGTGGTAGAATGTTTGTCTGGCATGAGGGATGCCTTGGATTTGATCCCTAGAATTGGGGAAAATAAAAGCATGTTTATCTTTTGGCTTCTGCATTTTGAAAGACATAAATCTTACTAGTCTAAAAATAAATCAAATTAGGCAATATTTAAATTTTTATAATCATTTTTAAAATTTATTTTACCCATATTCTGTGTATGGGTTTTATCTGCAAATGTGTGTGTATACTACTTGCATGCCTGGTATCTGGAGAGGGAAGAAGAGAACATTGGATTTCATGGAACCGGATTTACAGAGAGTTGTGAGCTACCTTGCAGGTGTGCTGGGAATTGAACCTGGGTCCTCTGGAATTGTAGCTTAAGCAACTGAGCCATTTCTCCAGCCTGATAGATAGAACTTTAAAACATAAAAACACTTCCATACTTTATTGGTAATGCTGCCACAATGCCAGTGTGAATATTTTAATGGGCAATAATTCAAAGGTTGATAACTTCTTAAAATTTAATGGATGATACTGGGTATAAAAAGGACCATAAGTCATTGGTCTGTCTTACCAAGAAATCAAGCTCCTCATTTAGGTTGTGGTATTTATCCAGTTTGACTGTCAATAACACAGGAGCTTCTCTGGCACTCCTGGCTTCTTCTGCATCAAAATCTGTGACCTGAGATTAAACATGTTTGTACACGTTTAAGTACGTACCCACTGCTATCATTTCACAGTATTATTTTAACTTGAGAGGCAAAGAAAGAAGTCTGGAGAGATGGCTTAGCACTTAAGAGCATTTGCTGATCTTACAGAAGACCCAGGTTCAGTTCCCAGCCCCACATGGGGGCCACACAACAGCTGTAATTCCAGTTCCATGGGATCTGATGCCCACTTCTGGACTCCTCAAACCCTGCATAAATGTATATGGTATACATACTTGCAGGCCAAACACTCTTATACTTTTTTTTTAAAGACTCAAAGAGAGGATTGAGTGATATGAGGCTGGATTCAAAGAAGTACAGAACTTTTGGGGAGGTGGTAGTGCAAGCCTTTAATCCCAGCACTTAGGAAGCAGTGGCAGGCAAATCTCTGTGAGTTCAAGACCAGCTTGGTCTACTGAGTAACTTCCAGGAACAGCTAGAGCTACACAGAGAGACATTGTCTTGAAAAACCGGGGGGTGGGGACTTAGAGCTAGAAGGACTTCAGTAAATTTGTCAAGAGAACATAAATATTTGCAGTGTACTTGTAGGTTGAAGACAAAGCATAACATGTTAAACTTACCTCAACAGTGTGATCTTGAAGTGCTTTTTCATTAGCAATTAACTCTTTAAGAGTTGCAATTCTGTTTTTATGTTTCAATAACTAGGAAGAAAGCATTTCATATTTTAGAGGGAAAGAAATAAAATTGCCTACCAGAACATTTTTTATAAAGTCACCCAACATACAAAGTCTAATCTTTAATGCTGAAGTGATGTAATTACTTCAAGCACTTCCTGGTATGAGAAGACTTTCTACAGCAGGCCTAAGACTGCTGTGCAAGAGCAGCTAGCAAGTCCCTCAGCACCCCACATTGTCTGAGGTTTCTATGGCACCTGCTATGAACGACTCACTGGGCCGAACGACTCACTGGGCCAAACGCTCATCGCGTGTTTGCACTGAACGTTTGCCTGCTTTCTGGTGAAATGGGACTTGTTATGTGATTCCCTTAATAAAATTCTATATGGACAAGTGGTTATTGACCTTCCCTGGAAGATGACCCTTGACCCTGTGATCACTGTTCAGTGCTGGGGAAATGATGCACAGACTCTGTGCCTCCTCCAGGGCACATGGGAACCTCTTTCCTTCTGATGCAGCCCCCCTGTATCTTTCCCTGGCTGCTTCCCCCGGGCTGCCTTATGGTGTAAGACATCTTAGTTAGGAGTGCAGATGGATGCTGAATCCTGTTCGATTCCTGGAATTCTTAGTAGAAGGAGAGAACCAACTCCTGAAAATTGTCTTCTGCTCTGTACACCAGGCCCATATGTGCACCTCCCCCCACAAACACACACTAATAAGTACAATTAAATTTAAATTTTTGCAGTGAAGAAACTCTGTGTGCCTCTGTTCCAACCCTTCTTCCTAATGAAGAAAGGGTTCTATTGTAAATGTGTCCAGGTGACAAGGTTTGAAGCCACTATAAGAAGTGTCAAAAAAAAATCTCTTCTTTAGAAACCAGTAATGCCATTTGAAAATGAAAAAAAATTTTTTTGTAGAAATTAAAATTTTTTTTATTATACTTAAGTATTTCATGTGTGTGTATATGTTTTGTTGGCTATGTGTGTGGCAGTCAGGGGGAAACTTCTGAAAGTTTGTTCTTTCCTCCTACATGTGGGTCCCAGGGGTCAAATTCAGGTCACTGGGCATGGTGGTATGTGTCCCTAGCTACTGAGCCATCTTGATCACCCTTGTGAATAAAATTTTCCAGTGCACAGATTCAAGTTGTAAATAAGTCAAATGTTGAATATTGTATTTAAGTCTAAGAGGCTAGCCTGGTCCCCAAGCACTTCTTAAACAAATCCACAACGTTAGGAGTGACTGTTCTATGGTGTTAGATGCTACTTCCCACTAGACTGAATCAGGTGTAGAGTAAAAAACACAGTACCTCTTTATCTAAATCTTTCTTTTTATTCTGAAAGTCCTTCAGTTTTTGCAGCATTACATCATTAGCTCTTTTACTGTCTTGGCAGTGTCCCGCATCAGGAATGTTGATATCCTAAGGATAAGGATGGTTTGAGAAACTAGATTGACTTTCAGTGAAGCTAAAATGAAGGAAAACCTCCTTTCAGACCTAAGGGGCCAAAGGAGATAAATCATATTGACTCCCATTCTTCAAATGTTCTTCGTCATCTCACTAAGCATTAACACGAAAGCCTGCTTGGGGATTCAGACATGCTCATCCGTGGCTGCGAAGAGCAGGGAAGGTGCTACTAGCCCTCACCTAACGCATGCTTACATTCACACGCATATCAGCCCTCAGCCTGGCCAGTTTATATATCCAAACCTTAAATAAATTGGTACCTCTGCCAGTAAACAGTCAGACATCTAAAAAATTACTATACATAAGCAACTGTTGGAAGGATGGGATGAAAAAGCTAGTAACCAATTAAAACATTTTTCTGTTTGTGGGCCATAGCTTTGTGATCTATGATCTGCACATGAAAGACTTAGTGTGCTATCTGACATTCAATGAATACTAATGTTCAACAACTGTTAGCTAGATGAGATGAAGGTTTTTGTTTTGTATTTAAAACATGGCAATGCTGGGCAGTGGTGGCGCATGCCTTTAATTCCAGATATCGGCAGAGGCAGAGGCAGTTGGATCTCCTGAGTTCTAAACCAGCCTTGTCTACAGTGTGGTTCCAAGATAGTTGGAGCTACACAGAGAAACCCTGTACCCTGTTTTAAAGCAAACAAACAAAACAAAGGAAAAGAAAACCAACAAAAACCAAAGCAAGGCAAGCTATGCCCTCAAATTTCAGATGACTGTGCTTACAAAGGAAGAAGTGTACAACAGAAAAACAATGGCTAATTTGAAAATCTAGCAAGTACACACCCTTTCACATCATTTTTGTTGCTGCCCAGGACAGAAGTAAGTATGGTTCCCTATTTAAGGAAACTGGCTGAGAAATGCTATGTTACTTGGACAAGTCATACAGCCAAGACATGTCAGGCCAGGATTTGAATTCATTGATACTTTGTTTTAAAATTATTTAGGGATGGAGAGATGACTCAGAGGTCAAGAGCACTGGCTGCTCTTCCAAAGTTCAATTCCCAGCAACCACATGGTGGATCCCAACCGTCTACAATGAGATCTGGTGCCCTCTTCTGGTGTGCACATAGAGCACTATATACATATAACTCTTTCTTTTAAAATTTATTTATTTATTTATTTTATGGATAGATGGGCGTTTTGCTTGCATTTATGTCTGATGCCTACAGAGGCCGGTTAGCTCCCCTGGAAACTGAAATTATAGGTGGTTCTGAGCCTCCCTGTGCATGCTGGGAATTGAACCTTTGTCCTGTGGGATGGTAGCTACCTCTCCCAAACTGTTACTTCATTTTTCATTCTACTCATGTGTACAGTTGTCTGTCCCAAACTATTTTTTAATCAGGCAAACAACTCATTAACGTGAACAATCACTGAGGGAGGACTGACCCGGAATATAAGACTCTGGAAAGAAGATGGCTAGTTAGTATTTTTATTCTTTATCACTTTATCTTTCCATCTGACTATATGCACCTGTTAGTACCAGATGTCAAAGATAAATAATACAGAGCATGAGGAGCAGAGGAGGGCTGCATGGGTAGAGGTCTGGCTCTGTCTTCTCCTGTAACTTAATTCTGTGACCTCTCAGTTCACTCCAACTGAAGGAAATTTTTTTTGGTTTTTCGTTTTTTTTTTTTTTTTTTACCTGACATGTGAGAAGTCCTATTGTCAGGGCCAAAAGACTGTGAATTCTAGAGGCCAGTGGAGAAGTTCTCTTCATAGGTTGAAGCTGCAGGTTTTCTTTACAAGATGAGCAATTCAGGAACAAATTAGAATGTGTCCCCTTTGTATCCTACATGTACACAATTCAGATTTATCACAATAAAGCCAAAGGAGCCACGTTAGCTTTTCAATAAAATGCTGGTAAAAACACTATGCTTAAAAGCTCTGAGCAATGGTTCTGAAGTGTTTTTCCTTGGGATCCCTTTATATTCTTAAATTTTCTCAAGAAAAACAGGGCATACTTTAATACAAAAGAAAAAACTGAGTCCATATTTATCACATTAGAAATTGTAACAGTGTATTTGAGAGTATTTATTTACTAATTCAGTTGTCTAATAATCCATTATGTCTCAACATAAACAGACCTTTTATTAAAACTGTATTTTTAAAAATAAAACATTACCAAAAGAGCAGCTTTCTAATTTTTGCTATTTTGGGGGGAAGGGTGAGGGGTGGTGGTGGTGGCGGTAGTTGGGGATCAGGCTCAGGTTCTTAAGTAAGTACCTTGGCTCATTTTCGGCAAATTTTAAATCTATAGTTGGAAAGGCAACTGAATTTTCATCTTTGACCCACACATCCAGTGGTGGGAGTGAAACTCTTTGAGAGGATTAGAAGGATTAGGAGGTGTGGCCTTGTTCTATTCGTTGTGGCTTTGATGGAGGAAGTGTGTCACAGAGTGGTAGGCTGTGAAGTTTCACAAGCTCCTGGCAGGCCCAGAGTCTCTCTCTGCCTACAGATCATGACGTAGCTTCAGTGTCTGCCTTTGTACAGCCATACTCCCTGCCATGATGATAATGGAGTAAGCCTCTGAAACTCTAAGTCCCCAGTTAAATGTTTTCTAAGAGCTGCCTTCATCATGGTGTCCCTTTCACAGCAACAAAACAGTGACTACTACACATCCTATCAGCCAGGAGTCAATTACTTTACTACATGTCACAGAGCTTCTAAAATACCATATACTTGTGAAATAACAATGTGAAAAGCAATACTGTCTTTTGAGAGAGGATATCAAAATCGGTATTCCCACATGCAGAGCAAATTCTCCACGAATTATCTGCCCCTGCCCATCCTTTACAATTTTAAGACAGTGTTGCCAAGGCTGGCTTCAAATTTGGGATCATTTTGCCTCAGACCCCAAATGTCTGAGGTCATAAGTGTGTGCATTACACCCAGCAACAGTAATGCCTTTTCCTCCATGCTATTAGCTTAGTTATAGACATATGTCGTATACTACATGAGTTCCAGAGTCTGAACCACTTTTCAAAGTGATTGTTCCTTTTAAAAATACTTTTCATCTGTTGAATAAATAAAAATATCCTTATTATTTATTACATTTCATTTCATTTTGTGTGTGCAATACATGTGGAGGTCATAGAACAATTTTTGGAAATCAGGTCTTTGCTTCCACCATGTGGATTCCAGGAACTTACCTCAGGTTCTCAATCTTCAAGGCAAGTGCTTTTACCCATGAAGCCATCTTGCCAGTTCCCAAATAACCTTATTCTTTAAGTGGCTTGTGTCTTACTATAAAAGGTGCCTCCAGGCAAGGCATGGTGGTTTACACCTGTAATCCAAGCATGGATTCATCTAAAACAGGAAAATGACCACAAACCCAGAGCCAGACTAGGTTACATAATAAAACCCTATCTCCCCAAAACAAAACAAAACAAATAAACAAACAAAAGGAATGGAGAGAGGAAGGGACTAAGTTATGTTGGGAAGAAGGGACGGAGAAGGAAGGAGTAGCAGATACAGATCTAAAGCCCAGGGTCATCATAACCAGTAATTGTCATCATAACCACTTGTTTTCCACTGAGAACAGTAAATACTTCCTGGGGCCTTCATCACAGCAGCACTGATGCTCTGCTTCAGAATCACTCTATTGGAAACACCAAAAAAGACACAGAGATGGAAGGCAGAAGAAGAAATAGCTACACCACACCAATCACGTCTCAACATTACTAGTAACATCCTAATATTACTACAATATGCTCTCAGACCATATTTTGAGAGAACAGACCTAGAATAGAGAAAGAGCAAAAATTTGGAGATGTTAAAGAAATCCTTTGGTGGAGATTAGACCAAGAACTTTACTTCTTCTTCCCCTCCCTCCTAATCCTCCAGATAGGATTTCTTTGTGTATCCCAGGCTATCCTACAAGTCGTTCTATAGACCAGGCTGGCCTGGAACTCATAGAGTTCCATCTGCCTCCGCCTCCCGAGTGCTGCGATTAAGGGTGTGTGCCACCATTGCCAGGCGAGAACTTGACTTCTTAACAAGAAAACTAAGGGGGAAAAATCTCCGTCGTGTTTAACCTCTATAGTTAAACCATCTGGAAAGGTACTGTGGTTGGGAGGACTAAGTCAGCTGCTTTGAAAAGTGTGGCCCCTGGAACAGCACCATTTTATTTTTATTCCCCCTGGGATCTTGCTGCAAGTGCATGCTCAGCCAGTCTCTATGTCACCAACTCCTTCAGGTCCCGCTGCGCTTGTCCGAGTTTGAGAATCACTAATCTAGGTAATCTTTAGACAGCTTTTTAGTGTTTTGTTTTTGGTTTTGATTTTTTAAACTAAGAAAACAACAGTATTTTCCAAAAAAAGAAAAAAGAAAAATCCCCAAACTAGATTTATTTTCAAATAACACTTCTAATGGTTATGAAAATGACTCCATGATACCTTCAGGGCAATATACCAGCTCCATCTAAGTTATTATAACATTAAAAAAAAAAACACAGCTGGGCAGTGGCACAAGCCTGTAATGTCCTACTTGGAAGGCAGAGGCAGGAGAATCACCAGAAATTGGAGGCCAGCTAGGTCTACCTAGCAAGCCCAAACAAGATTCTCAGGCATTAGCATCTTGAGTTCAAGGCCAGCCTGGGCTGCATAGCCAGACCCTATCACAAACAAGCCACCAAAATAGATTTGATTCAATTTAGTTAAGATTCATATACTTGAAGGAAGAACTATAATAGATGTGCCCTGACTTGTGAAAATTACCTCTTTTTGGGTGTGCTTTCAGGTACTTTGCTAAAACAAACAAAGCTTTAGAATGACAAAAAAAAAAAGTAGTTTTCTCCAAATGTGTTGATTAAAGGTTCTAATGCTGTTTTCAATACTTTACAATTTTACAAATAATACATGCTATGGCATAGGTTTTACTTTGTAAGAAAAATAGCTCTTTTATTTGTTTATTGCTAAATCAGATTTGGAACCACACTTCAAAATTTCTCTGGCAGCCAGCTAAAACAAACCAGACATGACCCACAATCCTCTACCAAAACCAAACCAAATCAACCAACCAAACACACCTCCCCAGAAAAGAAAGAAAGAAATCCTCTTTCAAATGACTCTTTTAGACATTGGTCATGGTACCAAGAAAAGTCCCAGGTTAATTATCATCTCTACCAAAATCATCACAAGAAGCCAAGAATTATTGTTCTTTAAGGTTAAGTGGCCAGCAACCAGTAGAAACTTCTCTAACTCTGTGATAGTCCCTTTCTGTTTCTCTCTTTCCACAAACACTATATGCGATTATCAAGCCTAGATGTCCATCACTAGACTGCTTGAAACTTCGGGGAGTGTGTTAGGCACTCAGCATCCGCATCAGTACCTGGGTGACATCTGGCTCCGTCACTTCCTCCAGCTGCTCCTTTGACTGAATTATCTCAAAGTCAGGGGCGCAAGTTTGTGGCTCCCTCCTGGCCACCAGCTGCCGGAGTTCTGCGTTCTCCTGCTGCAGCTCATTGACCTGCCGCTGGAGCTTTGTAGTTTTAGCCCTCTCGCTCTCACAGGTCAACAGCAAGCTTTTCACCTGAGCGACCAGCTTCTCAACTCTTGATTTCAATTTCCGCCTTTCTTTCAGGTTTTCCCTTTCCCGCCTCTGAGATTCCTCCTGAAAAGACAGGAACTCTTGTTCCCGGATCTCCTTCTCCCTCTTCAACAAGTCCAAAGCAGAGCTGGTGGCCTTCTCCAGCTCTCCTTTGTGTCGCTGCAGCCTCTGGAGCTCCTCATCTTTCCTGCTTAAGGTCTTCTCTATTTCCAGGCACTGGCTGACTGATCTGTTTTTCTGCTGTATCTCAGTGATGTACCTTTCCTGTAAACGGACGTAATGGACCTTGATCTTTTTAACCTGGAGCTGGAGGGTCTCCTTGTCTTTTTTGGATTCCTGAAGGTGCTTTTTGGTGCTAGCTGAAACCTCTTGCAGATCCTGAAATTTCTTCTTGATATCATTCTTCTCCAGGATCACATTGTATTTGTCATCAATTAACTGCTCAATGCTCTCCTTTAGTTTATTTATGACGTCAACCAATACCTGCTGTTTGCTGACCTTTGTCTGTAGTTCCTTAACCCTGTTTTCTAAGTTTGAGTTCCTACCGTGGAGGTCTTGGATCTGCATTTCCTGTTTTTTATTAGTCTGTTTTAACTTCTGCAAGGCTTCGTTTAAAGCCATGTCCTCTTCCAGAGGCTCTGAGCTTCCCAAGCCTAGCTCTCCAACAGGCATCATGTGGTGGTCCTGAGATCTGCTCTTGAAGGTGTCGGCTGGAGACCAAGGTGAGGCCATGACCAGGCTATCTACACCATCTTCTGTGACTTCCTCATGGTTGCTAACAGACATCTCAGAAATCTCCCCAGAATTCTCTATGTCTTTTGAAGAAACTTCAGGCTGTAAATTACAGTAAATAAAATATATGTGAAAGAATAGATTTCTGAGTATGACTCCCAAACAGCATGGCAGAACACAAGCAGTAGTCATAAGCTAGACATTCGTATCATATTTACTTAGACAAAAAATTATATTTGGATTCTCATCATATTCTGGGATGTAAACTTTCTGGCCACATTATAAGGTGCTTTCTTTGATTTCAAAAATCAATTAAACAAATGTATTAATGACCCTATAGACTATGAGGTCTTTTGAATAAAGATCTCTAATAACATCCTGTTCTGACCATTACTTCACCCATGCTGGTTCTTAGGAACATTAGAATGGCAGGTGTACTTCATGATTGACTTATGCCCACAATATATGTTTGGTGGGGGTCTGTATGCAACAGAACATTGCAGAATTGTGGCATAGAACACTGAAATGAATATGACATTAAATCCCTTGTAAAAAAAATCTGTAGGGGTAGTTCTATATCAATTTAGAGATGCTGAGCCCCTGTATTCTTATTGGTTTTCCACTGCTCTGGGATAAAGTCAGTCATCTAAGCAAGGTTCCTGAGGTCCTGCTAACTGCTCTTGACAGCTCACCTACCCCCCTGTCATCATCGTCTGCCACGACCCCTCCTCCCTGTGGCACGTGTTTCCTGGACACTGGGCTTCCTTGACGTCCCGGTAAGTATCTCAGACCATGCAGGTGCAGGGAGTCCGCAGACACCACTCCTTGTTGGTGGGATGTTTACCACTCCACAGTTGCTCAGTGGACCTCTTTCTATAAAAACTACTTCAAGGAAACCTCCCCAGACTCTCTGCCTGGAGAAGTACCCTCGTGCAGAGGCAACCATCCCACTCTGTGTAGTTCTAAGATTCAAGTGCACATGAAGTTCTTGATTATTTGCTAATATCTACCTCCCTTAGGAGGATGTTATTTTCAAGAAGACAAGAACCATGTGTTTTTCTTGCTTGCTTGTTTTTAATGTCATATAACCATTACATATCCTGTCCCAGTACACAATAGATTCTCAAAAGGACCCATTTACTGAGAAATAAATATTAAATGCAATGGGAAAGGAATAAGCAATCCTAAGAAACCCAGATTAATCTTTGAAATGCTGATTTCCAGAAATCAATATGATTAAGCTAATACTACCATCTAATTTCCAAATAAATTAGATGGGGGGAAACCTCATAATCGCAGAGACAAATAATACCTTTTCTTATGAAACTTGCATTGAAAAGTGAATATTCATACTACTGTGGATTAAAGTCTTCTTTGTGGTAGTTGTCTAGAGAATTCATAGACTTTATTTAGTTGATGTTAGGCTATCACACCAGTGAAACCCAAGGAATGTAAATATTTTCTTGTCTGAAGAAGTCTAACAAAATAGAAACATCTTTGGCTTGTTTTGTCATATAATTTAATAAATACCTCTGTACAACACCCCTTTCTCAACTTTTCCCTCAAGGCCAGTTCTCAAGTCCCAGCTGGTTTGGTGCAGCTCAGCAAAATACAAAATATAAAGATGGGTTATACTTAAGGCCCCATGCCGACCACTGTGCCATAGGAATATTAAGGCGTTCATGACAGTGAGTCATAATCCTTAGAGAAAGAAAATTGGTAGAACTAATCTCTAAGTATGGCCAGAATTTATTAGGAAACTTTGTACCTGGTTGATTAAGCTGCCCATGGGAGCAAAGTCCCTTGCACTGATCTGAGGAGTTCATGCTATCTGGGAAAGTCTCAGAATGTGTGTTTTCAGACAGTTCAAACACCCCACATCCTTGAATACCCCACAGGCTTTAATGACAGTGACAGTCAGTCTTACCTCCTCTCCTTTATAGTTAGCACGGAAGTCAAGCAGGGCTAAGCAGTTCTCGTTAGCAAACACGCTTTCACCACTTCTGAAGACGTTTTCTTTACTCAGAAGTCTCTGGGGGTGATGAACGTTAAGGGCAAGGTCTACCACGGTGCTCCTCACCAGTGACTTTTCCACGAATGGCTGAGCCTCTCCTCTGTAGTAGTTAAGAGCCATACTTCTAGGAGACATCCTGACATGCTCGTGGACGAGCTGGTCTTTATTTTCAGAAATGCTAGTTTCTGCTGGACTGTCCTCCTGAAGCAGATCTGGTTTTTCACAGATATCTGCAGTATCATTATACCCCTGGCTTTGCAACTGTAGCTTCTCGGAGTAAGAAAAGGCCTCCTTCAGGTCTTGGAATGTCACTTCATCATTAAATGCTTCTATCCAATGAAATTTGCAGATGGGTTCAAATTGTCTCAAGGAAGTAACCGCAGTGTTAGCTGGTTGATTCTGCATACTCTCTGTATAATTACCAAGGTTGATATCTTATAAGAAAAAGAAAGAAGATGAGTTACCAGAAACTTACGGAATAGCTGTTACAGTTATTCTTAAAAATAAATGTTGATATCTTTTAATAATTACATGGTATTTCAAACAAAACAATTATTTTTCTTTTTTAGCTTCTCACTAACTGAAGACAGCCTTAAATGCCAAGTGCTAGGCTTACAGGTATGTGTACCGTGCTTGACTTAGGTTTGACGCCTAGCACCCATATGAGCATGCACAGATGTCTAGCCCTAGTCCCAGGAGACCGGACACTATCCTCCAGCCTCGGAGGGCGCTACCTCACCTGGTGTGCAGAAAGACATGCAGACAAAAACACACAACACAGTAACATCTATTTTTCTTTGAAGAAGGATTTAAAAAAAGCATAGGATAACATAATTACAAGTATAGAAAGGTGTTTAATTTTTAAAAGTTTACAGTGCTGAGGGCAGAAGCAGATAGATTCCCAGAGCTCATTGGCCAGCTGGTCTAGCCAGTCAGTTAATTTAGTGCAAAACTCTGTCTAAACCAGTTAAGGGGCAGAGCAATAGAGGAAGACACCCAAAGTCAACCTCTGCTATATACAGGCACGCATGTAAACACATGCACATACTGAGAGAGAGAGAGAGACAGACAGACAGATCTGCCTGTCCCTTCCTTCTGAGTACTGGATTAAAGGAATTCGCCACCACGCCTAGCCTTGGCAGGGGGATTTATCACAGCAGCAGAAAGAGACTGAAACAGGGAAACTGGAAAGAGAGCTGCAATCCTTACTTCCAAGGTGGAAACAGGAGGAGAAGGAGGTGTTCAAGGCCAGCCCTGCCTACATAGCAAGTTCTAGGCCAGACTGAATTACCTGCAACTCTATCTCAAGGCTGACAGATGGCTTGGCAGGTACAGGCACCTAGCACCAAGCTTGACCACCTGAGTTCAATGTCCGTGACCTTCATGGTAGAAGGAGAGAACCAACTCCTTTGAGTTGTTCTTGACCCCCACTTGAATGCTGCCATGGTACACATACATCTGTACTCATACATGCACACACATTCAAAAATGAATAAGTAAAAGACAAAACAAAAAAAAAAGTGCCTGGTGATGCACACATCTGTAATCCCAGCATTTGGGAGGCAGTGTTAAGAGGAGAAGGAGTTAAAGGCCAGCCTGGGCTACCTATGACCATCTATTAAAGAAACAAGAGAATCCTGGAACTCACTCTACGTCAGGCTGGCCTCAAGCTCACAGAGATTCCCTTGCCTTTGCCTCCCATGTGCTGGGATTACAGGTGTGTACCACCTTATGGGGCTATCTTCATTCAAACCACCACACGTAGTATTCCAGTGTTTGAGGTGACTTGAGTCATAGCTTGCTGATTAAAGATACATAAACTAGGCTGGAGAGACGGCTCAGAGGTGAAGAGCACTGGCTGTTCTTCCAAAGGTCCCGAGTTCAATTCCCAGCAACCACATGGTGGCTCATTACCACCTAACAATGAGATCTGGTTGCCCTCTTCTGGTGTTTGGGCATACATGCAGGTGGATATACTTTATAAATAATAAAGAAATATTTTTTTAAAAAGTGAGCTGAATAAGCTCACTCTTTCAAAAAAGAAAGATAACACAACTTAGACCAAATCAGATCCTTACTGTAAAGTGGAAATAAAAAGCACTCTTAATTGAGAAAAAGAAAATCCCACCATTTCATAGGATTTACTGTAAACCCATTTCATAGGGTTTACTGTAATGACATGTATAAAGCACTTATCTCAGCACCTGGATATTATTGTTATTATTGTAAGACACACAGTTTTCTGTCTATTGCGGCAAAGGGATACTTACCACCTAACAAACTGTCCTGTGTGCTATAAATATCTTCAGAGAGAGTGTGTGTAGACTCATTTTCCCTTTTTATGTCCTCCATTTCATTCTGTATAATAATTTAAAAAGCATTATTAATACTTCAAGAAAGCATCAGCTTCTTCTAATGGAGTACACAATTTGCTATGTAGTTTTTTATAAGAATTTTTTTTGTTTCACAGACAGAATATGCATTTTAGTACATTTTACCACTGCATATTTCTCTCCCTATAAATCATTCTTAGGAGAGTCACATTAAAAGACAGGTAGCCTGTTATGTAGTATTTCTTTTTTCTTTTTTACTTTAAAATTTTTTTAAGAATATAATGTAACTTTCTCCCTTCCCTATTTTCTAGAACATTTCCATATATACATTTTTACTCTCTTTCAAATTCATGGCCTCTTTTTAAATTGTTATTGCATGTGTACATTTATATACATACACATTCCTAGGTGCTCTTAAATAACATCCATTTAGGGTGTGTGCTTACACACTTGTACGTATGTTTTCAGAGTTGACCATTTGGTGGTGGACAATGGATTGGTGTGCTCTCCCTGAGGGAGAGTAAGATAGTATTTTTTTAAAAGTGTGATTATGTATCTCTGATCACAGAGATATATAAGAATGTTCATATCTCTTGCTGCTAATTGGAAGGGGGGTTAGAAAATTGGTTTCACTAAATATGACTTTCAAAGTTTCCCGAAACTCATCATGTCAACCCTAGCCTTTATGTCATGGTCATTGTCCTACCCCAGACTCTTAAGTGTGGGATTATACATGTGAACAGTCATGCCCAGCCTGGGTAATTATTATTTTTATCTATTACCATCATTTGGGGAAGCATATACATACAATGGGGAGTGTGGAGGTCAGAGGACAACTCTGGGAAGGTACTTCCCTTCTTCCACTTTGCTATTGAGTAAGGACCTCTCTCGCTAGTTCTAGCTGGCTATGTACTCTAGGTTACCCAGTCTATGAGTTTCTGGGCATCTCTCCTGTTTCTGCCTCCTATCTCGCAGTGGGGGTACTGAGATTACAGCTGCGCAGAACCAGAAAATCTGGCTTTTCCCCTGGGCCTTGGGGAACTGGCCTCAGCTCACCAGGCACCTTTACCTGCTGAGCCTTCTTGACAGCCTCAGCTCAGGTAATTCTTTAATGTTCATTAAATTTTGTTGAAATAGGACTAGAGTAGGAATTTGCTTCATATTGTTGTTATTTTTGTTTTGTTCTGTTTACACTGAAGATAAGAATTCTAGTAATGAAGTAATACCAGATTCCACTAAATAATTTATAAATACTTATAACCTTGTTCTCCAGTATTCTTAATGTTATAGAAGATAAAAGGGAATATTAAATTATTATTAGAGATAGCATAGTGACTAAGTTTTTTGAGAAAAAAAAAACCTTGGTTTTATCAAAAACAGTATATATATGGGGATCTAAATGATGCCTTACTATGTAGAAGCAAGCAACAAGCAATGTAGTGAAAATATGTCTCAAAAAACCAAATAATATATGGAGTCTTAAAGAAAGTTTCTTACTGCTATCAACCTCTATCCATAATACTGTTTCAGAGTTGCCCTTGTACAATAAAAACTGGGCTACAGTTTACAAAAGCTTGTTCCGCAAACATTCTTCCTAGACAGACTTTAAAGTACTAAGAACCTAACAGGACCACTGATGTGGCTTCAGGCTGTATCTCACACAGTCCTTTTGGGATCCTGATTCTCATAACATTTCACTGATAATTTTGAGCTCTAGTTTCCTCTTATATTTTTATTCTTCTTAAACTTTATGTGTATGGGTGTTTTGCCTAGATGTATGTCTGTATATCACATGAGCGTTGAGTGCCTGTGAAGGCCAGCAGGTGGTCCTGGAGCTCCTGAAACTGGTGTTGCAAGCAGTTAGGAGCCACCATGTGGATGCTAGGAACTGAAGCCAGGACCTCTAGAAGAACAGCAAAGGCATCTCTCCAGTCCCTTTCTTTGAGACAGGGTCCTCTTCTGGCCTCTGTGGGTATTGCATGCATGTGGTGCATAGACAAACATTCAGGCAAGAGAGCCACACACATAAACAATTTTTTAAAATCCTGAACATTATATAAAAAGAGATTCTAGAAACATTATATAAAAAAGCCCCTAGGTAGTGGGCTTTCCAGTACATTGAAAAACCAATGTGACCATTTTTTTCTCTTTTCTTTTCCTTTAAAAAAAATTGAAGGGCTAGGAAGATGGCTTAATAACTGGTTAAGAGCACTTGCTGCTCTTCCAGAGGACCCAAGTTCAGTTCCTACTACCCATACTGGGCAGCTCACAGTGGCTTGTAACTCTAGTTCCAGAGCATCTGGTGCCCTTTTCTGGCCCCTGTGGGGTAGCTATACTGGCAACACAGACACATAAATAATACATCTTTTAAGGTGTTTTTTTGAGACAGGGATTTGCTATGTAGCCCAGGTTGACCTCGGATTTAGATCCTCCTGAGTCCACACGCATTCTGTTCGGATACTATCACTCCTGGCCAATGTGACTTCACAGCAAGTACATATTTTCAGCCTATAAGGCCACATCCATAGAATAATTTTTCTACCGTCTTCCATAAAATAATTTAACTTTCCCCCACACAAAAAATGTTTCTAATGCAATTAGAAATTATGCATCACATGGTAAATTCTTTTAATTTATGGATTAAAACAATTAATTATCTATATTGATAGTTTACTGATAGTTCTTTTTAATATATAGATTTTCAATTCATAAATTAAAATAATTGATGGATAATTCTTTTAAAGTTATATTTAGTTATTTTGGTGTATATATGAGTGTGAACATGTGTGTGCTCATGTGACGGTCACAGCTTGCAGGGAATCAAGTTCTCTTCTACTGGCTAGGCCTGGAGACTGAAGTCCGGTCATCAGGCTTGGTGGCAAGTGCTTTTGCCTGCTGAGCCATCTCACTATCCCATTATGGATAATTCCTCAAGTATCTTTTTGGAATATTTTTTAGAGATAGCCTTTTAAATTGCAGTGTATCTGGACTGCATGAATTTTTCATTATTTGTCCATTTAAAAAGAAACAACTCAATATGGTGCAGCTTAATCATTCCCACTGTCTTCCTATACTCCTGCTAGCAGCTGCAAAACTCAACATTCTTGAAGATGCTGAGAGTTCATGATCTCTTATTTCATGAGAAGGGCACTAGGACTTCTCATGAAGATGCCGGATGGAGGCTGTCAGTGTCACGCCTGACAGCTGCTCCCTCCCAGATAATCACAGTGGAGTAGGAGGCCGGTCCTTGTTTGGGCTCTCAGTCTGACTGACTTGCAGCCATGTTGCCTGGCTGCATGCCTGGAACTTCATAAACAGAAAGGAACCGTTTTAGCGCAGCATCTTCAAAACTGTTCCACCCTCTGTACACTCAGACCAAGAAAACCAACCAGTCCCTGCATGTCCCTTCCTTCTGTGTCCACTGAAGATCTTTTGCTATCCCTCATAATTAAAAAAAAAAAGTTTCTATGAGAGCAGCCTGGGTTATCTCCTTAGACTTACTGCTGTAGAGCGCACCTGAGGCAAGGCTGAAGCGATGGAGCTGGCTTCTAAACAGAAGGGCAAGTCTGAGCAGAAGGCGTCTTGAGGACCATTGACATCTACTGTTTCCAACTCTGACATACTTTCTAAATTTTCATGGGAGTATCCACTTCAAAACACGCAGGATCTGAAGATGACGACAAAAACATTTCCTTTTTGTTTTGCGCTGCCAGGGACGATGACAAAAAGTTTTGAGAGTCTTTAGTTCTAAGTGCTGAGTGACGGAAGGCCTCTTTAAAACAAGCAAACAGAAGAGAAAGACACGTTTTTTTAGTGTCAGTCTGTATGTGCAAAAACTTTCCTCACCCCTTTTCACAACATGAAAAGCTGCACAGGGGCCTGGAGAGATGGCCCAGCGGATAAGAACCCTGCTCTTTCAGAGGACCGGCGTTCAATTGCCAGCATGGTAGCTCACAGCTGTTTGTAAATCTAGTCCTGGAGGATCTGACACCTCTTCTGGTCTCCTTGGGCACTGCACACATGTGGTGCACAGACATACATGCAGGCACACACATAAAATAAGAATTTTTAAAAAGCAGTAAAGTTTACTACCTTAGATTTTTAGCTAGCATTTTTAAAATATAATTTTACTTTTATTTTATCTGCATTGGTGTTTTGCCTGCATGTATGTCTGTGGGTGTCAGATCTTGGAGTTACAGACAGTTGTGAACTGCCATGGGGGTGCTGGGAATTGAACCGGGTGCCGTTGGGAAGAACAATCAGTACTCTTAACCACCAAGCCATCTCTCCAGCCCCCACCTTAGATTTTTAAATGCCATTTTCTAACTTGGCATCACAGTAAATAGTAGTTTGGCCAAAACCAAGCCAATATGTGTAGCTTCTATCCAATAATGTCCTACAAAACTTGAGCCCTACAAAGTAAAGAAGTCTGTTATTCCCAAAACACTATCAAAACTTTCAGTTTTCACAAAGTACTGCATTTCTGTTTGATGCTATTTCAATATACTAAGTCAAATCTAATACTGTACAGTTTTTCCTACACTATACCTGTTGGCTTGAAATTTGTTTTGTTTGTTTTGTTTTGAAGAGGGTCTTGCTCTGTAGCCTGGACTGCCTTAAGTTAGTGGCCATCCCCTGCCTCAGCTTCCTGACTACTGGAATTATGAATTGCCACCATGACATTTAGCCTCAGTTTCTGCTTTCATTCTGGTCTACTTTCACTACATTGGGCAAGAGTCTGAAAAACAGATCTCCTTGAAGTCTTATGTTATCGCCTACAGCTATGGTCATCCAGTCATGCCCATTTTTCCTTTATAAGCACCTGTCCACAATCCACGCTTTCATTCCCTCTCCTGGCTTCACTGATCTGTATCCTTATGCACATCCGTCAGGAGACAGGATAAGTAGGTCCAATCACAAAGCCCAAATTTTTCTATGTGTCCATGGAGGCATACCCTCCACCCACATTATTTACCCAATACTACTACCTGTTCTGGCAGATCAGGCTCATTTCTCTACAAGGGAATGCTTTCTACCATCCCAGCCATCTGCCTGAGGTTGTGCTTTTCCTAGAACAATTCCCTAGTTCACTTTCTGTTGCTATGATAAAAAAAAAAACATAAACAAAAACAACTTGGAAGGGCTTATGGCTAATGCTTCTTGTTTACAGCCCATCACTCTGGGAACTTAGGGTAGGTCAGGGAGGAATGCTCCTTATTGATTTGCTCAGCTACTTTATTTATTTTAAATTTATTATTTACTTATACAGTATTCTGTTTGCATGTGTGCCTGCGTGCCAGAAGAGGGCACTAGATCTCATTATAGATGGTTGGGAGCCACCATGTGGTTGATGGGAATTGAACTCGAACTTTGGGAGAAGAGCCGGTGTTCTTAACCTCTGAGCTATCTCTCCAGCCCTATTTAATTTTCACAGCCTAAAGATGACACCACAGTGGCTGCCCAGGCCCACCAGCCCAGGGATGGCACAGACCAGTGGACTGGACCCTCTAGCATCAGTAATGAATGCCCCACAGAAATGCCCACAGTCCAGTCTGAGGGAGGCAGCTCCCCAGCTGAGGCTTCCTTCCCCCAGATGACACAAGCTAACAAAAAGCAGTGCAGCATCGTGGAGTTTAGTTTCTGTGGTATTACATTAGTTGTTGCATAGTTCTTTTATAACTCATTGTTTTACTGTTTAGTCTTAACTACTACTCTAAGGCTGTTACTAAATCTTCCATATACACATTATACTTGTCTGGCAAGGTGTCTATTTATAGTTTTCAATACTTCTTACTGCAAACAGGCCAGTGTTATTCTAGGTCAGCCTTCTACTTTCTCTGGCCCCACTAACTTTCCTATTTATTTTTAATTATGTGATGTATTTGTCTTTCTCTGTGGGTATATACTTGTTATTGAAGGTGTCCTTGGAGGCCAGTGTTGTCAGATTCCCTAGATCTGGAGTCCTAGGAAGGGGTGAACCACCTGACTGGGTGCTGGGAACCAACTGCACTATGTACTTTTCCAGCTGAACCCATCTTTCTAGCCCCTGATTTTCATATTTATAGTCTTCTCTTTTTATATAAAGTGGAGAAGATTAGACCAGGGCTTTGTAAATTTTTTCCACTCACTCTGTAAAACTTACATGTATACAAAGTAGGCATTCAAATAAAACACTGATAACAAATCATACAGAAATTTATTTTAAAACAATTCTTTGGTATACATATAATTTTACCACTTGTTAAATAAGCAAATTTACATATTAGCTCTATTTGTCTATATAATATACCACCTAAAGATATACTATGTTAATTTTTATATGCAGAGAAATATCAGGAAAATATTAAATGTTTTCTGTAATGAAACAGTTATTTCTATTAAGACCAGAAAACTGCATGTACACTAAAAATACTGCATTCCGTGTAACATGTAAATCTCAAACCTGAACAGAGATATTTCCGGCAGTTTGTTGCTGTGGTTTGGTACTCAGCAACACAGTGTATGTTGTGGACGTTATGATGGGTGAACATTGCCAGACAACTGTCAGATTCATTACACATTTTATTATGAATCAAGTTTTGGGTATGGATAATTATTATGACCCCCCTCCCCCCAAACTACCCCATTTAAGGCTATGATCCTCAGTTAAGAAACTCTGGTCTAGCCAGGTGGGGTAGCCTTTAATCCCAGCACTCGGGAGGCAAAGGCAGGCAGATTTCTGTGAATCTGAGGCCAGCCTGGTCTACAAATCGAGTCCAGGTCTACAGCTTGAGTCCAGGGCTCTATTACCCTGTCTTGAAAAACACCAAAAAGAAAGAAAGAAAACAAACTCTGGCCTACAGCTAAATACTGACTGAAAATACCTTGCATTTTAGTGACTAATTATCAAATTGTCTGAGTCTATAGTTAGTAAGTATCTGCCTGGATGACTTTGTTAAATTAATTACTTAAATTTACTGAAGTTTTCAAATTGATGCCATCATTTGGTAAAGTATAAAAAATCGGTAGACCAAGGAGGCTAAGTAGAGCCATTGAAAGACTTAACCTTACGTTCATCTTTCCCACCTTGCAAATAAATGCTACCTGTGGGATGATGACAGGAATGTGAAAATTCTTAAATCATTTTTCCAAATGCAAACAACAACAACAAAAAAGTTTTTCTGTTCCATGGACTAGTGGCCTGCAATTCCACTTTAAAAACTTTTGTGTTGAGTATATAACACGCCATGTGTGTCCTGGATCCTTCTAAAATGGAGTCACTGTCGTGAGTGGTCCAGCTGGATGCAGGGAACTGAACTCCCATGCGCTTAACCACTGAGCCATCTGTTCCAACTACTGTTTTTTAAAGTCTGTTCATTCCTCCTATGGCTCTATATATGCTGCCACAGTACTTTAAAAAACAAAACAAAGACTTTGTTTCCACCTGTCACTTCAGTCTCAAGCAAATTTAAGTTTTTCATTTTTCTTTTCCTTCTCTCTTTCTTTCAGACAAGGTTTTTGCCTGTCCTGGGACTCGCTCTGCAGATCAGGCTGGCCTCAAACAAAGATTCCCCTGCCTCTGCCTCCCAAGTGTTGGGCTTAAAAGGTGTGCTCCACTACCGCCCGCTTTACGTTAGATTTTAAAACATTTATTCAAATGTTCCGTTAGCCAGACGACCTAAAGCAGTTTTGTTTTGTTCGAAACAGGGCTTCTCTGTGTAGCCCTGGCTGTCCCGGAACTCTGCAGAACAGGTTGGTTTAGAGCTAACAAAGAATCGCCTGCCTGTGTCTCCCAAATGCTGGGATTAAAGATGTTCGCCACCACCACCGGCTTGAGCTAAAGCCATTTAAATGTAGGTAAGAAGGGCTTGCGAGATGGGTGAACAGGGAAAACGTTCAGGGTTCTGTTCCGGAGTCCTGAGTTCGGTTCCGGAGCCCACGGTGGAAGGAGGGAAGACTTACGTTATCCTCTGAACTTCACACGTGCGCTTGCGTACACCGCGCGCGCGATAATACATAATATTTAAACATTACAAAAAAATTTAAAAAGGCATCGAGAGATGTCACGAAAGTTCCTGCCAAACGCAGAAATCTGACCTTAGTATTTCAGTGGAAAACCAACCATTTGCATCTCAAAAGAACGCACCAACGTTTCTAGGGAGCAAAAGTGTGCTCACTTCCATGATCCATAGGGCTTCTGTGACCCAGGCTAAGGATTCCGGGTTTCCCCCCCGGCACACCGCCTCCGCGGGAGGGAGAACTCCTTCCAACCGTCCCCTACGCGGGGCTGTATCCAGCTGGCGGCGTCGCGGAGCGCTCGAACGTCCCAGTGTGACGTCCACTGGACAGCACCGGAGTCCGGAGGTGAGGGGACGCAAGTCTTCAGGAACAGCCGGGGGGTAACAGCCGACCTTCTGACACTGGAAACCCCACGGCGGATAAGATCAAAAGGCTGGGGAGGCACGAAGGCCGCACACCCTACTCCACAAATAACGCGACGCTCCCACGGCACTCCGCGGATTGGCCTCTCCCGGCCTCCGTGGCGCGCAGGCTCCCTGAGGGCGTAGGGGCGGAGCTACTAGATGCACACTTCCGCCATCGAACTTCCGGTCTCTCGGTAGCTGTGTCTGCGGAGGTAGAGTATCCTGATAGCCCGTGGCGGCTGGTCGTGGCTTCGGGTCTGGCGGTTGCCGAGCGGCTTGTGAGGTGGGAGTCGCGGAGGCGCGGTTGGACTCGCTAGGTGAAAAGCCGTCTCTTGTGCTTGCGGCCTGAGAGGTGCAGGGCTCAACCCCGTCTTCATGGACTGCGGTCGGGATAGGATGACCGCGGTGGTCCCGGGCCAGTTTGACGACGCGGAGGCCTCTGACAGGTAGGCGGCCGGAGACTGCACAGGGACTGCTCAGATTCCGCCAGCTCCGCATTCCGCTCGGGGCGCTGACACCTCCCTGGTTTGGACGTTTCTCGGGGTCTGTCCTCATAGCTGAGCAGTTCGTAAAACTACTTGTCAAGGGAGTCTGGGTTCCGACAATGACTAGCAGAGAAGCAGAGCTGAGGATAATTGAGCAACGTAGGGCCTTTTTTTTTTTTTTTAAAAACACACACTCACTCACACTTAGCAAAATTTTGACCTCCGCTGGAAACAGTGATGAACAAGGCAAATCAAGTCTCTACTGTCTATTGGAAAAGGAGGGCAGACCAAGAGGCCAGCGTCTAGAGCGCAGTGGAGAGACTTGAAGCAGAAGGGAAGACCAGCCTAGTAGAGCGTTAAAAGTGGCTGTGAGGAGTTAAGATGTTGTTCAGGTGTTAAAGGCCAGAGGAAGGCTTTTTAGCAGAGACAGGGAGTCATTTGATGTATGAATTAAAGGAACTGGTCAGATGCCTTTGGAGAGTAAGATTGGAACAGAGAACCAATGAAAACAAAACCGGGTTCAAACATGATAGCTCCTAGAGCTAAGACCATAGAACGGTTTTGAGGTAGCAGTGTTGTGGTTAAATTGGATGTAAGGGCTGATCAAAACAGTAATGGAAAAGTTCCCATTAAAAAGAAAAAGGTCATTTTGAAACAACAGAATTTTGTATACTTTGTGTCATGTAGATTTTACTTATCAATTATGAGTAGCTTTGATAAATATATATTGACCATTCTGTGTAGTGTTAGGGAAATGTTGGTGACTACTGTCTTGATTGACACAAGAGTTGTCTTCTGCTAGGGGAAATTGATATTAATAAAGAGGCAAGTTATTTGTATTAAAATGAAATGCTGAATAGTACAAAGGAAAAATGAGTACCATATATAGTAAGCAGAGGATGGGTAGGGACTAGCAAGAGATTTAGATTTCTGTTTACAGATCATCTCTCAGAAGTCCGGCAAACCAGCTAGTCAGTGTGTAATGGTAATGACAGTGTACTATGTACCCACTGTCCCCCATGCACACAGTGGTATGAGACTGCACCAGTGGTCGGCTGTTGATCTTGCCACTGAAACGAAGAGACTTGGCCCTCTCCAGAGACATTTTTATATGTCACACCTGGGTTGGGGGTGGGGCATACTAGTGGCCCGTGGTGGGTAGATAGAGGCTACCTGTAGGAGACATCCTCACAGGACTGACTAGTTGGGAGTAAGGACACTGGGGTCGTTCTCGTATTTTGCATAGTTGTAGCTTTAAAATACTACTCTAGATTGTTAGATTGGTAAGTAAAAGAGTAAACTGCAGTTACTCTATGGTTATCTCCTTGCCCTGTGAGCCATAGCCAGTTAATGCATTGGAATTGATAACTGAATTTCTTTGTTTAAACAAATAGGGGCCAGGTGTGGCGGCACAAGCCTTCAATCCCCAGCACTCTGGAAACAAAGGCAGCTGATCTCTATTATTTCCAGGCCAGCCAGAGCCACACAGTGAGACTCTGTCTCAAAAACAAAACAACAGTGGAAGGGTGTGGGTGGGAGGTAAGTGCTAGGGATTTAGTTCTTTGGTAGAGTGTTTGCCCAGAAAGAGCAAGGCTCTGGTTTGGTTTTCAGAAAACAAACAGACCAACCAACCAACCAGCTATTTTTATGGTCAAGTGAAGTGATACACGTCTTTAATCTCTGCACCTGTGAGGCAAGAGGCAAGTGGATTACTGTATTCAGTCTCAGCCTGGCCTACGTAGCAGGTTCCAGGTTCCAGGCCATCCGTGGCTACAAACTGAGGCCCCCGTCTTACAAAAAAAAAAAAAAAAAAGGCACGGTGATATCACTTCACTAATTTATTTCTGTGTTGTCCTTGTCAGGGGCTCATGCTAATCTTGGTGTTGGTATTGTTCCTGTTGTATTGTGTGCTGCAGAATCGGGCATTATATCTTTTTAAGTAGCATGTATTATTAGTTGTCTAATATGGTTATTGGCCTGTTCTTTGCATGAGGTCAAAGCTAGCAATACCTGTATTGAATTTGGTGGAAGATGTGTTTGGTTTGGAATACACATGTTTAAAAAAAATTGAACTTGGCAGATGTGTGAAAAAATTACATAAACATCCAGTGTTTTAGCTTCTTGAAAAACTAGGAAGATCCAGTAACAGCAGGGCTTGCATTTTCTTGTGAACCCCCCCCCCCCCATTGGTTGCACTTTCTTTACACTGGACCTCTTCTTTCATATTTGTCCTCTTCTGTTATCCTATACTTGGCCTATTTCACTGTGCAGTGTTTGGCCTCTCTTCATTATTGTTCCTTCATCAAAGTATTACAGTGAGTTCAAGGAAAGGCAGATTTTGTCATACACATCCCCTTAAAGTATGATTATGAATGAAAGTAATTCAGTTATCAATTCCAATGCATTAACTAGAGTCTAGTCTTGTGCACTGATCAGAGCCAGTTCATTTACCAAAGGGAATAATGTAAATTCTAGCTTGATTTAAGGCAAGAGCAAAACCAATACTGATGAGGTGTGGAGAATAAAGCATTGCTGCAGACCTGGAAGACAAGAGAACTTGATATTAAGAAGATGGAGCTGGGAGTTGTGGTGCGTGCTTTTAATCCCGGCACTCAGGGAGGCAGGGGCAGGAGGATCACTGTGAGCTTGAGGCCAGCCTCGTCTATAAAGTGAGTCCAGGACAGCCAAGGCTACACGGAGAAACCCTGTCTCGAAAAACAACAACAACAACTCCCCTCCCCCCCAAAAAAAATCAAAACAAAATTAAAAAAAAAAAAAAAGAAGATGGAGCAGATTGGGAAATGCAAGGGAATCTTTAGGTATGTATGTATGTGTATTTTTTCTTTAGAGTATGTGTAAACATGCCGGAACATCCTTTTTTCTAGTGAAAACATAGAAGTGAAGTCAGTCCAAGCAAAAGATGACATTCTATTTAAAAACCTTCAGAATGATATAACAGAGATGAAGGGTGAAGATGAGAGTGAGGAGGAAGACAACTATGACTATGACAGTGATTGGTACTTGGACGATGGGACTGGAAAACTCACCAAGAGTTGTACCTGGAATGGAGCCAGTAACCCTCAGGTATGTAAGGAATCCTATAAATCTGTGTTATTTGTTTATAGTTTGTGTGTCTGAGTGAATGTAAGTATATGCACTTGTGGGTGTACATATATCTGTGCATGTTGGGAAGGCAGAAGTGGACCGCAGTCCTTTGGAGCTGGAGTTACAGATGTTTTGGGGACCCCTAGTTTTTTATGTGGGTGCTGGGATCCAATTCCAGTCCTCATACCTGCTGAGCCATCTCTACCCTCTCCACCTTATCTTTTGGGTCATCTCACTGAACCCAGAGTTCATTATTGAGCCAGCCACTGCCAGTGACTTCCAGAGACCCTCCTCTCTCAGCCACTGCAGTGTGGGATCATGGATGTATACCACTGAGTCTGTGTTTTCATGCAGGTGCTGAGGACTGAACTCAGATCCTCAGGCTTGAATGACAATAATTTAAGGACTGAGACATCTTTCCAGATCCGTGTATTTTTTTTTAAAAGACTTGTGGTTCTATACAAATAATAATTTGTATTCAATTTAGAAAATTAAAAAAAAAACACAAGGGGAAAGTAAAGGGGGAAGTATTCTGTTTAGAGACTATTAATGTATTATTGTCTTGTAGCCGCAGCTTTTGTTGATTTTTTTTCTTTCTTTATGCCTTTCATATTTCTCATAATTTCCTATATTTGTATTCTTTCAATAATCAGTAAATGTTAAGAGTTATTGAAGTGTCAGCTGGGCAGTGATGGCACATGCTTTTAATCCCAGCACTCAGGAGGCAGAGGCAGGTGGATCTTTTGAGAGTTCAAGGCTAGCCTGGTCTGTAGAATGAGTTCTGGTACAATCCTGTCTCAAAAACCCCAAATCAAACAAACATAAAATCCTGAAGTGTTATAGGATGTATGAACTTAAAAATGCAAAGGAAAGGCCATGAGTAAGACGTTAACTATAGACCATTTAAGGAACAGAGAAGGAGCTGGGAATATAGCCTAGGAGTAAAGCATTTGGCTAGAGCACAAAAGATTCTGGGGTTTATCCCTAGATCCCCAGAACAGTGGGGGGGGGGGGAACCAAACCAAACAACAACAAAAAAACAAAACAAACAAGCAAACAATGTTGAAACTCACTGGTAAGTACAGAAGTGGAGCTGGGCCCCAGCTACCTATGGAGAAGAGGTGAAAGGATCACAGTTTAAAGCCAGCCTGGAATACAGTGTAAGTTTTGATAAGTTCTTCACTGAGTCTTTGGTAAGTCTGGGTAATTTCAGCATGGATTGTGATATGATGTGTGTGTACTTAATGTTAGCTGTTACTTTTGGTTGCTGGTGATCAATGCTGGGGATGCAGTTCGAGCACTTGCCTACCATGCATTCCAGCACCACAAAATGAGCCAGACAAATGTGTGTGATAGGAAACAAAGGTTGATTTTTACTTATTGTGGTGCCAGGAATCAAACCCAGAGCCTTGCACGTAGCAGACAAGTACTGTCCTGATCTATATCCCAAGGCCAAAGTTATTTTAAAAGTTGAATTAAAGGGGCCCAAGTGATGGCTCAGTGGTTTAGAGCACTTTTTGCTCTTTAATTTCTTTACAAATAAGACAACGGAGTCTCAGAGTTTCATGATGAGATACAATAAGACTGAATCAGCAACTGTTGAGAGCCTTTTTTTGTTTGTTTTTTAAATCTTTTTATTGTTTTTAGTTTTTATTTTATGTGCATTGGTGTATTGCATGTGTGAGGGTGTCAGATCTTGAAGTTACTGACAGTTGTGAGCTACCATGTGGGTGCTGGGAATTGAACCTAGGTCCTCTGGAAGAACAGTTAGTGCTCTTAACGGCTGAGCCATCTCCTCAGCCCCAGGCTGGTCTCATTGAACTTACAGAGATCTGCCTGCTTCTACCTCCCAAACCCTGGGATTAACGGCATGCGTCAGCACAACCAGCTCAAAAAAGTCTTAGAAAATTTGTTTCTTTTTAGTATAAAGCTCCCATATGTAATGGTGCTTTAATAATTAGCTGAACTGGGGTAGGGGGATGATTCAGCAGGTAAATGCCCTTGGTGTCAAGTCTGACAACCAGAGTTCAGTTCCTGAGACCAAGGGTACCAGGAGAAAATCAGCTCCTCTGACCTCCATCTGTGTGGTGCCCCTCCCACCAAATATAATAAAAAACTAGGGAGGAAAAAGAACCTTGAGCTTGAATTGACAATTAATCCTATCATAAACTAATTTCTTACAGGCAAATCGACAGACATCTAACTACAATTCAGCCAAAATGTCCACTCCAATTGACAAGTCCTTGCGAAAATTTGAAAATAAAATCAATCTAAGTAAGTTTTTTAAAAATGTGTTGCTAACTGGGCTGTGAAGAGATTCTTCCAAATGCTGAAGTGTTAGGCACTTTTTTGGCTGAAGAAGTGAATGTATTTGATTCAGTGATAGAGCTAAATGAAAAAAATAACTTTGAGCAACTTAACAGTTTAATTCACATTTTCTTAGTATTTTTTTTAAATTTGTTGTGGGAATGTGAAGTTTCAGATACTCATTCCATTTCTTTTTTTTTTTTTTTAAAGATTTATTTATTATGTATACAGTGTTCTGTCTGTATGTACACCTGCATGCCAGAAGAGGAAAGCAGATCTCATTACAGATGGTTGTGAGCCACCATGTGGTTGCTGGGAATTGAACTCAGGACCTTTGGAAGAGAAAACAGTGCTCTTAACCTCTGAGCCATCTCTCCAGCCCTCATTCCATTTCTTATCTGTTCTGCATTGCATTTCGTATTAGAACAGCCTAAAAATGCTGTTTTGTTTGGTTAGAGATTTTATGATGGTGTTAATGGTTTAGTGAAAGCCAGCCCTAGTTTGAACTATACTGCTTTAAAAATGTACCAATCTTTACTCTATAAACCTACCCAGTGTCTCTCATGTACCCTGTCCATTAATATCAAATTAATGTATATAAGTATTTCATAATCACGACGATTTGCCTCTAACTTGAAAAGAAACTGAGGCTTGCAGAATTAAACTTTGAATTCAGACAATTCTATTATCTGTGTTGAATAAAATATTAAGTATTGGCGATTTAATATGTAGAGCCAACGTTTTGAGTATTGTCTATATCTAGAATTTTAAAATTCTGGCTCAAAAATCACATGACAGTGCTGAAAATACTATGAGGAAAATAGGTTAACTTATTGCTTACCTCATTAGTAAAATAGATTCTAATTCTGTTAAGGAAATAATTTGTATTAAATTTAGAAAATTAAAAAAAAAAGAAAACACAAGGGGCAAGTAGAGGGGGAAGTATTCTGTTTAGAGACTACTAATGTATTTTTGTCTTTTGTGTTGTTTACATTGTCTGTTTTTGTATTTTTAGATAAACTGAATGTTACTGATTCTGTCATAAATAAAGTCACTGTAAAATGTAGACAAAAAGAAGCAGAATCGTAAGTAATGTTTTCATTATAAAGCATGGTTGGTGGAGACTAATTTCTTTTTTTGTGTGTTTTTGTTTTTTTGAGACAGGGTTTCTCTGTATAATAAACACTGGCTGTCCTGGACTTGCTTTGTAGACCAGGCTGGCCTCAAACTCATTGAGTTCCACCTGTCTTTGCCTCTGCTGGCATTAAAGGCGTGAGCCACCCCACCTGGTGGAGACTAATTTCTTGACTGGGTAGTATAATTGTTCTGAAAAGGATGTTTTTTGTTTGTTTGTTTCCTTTTGTTTGCTAGCTTAGAGCGTGCTATGCCTTTGTTAGTCAAAATCATAAATGAATCTTAACTAGTAAAAGCACAGTCTTGTGAAGTTCATAAATGTGTTTTCATCAGGAAAAGTATTTGTAGATTCCAGTTAGACTAGGGTCTGGCCTACTTCTCTTATGTGCTCATAAGAACTGGGGCCATCCTTCCAGTATAGAAGATAACATTAATCCAACTAGCAGTGTTAGAACTGAACGTTAAAGTCAGTTTTTCTCTGGTTTGTTGCTGTGTCCACAGCGATCACTGCATCCCGAGAGAGGCTTGAGTCACCTGGTATTTCGCTGACCTGTGTGTCTGACTCCTTGTATTTGAACCGTGGCAGTTTAGGTTAGTGTATTGGATTGAGTTATCTAGTATACGAGCTGAAGGAGTTAAAGGACAGTACAAACACTCAGGATTTCCCTTGTCACTCTCCTCCAGCTGCTCTTCTATTTAATGTCTCACAGATGTAGAAAGACTTCCACTTAAACACACAATCTCATCTCCCCTTTCTTTCACCTCTCCTTCTTTTCCTCTCCCTCCCCTCTCCCTTTTCTCTGTGTGCATATGTGAAATATGTTACATATATAAAGTTATATATGTGTATATATGTATTTATATGTCTTTGTATACCTCCGTAGCAGGCATGTCCAACCTGCAGGCTCATGAGTGAGTACATGTGTTTGAGGATAGTTATGAATATGAACCAACAGAAAATTGTAAACTTACTTAAAAACATGAGATTTGTTGTTTTTATTGTTTCTTGATTACAAAGCTATGGAGTGTGAGCTTTGTAGATGCCATATGTCCCGTGGCAATACCAAAAGGGGTCCTGGGAGATGGTGAGAGGGTAGTGAAAGTGCTTGTCATGAAGGCGTACAACCACAGTTTGACCCCTGATGGTGGAAGGAGAGAACCAGCTCCTAAAAGTTGTCTTCTGACCTCCATGTGCCGGTGATGTGCGCTCACCTACACTTCATTCACACACAAAAATAATACATGAAAAAGATTAAAAATTTTACAATGAAGGGAAAGGATTAGACATACTAAAGAGAAGTGACTTGCATGTGCAGAGAAATGAAGTTTTTCACCGAGCAAAAGAGTCTGTATCAAATTGTGATTTCTTAAGAAAAACTCTGTAAGAATTGTCACAGAATCTTCTTATTCTGCCTTCTTCCTCAGATTTGAATATGTCTGTTATACTTCTTTGTTTCCTTAGGTATCGCATTAAAGATAAGGCTGACAGAGCAACTGTAGAACAGGTACGCTTTAAGAATGCTGCAGAGTCTTGTTTGAAATTAGCATTCTTTTTTTCTTTGAATTCTGTCTTGTTTTTAGCTTCCTCCCTTGGTGTTAACTCATCTAAAATTACTCCTGTAAACACCGTTTCAAGTTCAGTTGACTGGCATTTTGCTGTATAATATGATCACTAGTAGGTATGGTGAAGCCATAACCCTCTCATAGTAGCTACCATAACACTCGAAGCTACTATGCAGTGCTTCCCCCTTCTCAGAGGCTGGGAAGGCAGAGACTATCACACCAGAATTTTTCTTAAACAGGGTCTGTAGGAATTTTATTCTCTTTCCCACTAAATAAGTTGAATATCTGCCATAAAACAGTTTGAGTAGCTGCCGTGTATCTTGGGCATGCATAGAGGGGAAAGGGAAAAAAGACTAATACCTTCAAATTTCTAAGAAGAGATGTCTTTCTTTAGAAATTAGACATGTTTTATTCTTTAGATGGGGTGGAGCTGTAGTCCCTAATTACTTATGGGCAGCAGAATATGATTGATGTTTACTTGTGTGTATGTAATGATAGACACACACATACCACATTCTGTAGCCCTAGCTGGTCTGGAACGTGCTGTGTAGACCAGGCTGGCCTCAAACTCACAGAGACATGCCTGCCTCTTGCCTCCTGAGTGCTGGGATTAAAGATGTCTGCCACCTGATCCAGATTTTTATAGTGTGAAGAAAATGATAAAGAAGGTTTAGGTTATTATTATTATTGCTGCCTTTTTGGGCTCTTGTCCACCTGTATGTATGCTTATAATTCCACACATTGAAAGAGTAACCTCTTGACCTATAAAGCTCTTTGACCTAAGACTTAAGGGAGTAGAAGCTAATCTGCAGTCTAGTTTGTGCAATTGGAGACTCACTGGCCATGAAAGTGCTTATTTGTAGTGTTAACTTACTGTATTGTACTGGTTGGCTTTTTGTCCACTTGCTACAAACCAGTCACCTGGAAAAAGGAAACCTCCAGAGAGGAGCTGCCTCCATCAGATTGACTTTGTAGGCACGTCTGTGCTCCCGCCCACTGCGGGTGGTGCTCCCCCTGAACCGGGCAGTGTAAGAAAGAACTGGGTAGTCTGGGTTGTATAAGAAAGCAAGTCAGTCAGCAGCTCTCCTCCACGGTTTTTGCCTCAGTTCCTACGTCGAGCTTCTGCTGTGATTTGGCTCAGGCGTGTACGGTTTTCTCTTTTCTCCCTCTTTTCTGGAAGAGTAAGATGAGATGACCCTTTTCTCCCCACACTGTTTTGATCACGGTGTTTATCACAGCAACAGAGACCAACTGAAATGTGTGTGCATGAAGGGGAGGGTGGGGCCTGGGTAACGGGGCCTGTTGGCGGTCATAGGACCACTTTGTGGGGTTCCTTCTGTCCATAAGCCTTTACATGTGTGGGTGCTGGGGCTGTCAGACTTGGGTCACAGGGTCTGTGTAGCAAATGCCTTCACTCACTGGGCCATCGTGATCACTCTGGATGTGTATTTTTATTGTCCTAGAGTTTGTTTTCTCTGATTTGTTTTCATGATTATACTTTTTTTTTTTTAAAAAAAAGACATTTCTTTTTAGGTTTTGGATCCCAGAACAAAGATGATTTTATTCAAGATGTTGCATAAAGAAGACATATCAGAGATACATGGCTGCATTAGCACTGGAAAAGAAGTGAGCTTTTGTTCGGATGACAGTGTTTTCATGTTTGTTTCCTTATTTCAAATACCAAGGAAAACTAAGGCACTTTGTAATAAAAGTGCCTTAAAAAAAAAAAAAAGAAAGCTGGGGCTGAAGAGATGGCTCAGTGGTTAAGAGCACTGGCTGCTCTTTCAGAAATCCTGAGTTCAATTCCCAGCAACCACATGGTGGCTCACAACCATCTATACTGGGATCTAATACCCTCTTCTGGCATGCAGGTGTACATGTACATAAAGCACTCATATACATAAAACAAATAAATAACATCTTTAAAGAAAAAAGAAAAGAAAGTTGAACATTGTCACACATACCTTTAATCCCATTACTCACGAGGCAGAGACAGAACTCTGTGAGTTCCAGGCTAACATGGTCTACATAGCAAATTCCAGGCCATTTAGAGCTACATAGAAAAACCCTGTCTCAAAAAGAAAGACAGACAGCTATGGAGGCACGCGCTTTTAATCACAGCACTTGGGAGGCAGAGGCAGGAGGGTCTCTGAGGCCAGCCTGGTCTACAGAGTTCCAGGACTACACAGAGAAACTCTGTCTCAAAAGAAAAAAGAAAAAAATGGTATAAAGAAAGAAAATTTTATTTGTGTAACTTACCATGATTGTTCTGTTGTATCACTGAGTTTGTGTGCTGAACACTGAGCTTAGATTTTTCAAATCATTGTGGTCCTGAGTTCCAATTTAAAAGCACTACTTGTTAATGAGGGCCATTGTTTTCATTTCTATGAGCCAGTCTTTCTTGTTTTTTTATTTCTAAGTCTAGAAAAAGATAAGTGTGACTTTTTTTTCAAGACAGGGTTTCTCTGTGTAGCCCTGTCTGTCCTGGAACTCACTTTGTAGACCAGGCTGGCCACTAACTCAGAGACTTGCCTGCCTATGCCTCCCAAATGCTGGGATTAAAGGCTAAGTATAACTTAAAAAAAAAATATATATATATATATATATACACATATATGTATATATGTATATATATATATATATAGTTACTCTTCTCTTGCTGTGATAAAATACATAGCCAAGAGCAGCTTAAGGAAGAAAGTTTATTTTATGTAAGATTTCAGAGGAATAGTGTTCACAGAGGCAGAGAAAGTCATGGCATCAGGAAGCAGTGAGTGACTTAGAAATAGGCACAGGGTATTAATTCTCAAGCCTGCCTCCAGTGACATACTTCCTGCAGCAAAGCTATACCTCCTAAAAGTTTCATAACTCTCCAAACTGGGGACCAGGGGTTCAAATTAATGAGCCTATGGAGAACATTTCTTATTTAAACTATCACAATTAACAATTCATTTTCTGTGGAAATTAGTTAGATGTAAGAAAATATTTATCTCAGATACATGTATGAAAGCAATTACATTTCAATTGTAGTTTTCTATACATGGTATGCCTTGTGTAACAATAGGCTGGAGTCAGAGAAATGAGTCATTAAGTGGTTTTGTGTAGTAGAAAAACTAAGATAGCAATGACATCACTATAGGTGATATAATCTTATGAGACCACTGTGCCAGAGGGGACCCGTAGCTGACCAGAACTTCATAGGATGGCATAGAAATGTATGCTGGAACACAAATTTTCATACTTTAATTCATATCTTCAAGAGATGACAGTGATACAGGTGCTGTCTCAGTTTACTTTTGAGGTTAGGTCAGCTGGAAAACTGACACTAGGTATTTAACACGTGCTTCATTTCCTTTGTTTCTTGCTTGAAATAGGCTAATGTATACTATGCTACCACAGCCAGTGGGGAGAGCAGAGCAATCAAAATATACAAAACTTCTATTTTGGTGTTCAAAGATCGTGATAAGTATGTAACTGGGGAATTCAGGTGAGCCTCGATTCTTGAGTTCCTTTTTCCTCAGGTGCTAAGATAGTAAAATGCAGCAAATAACAAATGTTTACTTGTTCTAGATTTCGTCGTGGCTATTGTAAAGGAAACCCTAGAAAAATGGTGAAGACATGGGCAGAAAAAGAAATGAGAAATTTATCCAGGTGACTGGTGGTGTGTGTATAGAGAGAGGTTGTGGTGCATATGCCTAACTGTGTCTGTCCGGGTGGCCATGCCCCATGCTTTCCTAGCACAGGGGACTAATTAGACCGTGGAGTTCTGTTATACATGCTGAATTAAGGAAAATTTTGCTATCTGATGAGCTTGGAGCCATGTTAAAACGTAGTATTTGCTCTAAGAAAGATAAGACAGGATTTTAGATAGTGACTTGGTGATAATAATGCTGTCGTTTAAAAGAGTCACAGGGGAGCTAGGCATTTGTGGCACACGCCATTAATCCCAGCACTTGGGACACAGAGGCAGGCAGATATCTGTGTTCCAGGACAGCCTGGTCTACAGAGTGAGTTCAGACAGCCAACGCTATGCAGAGAAGTCCTGCCTCGGAAAAAAACAAAAAATACATACATACGTACATACATATATAAACATGCATACATAAAAATACAGGGTTTTAGTTAGATTTCTGTCAGGCCCTGAGCTCTGGCTAATCACTTGCCCTTTCCTACACAGTCCCGTTTAGGACATAAAATGTAATTTTGCCATAACTACTGTTTGAAAGGACACCTAACTTGGCTTTCTCAAAGTTTATGGATTTCTTCCTCTTTTCAGTGCCTTAGCTTTTTCCGTGCTATTTGTAGGTATAATTTGCTATTAAACCAGTACCAATTGTTTTGGAAGTCTTTTGAAATCTTCTGTGTCCACTTAGCTACTAGTGTGTGTGTGCAGTGCCTTTTTTTATTTTTATTTTTTTGAGATTAGTAAACTCAAAATATAATTGCTGGCATAGCTGCTATGTCTCATCAGTTCTAAGGTGTGCTTTCTTTTCACAGTGTAACACCTCAGGAAGTGGACTGGCTGTCACAGGTTATGGGATGTAATAGTTTATCAGTGTTTTAGTGTTCTTGGTGACACATAATGGTGCCACTTGAAACCACTGGTTTATGAAATAGTATAGTTGAGAGGACTTGGTGATGTTTTCTAACAGGAGTTGTCATGCCATGTTCTGTAGCCGCAGTATTTTGTTTGTATGTCTTTGGGCCTTCCGACTGTCTTTTGATCTATGTCACAGGCTAAGAACAGCAGACATACCATGTCCAGAACCAATCAGGTTAAAAAGTCATGTTCTTCTAATGAGCTTCATTGGCAAAGATGACATGTAAGTATATGGACTGTCAAAGAATTTCATGGTGAAACTATTTGAAGTCCTGTGAACTATGTACTAGGGTAATTATTTCCCATAGTTCCTTTCATGGGTCTTTCCTACTGTGTTAGTGCATAACTGTTCTGATTTACCATTGTGAAGTTTCACATTGCTTCAGAATAACAAAACTAACCTTGCTTTTGAGAGATGTTTAATTTATTAAAGTGCTGGGAATTACCTGTGATTGTCAGCGTTTTGGAGTGGCATTCATCATTCCATTGTCAGTTCACATGATGAATTATAGAAGTGCGTATAACAGAGTAGAATGAGGCACAAAAATTTGATCTTGATTTTATCTTCATTTCTTTTTTACTTGAGGCCTGCACCGCTTTTGAAAAATGTCCAGTTGTCAGAATCCAAGGCACGCGAGCTGTACCTGCAGGTCATTCAGTATATGAGGAAAATGTATCAGGACGCTAGACTTGTTCATGCGGATCTCAGTGAATTCAACATGCTGTGAGTGTGGTTTGTTTCCCAGAAACTGCACATAAGTTATTCATGTTTAATTACTTCAAAACAAATCCCAGTCCACAAAGTCATACCTTATGCTCTTGGCATCTGCATAGTGAGAGTTAAGATGTGGTCACTGCCTTCTATGACGTTGGCCATAGAATAGACCACTGTGAAGTTCCTAGCTTGGTTGGTAGAGCAGTTACCTAGACTACATGTGTGTGAGGCTTTGGATTCCATCCGCAGCACAAGGTTCAGGGGAGGGAGTGCATTTTAGCTGACTTAATGAGCTTTGACATTTTCTCCATTTTTTTTATTTTTAATCTTTTCGTTAGTCAGGATAGCCCTTTCTCATCAGCTGTAGTTATTTCTGACTTACTTAAGATGTATTAAAAAAAATGGTGGTGCATACCTAATGCCTATAATCTCAGCACTTAGGAAGCTGAGGTAAGAAGAATAAGAATTTGAGCCTAGCCTGTGCTACATAGAGAGAACCTATCCAAAACAAAGAACAGAATCGATTGTTGTTTCATCTTTTTTCTTTTGAGATAGGGTCTCTTTACATATCTTGGCTGTACTGGAGCTCCCTTTGTAGATGAGGCTGGCTTTGAACTCACAGAGACCCAGCTTCCTTTGTCTCCCAAGTGCTGAGATTAAAGGCATGTGCCATTACATTCAGCTGTATCCCAGGCTGGCCCAATCCTCCCACCTCTGCCTCCTTCAACAGATTTTACCTATGTGTGCCACCACAACCAGCTTCAGAATAGATTTTTTTAAAAAACGAGAACATAGTAGTAACCTATAACCTCTGTGCTTATTGCCCACAAGGTACCATGGTGGGGATGTATACATCATTGATGTTTCTCAGTCTGTGGAACATGACCACCCACATGCATTGGAGTTTTTGAGAAAAGACTGTGCCAATGTCAATGGTGAGTAGAAAATGGAATTTCCTGACAGCTCTGGATAAGGCAGTATTTTTCAGCCTGAGTCCTGACCTTTTGGAGGTCAAATGACCCTTTCACCAGGGGTCTAATGTCAGATATCCTGCATATCAGATATTTACATGATGGTTCATAACAGTAACAAAATTACAGTTATGAAGTAGCAACAAAAATAGATTGATGGTTGGTGGTCACCATTATCTGAAGAACTGTGTGGGAAGGGTCGCAGCATTAGGAGTGTTTAGAGCCATTGGGATAAGGTCTTGTCAGTTGGGGTGGGAATGTAGTCTTGCGTCTCGTGTGGAAGGCCCTGCATTTAGTCTGTGTCACCTACAAACAAGTCTTGCTAATGTATTGCTCAGTACAGTGCTACTTAAGCCATTGGCTGCAGATGGTGCGTTGTTATTTCTTGTTCTGTTCATTAGCTGAGGTAGTAACTATTCCCCTTATGGCGCAGTCATCAAAGTTTTTTCTTCTGACAGATTTCTTTTTCAAACATGCTGTTGCTGTCATGACTGTGCGGGAGCTCTTTGAGTTTGTCACGGATCCTTCCATCACCGCTGAGAACATGGATGCTTATCTGGAAAAGGTAAGATGGGCTGAGGAGAGGAATACGTATGACTTGCCTTTATATGGCGCATCTGAGGGATTCGGGCTGATTCTGAGTGTCATTGTTCATTTTGATAATTTCTTAGCACTTCTCAGTTCACAATGAAATTAAAAACAGCAAAGAACTCAGGAAAGTCAGGTTTCTTCACTTAACTCACAAGTACAGAGACTTTTCCGTCTTACACTCTCCATAGTGTTCAATGAGAAAACTTCAGGTTGTGGTAAAACATACATGACATTAATGACTAATCATTTAATGTACTTAAATTATTGTACAAACTACTAATTTTCTATCTTCAGAACTATTTTTTTTAGATCAAAGACTGCAGCTGTGCGTACTAACCCCCACTAGCTCCTAGAAACTACCGTTCTGCTGTTATTCAGCTACTCTTGGTACTACTACTACTAAGTAAAATCATGTGCTTTTATAAAAAAAAATATTTCTATGTATATATGCGTGTTTTTGTGACTGTATGTGTGTTCAGGTGCGTAAGGAGGCCAAAAGAAGTTATTGGATCCCTTGGAGCTAGAGTTTCAGGTAGTTATGAGCCAACTGGAGTCAGTGTTAGGAACCAAACTCAGGGTAAAAAAGCAATGCAGAGGCAGAAGAAAACACCACAGCTCACAGCTGATAGGACATGAACAGGCAGGGTTTGGGGCTAACAGACAATGAACAGGTAGCGTTCGCAACAGGACAAATTCCTGTGTGTGGCTTCTTGTTCCTGTTGACGATGAGTGCTCCCTTTGGGCCCCCAAGAAGTTTTCTATTTTGATATAATCTATCTATGTCTTTTTAATCTTGTCACCTCTGAGTTAGGATTCTCATACTTTGCCTGAAGTGCTTTTTCACCTTGGCCCTTGTTGAGCTTTCTTTGCCTGGTGAATGTTAAAGCTCAGGTCAGACAGTTGTCTCAAGGGAAGATTCAGGAGAGACGGTGCTTCTAGGGGGTATATTGTTTTCTCCTTGAAACTTTTTAAGACAGTGTTTTCTGTATCCTAGGCTGCCTTAAACTCTATAACCAAGGATGAACTTCTCCTCTGTCTGCTGAGTTCTGAGATTATAACTGCACCACTATGTCCAGTTTATGCATGCTGTGGATCAAACCAAGAATTTAGTGCATCCTGTGCCAGCCTTCTTAGGAACTGAGTACATCTCACTGACCTTGGGTCTTAGCTGTGTACCACCGTGTTTGGCAGTTTATGAACTCTTGAGGGACAGAAATTTTATTTGTATATTGTTAATAGCTAATTATGTACTCGGCAAGTAGATGCTGTCTTAGTTAGGGTTTTCATGTTTGTTAAGAAACATCATGACGGGCCTGGAGAGATGGCTCAGAGGTTAAGAGCACTGGCTGCTCTTCCAAAGGTCCAGCAACCACATGGTAGCTCACAACTATCTATAATGAGATCTGGTGCCCTCTTCTAGCCTGCTGGCATACATGCAGGCAGAACACTGTATACATAAATACATCTTAAAAAAAGAAAGAGACATCATGACCATGGCAGCTGTTATAAAGGAGAACATTTAATTGAGGCTGGCTTACGGTTTAGAGGGTTAACCCGTTATCATCACGGTGGGAAGCATGGCGGCATGCAGACAGACATGGTGCTGGAGAGGTAGCTAAGGTTTTACATTTGGATTGGTAGGCAGCAGGAAGAGAGAGGAAGCCACTGGGCTTAGCGTTAGTTTCTGAAACCTAGAAGCAACACCCCCAGTGACACACTTTCTAAAACAAGGCTACACCTGTTCTAACAAGGCCACGTGTCCTAATCCCTTCAAGTAACGCTGCTCCTTCTGAGCCTGTAGGGGCTATTTTTATTCAGACTACCACTTCCATGTGGAGACTGAGTAACTATCAGTATTTTTATCCCTAAACCATTACTGTTGATTCTAGTGTCTGTACTTAACAAAACAGAAAATAGATGTTCTTTCCTTCTCTCTCTGTATTTCTAAAAGAATCATGTGTACATGTGAGTATGTGCATGTGTGTGTAGATGCTTGTATAGGCCAGAGGCATTGCATCTCCCCGGAGCTGGTGTAACATGCAGTTGTGAGCTCCCCAATGTGGGTATTAGGAATTGAATGCTGGCCCTCAGAAAAATAGTGCATGCGCTTAACCACCGAGCCACCTCTCTGGCCCTCTCCTTGAATGTGTTTTAATTAGAGAACTGTTTTCCTAAGTCAGAAGAACCCTGCATAGAGTCTTTGTCACCTTTCTTCCAGTCATTGTTTGCCAAAGGGACTTTCTTGGTGATTTATACTGTAGGGGCATTAAAGCCTCCCGTCTGCCTTCCTTGTGATTGATTTCACTGACTTTTCAAGTATCAAGAAATGGCTTATTTTTGAGTCTCACTTTTATTCTGATAAGGATTTTTGCTAATAGTTTAAAAATAAGTTTAAAAACAGTCTTTCTTTCCTCCTGGTCTTGGCCATGAGTTGGGTGTAGGTGTGGGTGTGAATGGTGCTAGTGCTGGGCTGTGGGCTGTGTATATCCTAGACCAGTGTTTCACCACTGAACTATACCCCAGTGCTGATTGTGAAGAAGGTACTAAAGGTACCTTGAGACTGAAAGGGTTTATTCTATTTCTTTTTAAATGACTGACAACTCTTTGCTAGAAAGCCAGCCTACATTGTAGAAACTCACTCTAGATACTTTTAGAATGTGACACCTATGAAGATCAAAAAAATAGTTCATTACAAAATAAAAAAAATGTGTCTTTTCTAGGGTAAATGTAAAGAAAAATAATGTTTTGCTTTCTTTCAAAGGCCATGGAAATAGCATCCCAAAGGACTAAGGAAGAAAAGACTAGCCAAGATCATGTGGATGAAGAGGTGGGATTTATCATGCATTCACAGCCTTGGAGAATACTTTTTGGCTTTTGCTGTGGCACTCTGCGGTACAGGGTCTTACTGTATAAGCCAGGCTGTCCTAGGACTTGATGTGTAGTGCAAGTGACCTCAGACTCACACTCTCCTTCAGCTATCTGATTGCTAGAATTACAGGTGTATGCCACCATTTCCAACTAATGTTTGTATTACAGGGTTTTGCATGGTTTTGTTTTTGTTGGTAAAGCATGAACTTGATTTTATAGACACATGGCATACAGTTTACTTTCAATTATATTGTTGCACTCAGCAGCCTCTTAGTCTGTTAGTCTTTTCAAATTGTTTTTATCTTACCACATAGCATGGTTGATAGAGCTAAAGATAGAACATAGGAATAATAGTTTAATTTTGCTTTCCTCCATTAGGTGTTCAAACAAGCATATATACCCAGAACCTTAAATGAAGTAAAAAATTATGAGAGAGATGTGGATGTAATGATGAGGTTGAAGGAAGAAGACATGGCTTTGAGTACCCAACAAGACAATGTGAGTAGCTTGCTTTATCCTGGCTTGGTGCTAGTGAGATGGTCAGCTCCTTTTGTATGAACATGGTCCTTACACATTGGCCATAAAGGAACTACTTCCTGGATTTAAGAGAGGGGTGATATACTTGCATGTGCCCAGAGAACTATAATTAGTAAAAAGGCAGATCCACAAAGAAGTCAAGGATAAAAACGTTTGTAGTAGATCTATAAGCTGTGCTTCATTTCCATATATATTTGAATAAATGCTTAAAATATTTTTATTATTTTTAACTACATGTGTATGGGCTGGTATGTGCACATGAGTGATATCCATATATATTTGAATAAATGCTTAAAATATTTTTATTATTTTTAACTACATGTGTGTGGGCTGGTATGTGCACATGAGTGAATGCGGGTGTTCCTGGAAGCCAGAGGTGTTACGTTGCCCTGGAACTGGAGTTAAGAGGAAGTTGTAAGCCTTCCTGCACAGGTGCTAGGAACCAAACTCAGGTCCTGTGCACGGGCAGAACAAGTTCTTAGCCACAGTACATCTCTCCAGTTCCCTTGAATTTCTTTGTTGCTGTTTTTTGTTGTTAACAGACGAAAAAGTAAACACTTTTGGGTTTGCAGCCATGTAGCAAAAACTTAGCTGTTTGTTTTCATATATAGAGTGGAGAAATGTTCTCTAGATTTTCATGCATGAAACAAAAGCATTAAAAAATATTACTATGTGTATTAGACATGTGTGTCAGAGAATGCATGCCAGGGTGCCTGAAGGAAGGCCAGAGGACAGCTTTATCAGATCACTTCTCTCCACCTTGGTTTAGCTTCTGAAGATCATAGCCAGGCTTTCACAGCTAGTACCTTTATTTGTTGAGCTAGCTCTCAGGACCAAAAGCACTTTTTAAAAAAGATTTTTTATTTACATACGTCTATGTGTCTGTGCAACTGGGTGTATACATTCGTGTGTGTGCCTTCAGGCCAGAAGAGGGTATTGGGCCCTTGGAGCTTTCTGAGCCACTGAATATAGGTGCTGGGATCCTAACGGTGGGCCTCATGATTGAGCAAAATGCACTCTTAATCACTGAGCCATCTTTCCAGCCCCTGGAAAGCACTGTTAGTAATAACTACAACTTTTGGTGAGAGTAGATAGGGTTGTTTGTGGAGTGGCTAACATTTCAGTGAATAAAGTTCAAAGTCAGTTTTTGCTGTCACCTAGTGGGTTGCAAAGCTCATCTGAAAACTAAGGGGAGGTGCATACATGAGCTACAAGAATAATGGCATGCTATGTTCTGTGTTACTGTGTGATAGAATGTGATAGTACATTCATAGAATAATAGGAGACCGTGTTTAGTCCAGTGTTTAATAATGCAGTTTGTGCCTATCATTGTCAATATTTATATGTATGTTTTTCCTTTTCTTTACAAGATTCTATACCAGACTGTGACGGGATTGAAAAAGGATTTGTCAGGAGTCCAGAAGGTATGAAGAACGTGTGTTACTATTGCTTTATAACAGAATTTATTCTGCAGATATTTTACTGCATGTGCTGTGACATGTTTGTGAGTACACACACAAATAAATGTAGTAAAATATTTGCAGAATAAATTAAATTTGGAAATGTACCTATTCTGTCTCTGAAGTCTTTCCTGGTCTTCATTGTGCAGGATAGTAATGATAGCCATATACTTTTTGGTAGTTTTTACACTCAGTTTTGAAAAATGTCAGGGCTGAAGAGATGGCTCAGCCGTTACGAGCCCTTGCTGCTTTTCCAGAGGACCTGAGTTCAGTTACCATCGTGCACTCACTTAGCTGTAAGACAAGAAAATGGAAAATTCAAGGTCAGCCTAGACTATGTAATAAGGTCCTGTCTCAAAAAGGAAAAAAATGTTAAATATGGTAAATTTCAGGGAAAATGTAACTTCCTCTTGGTTCATTTTGATTAGATTAGCTTATTGCTAATAATGTAATAAGTTCATAGGAAAACAGTTGTGAAGTCACCCAAATAGATCATCATCATTATTGCCTCTGTATTTTACATTCTTGCCAGATTCCAGCTCAGTCAGCAGCAGAGCTGTGTTTTGGCTTGGCTACCCATATAGCTCTGGCAATCAGGCATTTGTGCCAGGAGAGCTGTATATGGAGCCAACACATCTGTAGATGGCAGCATCGTGTTGCAGTGTTGATGATTGGACACCCCTGCTAATTCCTGTATTTGTGTGTCTTCTTGGGCCCTGCTGAAGTGAATCTTTTCCCTAATGTGATTCTGCTATGTTGATGTTTCAGTGCACACTTTAAAGTGTGAGGGTATACTGATAGAAGATGCTGGCACTAATAGATAAGCAGTAACATGGTTACTTCAAGTAACATGGTTCTGTAATGATTTCTAGGTCCCCGCGCTCCTAGAAAGTGAAGTTAAGGAAAAGGCTGGTTTTGAGTCAGAAGATTCTGGAAGCTCCGAATACTCTGCCACAGACTCTGAAGAGCAGGGAGATGATGCCCAATGCAAAAAGCACACTGCTGACCCTGACCTTGACAAAAAGGTTAGCCAAGATCCTTATTCCTTCTGGGTGTGGTGGTTCTGAACCTCAATAGTGCCTCTAATTGCAGTTTCCATAACTAAGTGTGAACTTTACTTTTGGAGTAGAGACTTGACTGCTATTAGGAACTTCTTTAGTTTTGCACGAAGGACACATTATGTCTGTCTACTAGAAGCAAATATTCGTTTCTTTCTAACCTTTATTTCTCTTGAAATATGGAATTTGTAAACAACAAGTAACATATACAGGGATATTGATTTGACTGTCTACAATTTGAACAGAGTTCATGGGACAGGGTGTAGCTCAGTAGTAGATGGGCTGGGCCAGGGAGAAAGGGGGAGTAGAAAAATAACCTGCATATAATGACAGGTACCTATCTTCCAAGCACTTGAAAACTGAAGTGTGTGTGTGTGGGGGGGGGGTATGGCATTTGAGCCTCAGGAGTTTAAGACAGTCTGAATAATAAAGTAAGACCTTTTTGAGAGACGGAATAAGGCAAGGATATTGGAGGGGGCAGAGATGGGAAAGAAGTGAGATGAAGGAAGCTTCAAAGAAAAGTTGTATCCTTAAAGCAAATATACTTTTATTGGCTTAACATATGAATTTTAATTTAGTTCTAATAATAGTTTGAATACTCTGAATGAATAAAATTTGTTGTGGTGGGTTGTTTTTTGCAGGAAAGAAAAAAGATGGTCAAGGAAGCTCAGAGAGAGAAGAGGAAAAATAAAATCCCTAAACATGTAAAAAAAAGAAAGGAAAAAACAGCCAAAGCCAAAAAAGGCAAATAGAATGAAGACATCCCTCAGCTACTTTTTAACTCTAAAGTAAAAGTTGTAGCTGGGGGATGCTTCTTTGTTTACCATCTAACTGTCAGAGAAGAGGAAGGTGTGGTCATGTGGTTGCTTCAAAAGACCAAAGCCGGTGTAATGTCGGGATCCAGTCCTGGCTCTGAGTCTGATGGATTTGTTAAGGTACTATTTGAATGAATAACTTTGTATATTTTATTTTTATATTTTTATCTTACAAACAGTTTTTCAGAAGCATCATAAATATTTATAAAGGTGAGCATAAAGCATTTAGACAAACCTGGGGACATTTGTTTTCTTTGTATATGCCAAAGACATCTGAGATCAACCGATCACCAAGCTGTGGCTTCTAGCCTGGAGTTCCAGTCATAAGTCAAGTCATCTGGCCATTATGTTGCCATCCACAGCAGCTCTGGGACTTGTTTGTCATATGATCCTGCTTCATCTTTAGTGTGCCTTTCCAGGCTCACCTCTCAGCTCATATGCCATTTCACACCCAGCCATTTGGCACGTTCATTTGTTCATCAGATACTTTAGGTATTTTTGGTATTGGAATAAGCAATGAACAAAACGAAATTACTTCCTTTGGATAGTTTGCATTCTCGTAAGGAAATGAAACATTAAACAAAATAACCTTCCAAGAGATTATAAATTATATATATAGAAATAATGCTCAATAAAGAGGATGCCTAGGGAGACAAAGGTTTGCAATTTAAAATAGATTTTTTAGGACACACAGTGATACACTTTACAGAATATTGAAGCTGAGTCACACTGAGCTTCCTGGCACTGCTGTGGCTGAGGTGAAGGAGTCTGAGTTCCAGCCAGCATGGACTGCTTATGCACAAAGCTAAGTCAGGTACATCAAGAGGGAGTGCCCCAAGCAGAGTGTCCGGCCAGGAGAAAAGCCGTCTGCAGTGGTGAGGAGTGGAGCCGCCCAGGGTGACCCTTGTGCTTGGAAAGCAGCAGCAAAGGTGACGGTTGGCTGTGCCTGTTGTCAGCTCAGGTGAAGGCTGCTGTTGGCTTGCCCTAGGATGGTAAACACAGATGTGGAGTTGCTTAAGGTAGCAGGTGAATTAGACCAGAACAGCAAAAGGTGGCTTTAGGGTATATGACCCAAGAAGCCACTGGGACCACTGCAGTTACTATGATGAGACTTGGGTGAAATAGACTTACTGCTGGAGAGAGAAAATTTACAGGACACACATTGAGAAGATTTAAAAACAAAACAAACAAGCCTTTTACCTTTTTATGTTAGAAATGGCTGCTATAGTCATTGCCCTGGACACTTACACAACAACCAAGGGGTTTCCACTTAGGCTGCAGCTTCCAGCTACCTATTTGATGGGGACAGCCTGCTCTGATCATACGTAAATCAGAACATGCTCCTTTCTGCCTTAAAGTTCAACATGTAAAATGTGATTCAGTGAGACACAAAAGTAGGTCTAACAATTACCATCTCTGCATATTTGAGTATCTTCCAGGTCCTCTGATTCACTTAGACAACTTTATGTAAATTTGTTGTTTTACCTTTTTAAAGTACCTTCTCTTGTCCCAGCATCAAGGTTAAACCATGTGGACTCAAAGCTTCATCAAAGCAGAATTGTGCCTGCTGGTACTGGCGGAGCTCCATAAGCTGATGCCATTCCTTGCTATTGTTTAGATCCTTAATGTCCTCCAAAGGCCATGTGTTAAAAGATTTGGTCTCAAGTTGATAGTGGTATTGCTGAGAAAGGGGAGGACTGTGGAGGTAGGGACCTGGGGGATTAGATCACTGGGGGGGTGTTCTTGCTGGAATATTGAATCCTGGTGCTTTCCTCTGCCTCCTGGCCACAGCAACTGAAGCAGCTTTCCTTCATCACCATCTTAATATTGCCTGTCACCACAGGCTTCACAAGTCAAAGTGAACATTTCTGTTCTTGGTTTGTTTTCCTTCCTCATCATCCACTTTTAGCTCAGGCACATTGCAGTACAGGCACTCAGTGTGACTGTTCAGCTGTTTCCTTCCAGTATTTTATCACAGCCACAAGAAGCTTAACATACACCTTTTGCATTATGAAATTTAGACTCCACTTAGGAGTGGAGTCTAAAACTAGGGAATTTGTATGTTCAAAATGATGTTAGCATTTGCTTTTATCCAGATCTTCATTTTAGAAAACATAGTGTTGACCAATCATGATGACTACTTTAATCCCAACACTAGGGAGGCAGAGGCAGGTGGGTCTCTGTGTGTTCCAGGTCAGACTGGTCTACATAGCAAGTACAGGCCAGCCACGGCTACATAGATTTACAGAAGTAAATCACCACCTCAGTGAGGCCTGCCTTACCCACTTGCTCTGGCACTGTCCTCTGTGTCCACGGGCTCCTGCACACTGTTGTTCTTTCTCTGCGATGTTTTCCTGGAGCTCTACCAATGACAAAGTAACTTGCGTATTGAATTTACTTATGTATATCAACTGTTTCGTAACCCTCCAGCCTCAGATCAGAATGTAAGCTCCACAGGGGCAGGGATTTGTCTTTGTTGTTTTGTATCCCAGCACCTGACTCGTGCTGAGACATGGTCACCTCTCAGTAAATGTTTAAATGATGGTGTTCTGTTTCCTAAGTAAAGGATGTCGCGCTTGCCTCTTATTCATAAGGATGGAAATAAGGAATTGATGTGGGTCAGTTTGCAACCCCCAGGCTTGTAATAAGGTTATCTGACTACCACATAAAGTGTTCAACCCAAAAAATGAGTTCACTAATAAGTTACTTAATGTAGATAACGTAGATGGCAATGGGGCAGCCCAGTCCATTTTCTGATGCCTTGTTATGTAACGTTGTCAAGGCTTTCTGGGGGTGGAAGCCAACTTTAGTCTTAAGCTCCCTCACCTGTTCTGATATGCTGCTGTGACACTGGGAAGTCACTTTCTTTGGGGAAGAGGTCCTCATGTGTAAATAGTGGGACTTGGACCAAATGATTACAAAAATGTCAGCTAAAATTTATTCACTCACAGTTTTTTCATGTAGCCCAGGCTGGCTTCAAACTCCCTTCAAAGGTCCATGTAGTCAAGGATGACCTTGAACGTCTGTTCCTTACGGTTTTGTTTCCCAGATGTTACCACAACCTGCACTTTACCTAGAGGTGGTGGAAGCGGGGGGAATGGAGCCAGTTAGTGACTGACGCTTCATGCGTGATGGCCACCTTCATCCTCTGAGGGCAAGAGGGGCCACACGGGTACAGTGCAGTCACAAGGGCAAGCATCTGTGTGCATGTTCGTGTGTGTGTGTGTGTGTGGCAAGCTGCATGAGGCAAAAACATGTTTTTCTATAGGGGCATATAAACAAGTAACAGTTGTAATGAATAACCTGAAATAAACACTTATTCACTACACCTGGGAGGAGAAGAAACACATTCCAAGAATAGTTCTGTGCTTTTGAAGATACTGAAGTCCCAAGACTCTTGTTTTCTTGGAGTTTTCTCAGAAGTACTCAAAATCTCCTATGACTCCATTCTGGGATTGTGGTCACCCTGTTTAATGCAAATCAAACCCAGAGCTTCCTGAATTAGGCTGTTCTGCCCTGAGTTTGCTGTTTCTAGTCCTCACAGTCATCTTGCTCCACTAGGGGGAGCCATGTTCTCGAGTTCTGGTATTTAACCAGCCTGATAGGCGGCAGGTGCGCCAGCTGGGAGAGCTGAAGTAGCCAAGTCCCTCTCTTTACCCTCTCCTAAAGACTGATCCAATAATGGAACCCTGGACAAACTTACACTTCAATATACACTTTGCAGAAGTCATAGCTAATCAAGAGTTAGGTCAGATGTGGTAGAGCATACCTTAGTCTCAGCTTTTGAGGGGCAGAGGAAGGGTCGGTCACATGCTGGTGGTTAGTCGAAGTCAGACCTTATCTCAAAACCACAACAGAAGTGGTTTTCCACATGGAAACAATGCACTTTTAATAAAATGCTTACAGAAACAGACCCTGGAGGGTCCTAGCTTCACAGTATAGTGTGCCGCTCAGCTGTTGATACTTCATCTTCCTGGGCCTCAGTTTCCTTTCATCTGTCATGAAGATCGAGTGGAGAGTGGCTGAGGAGCTGCAGTGCCCTGGGGCGAAGACTGGGAGACACTTGGAAAACAACAGTGAAGTACAGTAACATGTTAGTGTTGGGTACACGTCAAGAAGGTACTTCCCAAGTGCTGGGCTGGGTATATTTCTACTCACTGAAATTCTCTATGTGGGGGCAGGAGGGAAGTCTCAGTGGGCAATAGGGCCTGCTAGGCAAACCTGACAACCTGGTTTAATCCCAGGATCTCAAACTGAAAGTAACTGACTCCCCAAAATTGCCCTCTGACATTTACTCATGTGTCGTGGCTGCCCCCTCCAGCATACACACAGTAATTTTAAAGTGAATTCTCTCTGGGCATTTTGTATGTTTGTGAGGAGGAGAAAAAAAAGGCTTTTCTTCAAAAATTTCTCTGTACTATTCAGTTTTTATTATTAAGGAATCTTAGCTAAAAATGAGAGGGAGCAAGGTAGTTAAATTGCCTTTAATAGCTATTTTTAAATACAAGCAAGTTCCATGTGCAGTGTATAAAAGAAAATGAGGCTTCTAAACAAACAAGACAGGAAGTACAGATTGAATATCTTTTAGCTAACTTGGGACTAGAAATGTTGGGTTTTTCGATTTTGCATAGGTATTACTGGTTGAGCATCCCTACCTCAAAATTGGAATTTTTTAAATCATTACATCATTGATTAAAAACTCAGATTTTGAAGCATTTGACATTTGGGGACACTCACATTGTTTTTTTGTTTCTTCTGAGGTGCTTTGTTAAGTCTGCCAATTTGCTTAGATTTTTCTGTCAAAGGTTATTAGGGAGGACAGGCTAGAGAAATGGCTCAGTGGCTAGGAATGCTAACTGCTCTTCCAGAGGACCAAAGTTCACTTCCCAGGGCTTACAGCCGCCTGTGAGCAGTTCTGGAGGGAGGGCCCAGTGCCTGCCTTTGTCTTCCATAGGCCCTGCATGCATGTGGAGCACAGACATACACTCAGCCATTCAGACACATAAGTAAAAATTAAAACCTCAAAAATAGTTATTAGGAAAAAAAAAAAAAAACATGGCTTCAAGCTTCCTTTCATTCTTCCCCCAGGCATGCTATTTCTTTTAAATTTCTTGTTTTACAGTTAAAGCAAAAAATCCATATGAAAATTTTTATTCCACTCAAATTCCTATTGACATTTTTGAGGTTTTTTTCATTATGAGAACAATGCCTCAGAGAGTTATACATTTAACATGTGGCAGGCACATCAGGACTGTTAAAACTATTTGAAGTTTGTACTTGTGAGGTTAGTTATGTCTGGGGTTTTTCCAATAATCTCATTTGTTACATGACATGATTAAGTGAGATTTAATACAGGTACTTAACACCAGTAAATGTTTACAGAAAGGTAAAGAGGGCAGGGGAGATGGCTTAGTGGATAAATGGATGGTCACAAAAGCAGAGGACAAGAGCTTGGATCTTCCAGAACCTACATAAATGTCAGGTGGCATGGTGGCCCACCTATAATTCCAGGCTTGGGAGGTGGAAACTGTGTTGGCTAGTTTTATGTGAACTTGACAAACTAGAGTCATTTGGGAAGAAAAATGCCCTCTTTGAGAAAATGCCACTTCCAGATTGGCTGGTAGTGTACTTTCTTGACTGATGATTGATATTGGGGGACCCAGCTCACTAATAGTGCTACCACCTTAGGCTGGTAGTCCTGGGTTCTGTAAGAAAGCAGGCTGAGCAAGCCACGAGGAACAAGCCAGTGTCGTTCTTCTATGGCCTCTGCTTTAGTAACTGCCTCGACTTTCCCACAGTGAAAGCTCCCAACATTTTGGAGTACTGTCAGATGATCTGCAAGAGCAGCAAGGTATGGAGTAGAGCTGGCCTGAGCCTAGACAAGGTGTGTGCTGTGGATGGCAGAGCCAGGGAAGTGAACCCGCCTTGGGCTTTTGGAGCCCAGAGATTGTGAGTGGATCCCGGATGTCTGACCCTAGACCTTTTACACTGTTGGGCTGTGGTTTTTTTGCTTTGATCTGGTAGAAACTATACCCTAGCTCTGTTTTTTAAATAAGCATTTGACTTGTTTTTTACAGGAACCCACAGTTGAGAAATTAGATATTTTAGAGAGGCTTTGAACCTTGAAAGAGACTTTGAGTATTTTAAGGAGATTGAGCTTTTAAAGTAATTTTTAAAGACTGGGACTTTAAAAGTTGGAATGTTTTATATTATGATATTGATATTAATATGAGATCTTGGGAATGCAAAAGGAAGGGAAGGTTATGGCTTAATAAGTGATAGGTTTCTATATCAAATTGTTTTTTTTTTTTTTTTTTGTCAACTGGACACAAAACTAGATATATCCAGGAAGAAGGAATCTTAAAATAGAAAATAGTTCCATAAGATTGGCCCCTAGGCAATCCTGTTCGGAATTTTTTTTTTTAAGGGACTAAAAAAAAAATGGGTGGGTGTGGGCCACTGTGAGTGGTACCATCCCTGGTCAGGAGTACCTGGGATTTATAAGAAAGGCTGCAAAGGCCCTGAGAAACAAGGCAGTCAGTCTTCCTTCATGGCCTTTGCTTTAGTTATTGCCTCCAGGTTCCTGCCTGGATTTCCTTCTATGATGCAGTATATTGTGGAAGCATACACTGAAAGAAACCCCTTCCTCCCCAAACTGCTTTTAGTCGTGGTGTTTGGTGACAGCAGTGGAAGTGCGACAGACAGATCCCCAGGGTAAGCTGGTTAGCTAAGCTAGCAGTTCCCAGTGTCCTGAGTTCAGTGAGAGGCCCTGCCTCGGTCAATAATGTAGAGAGCAATTGAAGATGACGTCAGACATCCTTTGAGTCTCCACACACACGCTTATACCCACACATTTGAACACCGTATGCACATGCATACAACTCATACACAGCAAAATATGGATTATCATTTATTACTAACAGGCACAGTTTCATATAGAATGAAGGCTGACAGAACCTTCTTAGTTCTGAAAAATGGTGACCATTTCAGAGTAGCATAGTTAAAACCATATATCAGATACTTTAAAATGTATAGAACACTTCGTTTTCAATCTTTAGTATTGATGCAGATAGTGGAAAGTCATTTGGTGGTATGAATGAAGTCAGGTGGTATAAATGAAAGGTCTTAGATTTTGTTTTTTGTTTTTCTTATTTGTGTGTGGGATCATATATATGTGTTTATATGGGTGGGTGTGTGGAGACTGGATGTCAACGTTGGATGTCTCCAATGGCTTTCCACCTCCTAGTTTTGAGACATGGTGGTCTCTCATCGAACCCAAAGGTATTTTTTTTCTGCTAGGCTGGCTGGCTAATGTGCACCTGGGATTCAACTGTCTCCCACCCCTTTTGACCCTCACGCTGTACCCATCTTTTTATGTGATCTCTGGGGATCTGAACTTGGTTCCTTATGTACTGAACTATCTTCATGACTTTTTTTTTTCCTTTGAAGAGATGGTATTTCACTATGTTGCCCAGGTTAGTCCTGAACTCTTGGCCTCAAATACTTCTACCTCAGATTCCTAAGTAGGCATAACTATAGTTGTATGCCATGGCCTTGTCCTAAGTAGCAGGTTTAACTTAAGAAAACCAGATTTTGACAGCTTCAGTGGTGCAAGCCTTTAATCCCAGCTCATGGGAGGCAGAGGCTGGCTAATCTCTCTGAGTTTGAGGACAAGCTGGTTTATTTAGAGAGTTGTAGGATAGCCAGGGCTACATAGAAACCCTGTTTCAAACCTTCCCCACCCGCTCCAGAAAAAAATAAAAACCAATTTCTAGTCCACAATCTGCTTTTTTTTCCCTCAGCATACTCTGCTTTTTAAATTTTCTAAGTGGTTTTATTAAAGCCACATACTTAGTTCTGTCAGTACAAAGAGGGAAGCCATGACTGTAACAGAAACCTAATAAGCTGCCTGTTTGCTGTGACTCATAAGTAAAAGGCAACATTTGACATTTCCCACCTGGTTATAGCTGTTCTCCATGGGCTTGGCCAGGTGATGGTTAAGGTAGTGAGCCTGATGAACTCAGCCCTCCATCTGAAGTGAGGACAGTGTGAAGGTCAAAGTGCTGCCAGGGAAAGTTGAAGATGTGACACTTGAGAACACTGTTCATGTTGACTTCTCTAAAGAAGTCGGGGAATCTGACTTCTATCAATCTCCCCCTGCAGTGTCACTTCCAAAATTAAGTGAGCTAGGAATGTGGCTCAGTTGGTGATTTTGCCTAGCATGTAGGAAGCTCTGGGTTTGCTCTCCAGCACTGGATAAATCTGGCATAGTGGCATATGCTTGTAATCCCAGCATTTGGAAGGTGACTGCAGGAGGATAAGTTCAAAGGTTATTTTCCCCTCTGTAGGGAGTTCAAGGCTAAACTAGAATGCATATGTCTTCCTGAAAAGGAAAAAAGTAAATGGATAAAAGCTCAGGAGCACAGTTTGATATTTAAAAACAGCACTCCTGGGTTGATCTTGGAGGAATGTACGATGAATATTATCAAAATACATTGTATATGTTCTTGATAGTTTCATGTCAACTTGACATAAGATAAAGTCATCCGAGAGGAGGGAACCTCAACTAAAGAAATGCCTGCCAGCACCAGGGGGGCTTTTCTTTACTGGTTTCCAGTGCTGGGGGTTGAGCCCAGGACATCATTGCTAGGAAATGCTCAGCCACAGTATATTCACCCGCAATTGCCTGGGTCGTCGTCCGGCCATCACTAACTGAGAAGATGCACTACAGGCAACCCCACCCCTGGTTCTGCGGCAGTCTTGTTGTATAGCTCGGCCCACTCTTTTGATTCTCCCGCCTCAGCCTCCCTGCTGCTGGGATCACAGGTGTGTATCAGGACTTCTATTTCAGTTAAATGGCTCATTCTCATTCAGCAAATCTTGATGTGGTGAAGGGACCTGGAATTCTGGAAGGGGTGTGGCAGGAAGGGAAGAGAAGCAGAAAGAGGGTGGAGGTGCCAAAAACCCAAAACTCCTGACTCCACAGTTTTTCTTGGCAGCAGGCCAGCCTGGCTTAACACAGCAGTAAGAACTGGGGCACCGCCATGCCCTTCTCATCATGTTAGAGTCATTCTCCATTTGGGGCTTGAGACTTACTTGAGCCGCTTGGGGGTCTGAGTGGGGTTGGAACAGAGACCTGTGGCTCACACCTAACAGCTATAGGTGGCCTTCTAATATAATGCTCATGCAGAATGGACTATGGCGCAGACTCAAGCATGTGAATCTGGGTTTGGGGCACCCAAGTTTCTGTAGGTTTAGTTGGTTGCTAATTAGGACCCCAGAGGAGAACAGGGACCTTGTCTGGGTACTTAGTTTCTTTGCTTCTGTGTGCTTCAGCTTCATGGCAGGCTGTATGGATCTACACAGTGGAATGAAGAGGAAGCCAGGAGCTTGTACTCTGTTGGAAAACCCAGCTCTGCTCAGGGTTCCCTTCCTGTGGTTAAGGTCCCTTTATCCTGTGATGAGGGTGTCCCCTTCCCTGTGATTAGGGTCCCTTCTTCCCTGTGGTTAGGGTCTTTTTCTTAAGGCTTCATTGCTGCCTTTATATTTTATGAACATCTGTGGTCATCCCTCAGTTCCTATGGAGGGACTGATTCAGGACTCCAGAAGAAGGACACTCAGATAGATGCTTACATCCCTTCAATAAAATGATATATTTCCATAGAATCCTTACCTCCTGTGCACTTTAATCTCTATATAACTTAACTTCAAATACTATGGGAGTGCTATGTAAATACTGTGAGGCCACTTATTTAGGGAATAATTATAAGAAAACAGTCTGTACATGTTTGGTGTAGAGGCAGCCATCATAGGCCTAACAATAGACATCATGAGACATCAGGTGAACAATGCTGAAAGAATGAGGGCTGAAGCAACAGGCCCTGAAAGAGGTGGGCGGCTACAGCAGAGTTTACCATGTACCGGTACATGTGAGTGAATTCAGCTTAATATTCACAATACAGCAAATTGTGCTTTTTGGAACTTTCTAGAATGAATTTATTTTTACCATGTGGGGTCTGGGGATTGAATTCAGGTTGTCAAGCTTGGTGGCAAGGGCCTTTACCCACTGAACCATCTCAGGGTCCTGTTCTGAATGTTTCCGATCCATGACTGGTTGGGTCCTCAGATACAAAACTTGTGGGTTAGAAGGCCAACTATGTGCCTTAGTTTGTAGCCTTTAGCTTGTGTCCAGGGAAGAAGGTTCCTTGGCCTACGGAATGAGTGGTCCTGGGGAGTTAGCTGGATTTGGCCTGGAGGGTTTGGCTTAGAGTGGGGTGGAGGAAGTGCTCTTGCCTCTGAACGCAGGACATAGACTGACTCCTGTGGAGACATCATTTTAGAGTGAGGACAAAACATGAAAAAAGGTGTCCCGAAGGGAAGCTCTAGCTCTCTGGCTCATGGGCTTTTTGTAAACAAGGCAGTCTTGGGACATGGGAAAAGCCTTCAGAAATCTAAAAAAATAGGGGCCTGGCAAGGTGGCTCATCATGGGACCTAGAGAGATGGCTCAACAGTTAAGAGCATTTATCATGCTTGCAGAAGACCCAGGTTCAATTGTTAGCACCCACAGGGTGCCTCCCAACTCTCTGTAACTCCAGTCCTAGGGAATCCAACAGGCACACACATAGTGCATATATGTGCATGCAAGCAAAACATTCATACACAGAAAGTAAAATAATCTTAAGGGGGGGGGGAAGTAGCACAGCAGATAAGGCACTTGCCACCAAGCCTGATGATGTGAATTTGATCCCCAGTACCCATATGGTGGAAGGAGAAAGCTGACTCACAAGGTTCCTTCTTACTATCACTTGTGTGCCCCAGCTCCACAAATAAAATGTAAAAAAAAAAAAAAAAATTCTGAACGATGGAGAAACATTCTGTTATAAAGGACAGTCCCCCTGAGCAGGGTAAGTCCAGAAAAGACACCTGACTTGATTGTATTTGGGACCTTGAAATTCCAGCAACTTCTCTCTTCCTGCCAAAAGAAGACTCTACACTATCTCACTATCTCTGACCCAGTCACTTTGGGAGACACTCCTCCTTCAGGGTGGGCTTTGTGCCAGCCTCTGTTGGTGTCTGAGCAAGCCCAGGAATTCCTTTTTATGACCCTGTACGTGGAAAGGAAAAATAATCAGCAGGCATGCCGATTGGCTTCAGACATGGCCCGGGGAGACCAGGTGAGATTGAGGCTGACTGAGGGCCCCGTACTGCTGACAGAAGCTTCGGTCTCCTGGAAAAGTGGCTGGGACACATGATGGAGACTAAGGAAGCCCAGCCAGGTCATGTGAACAGGTCCACCTGAGCCTTGCAGCTTGGAAAAATCGGACTGCCTATGCTTGTTCAGAGCAGAATCCACAGCTTGGGAGGCCCAAAGGGTGGGAGATAAGGATCAGGGGTTCTTGGTGATCTGGCCGCCTGAGCTGTTTTCCCTCTTGTCACATCACTCTACAGAGTCAAAAGGGGCAAAACAAATAGCACATGTTCCGCTCCCAACCTCAGCAGGAGACCTTACAGAGCCTGACCTGTGATTTGTGATGCCTCATTCAAACAACTAACTCCTAACAGTCCTGACCCCTTATCTCTATGGCTGGGCTCAGGGCTTTAAAGATTTACTCTCAAGACAGGAACTGTCTGGTGAAGTCTTCAGATAGCACCCCTCCCATGTGGCCAAGGAGGCAAGGCCAGGTAATTTCTCTTAGCTTTCAGAAAACCAAACAAACAAAAGACCCTTCTCTCTTTCAGGCTCCAAATTTCTATTTCTCCCCCACCTCAGAATTCGCTTGCTGTGTTTGCCCTGTGTCCACACAGTCTGTTTATTAAAACCTTTCTCTAAATTCTGGCCAGGTAAATTCTACGACCATACAGACAACCTCCTCAAGGCAGGGTGGGAAGGTGACCTGTCCAGGCCACAGCCTGTTTAGTTTCAGCGTAGGTGGAATGTCCTGTCA
>CM053760.1:58687068-58716045 GCA_028658305.1 Pachyuromys duprasi
TTTTTGTTTTTAAGTGGCAGAAATTGGTTTCCTTTCTTGGGTTCAGATGAATGAACCTTTCATGAGGCTTTTCCCCCTTCCAGTGGCAGGGAGTACTGAGGCAGAGGTAGCCTGTGTTCTAGGGAACCCCCACTCCCCACCCCCTGCATTCTTAAAGACACTCACCAGCTGGCTGGATTCCTTAGAATTAGAGTTGTGGTTGTAGTTGTGAGCCAGATGTGAACCTTTGTCCTTTGTAAGAACAACAAGTACTTTTGAGCACTGAGCTATCTCTCCAGGCCACCCCACCCCAACTCCTGGACTTAACTTTTATGTTAAATAGATTTACTTACCTTAGAGTCCTTCAACTACCCATCCTTCGCTAAAAGTAAAATAGCCTAAGGACCGCCCCCTACACCAGCAAATTGCTAACAAGAACCAGCCAGTCTGGCCTGGCGGTGCAGCCCCATGATTCCAGCTATTCCAGAAGCCAAAGTAGAAGGATTACAAATTCACGGTCTACATGGTCTATAGAGGGAGTCCAAGGTCAGCATGAGTAACTTAGGGGACCCTATCTCAAAATGTAAAGGTGAAAACAAGGCTAGGGATGTAGGTCTGTAGTGGATTGCCTGCCTACCAAGTGCAAGGCTGGGAGGAAGGAACAAGGAAGAGAGTGTCAGGGGTTGGGGAGGGAAGAGGAGGGAAGGAAGGACCAGCCAGGCGTGGTACTCAGTCCACTCCCAGCACTCGGGAGGTTGAGTCAGGAGGATTGAGCGTTTGAGGCTGGCCTGGAGTTATACATAGCAAGGCTCGCTCCTTAAGCAGTAGCTTATAGTTCATTAATTCCTTTTCAAGGCGCTTTAAATGTTAAATGTTTTAATATTATCATAAGCCTATCAGTTATATACTTTAGAAGGATACACTAATATTATGCCTTGACCCCTGTACTTACTGTTGTCTGGAGAGAAAGACATGCATTTACACCCACATGCATGTGTGCATGCACACACACACACAATATGGAAATAAGGCCTGAAGTGCTAGGTTGTGTGGCACAGTATATACCATCTGTAAGAGAGAACCATGTGACTTTTGACACACCTACTGCAGTAGCCCTTTTCAATTATAAAGAAACTGAGTTCTTTCCTTCCTCTTGCCTGTTTTTCAGAGGTATTTATTTTAATTAAAAGTTCTAATTGGCATATATTCATTATACCTCATAATTTGTTTATCTACAGACTATTCCATTTTCACCTGCCTTCTCCCCTCTTTCCTGTTCTACAACTCTGTCCTTTCCTCAGTCTCCCTTTTTGCTACTTAGCCTGAAGCTGCAGCCTGAGACATCCTCCTGCCTCAGCCTCCTGAGTGTTGAGATTAGAGACCCAGCTTTCTTTTACTTTTAAAGGATCTGTCACTTACTGGGCAAAACAAACATATCTTTCGTTTTCTGTTTGTGGTTTTGTTTTTTGAGGCAGGTTCTCTTGTAGCTGAGGCTGGCCTCAAACTCTCTGCATAGCAGAGGCTAGCCTTGAACTCCTGATTCTCCCTGCCTAAGTACTGGATTACAGGTGTGTTTGTGCCACCATGCCTTGTTTCTGTCCTTCTTGAGTGCATTTCTTCTATTAATATCAATATTAATACAGTTTTAAATGCATTTAATGTTTTATTATTTCAGAATTTCATAAAAGCATATAATACGTTTTGATCAAATCCGCCTCCCTCCCCTCTGCTCCAGCTCCTCTCTGATCCCACCCACCACTTCCCTCCTAACTTCAGTGCTCTTTACAAAAACAGAACAAAACAAATGCACACACTGAGTGCTGCCAGCATTAACCATCTCCTAGAGTACGGGCTGTCTCCCAGAGGCCAAACCCTTGAAGAGAACTGGCTCTCCCTATTCCAGCAGCCAGCAATTGCTAGTAACTCCTCAGCTAGGGGTGTGACTTCATGAATCCCTTCCCCATCTATATGGGGATTTTGTCTGGTTGGATTTTAAATTTAAAATTTTTATTTTATTTTTGGTTTTCCAAGACACAGTTTTTCTGTGTAGCCCTGGCTGTCCTGGAATTCACTCTGTAGACCAGGCTGGTCTTGAACTCAGAGATCCACCTACCTCTGTCTTCTGAGTTGCTGACATTAAAGGTGTATGCTAGCAGCACCACCAGGCCCGCTCTCTCTCACTTCCTTCCTTCCTTCCTTCCTTCCTTCCTTTTCTTTCTTTTTCTTTTGTTTGGTGGTGGTGGTCCTGGGGACTAAGGATCTCACATGTATTTTGGGCAAGCACTGTATCACCAATCTCTATTCCTCATCCTTTAAAAAAGGATCCAAACTTTTAAAAAAAGATTTATTTATTATTTATACAGCATTCTGTCTGCACACCAGATCTCACTATAGATGGTTATGGCTGCTGGGAATTGGACTCAGGACCCCTGGAAGAACAGCTACTGCTCTTGACCTCTTTGCCATCTCTCCAGCCCTCAAACTTTTATTTAAAATTTTCTATATGTTATTGTTTTGCCTGCATGTATGTATCTATGCATGTCGTGCGCATGCTTGGTGTCCTCAGAGGTCAGACAGGATATCATATTTCCTGCAACTGGAATTACAGATGATTGTGAACTGCCATGCAGTTCCTTTGCAAGAGCAACAAGTGCTCTTTACTGTTGTTCCCTTCACCCCCTGAAAGAAATTACAGTGAACTATTAAAAATAGATCTGGGGGCTGGAGAGATGGCTCAGTGGTAAAGAGCACTGACTGCTGTTCCCAAGGACCTGGGTTCAACTCCCAGCACCCACATGGCAGCTCATAACTATCTGTAACCCCAAGATCTGTCACCTCCACACAGACATATATGCAGGCAAAATGCCAATGCACATAAAATAAAAATAGATAAATTAAAAGAAATTGTAAGGCCTGGTTTCTTGACCCAGTTGTTTGAATAGTTCATTCCTCTTTCTTATGCTAGAATAGACCTGGAAGGTACTTCCTCACTGTAGCGGCCAGCCTGCTTCAAGTTGCTTCCCTTCATTTCAGTAACTGACATCAGAGATCTTGTTAAAGGTGTGCTAAGCAATGTTGTCCCGCTCCAAACTCAGAATTGGGGTGAAGCCCAAATTGGGACCTCTGAGAACACTGTCAGGTGTGTGGGCTAAAGACCCCACTGCAGCATGTTAGGAATGGCACCCCAATCGAATTTGTCTTTCAGGTCCCTAAGCCTATGCCTTTGGTTTCTCCTAGCCAGGTGTGTGTATCTGTCTACCTGTCTGTCCACTACACAGAGATCTCCTCAAAATCCTGCTTGACAAGAGGGGAGGGTGGAACTTTATACCATCTCACCCAGCTGAGTGTGCGCATTCTAGCCAGCCGCCTTCTCTGTCAGATCTTCTCACCTCCAGCTCTTCCTGGTGACCCCCAGCCCAAAGATCCCTTGTTCTGCTCTCCCCTCAGTATAGGTTTGGCTTCTGTGGCCCCAGGGCAGGGCTAATCCCAGATCTAACCTCTTTTCACCAGCTTGCTCTACTTCTTAGCCAGCAAGCCGCTGCTCCCCTGGCTTCAGGGAGGCCTAGCATCTCCCCTCCTGAGTTTGTAAGAAGTCACACCCCTCAGCTCCTTCCAGGGGTGATTGCATTCATCCAAGTCTTGTACTACCACATCTGAGCCTTTATCCCTGATTTTTCTCCATGTCCTTGTAGGGGTCAGCTTTGTTTTTAGCATTTCTGCAGGCACATTAGACATGCTTGCTGCTTATCTTTACCCAGAACTGCATCTGAACAGACTTGTTCAGACACAAACGTTGCAGAAAGGACTAGAAATATTTTATTTTGTTGCTGAGTGCTCCTAGGAGAAAGGAAATTTCAGATCAGATAAATGTCTGATTCTCTTTATCTCTGCCCAGAAGGCTGTGCTGTGTTTTCAATTTCTGTAGCTTTTCCTGGCTAGTCTCTTCTCTCTCTCACACACAATGATGAAGCTTTAAAGATCACAGGATCACCGCATATGACAATGAAAAGCCGGACGGGATCCCTTGATTGGGAAAAGGACCAGAGGGGTTTTATGATTGACTTTGTTTCCAATTCCCAGCACATGGGGTGGGCTGGGTGTGGCACAGTGACATAGGATGGGTTTAGCATGCACAGAGCCCTGGGTTTAGTCCCCAGCACCAGGAATAAACAAACAGTTAACAGCACGTGATGATACTAAAAGGGAAAGGAGGCTGTAATTGCTCTTTTGCCTTACAGAGAAGCATCTTCATACACAGTAATCCCTTGTTTGACCTCTGCCCCTTCTCTCAGGAGTCCGTCATTTTGGGAGTCCTAGGAAAAATTACTCCGAAATAATAGAGTATGAGCTTATCCTTCTGGCAGAATAGAAGAAGTTCCCGGGGTTTTGGAGTTTCAAAACTTTCAGGAACTATAATCTTTTTACTAACTACATTACTCTCTGTAAAATTCTGTGAAAATGTTTTTCTCAAGTTTATTGCTAATTATATACTTAATATATTTATTGAAAGCCATTTGTATGTCAGCCCTATGAAAAAAAGCTGAAGTAAAACCATTTAAGATGCCTCTTAGGAGGTTAACCTGTTGCTAAACTGAAGAGAGAGACATCTTTTTTTTTTTTTTGAAGATTTATTTATTATGTATACAACGTTGTCTGCATGTACATCTACACACCAGAAGAGGGAACCAGATCTCATTATAGATGGTTGTGAAACATCAGGTCATTGCTGGGAATTGAACTCATGACCTCTGGAATAGCAGCCAGTGCTCTTTTTTTTTTTTTTTTTTTTATTTATTTTTATCTCAATCACAGGTTGGGTACTTTGAATCCCAGGCGTATCCCCCTCCCCCATTCCCTCCTACCCTCCCACTCCCTCCCTCATCTCCTTCTTCCCCGCCCCCTCCAAGTCCACCAAGAGGGGAGGACCTCCTTCCCTTCCATCCAACCACAGCAGCCAGTGCTCTTAACGCCTGAGCCATCTCTCCAGGGAGAGACATCTTTTTAAAAACACACAATATAGGTGTGTAGCTAGCTCAGTAGAACAGTGTGTGGGAAGCAGTAAGCCCAGCCACCAGCACTGAAGACAAAGAAAATGAAAGGTGGTTTAGACATGGTTCTCAAGCTACAGAGGATGAGGCCCAAAGAGGAGGGAATTGATTTTCCACAAGGACACCAGACAAGTGTCAGCAAGAGAGGGCATCCAGACAGCAGGCTAGTGTCTGCAGAGAAGGAAAGTTCCCTCAGTGAAAGAAGCCATTCTTTCTGCCTGAAAAGGAAGGTGTGTGCCAGGGCCAAGGTCCTATGAAGAAATCTGAAGGTGAGTCTTCAGGCAAGTGATTTTGAAAATAGCCTCTGTAGAGATACTGATTTAGAACTTGGGATTTCCAACTGTCTGCTTTTTAAGAGCCCCCAACTGTGGACTGGGTTTAGAAACCACTGTTCCAGGTAGTGTGGTTCTGTCGGAGGGATCTTAGGAGCGAGACAGTGCAGCCAGACTAATGCAGAATCAGCCCTGTAGCCAGACTGTGGAGAGGCAGGGGCAGCAGAAACAAGGAGATTGTGTTGAGGGGCTGATGACAGGGAGGAACCAAGGTGGGACCGGGAGAGGGTAAGGATGAGCCTAAAGTCTGTTTCACTGTCTTGTCCACAATAAAGACGGAAGTATAATCACCTGGAGGAGGCTGGGTCTCTAACTAGATTCAGGAGAACTTTGAGTTCAGAGAAAGTGGGTGAGGCACTTTGGGCATCATAAACAGGCAAGTGTGTAAGTGGGTATGAAGAGACGAAGATTTAGGGCTCCCTGGTTGAGGAGAACGTACTTGACACTAGACAAATAAGGGAGTGACCCCCAGAGAAGGTGAGGATTGAGATGGAAAGAGAACCATATTGTCAACCTCAAAGCAGTGAGAAGAGCAAACACGGCAGTAGATGAAAGTGATGGAGTCATAAAGTTGCAAGATCTACTTATCTGGTGTGCTTGAAGCTCTGGGTTCCATTCCGAGCACCGTAAAATTAAAACAAAACAAATGAGGAGGAGGAAGACAGATAGAAAACAAGAAATGAAATGAAAAATATCTACACAAAAAAATATTTTCCGAGCACACACCTGTAATCCCGGTACTCAGAACGTGGAAGGTAGGAGGATGGCGATTTTGAGGCCAGCCTGGGCTACATAGGAAGCTCCTATCTCAAAGAACAATAAAACCAGCAAGAAAGAACGGGAGGGCAAAAAGGAAAAGCCCAGTGCTCTCAGACAGTGAGAATGCCTTGAGCAAGCAGAGCCTGTGGTCGGACAGGCCTAGCAGCCTTCGCCTGTGCGGGCTGCCTCCCGCCCTGCCCCTGGGGAGCAGGCAGCTTGAGGCACCAGGAAAAAAAGGGGGAGGAGAGTCGAAGTGTGCATCTCCCTTATTATTCGTAATCTCCTGGAGGATTTCATTGGTGCTCAGCAGCATTTTGCTCCCCCTCCTCCCCCAGACAAAGGCGGGAGGGTCCTCCGGGCTTGGGTGTGACTCCAGCAGATGTAATTGCTGAGTGAGGAGCTTTAGTGTCCCTGAGAGCCAGCTGGAGAAGCCAGGTGCATCACCCTTCAGGCACATGCCGGCTCAGTTCTGCATTTCTTACACATTGCTTCTGATTTGTGCAGCACACACCTGGTACTCAAAGATTAGTCTAGATGCTGCAAAAAACGATGAAGACATTTAATAAAGAGAAAAACCGGGGTGGGGGAAGGATTTTTCCCTCATTCTGGGTTCTCTACTGCTTCTATTTTTGCTTTCACTGGAAGGAGCCATCACACATATGTTAAAGGTGGTCAGAGACCCCCTATTACCAGGTAAAGTCTATTTCATATACACCCTTCTTCCCCAATCCAGCAAGATTCAGTCATTTTCATCTGAAGAGCTCAGGTCTCCTGGATACAATGAATTAAGCTGTCCAGCATTCCTGGGAAAGCGGGAAAGTTGGAGGGCTCCTCTGTGAACAGGTAACAAGGCTCCATGACTGTCTCCATTCACACTTAGCCACTCAGCAGATATTTTTATTGACTGCCTACTCTGTACAATCCAGAGCTTATGAAACTCTGCCCTGCTCACAGGAACAGTGCATCCAGCTCTGGGACAAGCTGAGGCAGGCATGCTCCACTTAAAACACTTGCAAGAACAAGGCGGGCAGCCTTGCTTGCCAAATGAAACGCCAAAGAGCTCCTGTTCCCCAAGCCTGCTCACCTGGGCCTGTGTGACCTGCGAAGGCTCAGAGCAGAAGCAGCAGAGCACTAGTGGCCTGGGCCAGCCACCTCGCAGTCTCTCTCCCCAGGAAGCTGGGAGCTCTCAGCAGTAGGGCTGGAACTGGCCTCCTTGGGCCACCTCCAACACCTCACCCCTGCAGCCCGCTTCACTTCCGGCTCTACTTCCTGAGAGCTGCCATCCCCAGCTGTGTTACTGTGAAGTTCCATCTCTTGGCACCTGGAGGGGACCTTGTAAATGTGTGTTGAATGAGGAACGAAGGGGCACTGTGCACAAAGAGCAGGGAGTATGTATTAAAGTCCCTGCCTGCTGCAGGGCGTGGCTGCCATTCTCTGCCCTCCACTTAGGGCAGGACTTCTCTCCCAGAGGCCCTTCGCTATGTAACAGGACGTCTTGGTTGCTAGGCCCCTTTTCCTCCCTTCCTCCCCCTTTACTCCTTTCTGCCCTCTCTCTCCCTTCCCTCCACCGCCAGCGCCATCTCCCCTTTCCCTCCCCCCTCCCTCCCTGCTCCCAAGAAACCTGCATTTATATTATATAGCTTCATCTCTCTACTAGCTCATTCTGTTTTATTTAACCAAGCAGTATAGACTCAGAATGCACTTGAGGTGCTCAGAGGAGTGGAAATAACCTGCTGGACTGGAATCTGGTGTGTGGGAGGGTCCTGGGCTGTGTGGGAGAATCCTAGGAAGACAAACAGAGCCCAATCATGGCTTGTCCTATGTCCTTAAAAGTAGACTTTGTCCTGCTGGCATGGACAGGAGACATGTAATGCAGATGGGGATTGCCAAGGCAGGAGAGCATGAGGCTGAATCTGGGTCGGGGTACAGGGTGGATTAGATAAAGCAAGGTGAGACCAGGAGGCAGCTCAAATGGGAGCCAGTGTTATCTCCATCACTGTTATCCAGTGTGGAAATGCAAAAGATGCATCTAGAAAAGATGGCATCTTTGTTCTATCAAAGGGCATCCTGATAAGGTAGAATGAGGATGTGTATAATTTAAAAACCCAAGGAAGGTGGTGGCGTGGTTCACACCCACAGTCTCAGCACTTGAGAGGCTGAAGCAGAAGGATTGCAGCACGTTTGAGGCCAGCCTGGGCTACAGTGGGAGTCTATCTCGAAACAAAAACAACAAAACAAAAACAGACTCCCCGAACAAAAATTAATCCAAAAAAATCTAAATATGATAGACATAGTGGTGAACGCCTTTAATCCCAGTACTTAGGAGGCAAAGGCAGCTGCATCGCTGTTGAGTGTGAGGCCAGTCCTCAAACTCCAGGCCAGCCAGGGCTACGTCATGAGACCTTCAGAAAATAAAAATAAAAGAAATCTAAGCCAGTTCATTTGGGCAGTTGATAAATAGCCCCAGTTTCTAAGTAAGAATTGGCCTGTGTCTCTGGCCTTCCACTCCTGGGATGCTGCTCTCTTGAGAAACCTGCTCTGTAGCGTGGGCAGGAGTCTCTCTGGAGATGGAGGAGTCAGAAGAGTGGAAGCTCTCATGAGGTGTTGAGGGTTCACTTTAGTTTATGAGCTCTCCAGGATGACACATGAGTGGTGCACAGATATATTCATGTGTAGTCACCTGTGCACGTTTGTAATTGTGTGCTTGTGTGAACATTATATACTCACATGTAAATGCATGTGCTTGCATTCATGGGCATATGTGTGTGTTTGCATTTGCATGAGTACATACATACCTATGCCCATACACCCATATATACACTTGTGCGTGTCTGCTTATGCACTTTTGTGCTTGTGCGTGCCAGTGGCTTCTCCAGATCTCTTGCCTCTCCATATCTTATCTGGAGCTAAACACTGTCTAGCTCCTGGCCGATCCTAATCTCTGCTAAAACAGTCTCTTTGGGCTTAGTAAGCCTGGATTTGGAACTTTACGTTTGCCCCATGGGTGGCAGTGGAGGCCGGACCAGTTACAACAAACCATTTGCCTTGCAGGCAAAAAGCTAATGGCAAAAATGACTATTCAAGTAAAGCCTTGGTGTGCCAGCTTTTTAGTGTTTTTTTCCATAGTGAATTAACTCAGGAGTGATGATTACATGTCTTGGCGAATAGGAAAAAATGAAAAAAAAAAAAAAAGATTTTGAAGCAAGCAAGCAAAGAAAGGTGTAGTGGAGGGAGAGTAGCAGAGGCCTGTGCTGTTTCGGGGAACCCTTGAGTGTGGCCTCAGACACGGAGGCAAGGGGGCTGGGTTAGCTATGCAGTAGTGTGTGTGCTTAGCGCTGGTGAGAGCCTGGATTCCATCCTGGGCACCACAACAAGTAAATAAACAGGGAAGCAAGCAAAGGAAGGGGAAGAAGCAGCAAGATGGAGAGGCACAAGATGTAAGACGTGCACAGAAAGGAAAGAGTTAATTTAAATGAAATTTGGACTCTTGTAGTTAGACAAGAATGGATTCTGTGGCTTTAAATATGTACAGATGCCTGTGACAGACAGCAAGGGATACAAAACCCTTGCTCTGAGTATCAGGACCTCTTGAAATGCTCATGAGTTAAAACCCCCTGCCCCCTCTGCTTTTGTCCCCTCCTTCCCCTCTCCATCTCTTACACAGGCTATTACTATGAAGTTCAGGATAGTCTGGGCACAGAAACCTGCACAACAGCCCCCTTCTTTCCTTCCTCTCAGGGGCAGGGATTATACAGGCCTGTATAATATTATACACACACAGCCTGGAAATTCCGTGTTTCTGAAACAAGATTTCCAGTAGTCAAAATTCTGTAGAAACAACCGAGACATCCATCTTCATTGTGGATAAGCATAATTTCCTGCATGGTTCCATTTTTAGGAAGTGTCCACAGCGGGTAAAGCCATTGACTTAGAAGGTGGATTAGAATGGCTGCCAAGTACGAGAGGGTCAGGGAGATGGGGAGTTTCCCTTTGGGGTGAAGAACTGAAGTGAGATGGTGCTGTTGGGATAATGATATAATAAATGCTAAGAGCTACTGAATTGTAACTTTAAGGTGAATTTTATGGGTGATTATGTATTCACAAATTTAAAAAATGCATTTCCATGACTACAACACTCAGTTGGAGCTCACTCACTTTATTTTCATTTGTTTTTCCTAACTGGAAATACTATTACAATCACATATATAAAATCAAAGTCCTCTTTCTTCCTTTCCCCAGCTACTCCATGCCTGTCTCCAAAACTAAGGGATATTATCAGTTTTCCGTGCATATTCACAACACTCACAGATTTTTGGGTGCACAAACAAATAAATGTACGTTTGCAAATATTCCTCACCCTTTTTAAATGAATAGTGACTTTCACTTGGTTCTGTACACTTTGGATCTTATGTGATGTTCGCTCACATCCCAAATAACCAAATAACTGTCTCAGCTGACAAAGCACCCATTGACAATGGTAGTCAGAATAGATCACCATTAAAGACATGCTCCCATTGACCTACACCCACTCTCAACACTCTGTCCCCCAACACACACACCAAAAAGACAGAGCAAAGATTCCAACCACCAGCCTTCTTGTAGTAAACAAAGAAGCTCTATTAATGCAGGAGCTAGTTACTAAGATGCTCTGGTCTTTTCTTTGGGCTTCATACATGAAGATCCCTGTGCATATGTAATATTAATGAAATTTGTGTGGTTTTATTAAACAGTAATTGGGTTCCTAGAGCTACCCACACACCCTCATGAGGGGGACAGAAAGAGACCTTGCCTTCTTTTAAAAATAAAACCAGCCCATGGGGCCTCAGCTGAGGATAAACAGTCCCAATATTATGACTGTAGGGCCATTGGGAATCAGAAGCCAGAAGCTGGGCAGCCATCTTAGCAAGCTTGGAAATTTCAAAAATGATACTCTATAACAGGGCACACACACAAAAAGATGGCCTGCGAATGTAGCTCAGGTGGTAAGTGCTTACCCAGCCCTGGATTCAGTCCCCAGCGCCTCATAAAACCAGGAGTGCTGAGATGAGAGATTTAGAAATTCAAGGACATTGTTGTCTGTATAATAGGGAGTCTGAGGCCAGCCCTGTGCCACATGAGTCCTGGTCACTGTCACTAACAACATAAAAAAAGACCATAAAGGAAAAGGTAAAAAAGTGAATGTGTTGAAACCAAGAAAAATTTCCTCTCTGTCTTTTGGACAGTGTAGTGCACAGACTTGGTAGAGTATTTGCCGAGCATGTGTGAGGGCCTGGGTTCCATCCCAGCTTAGAGAAATTAATCTGTACATAGATGTGGAGAATCCAATAGGCACCTTTGCTTCATACATGAAATCATCCATCAAAAGGCAGGCACAGCCTGTGTCTGTCTGTCAGTGAGTGACTGGGTAAACACAATGCGATGTGCACACACATTCAACCTCGACGGGTGAGCCGGGGAGAATGAAGTATGGGGAGTTACTGCTCAGCGTTTCAGTTTTAGATGGTGAAAAGGAGTTGGATGAATGGAAGGGATTGACCGCACGTGATGTCCCCAACTATGTAGTTAAAAGTGGTTCAACTGGTCTGTTTTGCGCTACGTCCATTTTACCACACTAACACATTTTATTATTATGTAAACATAGATGTGTTCGAGTTGTTTTGTGTATGTAAGTGTCTCGCCTGCCTGTATGTCTGTGTACCGTGTGCAAGCCTTGTGCTCATGGGGACTGGAAGAGGGGGTTGGAAGTGGGAAGGGGAGTGCCAGGTGGCTGGGAGTGTTGGGAATCGAACCCCAGTCGTCTGCAAGAACAGAAAGTGCTCTTGACCTCAAAACCTAAGTAAAGGCAGGGGAAGAGAACTGACTCTACAGAGTGGCCCACCGACTTCTATAAGCATGCTGTGATGAATGCATGCGCGTGCACATGCGCACGCATGCAAGCGCACGCACACGATAATAATAAAAATAAATAAAATGTTAAGAAAAAGATCACACTCTCTTGAAAATAGCTTTAGGTTTTCAAGAAGAAAGAGTTGTGTGGCTAGAGGGTATAGCATAACCATACCTAACACTTTTGAACTACACACAAAAATGATTACAATGGTAAAATATATGTATGTAGCACAATAAAGAACTTACTTCTGGATACAGTGACACCTGCAGAAGGCTGAGGCAGGAGAGTAGAGAGTTTGAGGCCAGCCAGGGTTACATGGCAAGACCCTGTCTCAAAATAAATAAATAATAAAATAAACAAAAGATAAAGAAAGGCTACAAACCAAGAGAAAAGATATTTGTTAAATTTCTACATCTCTATCCATTCATCCATTTATCTTGCTGGAAACTGCAAGTTGATGATCAGAGAATAGACCAAATGATTTTACTGTTGATTTCCCATGCCTCAGTTTCCCTCAGGGCAGTCAAGTGAGATCCAGCTGCATTCTGCAGAACTAGGCCATGATCCTCAGGGCACAGCCTGAAGTGGCAGAGATGTCTATTTCTGTTTGGAGATGTGGCGAGAGACCTTTGACCTCCTTACAGATCCATGCCGGAGGAGAGAGGAAGAGCGATGGGTTTATCATCCTCTGGAATGCAGGCAAAGGGCTCTGGACTCACCGGCCTTAGAGGATACAGGGAATACAGTGCTGGGGAAAACAGCCATTTTCTTTAGAGCTTGTCCACAGCTGTGTCTTAAAAAGATCAAGGAAGGATGGTTTTTCAACAGTTTGCAGCAAGAAGGAATTAATGTATGATGACTTAGCTAAAACAGCTTGAAAAGTGGATAAAGTGACATAAATTGGCAATTTGTAGAAGACAGTGTTGAAGCATTTGTAGACATTGCCAGACTCTGTACTAATTAGAGAAAATCAAATGAAGATAGTACTGAATACATACTGAGATGTTTCCCAATATTAAAAAACAAAAGCAAAATTAAACTAAAATGTTATGAATCAATGCATTGTCGGGTTTTAGGATGACGGTATGACCTGACTTCAGGAAATACCAAAAGTATATGAGTCTAAGCCCGCTGGAGTGGAACATACATATACAAACCAGCACTCTGGAGGCCGAGGAAGGGAATGGAGAGTTCCTCGACAATCTGGGCTACACAGTCAGACCTGGTCTGGGTGCTAAAAAGCAAATATATACAGTCAGAAAAGAAATCAGCTTTTGCCTGGGCCTAGGGCAGTCATCAGAGGTGGGCAGTGACGGTCAGGTGACGTCCAAAAGGAGCAGAAACTTCTTCAGAAAAGGCATAGCTACTCTAATAGCCCATGGTGATGGATTCACAGCTATAAAGACACTCCATCACTTCCTAAGGTGGGTGAGACTGAGATCCTGTGCACAGCATAGTGACTATGGTTCACAAGATGTATTTATTGTACACTTGAAATTTGCTGAGCGTAGGCAGCAAGTGTTCTTGCCGCATACATGTTGTTTATATTTGATGGTGTAAATCTGTAAAAGTATTTAACAGAAAGAAAAACAGGGAAGGGATGGGGAAGGCAGAAAGGGAAGGAAGAGGCAGTGAACGGAGGAAGGAGGGAAGGAAGAATGGAAGGAGGGAAGGAAGGAGGGAAGGAAAGTAGAAAGGAAGGAAGTGACAATTTGGACAGATAAGGACCATCCCTGCTGCTAGTGGAAATGTAAGTTCACGCTAGAAGAGACAATGGTGTATGTGTTAAAGATGAGCCTCCTTATGTCCCAACAACCTCACGCCTAAGTTTAAGAAACCTTTAGGGGCTCAGCAGTGGTGGCTTGTGTCTTTAATTCCAGCTCTCAGGCGGCAGAGGCAGATGGATCTCTGAGTTCAAGGCCAACCTGGTCTACAGAGTGAGTTCCAGGAGGGCTATGGCTACATAGAGAAACCCTGTCTTGAAAAACAAAAAACCAAAACAACAACAACAACAAAATCTTCAGGAGTTGTACACCCCCCCCCCCACACACACAGACAGCTGTGTTTGTGGAGCTATCATTGTGACAGTGATCAATTTAAACATTTAATTTATTTCTTAAAGATCTGTTTTATTATTTACTTATGTGTATATCTGTATCTCTGTGAGTGCAAGAACCAGCAGAGGCTGGAAAAAGGTGTTGAGTTCCTTAGAACTGATGTTACAGGTACTTGGGACCTGACGTGTAGGTGCTGGGAATTGAACTCGATCAGGGCCTCAGCAAGAGCAGCCATTGCTCTTAACTGCGGAGCCACCTCTCCAGCTCCCAACTTAAGCTTTTTAAATACTCATGTACAGGACTCTGGGTAAGCAAATAAGTTATTTTTGTTCATACACTGGACTAAATGAAAAAGCACAAAGTAAATAATTTGACAGGGCTGAATCTCACACACGACATTAAGTGACAAAAATCGCATTTGCAAGTGGCTTCCTACTCTAGGCTGCTTATATAAAGGTATGCAAAGCAGCAACGGCTCTATAGTTAGGTCACACTCGAACATACGAGTGGAGGAGAAATAGTAAGCTCCAGAGAGGAGCTCTGGAGAAAGGACAGAGAATGGGGGGTCCGGAGGACACTGGCTGCGCCATGGTTCAGGTTTGTTTCTTTTAAACGCCATGGGAATTTGCACAGAGAGTGGAATCATCACAGCAGAAACCAAAGTCCAGAGTTGTGTTTGCTTACCTCTCTCTAGCTCTGCTTGTCCCAAGGTGCAACGGGATAAGTACACTGACAATGCGTCTCTAGTGTCTCCCCACACAGGCTCACAGAAGCAGGTGTTGGTGGGCAGGAAGATACTGCGGCTGCAATCTTTGTCTTCATCCAGGAAGAGTACAAAACTGGCATCTGGCCAGAAGAGCACACGCAGGACTCTGTGTGTGATCTCAGATGAAGGAGTGTGTGTGTGTGTGTGTGTGCGCTTGCACAAGCACATACAATTTTGCTTGAAACTCACTATATAGTCTAGGGCAGTCTTGAACTCATGATCTTCCTGCCTCAGCCTTCCAGGATTTCAGCTACGCACCACAATGAACTGCCAGATAGAATTCTGTCACACGGAAAATACCAAGATCTCAAAATACCTTTTTATCATTCAGAAATTGTGCCGCAAAGACTCACCAGCTCTTAGTTTCTAGGGCAGTAGACTGTGAGATTTTGATGAGAGTGCCTGGATGAAGAGACAGTCCAGATGAAAGCCCCAGGGTCAGTTATCAGTGCTGCCATGACAACCACAGGGCACAGGATTAACACAGGATTAGTGGAGTTCAAAGGTCATGCAGACATTGATAAATGAATGTTGCAAGCTTTAGGTGCCTGGACTATACACTTCAAACACATTGAATGACTAAGGGAAAAAAGGGTAATTTTTTTTTTACCTGCAAATAACTTATTATTAATTTTATTGTTTTTTCAGTCTTTGCATTGGAATGTTGCCTAGCAAACAATCACCCCCAAACTACCCTTTAAAGCAGTGGTTCTCAACCTGTGAGTTGCAACTCCCCTGAGGGGTTAAACAACCTTTTCACAGGGGTCGCCTAAGACAGCCAGAAAACATAGATATTTACATAACAATTTGTAACAGTAGCAAAATTACAGTTTTGAAATAGAAATAAAATAATTTTATGGTTGGTGGTGGGGGGCGGTCACTCCAACATGAGGCACTGTATTAAACAGTCTCAGCATGAGGAGGGTGACCACCACTTCTTTAAAGGGACACATCTATTAACTATGTTCCGTACACTCGGGTAACACTGGCTCCCTTGCTTGAGCAGGCTTCAATATCACCATGACTTTCCTACCTCCCTACAGAGCTGTCATGTCCTAACACCAGTGCGCTTTGCTACTCAGATTCCAGAAGACTGCAGAATAATTAAAGACGGAGAGTGATCAAGCACCCAGAAAGCCGGAGGCGAGAGAAAGATGCGTCAGTTCCAGCTGTCGCTTTTCTAGAAGGGTGTTACCTGAAAGGGCTTGTCTGATATAGCTCCTTGCTGCTAAAAACATGTTCCATTGGCTGGCAGCAGCCCCTGAATATTTATTAGAGACCTAGAATCTGAACCACCCAGTTGTATTGGACAGTCTCCTGCTTACCATGATTCTCCAGTGATTTTCATGCATTTGGATCACCTATGTAGTTATTTGAGTCAGATCTCACTGTGTAGTCCAAGCTGAGTTTAAACTCGTTATAAAACCCAGATGGGACTTGAACTCAAGATCCGTTTCCTTCTGCCTCTAACTCTACTCCTGAGTGCTGGCGTTACAGGTATGTGCCTCCCTGCCAGCTTCATGCACATTCACATTTGAGAATTGTATTCTGACAAACTCAAGGCAACACACTCTCTTCCACACAGATGTTGGCATAGTAAGAAGTAACGCTCGAGGAAGATCAGACTCTCCAGGGATTTTACACAGGGAAGTTTTTCTGGAAGCCATGTAAAGGTAACACCAGCACTGCCTGGCTTTGTGGAAACAGGAGGTTGCTATTTGCAGATTATATTTGGCACAAAATTGCTATTCTGTCTTCCCTCATTCATTGAAAACACGAAGCGGATCCTGGAAAACAGCAGGAAGAAGAGGAGGAAGGAAGTGGTTAAATAAATAATACTGGAACCAACGTTGAAGCTCCGCGGTAGAGCAAGTGCTTAGCATGCACAAGGTCTTGAGTTGCATGTCAGCATCAAGTACACACATGCACACACCCACATCTGCATGCACACACGCAAACACACACACACTCACACATACACACAGGCACATAGTCATAGAAGCACCACTTCTCATTGGAACATCGCTTCGAATGTCATGCAGCATGACCATGACCCCATCGTATTCCAGTTTCCTCGGCTTGGAAATTGCCCTCATCATGGCTGTAAAGGGCTCTGAGGTTCTCAGATGGAAGACACTGTCCCAGCTCGTGTGTCATCAGGACCATGCTGTCAGGGCCAGGTGGTCTCTTGCTTTGTAGCTTCCTTGCACGTAGGGCATAGTGTGGTCCTTTATTTTTAGCTCCTGGCTTCTGGGGAGGAGAGCAGAGGATGGCTCCGGGACTGGGTTAAGCAAACCTGTGACTCAGGAAGCCTCATGGTGGCTGGCAGATCCACCCGCCACTCATGGCTGAAGAGAGCTTGAGTTTCTCACACTGTTGCTGTGTTGTGAGAGGGGGCACGCTGCCAAGTCCCTTAGCCTACTGGAGGAGGAACAACTATCCAACGGTGTTACTCAGTAGCAAGGTGGCTGTAACTCCTGTGACATGCGATAATATGGCAATGGAGATGAGGGCATGGCTGACTCTCAAAGTGATCTCCAGACACAAGCATGGAATAAACACCTATGAGTGCATCTTGCAGACTCCCAGAGAGACAGTGTTTGTATGTGGGCAGCTCTGGAGTGCAGCAGGTCAGAGTGTACCTGGCTTACAGATGTGCAACACACGTAAGCCAGAACTCCCACACTGGGGACAGGAAAGAGAGAGAGACAGGGGGACCTTTTAAAAGGAGGAAGGAAAGCAGAGAGGGGGAAAGGAGGGATGGGGCAAATATTGGGGCAAATCTTATGCATGGATTAAAGATGTCATAATGAAACCCATTACATTGTATGCCAACTAAAATTGAATTACTAAAAAAAATTAGAATCTGGATGGCTCCGTTGGTAACGTCTTTACTGCACAAGCATGAGGTCCTGGGTTCAGCTCTCCAGCACCCAGATAAGAGCAGGCATGATGGTCCATGCCTGTAACGTTAGTGGTGTGTGTGTGTGTGTGTGTGTGTGTGTATGTGTGTGTATGATACAGAGACAGGCAGCTTTGGGCCTTCTGGTCAACCTGTCTAGTGAGAGACCCTGTCTCAAACACTAACCAGGAGGGCAATGGAGGAATATACGTTTTATCTCTAGCCTACACAGGTACACACATGCATCTGCACACATGTGTACATATACATTCTCTATGTACACCTGTGCACACACGTGTATACAGGCAGGCACCAAATACTTTTTTGCTACTAGCTATGGCCTCAAGGTTCACTCATACCTACTCTTAAGTCAGAAGTTTTTAATTACATGAGGTCAAGTCGCTCTATATCCTATTGTGCTTATGTGCCACATCTCATTTGTACATTCACCTGTCGGTGGATAATTGGCAGTTTTCACAGGTTGGCTACTGTGATTGTGTATGTTACCAAGGACACGGGAATACAGATACTGTCAAGTGTCTGCTTTCAACATTTAAGGTTTAGGCAGATGTGGGGTGATGTGTTTAGAGGGTTAAAGATTCTGAACTGTGGATGTAGCTCAGTGAGATGATAGTGTGCTTTTCTGTAGTGAGTGTAAGGCCCTAAGCTCAAGCCCCAGTAACCAATAAAGAAAAGAAAGGGTTGGGGGAGAAAAGGACCAGTGATTCTGGCTAGCAGAGGGCTCTGGACCACTGGTCATATCATTGTGGTTTCTCTTGTTAACCCTGAGCTCTGAGTATGTCCCCAGAGTGGAAGCAAAAGTATTATTTATGATGGACATGTGCTGAAACTGAAATATAAAGAGATACCTGCTGTTGGACATGTCACATCTTTTGAAATTCTCAAATTAAAAAAAAAGCAGAACAAAGCTAGTTTAATACACAAAACAAGAAGCACAGTAAGGAACTAGCTCTTACTTTTTTTTTTTTGATTGTATTCCATGCAGTGAAAAACTAGTGGCGTTGAGTTTTCCCTTTGTAGTTCATGTTCCAAAGAATCAAGGCGTTTCTGTCAGTCTGCTGCTACTCCAACAGAATGCTACAGGGTGGGTAGGTTACAAATGCTACAAGTTTATTTGTCTCCAAGTTTTAGAAGACTAGAAATCCAAGAGGGCAACCTTCTTAGGTATCATCAGGTATTGAGAGCAGAGAGCAGAGAGAGGGAGGTGAGTTTGAGAGATGAGATTGATCAGTTTTTCTTATTAGGAACCCGTTTCCAAAGCAAAGGCACTAACCCCTACAAAGGACAGAGCCTTTGTGACCTGATTGCCTCTTCTCACCTCCTGTCATCACAGCAGTAAGGGTTTTTTTTTTGTTTGTTTGTTTGTCTGTTTGTTTTTGTTTAATTTTTTTTAAAGACAGGTTTTCCCTGTGTAGCTTTTGCTGTTGTGGACCAGGCTGGTCTCAAACTCAGAAATCTACCTGTCTCTGCTTCCTGAGTGCTGAGATTGAAAGTGTATGCCACCGCTGCCTAAGAGCAATTAAGTTTTAACATGAGCTTTGGAGGGTATATGTACGTTATTATGGGTTCAGGAATAGCTGTTCATTGACCACTCAGACACCAGACTTAAATCAACCATGTTTTATTGACCATTAAATAGTAACTGACCTGTCAGGGCCATAATCTAGATTTGGGAGCCAGACCATGACATTGTCCCTGACTTCTATAGGTCTCTTTCTCTCTGTCTCTGTCTCTCTCTCTCACACACACAATGAAAGCAAATAGATTCTATGTGTCAAGAGAGGATAAAGAACACAAGACACAATTGGAACGATGGGGCTATTGGAACACAGTTACTGAAGATAAAACTGTCATCATCCCAAATGCACCTGGATTAAGAACGGGAAAACAAGCCTCGTTGGCTCAGAGGTTAAGAGCACTGACTGTCCTTCCAAAGGTCCTGAGTTCAATTCCCAGCAACTACATGGTGGCTCACAGCCATCTGTAGTAAGATCTGGTGCCCTCTTCTGGTGTGCAGGCACACAGACAGGCAGAATAGTGTATAAATAATAAATACGTCTGAAAAACAAAACCAAACCAACCAACCTTCCCACCCCTTTCGGTTGTGCCTTACTTCCAAATCATAGGGTGGGAACTAAGGACAGCTGCAGCATAAAAACAAGAATGGAGAAACAGAACACAGCGTTTTGCAGGATGGAGAGAGTGTTGCCCTGAGGTAGAGAACGTATTTAGCTATTCAAACCCCAGGGCTCTGTACTGAGCACCAAAAGGGCTAACCAAACACAATGGGAAGTTGCTCTTGATTTATTTTCTGTGTAGCTTTGAGATGGTGTGTGTGTTGGGGCAATAATAGATTATACGCTAAGACTAAAGGAAACAGGCCACAGGTGGTAGCAGCAACTATCTTTTGGGGAAGAATTAAGGATTTTCTTCCTTGTAACTGTTCTTTTAAAATTATTTTGTTTTAAATTATGTATGTGTGTGAGCGTGTGTCTGTGTCTGTGTGTCTGTGTTGGGGAGCTCTGCACACTTGAGTGCAGGTGCCCAAGGTGGCCAGAAGAGCAGGTCAGATCCCCTGTAGCTGGAGTTGTAAGCAGTTGTGATGCAGATGTGGAAGGTGGGAACAGAATTCAGATTCTCTCAACAGCGATGCACTGTCTTCACCACACAACTGCCTTTCCAGCTCTGCTTTCTTATTGTACTTTGCTTTATTTAAATATATAGAATATATAAAACAAACAAACAAACAAACAAATAAAAAACTGGCGCTGGTGTTTTCTTCACTCGTCCTCTTCCCCTCCAAAATGGTAGACAGAAGAGTGCTGGTAAGAAACTCACAAATAAAGCTGTAGACCTAGACATCGCTCACTGTGCTCAATCTTGTGACAATCCAGGCTTCGCCTGTGACTCTGCTTTTACCTCCCTGTCATGGAGCTGAGTTTAATAGCTCTGACAGGGACAATGTGATTATGTTAAGTGACTCGCCTGTGGTTTCACAATTGTCTGTTTTATTTTGTTCATGTTTCTTTGAGACCGGGTCTCACTCGGTAGCTCTGGCTGACCTGGAACTCACCATATAGTCCAGGGTGGCCTTAAATTCTCCGAGATCTGCCTGCCTCCATCTCCTGAGCACCAGGGTTAAGGGTGTTCACTACCATGCCCCGCTGTATTTTGTCCTGACAAACCTGATATTCTCAAGCAGAACATAGAACACAGGAGCTAATGAATATTGAGCTGTAATCCCTTAATTGTGGTGTCTTTGTTATACACAAAGAATGTGACTTAAAGCCTCTGCTAAGAGCACTGGCAAATTCTTAAGTAAAGTATTGCTATTGGCCAAAATAGAGATTTCAAAGTTTAATTTGTTTGGCAGGAGGAAAGGTAATCTTCTGAGAAAACTCCCACACCCCTATACCAACACACACACACACACATACACACAGTCATGCTACGTAGCCCCTAAATATGTGGTCCAGCTGCCCTCACACTCATGGTGACCCTCCTATCTTAACATCTCCTGTGCTGGCATTCTGGGTCTACGTTGCCTGGCAATTGTTAAATTCAATGTTAGTTAAATGTTTGTATCAGGATGACTTGAGATGCATATTTGGGTGTATTGTTGTTTTAGAAGACAGTTTCCTCTCATTGGCCTCCTGGGGAAGATTTACTTTTCTTGGCAAGCTAGTCCTCAAACAGAGGGAATGTCAGTCCCTACAGAAACTGGTGCAGGCAGCCAGCTGAATTAGCTACCACTGACAGGGAAGATGCCTGCTGCTCGCCACACCTATTCCTGAACGACAAGAAAGAAAACCACCCTGACAGCTGGACGCCATCCAGAAGGCAGGTACAGACCCTCCTTCTCCTGGCGTGCCCATTTCCTGAGGTATACCACCATCCTGGAAAGATTCATTGCGGCGGCAGCCCAGGAGGTATCTTGCTCAGGCAGGCTTGGTCCTGATAGGTGACGTCAAGGCTGCTGGGACCGACCTGTACTTAGGCACTAGGTGTGTGGAGCACCGCCCCACGCTGCTGAACTAGGATTTTAGAGACACTCTCAGCCCTCAGTCACACAGGCCAGGTGGTGAAAAGCTCTGGGAAGGGCTTTTCCTTGTCACACCTTCAAAAGAAACAAATGGCTGATCATAACTACACCCAAGAGTTCAGGGGCACAGCACTCAAATTCTCTAGATTCTGTTGTGTAAAACAAAATCCGAGTCTAGAACCCACCTAGAGGTGGGCACGGTTGACCAGTGCCTATAATCCCAGCACTGCAGAGACTGAGGCAGGAAGATTGCCTTGGGTTTAAAGACAGCCAGAGTAATCCCTACATCCTTTCTCAATTTTCAAAAAAAAAGAAAACAAAAACAAACACCCCTCCCCCCCCCCCAACCTAGAATCCATCTGGGGTGGTTCAGTCCCTTTGGGGTCAACTTTATTCCCTGCTTTTCTCTCCAACACAGATAGTTATCGTTGTGATGGGATGGGCTTTCTTCAGAGGAACTCAGCCTGACAAACCTGGTAACACAGAGAAAAAATTTTGGCTAAGGTGTCCAAAACAGCAGACAAGTCTATGCAAGGTATTTGGCCCAAATTTAGCTGCAGACACCTGAGTGTTTGAGCAAAGCTGTTTAGTAAGGAATTCCTGGGAGAAGGTCTGGGCATCTGAGCTGGCTGGACACACAGGGCTCCTGCCTGGCCGGTTCTGCATCTCTCTTCTATATGACTACACAGCTGTGCAACACAAGGTTGTCTAGATTACTTCAGCTTTATAGTAAGTTGTAAAACCAGGCAATAGAGACAACTTTGTTGTTTTCTGAAATTGGTTTGTCGTTGTTGGTTTTTTTTTTTCCTCTGTAGCTTTCAAGGTCAACTTAATAAAGTCTATTTCTTAAAAAGTCCGTTAAGATTTCTGAAGGTCGGGGAGATGGCCCAGCAGGTGGGAAGGCCTGAGCAGCTCAGGAGGCCTGAGCTCACGTGGAGAAAGCTGGGCAGTGCTGTGCACACCTGTAACACTAGCACTGGGAGGATAGAAACAAGCAGATCCTGTTCTGCTGGACAAAACAGTCAGTTTTAGTGAGAAGATAGAAAAGGTGGACAGTAACAGAGGAGGACACCGAAAGTCCTGCTTCAGCCTTTGTACATATGTGCATGCATCATACACACACACACACTCACACACTCACACACACACATACACACATACACCCACACATGCACCCACACACTACACACAGAAAGAAGGGGGCATTTTCTTGATTAATGGTTTATGTAGGAGGAGCTGGGCCACTGTAGATGGTACCAGCCCTGGACAGGTGGTCCTGGATTGTATAAAAAAGCAAGTTTGGCAAGCCATGGAGAGCAATCCAGCAAGCATCTGTGCTGGCTAGTTTCATGTCAACTTGACACAAGCTGAAGTCATCTAAGAGGAGGGAACCTCAATGAAGAGAATGCCTCCAGAAGACTGGGCTGTAGGCAAGAGTGTAGGACATTTTTTTAAATTCGTGATTGATGGGGGAGAGCCCAGCCCATTGTGGGTGGAACCATCCCTGGCCTGGTGGTTCTGGCTTCTATAAGAAAGCAGGCTGAGCAAGTCATGAAGAGCAAGCCCAGTAAGCAGTACCCCTCTGTGGCCTCTGCATCAGCTCCTGCCTCCAGGTTCCTGATCTGACTTCCTTTGATGTTGAACAGTGATACGGAAGTGTAAGCAGAATAAACCCTTTCTTCCCCAAGTTGCTTTGGTCATGATCTACAGAACACTGAGGCTGCTGGTGAAGTCAAGGGCTTTCATCCCCCTTCCTCAGCTTCTTGTAGACTTAGATGTTTCACCAAACCTTCTTTATTTAGGGTTCTTAAGCACCTTTACCTCCCTTCCAACAGCCCCCCTGGCCCCCACAACTTTAAGTGGGAGATTAGTAGGGAAAGGGGCTGTAGTCCTTTTTTATTCACTTCCTGCTGATTAGGGTCCATGGGTTGTTAGGGGATTATGGGACTCAGGATACCAGCAGTCCAGTCCAAAGGCCAACATGAAATAGAAACATGAAGTCAGAGAAAGTCAAAAGACTCAGTTGGATTGCCTGGAGAAGCTCTCTGGAATGTTTCCCTCTTCAAAGTCAAGTGTTGAAGCACAAAGATCAGTGGGGTGATGTCCTCTCCTCAAAGTCCACCCACAATATTCTCAGCTAGCTGAAGTCATGGCCCTCACATGTGAGAAATTACATCAAAACATCACATGCCCTCTCACAAGCTAAGCTGGGCAAATCATCATGTGTCCAGCTTGTAGCAAAACATCACATGGCAACATTCAGTCTTCAAAGAAACCATAAATTTCCACTTCAGCATCTTCTACCCCTCCCCATAGCCAAGCCAAGAGTGAGCAAGAGAACACCAAAGAAAGGATTTAGAATTATGCTGCTCAACCCAACATAGGTGTGCCAGAAACTCACTTCAAGATGTAATGGATTCCAGCCACAGTGAATCATGTAAAGGAGAATTCAACAGTGTGACACAGGTATGCATGAAATGTCCCCCACAGGCTCTTGTGTGTGAACCCTTGGTCTCCAGTTGGTGGCACTGTTCAGGAAAGTTCTAGAACCTTTAAGAGATGCAGCCTTCCCTGTCACCAAGCAGAGGGTTTATAACCTCAGACTACATCTTGTTCTTTCTCTGATTCCTGTGTACGGATGAAAACGTGACCAGCCAGCCATAAGACAAAAAACAAACAAAAACAAAAACAAAAAAACCCAACGAAATCCCTTCTTCTCAAGTTCCTTTTGTTCACGGTATTTTATAACAGCAACAGAGAAATAACTAGTAAACCATGTTCAAAGAAATGAATGAATGAAGATAATAAACTCTTGGATGAATCCTAAGTTAACTCACAAAAAATATCCCGCTGAGTAAAATAAGGAAGTCATAGTCCCTAGAAGGAAATCTTTAAAATGTTTTAAAGATTTGTTTTATTTTTATTATTTAAAGGGTGCTTTGTCTGAATGTACACCTCCACACCAGAAGGGGGTGTTGAAAGAGCCTCCTTTTAAGAGCTGAGACTTGAACTTAGGACCTCTGGAAAAGTGAGCAGTGCTTTTAACCACTGAGCTATGTCTCTGCTGTTCTGTGTTTGGAAGGAGCCTAGGCTTTGTCTGGTACTCTCCCAGGAAGAAAGAAATCCTCCAGCATGAGAGCAGAAGTGTACCCTCTGGGCAGAAAAGGCCCAGCCAGTCAGCCCTATGGCCTGGCTTGACTTGGGTGGCTTGGTGGCTGTTTTGTGGACATCCGGTAGGGAAGCTTGCTATGAAACTGGGAGACGCAGAGGTGGGAGCCCAGTTTTTTCCTGGTGGACAAAATGGCTGCTTCCGGAGCAGCTGGCCGCTTGCTCCCACAGACAGACACTAGTGGGCAGAGTGTCAGAAAAAATGGCAGCTTGTGGTAGTGGAGTTCAGTGGTGAATTTCCAGGGAGGAGGAAAGCCTGTCCTTCCCCAGAATAAATGATGAATCTCAGGAGTTTTGGTTTTATGGGGCTACAAGTGCAGAGACACCTCATTTGCATGTCCCCAGATGTGTGCTGAACACGTTCTACAGGAAGAAAGGGAGTTGAACCTAAGACATTCCTCGGTGACATTCCTCAGGTAGAGGATGTGGGGGTTTGGCTCCCCAGATCAGACAGAGAAGAGGGAGTCCGTTATTTCATACGAGCTCAGAGGTTTTCCAGAAATGTCAAACTTTGACCTTATTAGCAGGTTTTCCCGACATCTCTCCAGCCCCAAGGTTTATTTTATTTTCAGGTGTTTGTGTGTGTGTGTGTGTGTGTGTGTGTGTGTGTGTGTGTAGGGGAATGTGCACATGAGTGCAGGTGACTTTAGAGGCCAGAAGAGGGAGTCAGATCCCTTGGAACTAGAATGATTGTAAGCTGCCTGACATGGATGCTGGGATCTGAACTTGGGTCCTCTTAAGCTGGGAGCCATATCTCCAGCTTGCAGGGAATAGTTTTTGTTTTTAGTCACCAGACACTTCCTCCTTTCCTCACTGGCTGAGTAATCAGGAGTGCTGTATACAGTACCGTACATATAACATAGCTCTTATCTTTCCATCTGCTTGCCTTTATATGTTCTCAACAGATAGTGTACTTAGGTCTGTTTCTATGTTTGCATCCTGCTTATTCTAAAGCTTATCAGACACATGACCTTGTCACATCTGCAGGACATTAGGCAAGCTTGGCTGTTAGTAGTTTTACTCTAAGCTCCATGCTAGGAAAGCAGTCTACCATCTGAGCTACAGACTCAGCACCCTGAGATTGCTCTGAATTAAAGAAAACAATTCTTTTCTTTCTCCCCCTCTTTGGTGCCTGAAATTGGATTTAGAACCTCAAAAATGCTAAGGGTGTGCTCTATCTCTGGGCTTCACTCTCATCCCTAAACTCATTTTTAGATTGTTCATTGTTAATATATTGAAAAAAACAATTTTTATGTACTAGCTTTATGTCCCACAACTATGCTGATCTACTTTGTTAATTCTATGAATGTTAAAGCATTCCTTAGGATTATCCATCTATAGGATCATGTTGTCTGTGGGTACAGCTTTTCTTCTTTCCTTCTAAATCTATTATTCCTTTTTATTTATCATCCTTGCATTGTTTCCAAGATAAGGGCTTCTAATCACCACACAATCTAACCTTCCAAACTGACTGAGTCAATCTGGCTTTTCTGTGCTTCTGACCGAATTGCTTTGCTTGGCCTCATACTAACTTTGGCAGTATATTCTAACTTCTGGCTCCTTTTCATTCTCTCATCTCTGGCTCCTTCTCTCTTCACCTGTGTCTAGCTCGTTCTCTCTGTAGAACTGCCCCACCCCTCTTTCTCTCTAAGTAACCTCTCTTCCCTGTGCCGTTCTTGTGTGAGTGGGGCTAACCCTATCTTTGACTCATTCTGTCAAATCTTTTTTTGATTTGTCACTTTGTCTGCCCTTCAATTACACGCCATTGTTTGGGATTAAAGGTGTGTAGTAAGGGTGTGTCTGCATTCCAGCCAGATCACATAGACCTAGAAAGTCTTTGGATGTCATCCCTTGCCGGAACATCCATGTTGCTGGATTAAAATATTTCTTCATTACAGGGTTTATAACTGGGTAAGACAATTGATGACTGTCCTCCCCCAGCAACTTGTATAGCACCTTCCACCATTAGGAAAGTTAGCCAGCAAGCAGGAAGTGCCCATATCTGTTCCATCTCAATTCCTCTTTGTTCTGCAACTGAAAAATACTGTGGATCTTACCTCTTGTTTTAGGGTTTCTATAACTATGAAAAGACACCATGACCACGGCACATGGCATCATTCAGGTAGTGCTGGAGAAGGACCTGAGAGTTCCACCTTGTGATCTGCAGGCAGGCGGGAAAGAACTGACTTCAGCTTCTGAGACCTCAAAGTCCACCTTCACAGTGATGTATTTCCTTTAGTGAGGCCACATTTACTACAAGGCAACACTTCCCAATAATGCCACTTCCTATGGACCTAAGAGGGAGAATTTATTATTTTTTTCAAACTACCAGACCTCTGGTTATGGTAGGACGTCAAGAGCAATGACAATGGCCTGTGTTGTTTTGGAGGTCTCTGGGCCTCCTGGCCAATAGCTCACAGAGAGTTATCACACACCTGACATTGTGGTTTTCATTTAGTGACCCATGGCTTCGGGAGCAGCATTATCCACTCATACAGAGCACCTCTACCCAAACTCCTCATAATTAAATCTTCAAAAAGCTAGCTTACAAAACAGTAGTCCATACTCCCCCCTCATAGCAGTGGTTCTTAGGTTTGGCTGTACATTGCCTGGGAGCTTTTGTGCTTTTGCCAATGAATGGGTCTTCTTCCAGAATAAGGAAAGCAGAGCCCCTGGAATATTGGTGGAAAGGCTGCCAGTTAATTGGTGGAAAGGCTGCCAGTTAAATTGAGCCTAAATTGCTGTTCATGAAAGTCTAAACAAGTAAAATAATGTTTAAGTTCTGGGGTGATTTGTTATACAGCAACAGATAACCCCTATCCAGAGTGAGATCTACTCTGGCAATCTCTTCCTCTCCTCCCCTCCTTCCTCCTCCCCTTCCCTCTCCTCCGTCTCTTCTCTCCTATCCTCTTTCTACTTCTGTCTTCTCCCTTCCTTTCCTATTTATTTTCCCTCCTCGCCTCTCCTCCCCTCCACTTCCCTCCTCTCTTTTCCTTTCTCTCTCATCTCCTCCAGTCTCCTCCCCTCCCTTTCCCTCTTTTTCCTTTCTCCCTTCCCTTCCCTTCCCTTCTTTTCTCTTCTCTCCTCCCTCTCCCCTCTATTTTTCTCCAACTTTCTTTCTCTCTCCCTTATTGTTGCTCAAATACAAGGCTTCACATATGCTGAACACATTCTAGAAGGAAATTAAAGGACCATGGTTTCTCTGCTATACATTTCTGCTATGATGCAGCTTCATCACAGGCCTAAAGACACAAAACCAACCAACAGAGGCTGAAACTTCCAAAAATGGTGTGCCAAAATATACCTTTTCCTTTTATAAATTGGTTAGCTTAGATGTTGGCTAGAGTAACAGAAAGCTGACTGACACCTGGGCTAGCAATGTTGACCAGGTAGGAATGCTGGGAGGATTCAATGAGAACATACGAAAAGCAAATATTGTTATGATCTTGGGGGCATAACCTGCATCCCAAGTCAGGTCTGGCTACCTGTCTTCAGTAAACCAACCCAAAGGGGAAAGCAGGAAGAAAAGGTTTATTCAATGTGGCCACATTTGGTAGAAGGACAAAGAGATCCAATAAATTCTCCCTAGTGACTCTTCAGGATGCTAAAGTGAGATTAAAGTTTAAATAGAAAGCCAAGTATATGCACATCTAAGCAGTCCTGGTGAAGGTGTGGTCCAGCTCACCATTGACCTATCAAGTCATCATTAGGATGGACCAACATATTGTTAGAACTCTGTGAAGTCGCTTCTGGGAGTTGCTTTCTGTCTGGTTCCTTCTTCTTTCTCCCAGGATGAGACTTCTGATGGAAATTCCCATTTCTTTGGGGTCCATTATTTCAACAGTCTGATAGACAGATTAATAGCTTTAAAATAGCTTCACTTTTTCCAGACCCATTAGAGCACCACAGAGCTGGGTCCCCTTTCTCAGTCACATATTATGATCATTTACTAAAATGATACTTACTTACTTTGCAAAAAAGAATCTAATTTGTTGAATATCCAAATGACCTTT